>JAKSZT010000049.1:46473442-46594377 GCA_026826555.1 Tolypeutes matacus
AAAAAAAAAAAAAGTTTTCTTGTAGCTTTAAGAGCTAAACTTGCCCTGTTCCCTCCAACATCTTCCTCCTCTTGTCACCAGGCAATGGGTTTTAGTGCTATCTTGTCTGGGGCTCCTGCCCTGTCTGGGGATCTTACCATAGTCCCAGGCCTTCACTATCCCATTTTAAACATCAAAAAGTGCTGAATTCCCCAGATTTTATAGACCAGGCTGAGGAAACATACACCCACCTTTGGGCCTACTTTAATCTTTATTCATTGGATTGCAGTGACCTTTCAGTCTAGAGATGTGGTTGTATATCAGAGATATTCTGTGAAAAAAGAGAAATGAGGGCAGGCTATTCACAGCTCTGCTTGAGGAAGCAGGTCAGAGGCTGCAGAAGGGTGGCAAATAAGGTTTCTGCCCAAAGAAGCTCCTCATTAATACCAGGCTTCCCCTACAGTGGTCCCTGATGGTGATCACAAGCATTTGGAAAAGGTTTCCCCCACTGGCTAATACAATGAGCACCTCCAAGGGAATTTCTACATGGGGGAGAACAGAGGCAAATCAGGGCCCATAGAATCCAAAGAGGCCACAGCTGGTCCCTTATCTATGCCTGTGTGAGAACTAGGAAAAGGGAGCCCCTGTCTCCTGGTCCTGCTCATGGAGAGCAGCTTTGGATACGTTTTTAAAATATGCCCCCTCTTCCATGTACATATGGCTCCTTACCAACATGCACAACTTCATGATCAGGTAAGGGCTGAATTCCAGATCCCAGTGGACCCCTGGGCCAGGCACCCAGGTGCAGTGGATGTAATACCTGCAAATTGAGAGATGATTGTCTTTTGCTCAGAATGTTGCTAAGAGCTGTTCACCATTTTGGATAATCACACCACCAAGAATAGTGTGGTTTGGTAATTCTGTGTATAGGTGGAAACATTTAACAACTTCATTTTTTTTCTCTAGGGTGATTGCATATCAGAATTTACATATTGATATACTTAATATTTTAGTAATGATTACTTTCTTTTTATTTCTCCTTTGTACTTTACATGGGGCATTATATTTGTATTAGCTTGTTTTTTGTGGTTATTTTTTTGGATTTTTTTAAAAAAGCCTTTATTCACTTTTTTTTTTTTTTTCATTGAATACAATTCACATCTGTGTTTTATTATACCCTTTATTCACTTTTGATCAGGGAAAGGACAGTCAATGTCAGCTTGTCACCTAATCATAAATTTGAATTTACAGGATTCACTACCCTAAAGACACTGCACCTATCAACTTTGACAATACAACTTAAAATGATCTCCCCTCAGTTCCCTAAGATTGCATGTTTAAAGAACAGAGAATCACTTGTGATAGCCAACATTGGTACTTGGACTAAAGATCAAATATCAACAAAGGAACAAACAAGACTTAAGAACATTGTAACCTAACAGCCCGGCAAATACAAACATTATAGGAAAAAAGTAAAGTTGCAGGCACCAAATTTTTATAACAGCAAGTTCATCAACATAAAAGAAATGTATACTTGAGTGTGAAATCAACTAGTTTGCATGTGAGCATCTGAGTAAGCTAAGTATTTTTCATAATAACCCCTGTAAACTAATGTGCAACCATGGAAAGAAACTCTCCCCTAAACCCTATCAACTATACTGAGCAAAATTCAATTTAAATAGTCCTCCAAGACCAGGGAGATCTGCAGTAATGACATAAAACTGTTGCTTAGATTTGCACTAATATACAAAAGATTTAAAGTATTCCTTTCCCACTACTCCTATGTCTGAATATGGAAATGCTTAACTACTCAGGCTCATGCATTAACTGCATTAAAAATGATGGGATTTACTACCATGACATTTTCTAAGAATTCACACCACAGGAGCCATTATCTCCAATACAGCTCCCTAATGCCCAAATGGAAAACAAATTGCTCAGTTTGGTGGTGGCTGTGGCACACTAGCAACATGACTTGACTTTGCCACTACTTCAACTATCTTACCTAGATCTACCAACTTTAATGGGTAGACTTGAAACTGTCTACCAAAATCCTTTAAATTTGCTAAGTACTTTTCACTGACTCTTAATTTAGTTAGGTATAGCTCCTACCAGTTTTACAGTGCTCTTTCTCTGCGTATATCTGGAGATTTTGTCAAGAGAACTGTTAAAGTCATTATTGTAATCAACTAAAGCCTCCTCTAGACCACTGACTCTGAAGTCAAAGAATTAGCAAGTCATAACAAATGGCTTTCCATATAGGAACACAAAATCTTCTCTAGTCGTAAAAGATGCTAAGTTTTTGTCATAAAAAGGTACTTTAGAAAACAATTCAGAAGATTCATGGTTTTTGAGAAAGCTTCAGCTGATCACAATACCATGACAATTATCTCCAGATAGATGGGAAAGAACATTCTTCAACAGTGTGGTAGAAGTTTCGGATAACAGGGAGAGGAAGTCTAGAGCATAGTACACATCTAGAAAAATGGGAACAGGGTGACAATGACTGGCTATTCATAAAGGACCACTGTTCCTCCCTATGGACCAACACTCCTACAAAATAAACCATGCCTTATTATTGCTTATTTAAAATTACATTTTTACAGAGCTATTTAGTACCTGACACAGAAGAACAATCACATAAGGAAGCATTTATTTGAGGTTTAACATGAAATCATACAAATAAACTTTGTATAAACAAATCCACACCGAGGCATAACACAGATAGTAAAGGACAAAGTAAAAACAAAGAAAACTAATTGGCAGCTATATACAGTTGGACAGTTGTGTCTTGTACACTACAAAGTCTTTTACAAAATAATCAGATCAACAGAAGACCAATCTTCAATGTTGTCCTGCAAGATGAGTTACTTCAGCATGTCCTCCTCTTTTTTTCCAATGTCCTCCTTTAGTGTGGCTGGTAATTGTTTTGGCGATTGCCACCCCCTCGAGATGCCTTGCCATATGTGCTCTGTGGGCCACTGTAGTTTGCATATCCCTGGCCGTATTCATAGCTCCCACAGTTGTACCCAGTATAATCATTTCCGCCATAGCCACTATAGTTTTGATCACCACCACAGGTACTATTGTAATTTCCATAATCTTGATCATAATAGTTATTAAATCCTTGGTTCCAGTTTTGGCTCTGACCTTGTCCTCGACCCCTAGTACCGCCTCGCCCACCAGCTGCAGCCCCTCTTCCTCCTTTCTGTTGTTGCTGTTGCTGCCTATGGACCTCTTTGGGTTGTGCAACTTTGATTTCACACTTCCCAGGACCAATCTGATGGTATCTGCTCTCTAATAATTTCTTTACTGGCTCTTCATCTGTATATGTGATAAAACAAAATTCTCTTCTTTCATTTGTTTTTGTATTCATGGGAAGTTCAATGTTTTCGATCTCTCCAAGTGCTCCAAAAGAGTCCTTAATTTGTTCTTCAGAAGTATCTGGGCTCAAACCATGCACAAAGACTTTTGGGGGGTTCTTTCCCTTTCAACGCCTTCGCCCTTTTGGGGTCTATCAATTTGCCATCCAGTTCGTGTTCCTGCAGTTCCAAAACCTTATCAACACTAGCAGCATCTTTGAAAAGCACAAATCCAAATCCTCTTGATCTTCCAGTGACTGGATCTGTTTTAATTGTGTAGTCTACACCCTCTCCAAGTCGAGACAAATACTCAGGCAGATCCTTCTTGCTTGTATCCCAGGTCAAGCCTCCAATGAACATTTTACCCTCATCCTCCTGATTCTTGCTCGCATTGATCTTGAATCCCTCTGCGAATTCCTCTATGTTGCTACACTCGATCACGTCCTCCGTGGTGGCGGAGTTGTCGGCAGGGGGGTGCTGGCGCACAGACCGAGTCCCGGTAGTGGCCGAAGCGGAGCATTGTCTGGAGCTTGATTTAAAATGGCAGCGGAAGAGTGTATTCATTTTAAAATATGTCCACAACTACTTTGATAGTCCTCCTATCAAGAAGTGGAGCCCAATTCCCCTCCCCTTGAATGTGGACTGAACTTAGTGATGACTTGCTTCTAATAAACAGGTAAGAGTGGAAGTGAGAGGGTGTGTATTCTGATACCAGATAATAAAAAGAAAGCATTCTGCCCTCCTCCTTGTTCTGACTCCGGATACACTCACTTCAGGAGAAGATCTTGCTATGTCATGAGGATACTCAAGCAGTCTGTGGAGAAGAAGTCCACTGCCAAGAGTCAGTGAGGCTTCTTGCCAGGAGTCAGTGAGGAATTGAGGCCTCTGCCAACAGCCATGTGGGTGAGCCATCTTGGGAGCAGAACCTGCAGCCCCAACATGCCTTCAGATGAGACTGCAGCCCTGAGCGATGTCTTGACCTCATCCTCATGACATACCTAGGGCCAAAACCACTGAGCTAATAAACTGCTTTTAAGTTCCTGACCAATAGAAACTGTCAGATAGAAATTTTTGTTGTTTTATGTCATTAAATTTCAAAGTAATTTTTTTGAAGCTATAGTTATAACAACAATGAATTTTCAAAAATTATTTGCATAGATAGGTGTATTAGTCAGGGTTCTCTAGGAAACAGAATCAACAGGAGATATCTGCAAATAGTTTGAGATTTTATAAGAGTCTCTCATGCGACCATGGGGATGCACAAGTCCAGGTTCCGCAGGTAGGCTGCAAGCCAGGGGCTCCGATGAAAGTCCAATGAAGGTCCTTGATGAGTTTCCGGGAGACGTTAGTTGTCCAAAGACGAGCTGGGAAATTCTCTCTGAATGCTGAAATGACTTCCCCTTTTAAGGCATTCAACTGATCCGATAAAACTTCAGTCACTGCTGACGGCAATCTCCCTGAATGATTGTAGATGTCATCAGCCATCTCTGCAGTAAACTCACTGATGACTAAAGCCCATAAATGTCCTTGTATTACTGTTAGCCCAGTGCTTGCTTGACCAAATAACTGGGCACAATTACCTGGCCAAGTTGACTCATTAGCCTAATCATCACAATAAGTTTCATTAACTATGAATTTTATGCCAGGAGAATAACGGTAGTATTCCAGAACATTTGCTACAAAAAGAAAGCATTGGCAAACAACTCAAATGTCCATTGACAGATGAATGGATAAACAAAATGTGGTATATCCATACAATGAAATACTATTCAGCCATAAAAAGGAATGATGTTTTTTTTTTTAACTTTATTTTGTACATTTAATAATTGAAAATATAAACAATTAAAAACTAAAAAGTAAACACAGATGAATAAATATATACATTTCTCAGTTAAATCTAATGGATACATATAAATTTTTTTTGAATCAAACAATATATTACACAATTATTTGGTTCATAGTAACACATTCATAAAGTTATTTGTCCTTTTGTGTCTGGCTTGCTTCACTCAACATAATGTTCTCCAGGTTCATCCATGTTGTCATATGCTTTATGACTTCATTTCTTCTTACAGCTGCATAATATTCCATCGTGTGAATAGACCACAGTTTGTTTATCCATTCATCTGTTGATGGACACCTGGGTTGTTTCCAACTTTTGGCAATGGTGAATAAGGTGGCTATGGACATAGGTGTGCAGATGTCTGTTCGTGTCACCGCTCTCAGTTCTTCTGGGTATATACCCAGTAGTGGTATTGCAGGGTCACATGGCAAGTCTATATTCAATTTCCTTAGGAACTGCCAAACAGTCCTCCATAGTGGTTGTACCATCCTGCATTCCCACCAACAGTGAAGAAGTGTGTCTATCTCTCCACAACCTCTCCAACACTTGTAGTTCTCTGTCTATTTAATAGTGGCCATTCTGATACAGTGTGAAATGATATCTCATTGTAGTTTTGATTTGCATTTCCCTAATCATGAGTGATGTTGAGCATTTCTTCATGTGTTTTTTTGCCATTTGTATTTCTTCTTCGGAGAAATGTCTATTCAAGTCTTTGGCCCATTTTTTAATTGGGTCATTTGTCTTTTTACTGTTGAGTTGTGACATCTCTTTATATATCCTGGATATTAAACCCTTATCAGATATGTGATTTCCAAATATTTTTTCCCATTGAGTTGGCTGCCTTCTCACCCTTCTGACAAAGTCCTGTGAGGTGCAAAAGTGTTTAATTTTGAGGAGGTCCCATTTATTTACTTTTTCTTTTGTTGCATGTGCTTTGGGTATAAGGTCCAAGAAACCACCACCTACTACAAGGTCTTGAAGATATTTCCCTACATTTTCTTCTAGTAGTTTTATGGTCCTGGCTTTTATATTTAGATCTTTGATCCATTTTGAGTTGATTCTTGTATAGGGGGTGAGATAGGGGTCCTCTTTCATTCTTTTGGTTATAGATATCCAGTTCTCCCAAAACCATTTGTTGAAGAGACTGTTTTTTCCTATTAGCGTTGGCTTGGTAGGTTTGTCAAAAACCAGTTGACTGTATAGGTGAGGGTTTATTTCTGGATTCTCAATTCTATGCCACTGATTGATATGTCTATCTTTATGCCAGTCCCATGCTGTTTTGACCACTGTAGCTTTGTAATATGTTTCAAGGTCAGGTAGTGAAATTCCTCCCACATTGCTCTTCTTTTTTAGAATACTTTTGGCTATTCGGGTGCACTTACCCTTCCAGATGAATTTGGTAATTGTCTTCTCTAATTCTGTAAAGTAAGCTGTTGGGATTTTGGTTGGTATTGCATTGAATCTATAAATCAGTTTGGGCAAGATTGACATCTTCACAATATTTATTCTTCCAATCCATGAACACGGAATGTCTTTCCATTTGTTTTTAAATTTCTTTTAGCAGTGTTTTGTAGTTTTCTGCATATAGGTCCTGTACTTCTTTGGTTATATTAACTCCTAGGTATTTGAGTCTTTTTGTTGCTATTGAAAATGGAATTTTCCTCCTGATTTCCTCCTCAGATTGTTCAGTACTAGTGTACAAAAACATTACTGATTTTTGAGTGTTGATCTTGTATCCTGCCACTTTGCTGAACTCATTTATTAGTTCAAGTAGCTTTGTTGTGGATACTTCACGATTTTCTATATACACAGGATCATGTCATCCGCAAACAGTGAGAGTTTTACTTCCTCTTTTCCTATTTGGACGCCTTTAATTTTTTTGTCTTGTCTAATTGCACTAGCTAGAACTTCTAGTACAATGTTGAATAATAATGGTGACAGTGGGCATCCTTGTCTTGTTCTTGATCTTAGGGGGAAAGCTTTCAACCTTTCCCCATTGAGTATGATGTTGGCTGTGGGTTTTTCATATATGCCTTTTATCATATTGAGGAATTTTCCTTTTATTCCTATCTTTTGAAGTATTTTTATCAAAAAAGGATGTTGGATTTTGTCGAATGCCTTTTCTGCATCTATTGAGATGATCATGTGGTTTTTTCCCTTCAATTTGTTAATGTGGTGTGTTACATTGATTGATTTTCTTATGTTGAACCAGCCTTGCATACCAGGAATAAATCCCACTTGGTCGTGATGTATAAGTCTTTTGATATGCTGTTGGATTCGATTTGCAAGTATTTTGTTGAGAGTTTTTGCATCCATGTTCATTAGAGAGATTGGTCTGTAATTTTCTTTTCTTGTGGAATCTTTATCTGGCTTTGGTATTAGGGTGATGTTGGCTTCATAAAATGTGTTGGGTAATTTTCCCTCCTCTTCAATTTTTTGGAAGAGTTTAAACAGGATTGGTGTTAATTCCTTTAGAAATGCTTGGTAGAATTCACCTGTGAAACCATCTGGTCCTGGATTTTTCTTTGCTGGGAGATTTTTGATGATGGATTCAATCTCCTTAATTGTGATTGGTTTGTTAAATTCTTGTATTTCTTGTTGTGTCAGTGTAGGTTGGTTATGCGTTTCTAGAAATTTGTCCATTTCATCTAGGTTGTCTAGTTTGTTGGCATATAGTTTCTCATAATATCCTCTTATGATTCTTTTTATTTCTATGAGGTCATTTGTAATTTCCCCCCTTTCATTTCTGATTGTATTTATTTGCATCTTCTCTCTTTTTTTCTTTGTTAGTCTAGCGAGGGGTTTGTCAATTTTATTGATCTTCTCAAAGAACCAGCTTTTGGTTTTGTTGACTTTCTCTATTGTTTTTCTGTTCTCATTTTCATTTATTTCTGCTCTAGTCTTTATTATTTCTTTCCTTCTTTTTGCTTTGGGATTGGTTTGCTGTTCTTTTTCTAGTTTCTCAAGTTGTTCAGTTAAATATTTGAGTTTAGCTCTTTCTTGATTTTTAATATAGGCATTTAGGGCTATAAATTTCCCTCTCAAGACTGCCTTCGCTGTATCCCATAAGTTTTGATATGTTGTGTTCTCATTTTCATTTGTCTCAATATATTTACTGATTTCACTTGCAATTTCTTCTTTGACCCATGTAATATTTAGGAGTGTGTTGTTCAGTCTCCACACATTCACAAATTTACTTTTTTCCTGTCTGTTATTGATTTCTAGTTTCATTCCATTATGATCTGAGAAGGTGCTTTGTATAATTTCAATCTTTTTATATTTATTTAAAGTTGTATTGTGACCTAATATGTGGTCTATCCTGGAGAAAGATCCATGGGCACTTGAGAAGAATGTATAACCTGCTGAGTTTGGATGTAGTGTTCTGTATATGTCTATTAGCTCTAACTTATTTATCATATTGTTCAAGTTCTCTGTTTCCTTGTTGATCTTCTGTCTAGTTGTTCTTATCTAATGATGTGAGAGGGGTGTTGAAGTCTCCAATGATTATTGTAGAAATGTCTATTTCTCCCTTCAGTTTTGATAGAGTTTGTCTCATATATTTTGGGGCACCCTGGTTAGGTGCGTAGATATTTATGATATTTATCTTCCTGGAGGATCGTCCCTTTTATTAATATATAATGGCCTTCCACATCTCTTATCACTTTTTTGCATTTGAAGTCTGTTTTGTCTGATATTAGTATAGCTACCCCTACTCTTTTCTGTTTACTATTCGCGTGGAGTATCTTTTTCCAACCTTTTACTTTCAGCCAGTTTGTATCCTTGGGTCTGAGGTTTCTTGTAAGCAGCATATGGATGGCTCATGTTTTTTTATCCATTGTGTCAGCCTGTATCTTTTGATTGGGGAATTTAATCCATGCACATTCAATGATATTACTGAAAATGCACTATTTATTTCCTCCATTTTATTCTTTGGTTTTCATGTCATCTTATTTTTGTCTCTCTTTTTACTCTTTTGGTTATCCTTTCTGCTTTTCTTTCTTCTATACTCTCCTCCAAGCCTCTCTCTCCTGTCTTTTTCTTTCAGGTTCTAAGGCTTCCTTTAATATTTCCTGCAAAGGTGGATTCTTTTTTGCAAACTCTCTTAGTTTCTGTTTGTTTGTGAATACTTTATATTCACCTGCATATTTGAAGGACAGTTTTGCTGGATAAAGAATTCTCGGCTGGCAGTTTTTCTATTTCAGTTTCCTAATTGTATCATACCACTGTCTTCTCGCCTCCATGGTTTCTGAAGAGAAATTTGCACTAAGTCTTACTGGACGTCCTTTGTACGTGATCGGTTGCTTCTCTCTTGCTGCTCTGAGAATTTTCTCTTTATCTTTTACATTTGACATTCTGAATAGTATGTGTCTTGGCGTGGGTCTATTTGGATTTATTCTCATTGGGGTATGGTGTGCTTCTTGGACATGCAAGTTCATTTCTTTCGTAAGAGTTGGGAAATTTTCAGCTATTATTTCCTCAAATACTCTTTCTGCCCCTTTTCCTTTCTCTTCCCCTTCTGGAACTCCCATGACACACATGTTGTTGTGTTTTGTGTTGTCATTCAACTCTCTGAGCCCCTGCTCAATTTTTTCCATTCTTTTCTCTCTCTGTTCTTTTCTCTCTTCAATTTTAGTTGCTCTGTCTTCGGTATCACTTATTCTTTCTTCTATCATTTCGAGTCTGCTGTTGTATGCCTCAAATGTATTTTTTACTTCACCTATTGTGTCTTTCATTCCCATGAACCCCGTTACTTTTCTGTTCAGGATTTAAAAATTCTTCTTTGCGTTCGCTCAATGACTTCTTGATGTCATTTATCTCTTTAACTATATTCTCTTTCATCTCATTAATTTGATTTTGGAAATGTGTGCTCATCTCACTGATTAGTTCTCTCAAATTCTGCATCTCTTCTGGGACTTTGCTGTATTCATTTTCTTGGGCCATGTCTTCTATTTTCTTAGTATGGCTCGTAATCTTTTGCTGGTGCTTAGGCATCTGGTTAGTTTGTATTTTACTTAGATGCTCTATCTCTTTTTCTTTGATGGGGTTTTATTGGCAGGAGACTGTGAGTTACCACAGCTCTTTGATTTTTGGCTCAACCTTGATTGTTAGGATTGTTCTGCTAGTTGCTCAAAAGTGGGCACTGGACCCAGTAATTGGTTGTAGAGTCATTTCCTAGGACCTTGGGCAGGGAGGCTATAGAGGCCAGGAAAAGCCTCTCTTACTTATTAATTTTCTTATGTGCACTTCCTTGGTCTGCCAAGAGAGTGCTCATTGGCAGCACTCAATTCAATGCCTGGTCGGAGCGTATTTGTTGTGACACAGACCAGATCAATGTGATAGAGCTTCCTGTCTGGGGGCTAAGAGCCCTGTGATTCAAACTTTCTGAGACAGTTCTCCAGACTTCTCTCATAGCACCCCCCCTTTTCCCAGCTAGGAAATATTTCCACTCCCTTCTGAATCCTTATCAATCAGTCCCTGTTAGTAGAGGAGGAGATTGGGAGGTTTGTATATCTTTAGCCCCTTGCAAGCTCCAAGGCAAACAATGGCGTAGCCCCACCATGCCTGGAAGGGCTCTCGGGACAGGGCAGACCAAACCTGGGAGTCAAAAGCAGGGTCAGCCCCAGGCTCTCTCTCCCTTCTCCTGTGGAGTCCTCAACAATTAGTCCAGGCTAGAAGAGAGGGAGGTTGCGAGGGTCAGATTTCTCCAGTCCTTCCTAGGCTCCCAGGGTAAACCAACTTGTGGAAGGGTCCGTGGGACTCCGCAGCCCAAATTTACAGGTCAGAACCTGAGTCAGCCTAAGGCTGTGTCCCTCTCTCTCCCCTTTCCGGGAGTGTTAGATCCCTGGAGCCCCCTTTGTCTGTGGTCACAGGCCCAGAGGCCTGAGAATTCTGAAGAGTGTGGGGGAGGGTGCCGGCAGCAGCAGAAGCTGCTACTTCCCACTCACAGTTCTGTTGTCGCGATCTCCCTCTTCTGAACCTCTCTCCTCTGGGTGATGTGCAGCCTTCACCTGCTGTCCTAAACCCTAGAAGATCTTTTTCGGGGCTGTTTCAGCTTGTCCTCTAGCTATTCTTCTGGAGAAGAGATTCCTGTGTCTTACTAGTCCGCCATCTTCCCGGAAGTCTCCAAGTAATGATGTTTTGATACATGCTACAGCATGGGTAGATCTTGAAAACATGCGAAGTGAAAAAGCCAGACACAAAAGGACAAATATTGTATGACTCCACTTATATGAAATATTTAGAATAAACAAATGCATAGATACAGAAAATAGATTAGAGGTAATCAGGGACTAAAGGGGCGTGGGGGAGGGAGAATAGAGAATTACTGCTAAATGGGTAAAGAATTTCTATTTGGGGTGATAAAAAAAGTTTTAGTAGTAGCAGCTGGTGATAGTAGTACACCATTGAAAAAGTAATTAATGCCACTTAACTGTACACTTAAAAATAGGTAAAATGGCAAATTGTATGTTATAATATATATATATACACACACACATACCTATGTATATGTTGCCACAGTAAAAAAAAAAAAAAGCGAGAGCGAGTGTTGGATCTGACAGGTTGACAGGTTTGCATTTGGTGGTTATGTCTTTTTAGTCAGTTTTAAACTAGAGCAGTCCCCTCTCCTTCCTTCCTTCCTCCCTCTCTTCCTCCCTCCCTCCCTCTCTTTCTCTCTCTCTTTCTTTCTTTTTCTTTTTTAAAATCACATTGACTTTTTAGGAATCCAGGACAGTTGTCTTGTAAAATGTCCCATATTCTGGATTTGTTCTATATCTGCACTTATCCACTATGGCAGCCACTAGGCACGTGTGACTAACTTTAAATGTCATTTAATTAAAATTAAATAAAACTAGTTTCTCAGTTGCACTGGCTGCATTGCAAGTGCTCAATAGCCATATGTGACCAGTGGTAATACAGATATAGAACATTTCCATCAGTGTAGAAAGTTCAGTTGGATAGCATTGGTAATTGTTTCCTTATGGTGTTATCTAGCTTGTTTCTCTTTTCCCTATAGATCTTGTAAACAGTTGTACTTAGAGACTTGATTAGATTCAGGTTAAACATTTTATTAAGACTATTTCACACAGGTAATACTTCATATTTATCACATCCCGGGCATTTAATGTCAAGTTGCCCCCTCCCTGCCAATAGTGATGCTAGCTTGACCTCCTGGTTAAAGTAGTAATGAATTGGAGTGTTGTTTAAAATAACTGTATTTCAAATAAAAAAAAAAAAAAAAAAAAAAAGTAACATAAAAAGGTGGCTCAAGAAGTTATGGAAATATTACTCAAAAGTTTTGTCCAGGCACTTTTATCTCATCTAATTCTAGCAACTAACTGAGCTGCTCCTCTGGTGTTCAGAAAGATACACAGATGAACACCGATTAGCTAAATGACCTAGACAAGGTCTCATTATTAGTGAAAAATATGAAGAAGAGAAAAAATGCTCTGGAGCTATGTATTGCCTCATTTTGAACTGGAGTTGTTTTTTAAATGAGGCAGGACTGTTCCAATAACCAAAGATGAATCTGGCCAAGATGCCATTTCAGAACCTGCTTAACTCAGAGGGAGGCTGTTATTGAAAATAAAACCATTTCTTGTTTATACCTCAATGAGCGGAGTCTCCTTGATATATTGTTTACATGGAGTTATATGCCTGTTTCGCCAGTGAAACACCAAAGGCTGACCCTATATCTTATTCATCACTGCTGGAAGGCCCATTTGTTGACTTGGTGGATGAAATGATGGGTACATGTGGGTAGGGCAGAGGGAAGGACTCCTAAAAAATCTGCAGGCATACTTAGACTTTCTTGGATAAAGACAGAAAATATGGATTCTATCAGTACTGCTTCCTGCCCTTGTCTACCCTCTGACACAACCTTTTAGGCTATGTTACATTGGTATCAGGACCTCCTGTCAAAGACTGCTGCTTCCCACTGCCCCCACCTGACCCACTACCTCACCCCACCTCTGCCATCCACATGCAAGGAAGTCTCAGCCAGATGATCTCAATTACCTGCTAATCCTGAGCTGACCCCCTGGGAGAGCACTGACACCCCAACAAGCATAAAACAGCCTTGCTAAGGGGTGGTGGGAATGTGGAGAAGCATGGGAAAAATACAATCGGTTAGACCTATGGACTGTGGCTAACAGCAGTACTGTAATATTCTTGCATCAATGCCAAAGATGTACTGTGTTGATAATGGGGGATATGGAAAAGTGTGCCAAATGTATGCTGTGGACCATAGTTGGTAGTAATAGTCTGATGATGTTATCTCATAACCTGTAACAAATGTTCCACCATGGCATGGAGTATTGGTGAAGGGGTGTTATATGGGAATTCTACACATGTGCATGATTGTTTTGTAAGTTCACAACCTCTGTAATAAAAAATATTTTTTAAAAATAAAGTGGGTTGTGGGGGAAAAGACATTTCTGGCTCCACTTTGTTTATCTGAGCTGTCAGATCGCTGTGAATGTCCTTCTGGCCTCCGGACAGCTCTTGACTGGCCTCTGACTTCCCTGGGGTCCCAACCATGGCTTGTGGTTCTGGCTCTGAGTCCCACCAGAACTCTGGCCTTTGAAGCCTGGAGTGTCCCCTGTCCAGGCACTCATTGCCTTCCAGACTGTGCCCTGGACTCCTAGAGACCACACCCACCGTTAGGACCTGGGCCATACCCCACCAACTCCCCTCTTCACCCTTCCTGAGCATCCATAACCAGCGGTGCACTGGGGCAGGACAGGTCGCAGGCCCATTGTTCTGGGCTTTTAGTTACTGGCGGAGTTCCCTCGCCAACCTTTCTCTCCCTGAACACCTTTCATACCTCCCAACAAATTGTGGGAGTTCATAAATCAGAACTACTTAAGGCTGGTCTTATGCTGAGTGTGGCCAACCCAAGGGGTGCCACAGGACTCCTGGTTTTGAAAACAAGGGCACAGTCAGCATGAGGCTTGACTCCAGGGTTTGGACCAGACCAGCTTTCCTCTGTGGAGATGGCCCCATGCCGCATTTGATAGGCTAGCAAAGGGACACTAACCATTCTTCCCCAACAAGGCCTGAAATTGGGTCCACATAAGGCCCCACTTCCCTCGCCACCATAAAGCTTTCCGGCACAAACCAGAACATGTCCAAATTGTCCGTTAGAAAGTGACAGTACATACTTTTTTGTCACTAGATGGCGACCCTGTGTCGCGGTAGAGCAAAATGCAGCTAGAAACCGCTCACAGCCAGGTTTCCTGAGACAGTAGGGGAAACGCCAGCCCCTTTCCCAAGGCAGGGTCCCAGGAGGGAATTAAAAATACTCAAGTCTGGGTAAAGACGGCGCTTGCTTTCCTGTCTGCGTGGTGGCTCCGGAGGCTTTTGAGGGCAAATCCACCCTCTGTCCCCAGGGCCCTTCCCGAGCGCTCACGCCCCCTGCAGGGCCACCCTGGCGGGTCCCAGTTCCCCGGGGCTCCCTGAACTGCGCGCCGACGGGAAGTGGCACTTCGCCACGAGTGTGGAAATCTGGTTTGGCTCCAAAGTGCCGAAGCACTGTCTTAGGGCAAGAACGTGAGCCCCGAGAAAGGAAGAGAGAACATTCACGGTGGGAGCGGGAGCCTGCGAGCCGCCGACCCCGTCCCCGGGGCGCAGGACCACGGCCGAGGTGGCACCGGGGAGCCCGGAGCAGCGCGCAAGCGGCGAGATCTCGCTGGCAGAAGTTTCCTTGCAAAACCAGAGCGGCTCTGTATGGTCACAGCTTGTACAATAAAAATAATAGAAACAGCAAGCAATAGTAATAGTGATAATAGCTCTCCATGTGTTTGGACCAGGCTAGATCTAAGGCAAAAAGTATACCTGTGGATATACTGCACAGTTCACCATGAATGATTAATCTTATATATTATTTTATGCCTATCTGGTCTGCAGAGCATTCACTTATGCACGTATAGTTTTCTTCATTTCAAAATCAAGTTGAACTATTTCAGAGAACTTTTGGCCCAGTAATTCCACTTCTAGAAATTTCTCCCACAGAAATATTTACATAGAGTGCAAACGAATGTGTACTAGATGTTCATTGCAGCGTTGTTTGCACTAGTAAAAGCAATATAAATGTCCATCAGAGGAGAATAGTGAAGTAATAATCGTAATAATCTTATGCTACATCCATACCATACAATTCTATGTAACTGGTGAAAAAGAGTTATAAGTAGTAACAGAGAAAGCAAGTTCCTAACAAAATGATGATGATGGCCAACCCCCATCCCCAAAAAAACAGAGAGTATCTACAACTGCAAGCAAAACAGTTCCTTCTGCCCCATAAGATCTAAGCCCCCTCTCAATCAGAAGCAGAGAGGGCATCACCATCCCCAAATCCTCAAGGATGAGGAATGAACAACCTAAGGGGGCAATGCAACCACGGGCAAAGTAAACTTATTAATATTGTAGTAACGGAAGAGCATGAAACGTTGATATAAAGATAGTGGTTACCAGAGGTTCTGAGGGGATGGGGTGGGAATAATAGGTGGAACAGAGGGATTTTTAGGGCATTGGAATTAAGTGCAAACTACAATGTAAACTATAGACCTTGGTTAGTAGCAATGCTTCAATATTTATTCATCAACTGTAACAAATGTACCACACTATTGTAAGATGTTATTGAAAGGGGGAGATGTGGGAGATGAAGGGGTGGTACATGGGAATCACTTACACTTTTGATGTAACTTCTCTGTGATCTAAAACCGCTTTTAAAATAAAGTTTATTAAGCAAAAATAATAAATAAATAAAATAATAAAAAATAAAGTTTATTATATTAAAGAAAGAAAAATCAAATTCAGTTTGTGAAAAAAGAAAGCAAGTTGCAGAATGTTTTAAATACCATTTTTGTAAAAAAAATTCATATTTATTTTGCATACACATGCTTAGAAGTACATGTAATATACCAAACTCTAAAAAAAAGTTGTTTTTTAAATTTATATATTATTGCATGAAAACAGCCTATGCATCACTTTTATAATAAGAAAATCTGTTCGTGTTATTTCAGAAAAAAGAAACACAAAATCAGGTTTGTTCGTTTTTCTCCCTCAGTAAGAGTGAGTTGAATTTTCTGTTACTCTCTGGTTCCTATTACCCTCTCGGGAGAAAGCTAATGCATGAGGCAGTTGTTTTTGGCAGGGTTATTACTGCAGGCATCATTCTCCTCCAAAAGTCACTCTTCCGGCCAGGACCAGCTTTTTCTGACTGCAGATTTTGGTTGCACCGGGAATGTTAAGCATAGCTCCCCTCTCAGTGGCAGAGCTGGTCCTCAGGGCGCTCATCTTTGTGACGGGCGACATGCGGCGATTGTCACTCACGAACTTCTAAAGGGAAAGGGCCATGAGGAGGCACTGGTGGGTTCTTTATCAGGAAGCCTCAAGGGTGAGTGTGTGGTTCACCTCTGCATTCCCAGTGCCTAGCACAGTGCCTGGTGCGAAGTTGATGCTCAATAATTGTTGAGTGGATTTGTCGAATGCAGAAGGAATCTTTGAACCCCATCAGCTTGATTTTCACATATTGTGGGGGGAAGATAATCACAGTCCCTGCTTTGTGAGTCCAGTGTTGTCTCTGAGCTGCTTCTAGTTTTGTAAAGTTGTGAGCGGACCACATGAGCAGCATCCAATGACGTCTTGACATACAGGAGGAGATGCTGTCTCTGGGCTCAGAAGCAACACAGTAGCACTAATCTGATATGTCTTAGTGATTTGCAGAATGTTTTTGCTACATGATAACTAGACATAACTGTTGGTCATCTCACATAAATAATGGTATGTGGTCTTAACAGCCAAAGCTAAATCAAGTACTTCTGGGGGTGACTTAGGGGCCAGGATGGCAAAGAGTGGCCTAAGTGGACTTGCAGCTGCTTCGGGATCCCTCCAAATATCCTTGGACCCCAAACCCAGGCCCATCCATGAGCTCTCAGAGCTGAACCACAAGCTCACTTTTCCCTCTGAAGTCTCTTCAGCCTCTCTCCCTGTCCGAGGAAGCATGACAGTGGCTTTTTACCTCAGCTCCTGGTCTGGGGACCCAGGGCCTTGCTATCCCAGGCCACTTGCCCTTCAATAAAAATCTCTTCTAGTCTACAGATTCCACATACCTAGTGATTGTCCCAATTTTTATGAGGTAAAAATTCTAATATAGATGTTCTGAATGGAACTTAAAGGTGAGGCCTGGTTATATGATGTTTAATGAAAATGCACACACACACACACTCAGTTAAAAATTCAGTAGGACAGAAAACAACAACAAAAAATGAGTCTCCTCTCCACCCCACACATCCCCAGTTCCACTCTCCACAAATAAACACCATTAACTTTTTCTCATCTATTGTTCCAGAAATGTCTATACAAACATACACACACACACACATTTGGTAGATACAAATGGGCACACACTGTATACACTCTTCTGCATGTTGCTTTTTTTTTTTTTTTTTTTAAGATTTATTTACTTTATCCATTTTAAAACCCCCCTTCCCCATTTGCTGTTTTGTGTCCATTCGCTGCGCAATTCTCTGTGTCTGTTTCCTGCCATCTCTTCTCATCCTCCTCCTCCACTCTTCACCAGGATTCGATCCTGGAGACCTCCGATGTAGGAGAGAGGTGTTCTGCCACCTGCGTCATCTCGGTTCCAGGCTTTCGGAGCTTTCGGAGCATCTCGTCTTGTCTCTCCCCTGCGTCTCTCTCCTGTTACATCATCATCTTGCCGCATGGCTCCCGGGGCCTTGCGGCTCACCGGCACACAGAGCCTGGCAGCCCATGTGCCTTCTATATATATATTTTTTTATTTTACCGGGAGGTCCCAAGTCTCTCCATATGGGAGACGGACGCCCAACCATCTGAGCCACATCCACCTCCCTGCATGTTGCTTTAAAAAAAAAAAAAATTTTTTTTTTAAAGATTTATTTATTCATCCTCCCGCCCCCATTGTTGTTTTGTGCTTGCTGTTTGCTCTGTGTGTGTTCTTCTATGTCTGCTTGTCTTCTCTTTCGGTGGCACCAGGAAGCTATCCTGAGACCTTCTGGAGTGGGAGACAGGCACTCAATCTCTTGCACCACCTCAGCTCCCTGATCTGCTGCATCTCGTATTGTCTCTTTTCTGGGTCTCTCTTTGTTGCATCATCTTGCTGCACCAGCTCTCTGTGTGGGCCAGCACTCCTGAGCAGGCCAGCTCTCCTGTGCAAACCCTCAATCCATGTGGGCCAGCACTCTGCATGGGCCAGCTCTCCCCTCAGGCCAGCTCACCACGTGGACCAGCTTGCCTTTTCACCTGGAGGCCCCGGGAATTGAACCCTGGACCTCCTATATGGTAGACGGGAGCCCAATCGCTAGAGCCACATTTGCCTCCCCATTGCTTTCTTTTTAACTTAATTTACTTGGGAATTGTTCCAAATCAGTGTATATAGATTTACCTTATTATTTTTTACAGCTGCATACTATTCCATTGTATATATAGCATTTTTTGTTGTTGTTGTTTTTTCCTTACCCAGCAGCCTTTTCCCTTTCTCGTATTAGTAGCCTGGATTATCTTTGGGGAATCATCTCTTTCCCACTTTCATTCCTGTGAATTTGGGTGGAGATGATCTTGATCCCAGCTCTAGGGATGAACATATGACCTGGCTCTTAACATAGTGTTGGTTTAGGGTTGATCATGTAACACAGGCTGGGTCCATGCCAGTCAAGGGCAAGACTTTATCTGAACTACTAAGGGAAAAGAATCTTTTTTTTTTTTCTCCTGGATTTGCACCTGAGAAGATATAGGCCGGGAGCGCTGGCAGCCAACTTCCCATCATGTGAAATCTGAGAAGGAAGCCAACATGGAGAAGAGAAAGCCAAAATATGCAGAGACTGTGCTTGTCTCAACAACCTAGTTTAAGAGTCTGGTTCCCGTTGTACCTGGAGCCCTCCATCTCCACTCTGAACTTTCAGTTACACGAGACAAGGAGTTTCTTATTTGCCTAAGCTGATGTTGCTTACCATACAAAGAGCCCTGATAGAGAAATTGGTATAAAGAATGAGGGATCTCAAGTGACCCTAAAATATAAAATCGGCTGTCAGGGAAAGGTGAAGTAACTTCTATTCTTGGTTACAAAGTTGGCAATTTTTGTTATGTGGTAATGAAACAACCAATTAAATTGTTGCCACTCAGCTAGATGTTTATCAGTGCTGAAGAATGGGGGGCTTAAAGATAAAGTTGGGAAGTGGATGTGGCTCAAGCAATTGGCCTCCCACCTACCACATGGGAGGTCCCTGGTTTGGTTACCGGTGCCCCATAAAGAAGACAGTGAACAAATACTTATGTAAGATGTTATTAATAGGGGAAAATGTGGGGGGAGGAAGAGATGAGGTATATGGGAATCCCCTATATTTTCTATGTGACTTTTCTGTAAACTAAATATTCTTTGAAAATAAAGCAAAAAAATTACGACACTGGGGAAAAAAAAATAAAAAAAAAATAAAGAAGACAGTGAGGTGGTGCGATGGACAGACACGGTAAGCAGACGCAACAAGATGATGCAATAAGAGACACGAGGAAAACTTAATAAGAGACACAACAAAGCAGGGAGTGGAGGTGGCTCAAGCAATTAAGTGCCTCCCTCCCACATTGGAGGCCCTGGGTTCAGTTCCAGGTTCCTCCTAAGGAAACAAGGAAGACAGACATAGCAAGTGCAAACAATGAGTGGATGGGGAGAAGTAAATAAATAAAATAAATCTTAAAAAAAAAAAAGATAAAGTTGATGAGTATATTGGCCTCTTCTTGCCACTTTGAGTAAGATCCTTTTCAAAACGGCTCCATGAAGACAGATCCTCTCTGCCTGTAGCCTGTATTCCAATGGGGCTGAGAGCTTAGTTATGCTACTTTACAAAAGCTGAATTATCTGCAACAAGCTAGAGTTACTGTGAGCAAAGGCAGGGAATCAGAAAACACAGCAAGAAATAAGATCGGAATTTAGAGGAATAGTGGTAACAACTAATATTTATGTGTCTATTGTAAATATTTTACATAGAGTTCTTACAACAACCCTGTGAAGTGGGTACTGTTTTAGAGATGAGGAAAATAAAGGCATGGGGAAAGTTAAATAAATAAACCCCGACTAACTGGGTTGTGCACCGGGCAGTCTGGCTCAGATGCCGAGCTTCTAACCTTTGCATCACAAGGCTTCTGTAAGGACTGCACCTTTTGGCTTCCTCTAAGCATCTCCTCACCAGACACAGGCAACAATTTTCCCATGTTGTCTTCCAACATAAGGGTACCTTGAGCTTCTAGTTACTTCAAGGCAGGGGCCACGATGGGGGCCCCTAAGGGTTGGTCAGAACCCTGAGGCTTTGTCCCAAGAGGCAGAAACGTTCCAGGACATAGACTCAAAGACTGCTCCTTGGCAAGATCTCTGGCTTTGTTACTAGTCCACTGCACTGACTGGAAGCAATAGCCTGGAAGGCCCCTGAAATCCTAACTGTGTTATCAAAAAAATTTCCAGTCTGGCACACAGAGGTTGGTGTTTACTAAACCCATAGCGGAAGCCCCAAGCCCTGCTACACCAAAGAGCATCATCTGTGCCTTTGACTCTGGGTGTAGAATCAAAATATAAAAGCTACCAGCTTGTCCCCGCCCAGGAGGCCTTACCCTCACTCTTCTAGCCTTTAACGCCCATGGATTATCTTTCCTTCTGAGAACACTCTTTAGAGCAGCTGAGGGAAACCACTGGCCATGCTAAATTATTTGCTGCTTCAAAGATTTATGCACTGCACCGCCATTATTGACTGAATTGTGTCCCTCAAAAAGATATGTTGAATTGGAAACAACCCAGGTGTCCATCAACAGATGAATGGATAAACAAACTGTGGTCTATTCACACGATGGAATATTATGCAGCTGTAAGAAGAAATGAAGTCGTAAAGCATATGGCAACATGGATGAACCTGGAGGACATTATGTTGAGTGAAGCAAGCCAGACACAAAAGGACAAATACTGTATGAATATTTTACTATGAATCAAATATATTCTGTAACATAGTGTTTGATCAAAAAATTTTTTTTGTATGTACCTATTACATTTAATTGAGAAATGTATATATTTATTCATCTGTGTTTACTTTTTAGTTTTTAATTGTTTATATTTTCAATTATTAAATGTAAAAATAAAGTTTAAAAAAAAAAAAAAACCTAAAAAAAGATATGTTGAAGTCCTAGTTTAGAAACTGCCCATATTTGGAAATAGAATCCTTACAGATGTAATTAGTGAAGATGAGGCCATATTGGAGTAGGGTGCGCCTTTAATCCAATATGACTGGTGTCCTTAAAAGGAAAAGAGAAGAGACATATGGCACAGCAGTTTGGTGTTATTTATGAATTCCAAAAATAGATACTGGATTATATTTGTAAATTGGTCTGTTCCTCTGGGTACATTAGATTGTATTGGATTCAGAGGTTTCACTCTTACTTGATCAAATTATGATTAAGGCTTTGATTGGGCCATGTCGGTAGGATGTTGATTTCCCCACCCCCTTTGTGGGCAGGGACTCATGGAGAAAATGACAAGGAGTTTTAATGCTGGAGCCCTGGGAAATACATACACAGAGAAGCAGATACATGTGGAAAGAGAGAAGGCTCCATTAGACACAGCAGAGGCCCTGGGAAGAGAGACGAGCCATCTGCCTGATAGTTTACAGCTGGCCTTGTGGAGAAACTAGAGTAGCTGAGCCTGGAGAGAAACGAGCCCCGGGAGAGAGACAAGACTTATCCCAGCCTACAGCTGATGTTGGAAGAAAGCTGGGACCACAGAGCCTTAGGAAGAAGAGGAAGGCTAAACCCTTGCAGACATCGCAGCCATCTTGCTCGAACACGTGGCAATAGACTTTGGTGAGGGAAATAACTTACACTTTATGGCCTGGTAACTGTAAGCTTCTACCTCAAATAAATACCCTTTATAAAAGCCAACAGATTTCTGGTATTCTGCATCAGCAACCTTTGGCTGACTAATACACATGGGGAAGAGGGCCGTGTGAAGACAGAGGCAGAGATGGAGTGATGCACCTACAGGCCAAGGAATGCTGGCCACCACAGATGCTAACACAAGTTAAGGAGGGATTCTTTGCTAAAGTCATTGGAGAGAGGATGGCCCTGCTGACACCTTGATTCAGACATCTAGTCTCTAAAACCGTGAGAGAATAAATTTCTGATAAGTCACCAAGTTTGTGCTAACTTGTGACAGCAGCCCCAGGATCTTTTAATATGCACAGGTCCAGGAACTTACCAAGCCCCAGGCTCATTTCCTGGGCCGTGATACCACTGGCAATGTTTCTCACAGTTAGCTCTGGGCTCCTAGGACCTCTTGGCCAAAGCCTTTTGACTATTCCCATTGTTTCTACCGGGAGCAGCCTAGTTGTGTGTGCTACTTGGGACCACACACGTAGGCTGTGGAACAGAGTTCAGCTGAAGATGGAAAGGACCCTGGGTCATCACCTGGCC
Source organism: Tolypeutes matacus (assembly GCA_026826555.1). Taxonomy (NCBI): domain Eukaryota; kingdom Metazoa; phylum Chordata; class Mammalia; order Cingulata; family Chlamyphoridae; genus Tolypeutes; species Tolypeutes matacus. The sequence goes on from JAKSZT010000049.1 coordinate 46,496,108, forward strand.
TGGGAGGAGGAGACAGGAACCAGCTGAGGATGAATCACATCACCATAAATGTGTAGCAAAGAAGGACAGGACAGAGGGTTGGTCCTCATTGGCAGCAAGATGAATGGTGGCCCAGAGAGAAACACAGAGCCAAGGAGGAGAGGTGTGGCCCCAGAGGAGATGCATTTCTCCAGTAGGAGAACTTACCTCCCATTCCACAAAGAGGAGATTGTGGGCCTGAACTCAAGAAAGAAGAACCGTTGATGACCTTGCAGCTCTGAGCAGAGTAGTGAGTCATATGGCAAGACTCACATGCACTTGACAATGAGAATTTGAATGTGAAAGTCCCTGTGAAGGAGAATATGCCAAAATACAACCAAGTAATAAGGCATTCTCTATACCAGTACATGGTTTTTTCCTCCTTGCTTTTGTTTCACTTTATTAATTTATGGACAGTAAAGTGAATTAGCTGACTTAAATTTGTTATAAATGATTTTTTTGCTAACCCTCTTTCTCCCAAGAGCTAAGACCTCCCTGGAGTCCTTTGGTAAGTCGAAGAAGACAAGATCAGTCTGGTTGCAGATCTTGGGCAATTTCATTCACTTCAGATACACGCCAGTTTTGGGGGGAAGGCACGGTGACTTCTTAAGCCCTCATCCACATAGAAATACCTTTTCTACTATCCTCCCAGATCAGCACCTCCTCATCACCATAACAACTCACACCCTATACTCACACAGAATCAGCAGCGAGGAAGTTACTTTCCAGATGGGAGGCGCAGGCCACAAATGCGGCCCTTACCTAATTAGGAATTATTTGTCTTTGGGAGTCCATTTTTCCTGAGGACTTGTGACACTTGTGAGGCCCCCTTACACATCAAATATAATGCTTAAATCAGAGATTGGGAACTGGTAGCCCGGGGCCAAAACAACCCAGCAGATGTGTTTTGTTTGGCTCATACAATGTTTTATTAAAAATCTGAATTATTTACATATTGAAAAGTGAAAATTTTCATGTAACTCAGATTCCCAACTCCCTTTGACAACAACCCATGGGCCTGAGTGGAAGGGCCAGGGTTTTGGTCCTCCACAACTCCCCACAAGTGGGACTTGCTCCTTTCTGCTAGCCACCTGCCCCTGGGGATTTGGGTTTGCAGCTCTGTGCCCACCCTACACCAGTAAACTCCTACAATTCAGACATAGGCACAGCACATGGAGAAAGAGAAAGGATTCTGGTCAAACTATGAAACTGGCAGGACAATCTATTGACATAAAATTTTTGTCTTCCTACATAGTTCCTTATTTTAAGCAATTCACCAGGCTTTGTACCTCCTTGCCTAAAGGATTTTGGTGTGGCAGAGAGCAAATCAGCAGGAAAATGAAGCTAATCTTTACTGAAAACCTAAGGCCACTGAAGAAATTATGAGGCTGTCTTGGAGAGGGAGGTGAGAAAAGAGAGGGCCTCGGAGAGGTGGGGAGGTGAGGAAGGTGAGCCCCTGTCCCCAAAAGGGCAGAGAGGCCTGGGGCTCCTCAAGGGCAGCAGGGCCCACCCACCATTCCATGATAGTCTCCTGGCAGTGGTCCGATGGTGAGGTGGCAAGACTCTGGCCCCAGTGTCCCAGCACCAGCAAAGCCCCCATATCCCAGGAAAGCTGGGAAGCAGGATCTGCTGGGTTTCTGGGACATGGCAACTTGGACAATAGGATGTTAGCTGTGACCATGGTTACCTCCCTCATAAACATGGGGATTTTGATATAAACTTGGAAGAATGAGGGGCCCTCAAAGCTGACTGAGAGGAAAAGAAATGAAGTCCTGACACATGCTACAACATGGATGAGCCTTGATAACATTATACTAAGTGAAAGAAGCCAGACTCAAAAGACCACATATTGGGGAGCAGATGTGGCTCAAGTGGTGGAACGCCTGCTTCCTACATGGGAGGTCCCAGGTTCGTCCCCGGTGCCTCTTAAAAACAAAAACAAACAATAAGTAAATAAATGAAAAAACCAGCTCAGGGATGCCCATTTGGCTCAGTGGTTGAGCGCTGGCTTCCCACATATTAGGTTCCAGGTTCAATCCCTGGCACTGGTACCTAAAAAAAAAAAAAGACCACATATTGCACATATTGTATGATTCCATTTATATGAAATATCCAGAATAGATAAATCATGAAGACAGAAAGTAGATTAGTGGTTGCCAGGGGAAAAGGGGGAGAAGGCAGAAATGGAGAGTGACTGCTTTAATGGGTATAGGTTTTCTTTTTGGAGTGGTGAAAATGTTCTGGAATTAAATAGTGGTGTTGGTTGCACAACATAAAAGCCACTGAACTGTACACTTAAAATGGTCAAAATGGTATTTTTATGTTATGAGAATTTTATCTCAATAAAAGAAATGTTTTTAAAAGCTGACTGAGAATTTCCTACCACCTTAGTGTGAAGATGAACTGAAGTTATAATAAAGTTGATTTAAAAGAAGAAAAGAGGGAAGCGGCTGTGGCTCAATCAGTAGGGCTCCCGTTTACCATATGGGAGGCCCCGGGTTCGGTTCCCGGGGCCTCCTGGTGAAGGCAAGCCCGCCCGCACGGCGTGGTTGGCTGACCCAGCGGGCACAAGCAGCAAGGGGGGGATAAATGAATAAATAAATAAAATCTTTAAAAAAAAAAAAAAAAAAAGAAGAAGAAGAAAAGAAAATGTCATTTCTTTCACCCTTAAGTTTGTGGGTCAGGACTCACATCTATTCCATAACTGTATCCCAATGTTCTGAGATGCAGGAGAGGGAAGGTTTACCTGGGATGGGGCCATCTACAGATAAGGATGTGCCGTTTGTTAGAAAGTAGCACAAACACTGTCCATGGAGGCAGAGGGAAGAGTGATGCTGGACAGGGTGGGTCTGAAATACTCACAGACCTCTCCTCATGAAGCAGGAGATCTTATCCCAATTGATCAAGTACCCTGTGAAGCCTCCTTACAGCATATGACACGGACATAGGGGTTCCCTGGGGAAATTTTAGTTGTATAGGAGAAGAATCTATGAATTGGAAAGGATTCAATAGCGGAAGGTTTGGTGCTTGCCATACTCTTGCCAGACAAAACCAGCCCCCCACTCCCACCCCCAAAGTAAGCAGTACTCACCTTGCTTGCTTACCTTGTACTGCTAGTGTGGCCTTAGCCACCCTCTGTCCCCGAGAACGGTCCTCTAAAAAATTCTACACTCTCAAGCTTGGAGGTGGTGGTGCTGGTGGGGATTTGGATGGTCTTTTTATCTCAGTAGTGGTTTCCACTATCATGAGCTCCTCTTTTGTAACCTTCAGCTGCCCCTTTCAAAAGTCTCTAATAAGACAGCTCCAAGGGTCATTGTCTTAGTTTGGTTCCCCAGAAAGAAAACTGATGCAAAGATTTGAATGCAAGTAGTTTGTGTGGGAAATAACCCCCAGAAGCACTGGGACCCTGTGTGGGTACTCTGGGACCCTCAGTGCCTTCTTCTGATGAGGTACTAAATTCTGTCGACGACCACTGGAAAGCTTCCGAAGTCCACATTCACTGCCAGTGCCCGGGTATCATGCCCCTGTCAGCCCTTCTTACCCTCCTCGCTGATCTCTCTGCTCCCAAACTGCCTTGCACCTGGTACCCAAGTTGATTTTCCTAAAGCACATTGTGATCATGACATATCCCTGCTCAAGCATCTTTTTTTTTATTATGGGTAAAAATCAAAATTCTCACAATACATACAAACATTTGTAAAATGATATATAAATATATATGCATATATGTGTATTTGCTTACAAAAATGTTATTTTTTATATATATATATACATATATTTTAAGAGGTGCTTAGATTACCTAAAATATTATACGGAACCCCCTCGGATTCCCATGTTGCCCACCTCCCACACCTCCCACCACATCCAACACAAACATCTCCCTTTGACACCTTCTCATTGTCTATATGAGGAAGCCTGACACTTTGGGCCTGGCGTTCAGACTGGCAGACCCTGTTCCAGGCAGCTCACCATTTGGCTAAGGAGACAAGCAGGGACAACAGGTTGGTGAGCAAGGGAGAGCGTGCTCCGAGGGCCCAAAAGAGACGGGCTGCGCACGGTCTCGGGTCACAGGAAGCTCCGGAGGCAGAGACTGGTAGCGCGTGTCATTCATTCTCCCATTCTTCCCAGCAGCACTCTGCATTCGGGGGAGGGGCAATGACCCCAGAGAAACAGTGCCACACTTCTCAGACTTACTTGGAGACAGAGGTGGCCAGTGAGATGTAAGAGAAAGTCTTTAGGCTTTCCAGGAAAGCTCTTTAAAGGCATCGGTTTCTTTTTTTAAAAAACAAATCAATTTTTTGGATACATATTAATAAAGCATACAATTTATCGAAATTGTATAATCAATGGCATTTGGTATAATTGCATAGTTGTGCATTCATCACTTCAGTCGTTATTAAAGCATTTTCATTATTTCAATAATAATAACAAACAAAAAAACAGACAAACAAACAAGAAAATTATCCACCTCTTGCTCTCTCTGTTTCCCCTGCCCTAAATAGCTGCTATTTCTGGCTATTCTTTTTTGTTGTTGTTCTGGCTATTCTTGCATGATTATTTATTTGTTTATTAAGCAGTTTTATTGAGATATATTCACATACCATATGATCTATCCAGAGTATAATCAATGGGTTTTTAAAAAGGTGTTAAAAGTCCTTTATTGTAAAATTGTAAAATAAATATAAAAATAGATTGAAAGAAATTACAAATTTTAAAAGAGAGTGCAAGGCCAGGTTAGATTTAATATAATCAATTATAAAAATAGATAGCATAGCAACAAACATTTATAAATGTAAATAATAATTCAAATGTAATAGAAGATAATTGTAGCATAATTCAAATTTTTATATTATAGCTCTAACTATTGGACATAATAATCTCTAAGAATGAAATAAATTATTGGTTTAGTTATTTAATTTCCATTTAAGCCATACTTCTTTCAAGATAATCAAATTCCTATTTAGGAATTCTTTATATCTTATTGGAATGAATTACAGCAGATAACAATTTGCCAACTCATAATTTTATGAGGCAGAAAAACTAAAAATCTTGTTCAACAGTAGTCATTCTAAGTTATTATTGATCCAGATAGATTATTTTAATTAAAGAGTATGAATAAGAAAGGGTTAAAGAAAAATGAAGTATCCAAAAATATAGCTCTTCTCCAGCCCTTCTCGATTAAAAGCAAGTGTTTATTTAGTATGAAAAAAAAAATCACAGAATATTGATCACAGGAACAATTTGCTGGTTGCACTGAGTCATTATTGTTCATATACTATAATGTTGTGATTTTACACTTATCTGGTCTACTCCAGCGCGTTTTTGGTTACTCTTTGCATTGAATACCTTTTTCTGACCTTTCACTTTTAACCTGGTTGTGTCCTTAACATCTGAGGTGGGTCTCTTGTAGACAACACAGAGATGACTCGTATTTTTAAAATCTATTCTATTAGTTCATGTCTTTTGATTGGGGAATTTAATCCATTAACATTCAGTGTTATTACTGTAAAGGCATTACTTACTTCATCCATTTTGTCCTTTGGCTCTCTGTTGTCATATTGTTCCATTGTCTGTCTTCTTATCCTTTAGCTTACCCTTCCTATTTCTAAACTCTTCTCCAAATCTCTTGCCCTTGTTTTTTGCTTTCAGGCTGCACACCCCTTTTAGTATTTCTTGTAAATCTGGTCTTTTGGTAATATATTCTATCAGTTTTTGTTTGTCTGTGAAGACTTTGAACTCACCCTCATTTTTGAAGGATAGCTTTGCCAGATACAGAATTTCTATTTCTGTACCTTAAATACATCATACCACTTTCTTGTCTTCTCCGGGGTTTCTGATGAGAGGTCTGCACTTAGTCTTATCGAGTTTCCCTTGTATATGATGCTTTGCTTTTCTCTTGCTGCTTTCAGAATCCTCTCTTTTTTTCTGATATTTGTCATTCTGAATAGTAGGTGTCTCAGGATAAGTCTATTCGGATTTATTCTGTTTAGGATGCATTGTCTTTCTTGGATATTGATATTTATGTCCTTCATAAGCGTTGGGAAGTTTTTGGTCATTATTTCCTCAAATATTCTTTCTGTTCCTTTTCCATTCTCTTCTCCTTCTGGGACACCAATAAATGTGAATGTTTGTGCGTTTTGCATTGTCATTCAATTACCTGAGACTCTTCCATTTTCTTCGTTTTCTGTTCTCCTGTCTTTTCCAGTTCAGATGTTCTGTCTTCAAAATTACTAATTCTGTCTTCAAGCAATTCAAATATGCTCTTATGTATTTTTTTTAACTTTATTTTGTACAGTTAATAATTGAAAATATAAACAATTAAAAACTAAAAAGTAAACACAGATGAATAAATATATACATTTCTCAATTAAATGTAATGGATACATATAAATTTTTTTTAATCAAACAATATATTACACAATATATTTGGTTCATAGTAATGCATTCATACAGTATTTGTCCTTTTGTGTCTGGCTTGCTTCACTCAACATAATGTCCTCCAGGTTCATCCATGTTGCCATATGCTTTATGACTTCATTTCTTCTTACAGCTGCATAATATTCCATCGTGTGAATAGACCACAGTTTGTTTATCCATTCATCTGTTGATGGACACCTGGGTTGTTTCCAACTTTTGGCAATGGTGAATAATGTTGCTATGAACATCGGTGTGCAGATGTCTGTTCGTGTCACTGCTCTCAGTTCTTCTGGGTATATATCCAGTAGTGGTATTGCAGGGTCACGTGGCAAGTCTATATTCAACTTCTTTAGGAACTGCCAAACAGTCCTCCATAGTGGTTGTACCATCTTGCATTCCCACCAACAGTGAAGAAGTGTTCCTATCTCTCCACATCCTCTCCAACATTTGTAGTTCTCTGTCTTTTTAATAGTGGCCATTCTGATAGGTGTGAAATGATATCTCATTGTAGTTTTGATTTGCATTTCCCTAATCATGAGTGATGTTGAGCATTTCTTCATGTGTTTTTTTTGCCATTTGTATTTCTTCTTCGGAGAAATGTCTATTCAAGTCTTTGACCCATTTTTTAATTGGGTCATTTGTCTTTTTACTGTTGAGTTGTGACATCTCTTTATATATCCTCGATATTAAACCCTTATCAGATATGTGATTTCCAAATATTTTTTCCCATTGAGTTGGCTGCCTTTTCATCCCTCTGACAAAGTCCTGTGAGGTGCAAAAGTGTTTAATTTTGAGGAGGTCCCATTTATCTACTTTTTCTTTTGTTGCACGTGCTTTGGGTGTGAGGTCCAAGAAACCACCACCTACTACAAGGTCTTGAAGATATTTCCCTACATTTTCTTCTAGTAGCTTTATGGTCCTGGCTTTTATATTTAGATCTTTGATCCATTTTGAGTTGATTCTTGTATAGGGGGTGAGATAGGGGTCCTCTTTCATTCTTTTGGTTATAGATATCCAGTTCTCCCAACACTATTTGTTGAAGAGACTGTTTTTTCCCATCAGCGTGGGCTTGGTAGGTTTGTCAAAAACCAGTTGACTGTATAGGTGATAAAATACTTTTAAATGCCATGTCACTTCCCACTCAGTTGCTTTGGTGTCAAAGGCAAAACATGTCTGTTGATTTAACGTATGGATGTGATTAAAGCAAGAGCTGACCATGGTCACAAATTTCACATTTTTCCTACTTGACTGGCTGCACTTGGCCACAAATATTTTCTGAACTAAAGATGAGTGTTCAGTACAAAGTATGATGTGGAAAGGTAGACTGCCCTATTTTACCCTTTCTTTTGGGTTAACATTCAATTAAGCAATTCAACAAGTGTTTATGGACCATATTATAGGCGCTGTTGGTTTAAAACTTTGCTTCATAGAATTTTTTTCATTTTTAGGTTGCAAACAGATGAAGAACGAGAAAAGAATGGATCTGAGGAAGATGATGATGAAAAACCAGGGAAACGTGTCATAGGACCAAGAAAGAAATTCCACTGGAATGATACCATTAGGTAAGATTTTAACTAAAGCCTCCACTTGTAGCCAAATAGATAATGCAGAAATATGATTTCTCATATAAATAATCTATGGTAAATGGAAGACTTGATTAGAAACCACAAAGATTATTATTATGTAGGAAAAATAAGATTAGTTTGACCCTGATATTCTTAAAGTGCTACACTTTTATTTTCAAATGCTTTTTATAAGCTAATCTAATTACTTATTGAGTAAATCGTACTTGTTTCTGAAGTTGGAGTGTTCAGTATACTTGTATAATTCAGACATTTTTATTACCAAAGTTTCTATACTCCAAGTAGAGGGTATAGGTGTAGGACTTTTGTTTTTGGTGCCTTGATTAAATGTATTAGAGGAGGGGGAGGTTATGAGGTATATGGGAATCCCCTATGTTTTCATTGTAACATTTATGTAATCTAAAGCTTCTTTTAAAAAAAATCTCAGAGGAAATTGTTTCATGTTGAGATTTTGACTGTAGTGTACTAAATGATATACATTAGAATTATTTATATTCATGTCCTTTTCTGAATTCTTCAAATCAATATTATTGCTGTCAGATGTGTGTGCTTTTAAAAAATCTGTTGAAAACTTAATTTTCTACAATTTTGCAGAACATATTTATATATAAATATATTTTTAAATCTGTTTAGAACTTTGTTATGCAACCTTGTTGAGATCAAATTGGGATGCTATGAGTTAGAGCCAAATAAAAGCCAGTCTGCTGAGGATTATCTTAAATCCTTTATGGAGACAGAGGTGAAACCATTGTGGCCTAAAGGCTGGATGCAGGCAAGGTAAGAAATGTGACATCTTAGATTGTATTTTACTTTCTTTTTCTTGCTACTATTAAAATAGACACTCACACAAGTATATATTACATTCATTTTGCTAAGAACCTAATATGTTCAGCACTCTATACAGCCATCTCAGATTATTTCTGCCTTGAAAATTTAAGCACTTAAAAGACAAAGCAGTCATATGGACATAGAGGATACATACAGGTGATTTTTACTGACCACCTTTTCTTTTTTCGCTCAGAATTTGCTAGCAGAGAAAAAGGGAGAGAGAGAAGAAAGTTATGAACTTTGGGAGGGAAACTTCATATAGGCAACATGAAGATAAGGAACTGAATATAAGATTTAAAGCATAGAAGAAGAGACACAACCTTAGGTTCTGTTGACAACATAAAAGATCTGTTGATCTGTTAGGTTTAAATAAATAAAAGTGATATAAAACTCCCCATAAATTAGTGGTGTTTACTGTAACATTACTAATTAATTAGTAAATAAGGAAGTAATAGCCTATTGAAAATCAAGTGCTAAAAAAGTCATCAACATGTTATCTGCTATACTTTTTACTTTTTCCAGAATGCTTTTTAAGGAAAGTCGAAGTGTACATAATCATCTTACTTCTGCTCCGTGAGTACATGTAGACTCCAGATTTCTTCATTTGTTTTTATTCACACCATGTGCTTTAGTAAACAAAATAGCATTTGTTAAATGCTAGTTGAAATAGGACTTAAATGTATATTTAGAAAGTTCTCATTTACCATCATCTTTTGAAAAAATCATTTTGAGTGTTGACTGTTTAGATTCATAACATATTTATCTGTTGAAATAGTTCTCAAGCTATTCTCCGAAAAACTATTGAACCCATAATGTTTTGACCTGAGATCCTGGCAGTAGGGAGCTATGTGAACAGAAAGGATCAGGTGTTTTCCTTTATTCCTGAGCCTTCTACCCTCCTGTTTTTTTGTATCCTTTTTTCCCACCTCCTAATGACAATCTGCATAGGTAATCTCTTGCCTCCTGCTGCCCTAAGCTTTCTAGTACAGTTCCATATTCTTAACTATCCTGCCTTGTCCTGCAAAGTGTGTTTATTCTACAAAATTACTTTTCATGTCCTTCCTTCTGTTCAAAATTAAATGTTTCCTTAGTGATGTGATTATTGTTAACTTTTTGATAGGCAGTGAAAGACAAGTTTTTTGTTGTTAAATTTTTGGGTGAATACTGGTCAATCCCACAACAGTTTTATTTTAACCTACAACTTAGGGTTAGTTCTGCAGCCTACAAGTGAAGTGTTAAGGAATACTAATATCAAATTAGCAAGCTACTGAGAATTTACTGAGGATTCTAATTCAATATTCTGCTAAGAGGTCTGACTGACATCTGTTTTTATAGCAGTATAAAATTCCTCTTCTTATATACAGTCATAACAGTTGGAAGTTTCTACTGTTTTTTAGGAAGTACACTGTTAGTATATTGTCAGGGATATATTGAGTTGGTTGTAGTTTTCAGTTCTTGGCTATTCTTATTTTTGAGTATAAACTTTAGGTAGTTTGGCTTTATAAACTCTAGGTTTACTGTGTTGCAGATGGTTCAGTCACCCTGAATATATATATCTTTGTGTCAATTGTATTTCTGTCCTGTAATTTGCCTGTAATTTTAAAACCATAAATGTGTTACAATTTAATTATCAGTAACTCACCTTTAATTCTAAAGCAAATGTTTACATTGGTCCTCTCCTCTTAATTTTTTAAATAGCTTCATTATTATCCTAACTTCATTTTGTTTTGTTTTATACCAGAAAGTAGGAATCTAAGGGATAGGTGGATGTGGATGTCTTTTGCCTAAGTGGCCATTTTAAAAAAAAACTTTGAAAATTACTGCTTTAATGAAGTTGTAGATTGTCAGTTTTTTGTTTGTTTGTTTGTTTGTTGTTTTTATAGTCTATCCAAAGTGTATAATCAATGGCTTTTAGTATCATCACAATGTTGTGCATTTATCACCAAAAAAATTTTAGAACAATTTCATTACTCCAAAAAGAAAAACTTCACATGACTTAGCAGTGAACTCTCAATCTCTATCCTTCCCCAACCCTACATAACCACGAATCTAATTTCATCTTTATAAATTGATTTATATTTACATATTAAATGAATGGAATCACACACTACATAGTACTTTGTGTCTGGTTTCTTTCACTTAGGATAATGTGGGTTTTTTGGTCTGATATCAACATCTGATATTAATATCTGACATATATTTGTTCAGTTCCAAAAAAAAGTCTTCTATGTGCAATATTACCCATACTCATATTTCACATGAAGTTTTACTATGCTGTATACAGTCCCATGTTACATTTTGTAGCTTTCCTTTTAGCAATTTACATAACCTTAGATTTTACCTTTCAACCAGTCATACCCATATAATAGCACGGCTACTTAGCAACATTATGATGTGCTTTCACCTTTTCTATTCATCTCCAAAAGATTAACACACATCCTTTTTACCAGTTCTACCCTGGTTAACCCTCAACTTTCCATTCTCTAAACTCATTTAGAGACCCATATTCAAGTTATTAACTCCATAAGATTACAAACTGGTTGGGCGTCCGTCTCCCATATGGAGGGATCCGGGTTCGATCCCCGGGACTACCCGGTAAAAAAAAACAAAACAAAACAAAACAAAAAAACTTATTTAGTACATAATAGCACAATTATACCCTATTTGTCCTTTTGTGTCTGGTTTGCTTCACTCATTATAATGTCCTACAAGTTCATCCATGTTGTCATATGTTTTACAACTTCATTTCTTCTTATAACTGCATAATATTTTCTATCTTGTGTATATACCACAGTTTACTTCTCCATTCATCAATTGATGGACACCTGGCTTGTTTCCATCTTTTGGCAATCTTGAATAATGCCGCTGCGAACATCGGTGTGCAGATTTCTTTTCGTGTCACTGCTTTCAGTTCTTCTGGGTATATACCCAGTAGTGGTATTGCCGGGTCACATGGCAAATGTATATTCAACTTCTTTAGGGACTGCCAAACAGTCTTCCACAGTGACTGTACCATCCTACATTCCCAAGAACAGTGAATAAGCACTCCAATCTCTCCACATCCTTTCCAGCACTTGTCGTTTCTGTCATTTTAATAGTGACCAGTTTAATAGATATGAAATGATATCTCATTGTAGTTTTGATTTGCATTCCTTTAATTGCTAGTGATATTGAACATTTTTTCATGTGTATTTTTGCCATTTATTATTTCTTCTTTGGACAATTATCTATTCAAGTCTTTTGCCAATTTTTTTTTTCTTTTTTTCTTTCGTTGTTTTTTGTTTTGTTTTCTTTTGCCAATTTTTTAAACAGGTGTTTTTTCTTTTTATTGTTAAGTTGTAACATCTCTTTATATATCATGCATATTAAACCCTTCTTGGATATGTGGTTTCCAAATATTTTCTCCCATTGGATCAGCTGCCTTTTCACAAAGTCCTTTGAGATGCAAAAGTGTTTAATTTTGAGGAGATTCCATTTATCTATTTTTTCTTCTGTTCCTCGTGTTTTGGGTGTAATGTCCAAGAAACCATCACCTACAACAACATCTTGAAGATGCTTCCCTACATTTTCTTCTAGTATATTTATGGTCCTTGCTGTTCCATTAGGTCTTTGATCCATTTTGAGTTGATTCCTGTGTAGGGAGTGAGATAGGAGTTCTCTTTCTTTCTTTTGGTTATAAATATCCAGTTCTCCCAGTACCATTTGTTGAAGAGACTGTTTTGTCCTGTTAACATGGAATTGGTCGGTTTGTCAAAAACCAGTTGGGTATATTTCTTTTTTTTTTTTTTTTTTTTTTTAAAGATTTTATTTATTTATTCATCGCCCCCTTGCTGCTTGTGCTCGCTGGGTCAGCCAACCACGCCATGCGGGCGGCCCTGCCTTCACCAGGAGGCCCCGGGAACCGAACCCGGGGCCTCCCATATGGTAAACGGGAGCCCTACTGATTGAGCCACAGCTGCTTCCCTAGTTGGGTATATTTCTAGACTCTCAATTCTATTCCACTGATCGATGTGTCTGTGTTTATGCCAGTACCATGCTGTTTTGACCACTGTGTGATATGTTTCGAAGTCAGGCAGTGAAATTCCTCTCATATTGCTCTTCTTTTTTAAAATGCTTTTGCCTATTCAGGTGCACTTTCCCTTCCAAATGAATTTAGTAATTGCCTTTTATATTTCTGTAAAGTAGACTGTTGGAATGTTGATAGGTATTATATTGAAACTATAAATCAGTTTGGGTAGGATTGATATCTTCACAATATTTAGTCTTCCAATCCATGAACATGGAACATCTTTTCATTTGTTTAGGACATCGTTGATTTCTTTTAGCATTATTTTGTAGTTTTCTGAATATAAGTCCTATACTTCTTGGTTAAGTTGATTCCTAGGTATTTGTTGCTATTGTAAATGGAATTTTTTCCCTGATTTCCTCCTCAAATTGTTCAGTACTAGTGTACAGAAACATTACTGATTTTTGCGTGTTAATCTTGTATCCTGCCACTTGGCTGAACTCATTTATTAGTTCAAGTAGCTTTGTCGTAGACATTTCAGAATTTTCTAAATATAAGATCATGTCAACTGCGAATAGTGAGAGTTTTACTTACTCTTTTTCTATTTGGATGCCTTTAAAATTTTTTTCATGTCTAATTGCTCTAGCTGGAAATTCTTGAACAATTTGAATAACAGTGGTGATAGTGGGCACCCTTGTTTTGTTCCCGATCTTAGAAGGAAAGCTTTCAACCTTTCCGCATTGAGTATGAGGTTGGCTCTGGGATTTTCATATATGCCTTTTATCATATTGAGGAATTTTCTTTCTATTCCTATCTTTTGAAATGTTTTTATCAAGAAAGGGTGATAGATTTTGTCGAATGCCTTTTCTTCATTGATCGAGATGATCATATGGTTTTTTATTCAATTTGTTAATCTGTGGTATATTATGTTGATTTTCTTACGTTGAGCCTCCCTTGCACACCGGAACAAATCCCACTTGGTGGTGGTTTATAATTCTTTTTATATGCTGTTGGATTCTATGTGCAAGAATTTTGTTGAAAATTTTTGCATCTATGTTTATTAGAGTGATTGGTCCCTGCTTTTCTTTTAGTGTCTTTATCTGGCATTGGTATTAGGGTGATTTTGGCTTCATAAAATGTTTTGGGTAATTTTTTGTCCTCTTCAATTTTTTGAAGAGTTTAAGCAGGAGTGGTGTTAATTCTTCTCAAAATGCTTGGTAGAATTCACTTGTGAAGCCATCTTGTCCTGGACTTTTCTTTGTTCGGAGATTTTTGATGCCTGATTCAATCTCTTTAAATGTGATTGGTTTGTTGAGTTCTTATATTTCTTGTAGAATCAGTGTAGGTTGTGTGTGTAGTTTCTAGGAATTTGACCATTTCATGTAGATTGTCTAGTTTGTTGGCATATAGTTTCTTACAGTAGCCTCTTTTGATCCCTTTTATTTCTGTGGAGTCAATTGTAACTTCACCTCTTTAGTTTCTGATTTTATTTATTTGCATCTTCTTTTTTCCTTTGTTAGTCTAAGTGTTTGTCAATTTAATTGATCTTCTCTAAGAACCAGCTTTTGGTTTTGTTGATTTTCTCTATTGTTTTTGTTTGTTTGTTTGCTATTTCATTTATTTCTGCTTTAATCTTTATTATTTCTTTCCTTCTTCTTGCTTTGGGGATGGTTTGCTAATCTTTTTCTAGTTTCTCCAGTTATTCAGTTAGAGCTTTGATTTTAGTTCTCCCTTGTTTTTTGGTATAGACATGTAGGGCTATAAATTTCCCTTTCAGTACTGCCTTTGCTGTATCCCATAAATTTTGATATGTTGTGTTCTTATTTTCACTCGTCTCAGTGTATTTACTATTTCAGTTACAATTTCTTCTTTTACCCACTGATTGTTTAGGAGTGTGTTATTCAGCCTCTACACGTTGTGAATTGTCCTCTTTTCGCGTCTATTATTGATATACAGTTTCATTCCATTGTGATCTGAGAAGGTGCTTTGTATAATTTCAGTCTTTTTATATTTATTGAGACCTGCATTGTGGCCTAGTGTGTGGCCTATCTTGGAGAAAGATCCATGAGCACTTGAAAAGAATATATAACCCACTGATTTGGGATGCAATGTTCCTGTATATATGTCTGTTAGGTCTAGCTCATTTACCATATTGTTCATATTGTTTTTTAAAAGATACTTAGATTATATAAATGCTACATAAAAAACAGGGGATTCCCATATACCCCACTCCCGACCCCTCCTACATTTTCCCACACTAACAACATCCTTCATTAGTGTGGTACATTTGTTACAATTGGTGAATACATTTTGGAGCATTGCCACTAAGCATGGATTATATTTTACCTTGTAGTTTACAATCTCCCCTGCATAATTTTGTAGGTTATGGCAAGATATATAATGGCCTGTATCTGTCATTGCATTGTCATTCAGGGCAATTCCCAAGTCCCGGGAATGCCCCCATATTACACCTGTTTTTCCCTCTCCCTACCCGCAGAACCTCCAGTGGCCCCTGCCTACACATCAATAAGTTCTTCCATCGCTAAAATCACAATAAATCTATAGTAGAGTACCAGTAAGTCTACTTTAGTCCATAGTTCATTCCCCAATCCTGAGGATTCTGGGATTGTGATGCCCATTCCACCTCTAATTGGTAGGGGGCTTCGATCCCATAGAGCATATGGATGGGACTATCTTCCTTGCAGTTACAGACTCTCTCTGTTCCTTGGGATAGTTGTTGTCTATCATCATCTCCTTCATAGTTGTCCTGGGTGAGTCCAATGAACTGGAGAATAGATGTTGCAACTCTTGAGATTCAGAGCCCAGCTGGCACATAGCCCAAAGATTTAAGTCCCTTAGACATACACTTATCAACTCTAGTACTAATTATAGGTTCAAATAGAAGGAGCAAAAGAGCCATGTGTAGGGAAACCACAACTGAGTCCAACTCTTTCACACTGGGGAGCATAAATTCCAAAGAACAAAAATTTAAAAACTAACATAAAAGAAAAAATAAAATTCCAAAGTAGGGCCCACTGGCAGGGCACCAAATTCCTGAGCTGTCAGCCCTGCCTATAGTGTCTGGATGTCTCCATAGCCCTCAGGAGCCCCGCTATTTGAAGTAAAATTTTTATTTTTTTAAAAGATTTTTAAATTTATCCCCCCCCATCCCCCATTGTTTGAGCTCACTGTTTGCTCATCTTCTCTTTAGGAGGCACCGGCATCCGAACCTGGGACCTCCCATTTAGGAGAGAGGCGCTCAATCGCTTGAGCCACCTCAGCTCCCTTGATTCTTCCTTTTATTAACATATAATGGCCTTCTGTATCTCTTATAACTTTTTTGCACTTAAAGTCTGTTTTGTCTGATATTAGTATAGCTACCCCTGCTCTTTTTTGATTACTATTTGCCTGGAGTATTTTTTTCCAACTTTTCACTTTCAGTTGGTTTGTATCCCTGGGTCTAAGGTGAGTCTCTTGTAGGCAGCATATTTATGGCTCGTGTTTTTTCGTCCATTCATTCAACCTATATCTTTTGATTGAGGCATTTAATCCATTCACATTCAATGATATTACTGTAAATGCATTTTTACTTCCACCATTTTATTCTTTGGTTTTATTATGTCATATCTTATTTTTGTCTGTCTTTTTACTCTTTTTTTTTTTTTTTTTTTTTTTTTTTAAAGATTTTATTTATTTATTCATTTATCCCCCCCTTGCTGCTTGTGCTCGCTGGGTCAGCTAACCATGCCATGCGGGCGGGCTTGCCTTCACCAGGAGGCCCCGGGAACCGAACCTGGGGCCTCCCATATGGTAAACGGGAGCCCTACTGATTGAGCCACAGCCACTTCCCTCTTTTTACTCTTTTAGTTATACTTTTAGCTATTTTGCCTTTTACACTCTGCTCCAAGTCTCTTCTCACTTTTTCTTTCAGGCTGTAAGGCTCCCTTTAATATTTCCTGCAAAGGCAGATTCTTTTTTATGAACCCTCCTAGATTCTGTTTGTTAATATTTTAAACTTACCTTCATATTAGAAGGACAGTTTTGCCAGATAAAGAATGCTTGGCTGGCAGTTTTCCTTTTTCAGTATCCTATTGTATCATATCACTGTCTTCTCATCTTCATGGTTTCTGATGAGAAATCTGCAGTCTTACGGGGCATCCCTTGTATGTGATTTCTCCCTTGCTGCTCTTAGAATTTTCGCTTTATCTTTGTCATTTGACATTCTTAGTAGTATGTGCCTTTTAGTAGATCTATTTGGATTTATTCTGATTGGGGTACGCTGTACTTCTTAGAGATATAAGTTCATGTCTCTCATGAGAGTTGGGAAATTTTCAGCTATTATTTCCTCAAATGCTCTTTCTTTCCCCTTTCTCTTCTATTCTCCCTCTGGAACTCCCATGACATGTATGTTGTGTTTTTTTTTTTTTATAGATGAACTTACTTTATTTATTTATTTATTTATTTATTTACCGGGAGGTCCCGGGGATCGAACCCGGGTCCCTCCACAGGGGAGACGGACACCCAACCAGTTGAGCCACATCCGACCCCCACCATGACATGTATGTTGTTGCATTTTTGTGTTATCATTCAACTCTTTGAGCCCCTGCTCAATTTTTTCCATTCTTTTCTCCCTCTGTTCTTTTCTCTCTTCAATTTCAGCTGTTCTGTCTTCTGTATTACTTATTCT
The DNA here is from genome assembly GCA_026826555.1 of Tolypeutes matacus. NCBI lineage: Eukaryota > Metazoa > Chordata > Mammalia > Cingulata > Chlamyphoridae > Tolypeutes > Tolypeutes matacus. The sequence goes on from JAKSZT010000049.1 coordinate 46,513,647, forward strand.
TTCTTCTATCATTTTGAGTCTGCTCTTGTATGTCTCTCATGTTTTCTTTTGTTTTGTTTTTAAGGTATCGGGGTCCAGGGAAGCCGGCGCTCAACCACTGAGCCACATCAGCTTCCTTGAGTTTCTTGTTTGTTTCTTTTCTTGTTGTTTGTTTATTGTTTGCCTTCAGGAGGCACTGGAGACCGAACCTGGGACCTCCCATATGGGGAGCAAGCATTCAACCACTTGAGCCACATCTACTCCCTCAGTGTCTTCTTGATGTCCTTTATCTCTTCAGCTATATTGTTTTTCAACTCATTAGTTTGATACTGGAGATTTGTATGAGTCTCATTGATTAGTTGTCTCAAATCCCATGTCTTATCTGGGACTTTGATATATTCCTTTGGTTGGGCCATTTCTTCCATATTCTTAGTATAGCTTGTAATTCTTTGCTGATGTCTAGGCATCTGATCATGATGGTGAGTTTACTCTGTTGCTCGATTTCTTTGTCTTGTGTTGGGATTTAGTGGCAGGAGACTTTAATTCTTTCTTCAACCTGTTCTAGGTCTTTAGGATTGTCCCTGTTAGCTGTTCAGATCTGGGCCCTGGGCCCAGTAATAGGTTGCAGACCCACTTCCAAGGGTCTTGTAGAGGGAGGTTGTAAAGGCCAGAAAAATCCTCACTTATTTAATTTTAATTACCTCACGTGTACTTCCTTGGTCCGGCAGCAGATGGTGCTCTTTGGCTGGTCTCTTAATTCAAAGGCTGGTCAGAGCATGTTTGCTACAACAGGGACTGGATCAGTGTGGCAGAGATTCTTTCCTGGAGGCTAAAATCCTCACAAATAAAACTTTCTCAGAGCCAGTTCTCCAGCCTTTGCTGGCGGCCCCCTCTCTTTTCCCAGGTAGGAAATAATTCCACTCACCTCTGTGTCCTTAACAACCAATCCTGATCAGAAGGGGGGGTGTTTGAGAGGATTCGGTCTCTTTAGTCTTGTGCTGGCTCCCAAGGCAAATATGGCACAGCCCCACCCAGCCTGGAAAGGCTCCTGTGACACAGCAGACCAAATTTGTGGGTCAAAAGCTGAATCAGCTTTAGGCTGTGTCCCTCTCTCTCCCGTTTCCTGAGGAGGTGTATCCCTGCGGTCCCCTTTGTCTGTAGCTGCAGGCCAGAGGCTGGAGAAGTCAATGCTTTCACCTTGTCGGGTGGGGGAGGGGCTTCGGTAGCTCCAGCTGCAGTCTACTCATGGTCTTAATGTGGAGGTTCCTTTCCTTTGCCTCTCTCTCTTCTGGGCAGTGACCATTCTTCCCCTGGTGTCCTATACCCTAGAACTTTTTTTTCCAGGTCATTTCTGCCTGTCCTCTAGCTATTTTTCTATGAGAGGAGAGAATCCTGCGGCTTTCTAATCCACCATCTTCCCGGAAGTCTGAGATTGGCAGTTTTAATCAAGATACTTGTTAATCCAAGTGATGAGTTTTTAACATAATAAAGTAGAGATATTTAGTCACAGTAAAGTAGTTTAACTTGTCAACCCTTCAGTTATTCAAGCAAACATTTATTGATTACATTCTCCTACTGTGGAACCCTTATACTTTTTTATATCTTCAAACTTTTTCACACTGGTACCCAAACGTTCCAAGGTTCCACAGTATTTTTTTCTTGCCTTTTTTTCCTGTTCCTTTGAAGAGTTTTATATGATTTTTACATTAAAAAATAATTTACTTTATAAACTTGAAGGGTTTGTTTTTTTTTTTTTAAGTGACACCTCATTCAGAACTTATGGCAGGGTTTAATTCAAACTTGAATTCCTTGAAACTCTATAAACAATTTAGAATCCTTACCAGTTCTTTTTTTTTTCAATAGGAGGTACAGGGGATTGAACCCGGGACTTCGTACATGCAAAGCAGGCACTCAACCACTGAGCTATACTTGCTCTGCTTACTGGTTCTTTGAAGTGATTCTCCTTAAGCAGCTTTGTTAGCCTATTTTCAACTATTTTATATTTTATGTATTTACTTTTATTTATTTGTTTTTTTAGGAGGTACTAGGGATTGAACCCAAGACCTTGTACATGGAAAGCAGGCGCTCAACCACTGAACTACATCCACTCCCCAATGAGAGTTGGTTTTATCATTTGTTTGTTTTTAGGAGGTACCAGGGATCGAACCTGGGACCTTGTACATGGGAAGGAGGTGCTCAACCACTTGAGCTACATCTGCTCCCCTGTTTTTACATTTAATTTAAAAATATTTGGGGTCGGATGTGGCTCAACTGGTTGGGCGTCCGTCTCCCATATGGAGGGACCCGGGTTCGATCCCCGGGACCTCCCGGTAAAACAAACAAACAAACAAACAAACAAACAAATAAAAATATTCTATCCTCTACATTTCATCTTTTACTAATTGATTAGCCTCTCTTCCAGTTAATTCAGATTGGGGAAAATGTTGTAGTCACATATAAATTGAGCAGTTATATAATAGTTCCTTCTCAAAGAGCTCTCTAAGTAGTAGAAGAAATTATTTATCCATGTAAAAACAAGGTTATATGTTGTAATTTCCTAATGAGTGATCTAAATGTTACTGAGTCTCATTTTAAATCTTATTTTAGGGCAAAGAAAAAGGTGATTCCTGCCCCTAAACCTAAATTGAAGGTAAGTAGTGAACCAAATCTTTAATTATAATTGGTGAATGTTGAGATACATTCTTAAGATGAAAATGGTTTCTAGTGTTTATCATAGATCAGTAGTACCATACTCTTAAGATAGGTGTCTTCAAAGTTTTTTAAAAAAACCATAGGTTCTATGTATTTGGGAGATAAATGACTGTGTAGCAGTGGGAAATTTGCATAGAGTAATTAATTTTGAAGCTTAACTTAATAACAAATACCTTATATATATATATATTTTTTTTTTTTAATTAATTAATTAATTAATTAGTTTTATTTTTTTACCGGGAGGTCCCGGGGATCAAACCCGGGTCCCTCCATATGGGAGATGGATGCCCAACCTGTTGAGCCACATCCGACCCCTAACAAATACCTTTTAAAACATAACTGAGATTGCAAGAATATGAGAAATCCCTAAGGGCTAAACACAGAATGAGCTGCCAGAGTGTTAATCTGTCGCTGAAACTATTGTTGTCCTCTCAGGCATTTGTGATTTCCATCACCTTGAGGTTTGTGTAATATCTTCTCAGAACACCGTAGATAGAGCCTTCTTGGGCTTGTACAGGAATGAGAACCCTCCATAAATCTGGAATCCTCCAAGGATAACATCTTTAATAAAAGGAAGGACTAGGAAAAAAATTCTATTCACTAGCAAAGAGATTAAGAAACCTGTGTGAAAAAAAAAAAAAAAAAGAAAGAAAGAAACCTGTGTGTGTCTTGACCTAATCTCTGGATTGAGGGAGAAAAGTCCTGCCTGAGAATTTTCCCTGATTTAGGAGTTTGATTTATATTACTTGAATAATTTGGGTTACAAGCTGAGAAAGTAACTTAAAATTATTAGGTTAGTAATACCACAGGGCATTTGAAAAAAGCAAAAGCAATGCACCCTCATCCCAGGCCTCTAAGGCTTTACCACGGATAAACCATGTCAAACATGAATTCACAATCCAAAATTATAGAATACATGCAGAAGTAAATTACAATGAATGAGAGCAGAAACAACAAACAATGGTATTAGAGGTCTAAGAACTTTTAAGAAGTGGGGTTATTGAGTATATAACATAAATTATTTATACTTGAAATTTTTAAATACTAAAGAAATAGAAGAGGGGATAAAATATATCCTATCAATATGGACAAAGCAAATTTGAAGAGAACCGAGCATAGCCTCTAGAAAGTTAAAGTAGAATCATTTGAAATTGACATTTTCATGAAAGCCCAATCTCTCAGGTTTTAGACTTTCTCCCAACCTTATCTCTGAATAGATGAATTTCTTTGCTTGTGAGGTTATGGCCAGAAATTCAGTATTTGTTTCTCTGTGGTCTTCTTAACTTTTGGTGGTAGGGCCTCTTGAATAAAAAGTAAATAGTCTTGGGAAGCGGCTGTGGCTCAATCAGTGGGGCTCCCGTTTACCATATGGGAGGCCCCGGGTTCGGTTCCCGGGGCCTCCTGGTGAAGGCAAGCCTGCCCGCACGGCGTGGTTAGCTGACCCAGCGAGCACGAGCAGCAAGGGGGGGATAAATGAATAAATAAATAAAATCTTAAAAAAAAAAAAAAAAGTAAATAGTCTTCTTTTTCTTAGTAACCTACTTTGTGTTCTGATCCAAATAGTATTAAATCTTTCACTAAATCTGTTGAGTTCAAGCGTTGCTTTGACACTTGAGTTTAATTAAACTCTTAATACTCTCCATAAAGGATTGGTTAAATTTTGACACATCTATTTAAGCATATGACTAATAAAAGGGCTAGGTAAGGAATTTATCAGATTTCTAATAATGGATGTTTTAGGGTGATGTGGGGAAATTAATATCAGTTTTGTTTGTTTCTCTGTGACTTAATTACCTTTTCCCCCAGAAAAGCTATATTGCATGTTTGGTTTTTTCCCCTACCTTCCACTCCCCCTTCTCCCATATACCTTTTCTAATTATAAAGGTTATATAAGGAAATACAGTAGAAAATGCAGAGACACAGATAAGTAAGAAGGTGAAAAGTAAAAATATCCAGAAATTTCTCCTCACTCAGAGACAGAAGGCTCTTAACTTGCTGGTATAAATCTGCCCTCCCTTCTTCTGGATCTCTGTCCCTCCCTCTATTCCATCCAGCCAGCCATCTAACTCTTCATTTATTCAGATTGCTTTAACATTTTATGTAGCTAGGATAACCTACTGTGTTGACTTAATTATATCTTTGCATTTTTCTCTGTCAATTAATGTAAATCTGCTCCTTCCTTTTTAATTTCTATACAGTATTTGGGTGGACTTAATGCTATTTTTATAAAGAAAATATTAATAAAAAAGTTACTTAAGACAGCAATTTTATACTGGTAACATTGCCAACATTATTCCAGTATACTTCCCCCACCCTCAGTTCTGTACTTTCTATAATGATGGAATTTTTACTAATTATGTAATTGGATGGCATGTCAAAGTAAACACATATTATCTGCATTACCCACACATCTTAGCAGACAATTGTGACCTTAATGCAATTATACCTATAGTGCTCATGGACAGTGGGGTTCTCCGTCAGGGGTTTTAGAATAGAAGCTTAGAAAAATTGCCAAGGACGTTAGAGTATAACAGTGTTTTTAACAACTTACTTACTGTAATACCTTAGAAGGAGATGGTAAAGACCATTCCTGTCCATTGTTTTCCTACTATAGCTTAAGGTAAGTGCTGTGTTTGTATATATTAATACAAATATAAGACTTCAGGTTTGAATTTAATTGGTGTGTGTTTTTAAGAAATAAAGAAACTTTGAAATGATTTTTATTTAATATTTTTGTTTCTTAACATTAAATTAATGAAATATTTTATCTTTCTCTTAAAAAAGAAAGTTGCTTTTAATTCTTCTGCTCTTTAAATATTTTAAACTGTGCTTTAATTTTCTTATCTCTTCCTTGAATTTTAAGAAAGTTAATTTTTTGTCAAAATTGATGATATGATATTCTCCTAGGTATTAGAGAGTTTTGTTTTGCTTTTTGTCTTATATTAGAATTTTAATCGCAATACCATTGTATCCTTAATATACTGCCTTGTTCATCGTAGGCACTTAATAAATATATATTGGATAAATTACAAATAACTTCTACTATAATGAATAGAAAACATAATTTAAGTTTACTTGGATTGAATCATCTTTCAGATGTTTCAGGTTTTCTCTGTACAGACTGTGGGTAGCTGTAGTACAGGACATACAGAGAAGCAGAAATTCAAGGAAATCATGAAGCACAATTCAACATTTTAGCAGATCATACCAGACAAGAGCAGTAGAGTCTTAATGTAAAGGCAGGATTTCTTTTGGGTACAGGGAGAATAAAAAGTGCTTAGTCTCTGAACAGATGGATTTGGAATAGTATCTGAACATATGATAGAGGTGGGCAAGGGGTGCTTCCAGATAATGCAACTGGTACATGAATGTTTCCACAACTTGGCTTTAAGCCCTCTTCTAAGAATGGATTACTAAGGTATCACAGGTGTGTGCAAAATATGTATCAGAAACTTTGGGATTCTGAGGACAGCTCAGTCAGGATCACTGTCCTCTCAGAAATAATTTATGTTTGATAGTCTTAAAGATTTCCTGTAGAAACACAATGAGAATTTCTTAGCCATTTAAAAATGGATACTTTGTAACTTTTCATTATTTTTATTTTTTCCAATATAATGCTGTTTATACTAGGAGTGTAGTCCAAAAAAGGACCAGAAAACTCCTGCATCCTTGGTGGCTTCAGTTGGTGGTCCTTCAACGAGCTCCAACACATCTGCCATTGCCTCAACCAGTTCTAGCTCTACACCAGCCCAAGAAACCATCTGCCTTGATGACTCACTAGATGAAGACCTTTCCTTCCATTCATCTTCACTGGATCTTGTTTCTGAAGCTTTAGCTGTTATCAACAATGGGAACAAGGGCCCTCCAGTTGGAACAAGGATAAGCATGCCAACTGCAAAACCTCGTCCAGGACTGAGAGAAGAAAAATTAGCAAGTATCATGAGTAAGCTGCCACTGGCTACTCCCAAAAAACTAGATTCTACTCCGACTGCACATTCATCAAGTCTTATTGCTGGCCACACAGGGCCAGGACCAAAGAAACCCCACGATTTAGCTCATACTGGCATCTCTTCAGGCCTTATTGCTGGTTCTTCAATTCAGAACCCTAAAGTTTCCTTAGAACCTTTGCCAGCCAGGCTACTTCAGCAAGGACTACAGAGGTCAAGCCAGATTCATACTTCTTCCTCTTCACAGACCCATGTCTCCTCTTCTTCCCAAGCCCAAGTTGCTGCCTCTTCTCATACTCTGGGAACATCAGAGACCCAGGATGCTTCTTCGTTAACACAAGTAACAAAGGTGCACCAGCATTCAGCTGTCCAACAAAACTATGTGTCTCCATTACAAGCAACAATTAGTAAGTCACAGAGCAACCCAGTGGTGAAATTAAGTAATAATCCCCAACTTTCCTGTTCATCCCCACTTATTAAGACTTCAGACAAGACACTTATGTACCGCCTTCCCTTATCTACTCCCTCATCTGGAAATGGTTCTCAAGGGTCCCATTCCCTGGTTTCTAGGACAGTACCTAGCACCACTACCTCCAGTAACTATTTAGCCAAGGCTATGGTGTCACAAATCTCCACGCAGGGTTTCAAATCTCCTTTCTCAATGGCTGCATCCCCAAAACTTGCCACATCTCCAAAACCTGCCACATCTCCTAAACCCTTGCCCTCACCTAAGCCTTCTGCCTCACCTAAACCCTCTTTGTCAGCTAAGCCTTCAGTATCAACTAAACTTATTTCTAAATCCAACCCAACTCCCAAGCCCACTGTATCCCCAAATTCTTCCAGTCCAAATGCACTAGTAGCTCAGAGTAGCCACTCCAGTAGTAACAACCCAGTCCATAAACAGCCCAGTGGAATAAACATCAGCAGACAGTCTCCCACCTTGAATTTATTGCCATCTAATCGCACCTCAGGCCTTCCATCTACAAAAAATCTTCAGGCCTCTTCAAAGCTAACAAACTCATCATCCACTGGAACTGTTGGGAAGAATAGCTTGAGTGGAATTGCAGTGAATGTACCTGCCAGCAGAGGTAGCAACCTTAACTCAAGTGGAACTAATAGGACTAATCTATCTGGTGGAACAGGAAGTGGAACACAGGGTGCTACTAAACCGTTGTCTACTCCACATAGACCATCCTCTGCCTCAGGGTCTTCAGTGGTAACAGCCAGTGCGCAGGTATGTATGTTATATATGTCCATGTGATAAAATATAAGATTGTATAATCCTTTTTTGACTCAATTTAATGAGCTTATTATAATAAATAGGGTATATATACTAGGCTTACTATATCTTGTGGCCATGGAATGTTCCAGATCACAGTGACTGAAACACTATGAGGTTTTGGTTGGGAAGTGGTTTCTTTTTTTTCTTTTTTTCTTTTTTTCTTTTTTTCTTTTTTTAGAAAAGTACAGTATGCTTAACTTTAAAATTTTTTGAAAAGCACAACTGAAATGCATATTTAAAACTATATCTCTTATCAAAGTAGTAACTTATGGATTTAATATACATTCACTTGTCTCCTCTCTTACCTCCTATAGTCCCTTTTCTCCTGCCAACTTTGTAATTATTTGTGTATAATTCTCAATGTCAAATTAGTGTCAGTAGTCCTTTTGAACCACAATGTTCCCATTCATGAGTTTTTCATTTAAATTTATGTGTCAGTTATCTGGAGTACTTATTATGCAAGGAATCTTTTCAAGGAGGGTAAAATGAATGCTGTCACACTTTAACTCTCACATACCTGATAATTTCCTTCTTTGTATTACACTTGAATGTAGGAATAGACTTTTTGGATCACTAATTTACCACTCCAAACTTTGTAAAACACTGCTCCACTGACCCTTGCCTAATATTTAGTCGTGTGGAAAAATCTGAAGTCATTCTGATATTTTGTTCCTTTATAAGTAATGTGTTTACTCGGCCTAAATGCTAGTAAGATTTTCTCTTCTTCCTTGAAATTCCCCAGATTATGGCTAGGCTTGTCTAGTTTTTCATTAATTTTGTACCTAGAACATAGTAATACCTTTCAATCTCAGACCTGGCTATTCTGTTCAAGAGAATTTTATTCTGTTGTATGTCTGATTATTGTTTGTGACCCATTTCTTCTAGTTTTTTGTTTTGTTTTTTTTTTTTTTTTGAGGACTCTCATTATTCGTATATTTCATCTTTCTTCCATATCTTTTCTTTCATTGGTTTCAATTCTCTACCCCTTCTCTATATTCTGAGATTTTTCTCAGATTTGTCCTTCACATTATTGATGTAAATTTTTTAAGTTTTTATTTGTGTTTTCCTCAAAAGTCATACATGTTCATGGTAGGCAAATTCAGAAAAAAGAAAATAAAAATCACCCATCATCCCACAACTGTTTATATTTTGGTTGGTACATTTTTAGACTCTTTTCCAGGAAGTGTTTTACATAATTTGTTACATAAAGAGCTTTTTAAAATTCAACATTTTATGAAATGCAAGTTCTTAAATATTCTATGAAAACATGCTTTTTATTGGTTTATTTAATCTTGTTGTCTAAGGAAGTACTCTAACTTTATACTGCCTCCTATTTTAGTGGAAAGGAACTTCTAATGAGAGGATTTTTCCCTTGCTATTTATAGAGGTTCTCAGTATTAAATTACAGTCTTAAGTGTTGGTATTCAGTATCTACTTAAAACCCAAATCATTATTCTGCATTAATGTAGCCTTAGGTATGAGTTAATTCTAGAATTCTAATGTAGAACAAAATTTACACTCATAAATTTCATTAATTGAAATCCAGGATTTATTGATATTTTACCTATATAATTTTAGTTTCATTAGCAACAAATTAACAAAAACAAACAAATTGATTTAGGGGTTTTATGTTAAAATTTAAGTTATAAATAAGGTCTGGGAATTAGTCTACATTTGGTTTTTTATTATCTTTAAAAATTGGCTGTTTTTTAAATTAATATTTATTTTTTAAAATTAATCTTTATTTTAATGAAAGAAATATGTGAAAGGACTATAACAGAAATGACAATTTCCTGTTTCATGTCTTCCTCCCTAGTGTCAGCTACTTTGAACTGTCTTAGATTTTTTGCCTCTGTATTTTTAAATAATATGAATGAATAGGACACCTTTAATTCATCAATTTTTGTATTACCTTTTTCCTTCTCATTATGGTAAATAATATTCCTTCATTTGCTTTCTTATAACAGGTTTTATTTTTTTCCTGGAGTTAAAAAAGTTCTCTATTTTTTTTATTTGCTTAGTTTTCTTTGAACTTAATGTTGTTTTCTCCATCCTTATATCATCTCCAGAATCTGTCAGTTCTGGGTCCCCCCCCCCTCCTCCCTAGAGACCTTCTTGTATTTATCATTTATATTTTCCCAAAATAACCCAGATACTGTCTAACAAATAATTGGTTTGTCAGCAAGGAGGCTGTATGGCAATTTTGTGTTTTTGAAAAATCACCACTCCTGGTTTTCTTCCTCTCCTAACTGGCTTTGACTTGAAGACCCTATTGTTCCTACCTTCATATATGATCTATTTTTTTTTTCTGACTTACTGGTTTGACTGAAGAATGGTCAGTATTTAAATAAAGTTATTTCTATCTTTTTGTGAACTTAAGCTTCTTTTTGTTTTAACAGAGCAGTATTTGACTGAAATCTTATCAACTTCCTTGTAGCCTCTAGATCCTGTCTGTATCACACCAATAGTAAAATCATATTTCCTATCTATGCCTGCAAAGCATTCAGCTCCCATCTGAAAGGCATCTTCAGCTGTGTATTCATTTGCAGAGTGAAACTGACAGGTCCTAAGTTTAATAAAAGTTCAGATATTTCTGGGCTCAGGTTTATTAGCTGTACCTGTTTTCTATTTGATAACTTTCCACTCAGGGTTTCCTCTTCTTTCTTGCCCTTCCAATTAATGATTTTCTATGAATCCTGTCTTTGCCACTTTATAATTCTAAAAATCATTAAGCAAATGTTTATTGAATGTTTCATATGTGCCAGGCACTCTTCTAGGTGCTGGGGATATAGGGATAAACAACATGCTCAAGATCCCTACTCTCATGGAACATATATTCTAGGTAGGAAAGTAAAACAGAAGTTTAAGAGAAAGTTGATAAGTGCTATGAAAAAATAAAACTAATATGAAGAGTGATTACTGCTAAAATAGATAGGGGAGTTGGCGCAGGCCTCTGAGGAGATAACATTTGAGCTGAGAATTAGATGAGTAGGAGGAGGTAGCCATGTGAAGATAAGAGGAAAAAAAAAAAAAACAGTCCAGGCAAGAGGAAACAGTAGGTATGAAGACACTGAGATGAGAAAGAGCATGAAATAAAGGCCTGCATGACTGGACTGAAAGGAGAGATGGATTGGTGATGAGATCAGACATAGGCCAGAACCATGGAAGACCTTGTGAGCCATGATCAGGACTTTGTGCTTTATTCTGTATGCAATGGGAAACTATTAGAGGGTCTTAAACAAGGAAGTGGTATTGTCCAAATTACATTTCAAAAGATAACTATTGGTGCTGTAGAGAATGGGGGACAGATACACCAAAATAGAACAGGTGGTTTGAAAAAAAAAAAAGAAGAAGAAGAAGATTGAATGCCCACCACAGAAAGAACAAGGTTTGCCTTCGTATTTTCCCTAGGGAATGGAAATGTGAAGGTCATGGAAAGTAATTTTCATCATGGGGCATTATCCTTAACTATTTGCTTATTACTTCGTGTTGCCGATTTCTCCTATATGGTCCTGAATGATCTCAAGGGTAGGAAACCCAACTTCTGAAAGGTCACCATCTTCTTCTAGCATAGAAAATTTTGTAAATGGCCTTGTAACATTTAGATTATCATTCTAATGTTTCAGTTTAGTTTTATAAACAAATAAAAATGGATATCAAAATTCCTTACAGTTATGGCAAGGTATACATTTTTTTATTGCCAGTACTCAGCAATTTTATTTTGGAAGTGGCCCTAATTTATACTTTCCATCTATTTTAGTATTTCATTTTTAGCTCTCAACAGAAAAGTTTAAAAGTTCTCCTTATAAGCAGGATTTAATGTTCCTCACTCGGGTACCCTACTTGGGGCATACACACAGCCTTGGAGACTCCATATCATCCTAAGACTGCAGTAGAATTATGATTAAAAGAAAAAATAGGGGGTGGATGTGGCTCAACTGGTTGGGCGTCCGTCTCCCAAATGGAGGGACCTGGGTTCGATCTCCGGGACCTCCTGGTAAAGTAAAATAAATAAATAAATAAATAAAAGAAAAAATACTTATTTTTAAATTGATGTGGAATCATTTCTACCCAAGTTGCTTCAAGACATTATTGTTTCTAATTTATTCTTTCCTAAGTGCATCTACTTTGTATATCAAAGTTGGCACAATAGAGGAAAACACTGGCAAATCAGAAAACTAGTTGAGTCCAAGCATAAAGTGATGAAGATTTGTACTTAAGTGTTTAAGGAAATTGTGATAGAAAAGAAAGAATGGGTTTGTGAACTGTAAGCTCATCTTGTCCTTCATTTTGTGATACCTAAAAACTAAGGTTTCAGACCAATTTCTGTAACTAGAAAGAATGATTATTGCTGATAGCCCTTAACACATAAGGTAGGGGAACTGATTTAGGAACATAATGAGTTCAATTTTGAACATAACAGGATTGTGATTGTTAGATATCCAAAGTGCAGTTTTTCACTCTTAGAAATACAGGGTTGGACTTGAGATAAGAGGTCAGAATTGTAGAAATAAATTGGAGAAATAACAAAGGAGACAAGGAGGGAGAGGAAGAGCACAATCAAAGAGCTAGTGAAAGAACCAGAACATCTTGAGGATGTTCATTTTTCTTTAGCAGTGGCATGGACCATTAAATGTATAAATATGTATAATGTGATATATATGTTTGAGCAGCTTGCTTACATTTTTTCATGCATTAAGAAATTGAATAGCACTTTATTAATTAATGTTTACTGGTAGAAATAATTAACATACAAAATAAAACTGACAATAGCTAACATATATTATTGACTTAAAAAAAAACAGATCAAAGAATTCCGTTTTCTTGAGCAAATTTAGAACTGTAAAATTTTTGACCAGAGAAATTTGGAGTTGGTAAAATAAGGCTACAAAAGAGAACATAATAGATAATATCTGATAAAATTTGTATCAAATCTTTGCTGGTAAGTGCATGCAGAAAAAAGTCAAAATGCGAAAAGTCATTTAATTGTGGTATAGAAAATTGATCACATAATTAGCTTAATGAGTATGCTTAAGCTTTTTCTCAGTGAAAGCTCATCAGTGTTAGTGTATTTCTGATTTAAGTGTTTCAAAGCCCAGGTAGGAGAATGTCAAAACACTCTCTAACTTACCTTAGGGAGTCTAATTTCTGAAAAGTAGTGGAAATAGAAACAGCTCTCAGGGGTTAAGAGAAGATTAGATCATGTGAAAAATGGAGACTGTCATTCCTTGATAATAAATAAAAGGAATATGCATAAGTAAGACTGTTGCTAGGGATTGAGGGAAAAGCCAGGAATAGCACGGTTGTAAAAAGAGATAAAGAGGTCTATGTATATGAGGAAGACAGAGGAAACATGGAAATAGTACAATAATAGATATTTGAATAAGAAAGTTCTGCAGAGATGGAATTCATGACATTGGTCAAGGGGTTAGCTTTTGGGGAGAGGCAAGAAAGACTAATGATGACTCTTCAAGGTTATGTGGTAAAGGTAAAGGATATAGAGTTAGGGGGCTAAGAAAGTAATACTCTGGAGCAGCATCTGCAGGGATTATGCCAAGAAAGACTGTAAATAGTAAAATTACTAAGCATTTTTAGAGGCCAAACTGAATTAACTACTAGTAGTTTAGGTATATGGGCTAGGAGCAAAAGTGGAAAAATAGAAATCTAAGGTTGGGAATTAGTGGATTAAGAAAGTAAATGAGTGGCACCATTAAAATAAATGTTAAGAAGGATTCTAAAGTGGTGATGAAGAGCTGAGTATATTAATATTTCTAAATATAATTTGCATATTTTCAAAACCAATATTGGTAACTATTTGAAATAAATTTTTCACTTCAGTCTAAATTTCTGTCTCACAAAGTTTCTGTTAGTCTTGCATCCATGAAGGTATTAAATAAAATAAATCATTTTAGGTTAAATACTTTATTTATAACATATTTTGACCCCTGGTTTCTGCACAGTCCACAGCAGGAGCATCATTATTGGCTAATGCCTCACCTCTGACTCTCATGACATCACCTTTGTCTGTAACAAATCAAAATGTGACTCCTTTTGGGATGCTGGGTGGCCTTGTTCCAGTGACCATGCCCTTCCAGTTTCCCTTGGAGCTACTTGGCTTTGGAACGGACACAGCTGGAGTGACAACCACCTCGGGATCTACCTCAGCCGCTTTCCACCATAGCCTAACTCAGAGTAAGTGGGGCTCTTTCATTTATCTAGTTTGATAGAATAGGAAACCTCACTAATTTATACTGAGAGTCCAGTTGGAGTTAGTGAGTTTTATAGAATTTTTTTTTTTTTAAAGAAATTTAGATTATTTCATCTATATATAAGTAGTCAAATTTCTGGACTCTGGGATTTTCTTTACAATTTTTTATGAACCATCTATACTACATTTCTATCTTAATGAAATTCATAATAAGAGTAAGTTAAACTTCCTGGGTTATTTGCATACACATATACATTTATATATGTAAATTTTTGAAAAATATTTTTGCTCTCGTTTTAGAAGGCGTTTGAAGATAGGCTGTGATTGCATTTGTTAAATCAAACTATTTTCATTTTTTATCTAAGAAGGCTCAAATGTTAATTTTAAGAAGATTGCTGACAAGTGTGTTTTCCTCCTAGATTTACTAAAGGGTTTACAGCCAGGAGCTCAGCATGCAGCAACACTTTCCCACTCACCTCTGCCTACACATTTACAGCAAACATTTAACGGTAAGAAACCCACCTATTTCTTCATATCTTTGTTATTTATTTATGTTTATAGATAAAAATTATACTTGTCTTTTGAAAAAAAAAAAAAGTATGAATGGAATGACAAAGGTTGGGAAAACACATTTTCATATGACTGAATCCTTATTAGCAACAAACTCCTTTTAAGAGAGAGGAAATAGGTCAATAAGATATTTTGATATATATGAAGAGAGCCTTTTTGAAGATGTTTATTATGTGAAAATGATAACTAAGAAGAGAATTCATAAGAAAGTTTACAATAGTCATATACAATAACTATAATAGTTTACATTTACTGAAAGCATAGTAAGTGCCAGAGGGTTTGTAACTGGTTATGTGTATTAGCTAATTTTAAATACTAACAATAAGCTTGTGAACGACAGAAAACTATCCCCATTTTATAGATCAGAGAGGTAAAGAAATTTGCCCAAGATAATACAAAATGTTTGAGCTGACATACAAACCCAGGATATCATAGCCTGTATTCTTAGCCACTAAACTTTTCTGGTTCTTAGTACTAATTAAATAAATATGATCCAAACTGGGTACTTTATGTACTTGTACCCCAACTAGATCACTCTGACATCTAAAATTAGATAGTGAACAGCGTACATAAAACATTGACCTACAGGTCCTTGATGTCACCAGCAGTTGACCTCAACAGACTACTATTCTGAAGGGCATTCTAAGGATCTTTTGAGTAGGATTTACAAAAAAATAACAAAAACCCCAAACAGAGAACTCCAAAACCCCTGTTTTTGCCAGATACCCAGATCCAACTATCTATCCATCTGTCTATCTAATCCATTTTCTGAACACTGTGTAGGTTGTGTACATGATACTCCTTGAACACTTAATACTGCCATGTATTTATATAACCACCTTAGGTGCAGTTACCAAGTTTGGAGAAATTTAACATTGATAGAAAGCTTAGGGTCTATATTCCAATTTTTTCATATGGCCCTTTGAGCCTTTTCTCCTCCCTGCTGAATCCTATTCAGGATCATGTATTGTATTTAACTGTCATTGTCTTTCTAGTTGCTCTCTCTTTTTAATCTGCATACATATATAGGACATAAACTTTCCCATCTCAACCACTCCCAATTCAATAGGATTAATCACTTTCACAATATGGAAGTACCCTCACTACCTGCCATTACTAAAATTCCATCTCCCTACATATTATGTATTAACTCTCCATTCCTTCTTTGCCCCACCCCTGGCAAGCTGTATGTCTCTATGAGCTTGCATATTCTCCGATACTTTTTTTTATAGTTACCATGGGACTTAAATTTAATATCCTAAATCTGTAACAACTCGTTTTCTTTGATACCAACTTCACTTCAGTAGTATATATAAACTATATTTCTATACCCCTCTGCCCCCACCTTTACTTAGTTCTTGCCTCACATTACATAGTTATACTCTTAATGTGAGTCCAAAACCACTGATTTATCATTGCATTTTATGAATTTACCTTTTAGATACTGTAGGAAGTAAAAAGTACAGTACTACTGGCTTTGTATTTACCCATGTTGTCATCCTCACCAAAGATATTTATTTCTTTAGGCAACCTCAACCTATTGTCTATTGTCCTTTTCTTTCAACCTGCAGGACTCTATTTAGCATCTTTTGTAGGGCCAGTCTAATAGTGACGAACTTCCTCAGCTTTTGTTTATCTGGGAATGTCTTAATCTTACTCTCATTTTTTTTTTTTTGAGGTACCAAGACCTCATATGTGGGAAGCCGGCACTCAATCACTGAGCCACATCAGCTCCCCTGAGTTGTTTTTTGTTTGTTTGTTTGCTTGTTGTTTGGTTTTTTTGTTTGTTTTTAGGAGGCACCAGAAACCGAACCCGGGACCTCCCATGTGGGAAGCAGGCACTCAACTGCTTGAGCCATATCTAATCCCTTGCCCTCATTTTTTTTTTTTCTTTTTTTTTTTTTTTAAAGATTTATTTATTTACTTTATCCATTTTAAACCCCCCCTTCCATTCGTTGGGCAATTCTCCATGTCTGTTTCCTGCCATCTCTTCTCATCCTCCTCTTCCAGTCTTCACCAGGATTCGATCCTGGAGACCTCCGATGTAGGAGAGAGGTATTCTGCTGCCTGCGCCACCTCAGCTCCTGGCTTCTGGAGCTTTCGGAGCATCTCGTCTTGTCTCTCCCCTGTTACGTCATCATCCTGCTGCATGGCTCCCGGGGCCCGACAGCTCAGCGGCACACAGAGCCTGGCAGCCCATGCGCCTTCGGGAGGTCCCGGGGATCGAACCCAGGTCCCTCCATATGGCAGACGGACGCCCAACCATTTGAGCCACATCCGCCCCCCTGCCCTCATTTTTGAAAGACAGTTTTGCCAGGTATAGAATTCTTGGCTGGCAGATTTTTGCTTTCAGCACTTTAAATGTCTTCCCCTCCATCTTGGAGTAGAAGTAATCTTGGATGTATATATTCATGTCTTTCTGTAAGTTTGGGAACTCTTCAGCTATTATTTCTTTGAATGTTCTCTTTGCTCCTTTCTTTCTTTCTTCCCCTACCAGGACTTCCACAATGTGTATATTGGTATGCTTAATAGTGTCCCACTGGTTCCTCAGGCTCTGTTCACTTTTCTTCACTCTTTTTTCCACTTTTCAGACTGAATGATTTAAAATTTTCTTGTCTTCAAGTCCACTGTTTCTTCTGCTAGCTCCACTCTGCTGTTGAACCACTGTAGGGAATTTTAAATTTCTGTTACTATGGTCTTCAACTTCATTTGATTCCTTTTCATAATTTCCATCTCTCTGTTGCTATTCTCTTTCTGTTCATCTGTTGTTTTCCTGATTTCCTTTAGTTCTTTGTCCATGTTTTCCTTTAGCTCTTTGAGCATATTTAGGAACATTTTTTTAAGGTCTTTGTCTAGAATGTCCCAGATCTGATCCTCCTCATTCATCAATGCTTTATTCTTCTCCTTTGCCTGGACCATCACATCCTACTTCATTGTATGTTTTGTGATGACCTTTTATTGAAACTTGGACACTTTGATATTTTAATGTGTTATCATTGGGATTTAGATGTTGAGGCATCTTTTCCTTAAGCTTGTATCCAGGTAGTGTTATGACAGAGCTTTCCTTGAATGCCAGGGGCTAACAAAAAAAAAAAGGGAAAAAAGAGTACACCTTTCCCAGTCTTTGCAGATTGACCTGCTGTGAGTGCCCTCCTTCAGGGCTTATACACACAATGAGTTTAGAGAATAGTTCCTGGCCAGAGCATAGGGATCTTATCTTGGATATATGCATGTGGCCCTAGGAATTCCCCCATTTATATGATTCTGAATGTCTCCTTTTCCCTAAGTTTCCTCATGGTCTCAAGCACTGCGCTATATGTCCTACAGCCAGCAATCTCTTTCCCCAGACAGCACAACTTGACTGCTTTCACACAGCATTCTGTACGAGAGCTTGATGAGCCACCTTCTACATGCAGGGCAAATTCTGGAATGGCAAGTCCCTCTTGACCACCCACAGACAGATTGTGTTAGACATACATGCTCCCAGTATTTGAATAAGGGTTACTGTACTCCCTCTGGAACCAGGACCAGGGATCCACACACTGGGAGCATGGGCTGGCTCTATACCGAGCTGGTAAGGGGTTGGGGAAAGGCCAGCCAGGATGCCACAAGATTCTGTCTCTCTTAGGTAGCCTTTTTCTTGACTTGATGCTTGCCCTGTTACTGCAGTCCTTTAACTGTTTTCTGGGGCTTTGAGAAAAGATGTTTCTGTCCATTTTTGCTGGTTCAAAGCTTCTGTGGGGTCATGGAGCCTTGAAGCATCTCACTTCACCATCTTGATCAGGGCAGAGGAGTGTTCCAGCTTTTAAATGGATTATCTTATTGTCTAGGTAATGCTACTCTTCTAGGGGGAAAAAGGATATATGACTATCTATTTTCCAAATGGTTGAAATAAAAATGTTTTAAATTTTTCATTTTAAAACATTTAAAGCATAAGACACTGAACATAGAGATCAGGCTTGAATTTGAGTTCCAGGACTGCCACTTTGAGCAAGTTTCTTAACTTTTTGACCATCATTTCTCTTACTTGCAAATTGGAGGCAATAAGATGTTTTCAATAGGCTTCTTATGAGAATTTAATAAAAATAATTGATTTAAGCTTTTAACACAGTACCTGGTAGATAATCAGCACTCAATTAATGCTGATTCTCTCTCCTTATCATCTAAAGGAGGGGATAGCAAACTTTTTCTGTAAAGGGTCAAATGGTAAATATTTTCGGCTTTGCAGGTTATGTAGTCTGTGTGTTGCATCTACTCAACTCTACCACTGTAGTGTGAAAACAGCCATAAATAATATGTAAACAAATGAGTGTGGCCAGGTTCTAATAAAACTTCATTTACAAAAACAGGTGGCAGGCCAGATTTAGCTCTTAAACCATAGTTGACCAAACCCTCATCTAAAGAATTTCATAGTCCAATTAATGAGTATTTTTGTTTTGTTAATTAACTAAAGTTTCTTTGAGCAAAATCTTATTTAAAAAGCACCTTGCCATTTTATGAATTTAACTGTGCCTCAGGTCAAATCATTTTTCTGTATAAATGCGAGTGTATGATATCTCATTATAAATGGAAAAGCCAATTTCTTAGATGTCACCAAAGCTATTTTAATATTATTCTGTTTATACAACTTTTGAAATAATCTTGTTTCATTGATTTATCTTTTCTTCAACAGAAGCAGTTTTTTTATTTTGTTTATTTTTTGCCAAGGGGATTTAGGTGTTACATGAGTGGATCTTACAATGTGACTATTGTGATCTCTTTCAGCCTTAAGATTCTGTTGTTGTTATACAATAATTTGTTCCTTTTCACTTCTGCATTTTTACCATTCGTGTCTCACCCTTAAAATAAAGGTTCCCTTTCCCTGTCTTTTTCTCTCAGGTCTGCGTTGTTTCTGGTGCTTAATTTTCCTTGCTAAGGCAGTGACCTATTGGAGCCTTTATCTATATTCTTTTGGCTCTCAAGGTCATTGAGCTCTACTGTCACCCAGGTATCCCCTTCTTTCCCTTTCTCCCAGTTTTTGTAGGAAACTTAGCAGAGGTTTAAATAGAGGGATCAACATTTCCCTATAAGCAATTAAATATCCATATATAAAAAATAGAAACCATTGTTCCTAGTAGTAGATTTCCTGACAGTTATTCCTGGGTTAGGACCAAAACAAGGACTCAGATGGATTTTTTTACTACCAGTGCATCCCCTTCATTTACTTAAATAATTGAGAATTAATTACCAAATCCTGTATCATGGCAAGAAATTTAATTCCACTTGTGAGAAAATGAGATTGGCACTGTCTTCTAAAGAAATAGAAAGATGTGGTAGGTTTCTTGAAGGTGGGAATGACATGTTCTGGTTCCTTTATATATATATGATATACCTGTTGAAATAGTATTTATAGGACACTGAAAACCAGTTGAACCTCAGTTATTTGAGATAAGAGGGTCATTCTTGTGTTTTTATCTCCTTTATGTTCTTATCAACCTCTGTAATGCTACATAAGATATTAAAATTATTTTTTAATCAATATCATCCACATAAAAATTAAAAGTTAATTGTTCTTTTTGCTTTGTTTTGTTTTTCTTATCTATTTTGTACAACATGCCAATCCATACCAATTCAAGCTCTCTTTTTCTCAGATGGTGGCCAAAGTAAAGGGGACACTAAATTACCACGGAAATCTCAATGACTTTCCAGCAAGCAAAGGAGATGAGACATTTAATTGACTGATGGAATCTACCTGATGGGAAAGTACTTATGTGGTCATAGGGCTGCTGTTTCTGTCAATGTTTACATTCTCTCGTCCCAAGCACTGTGGTGAGGAGGAAAAAGAAAAGAAAACATTACTTGATCAAAGCCAGGTGCAGGAAGAAGAAATGCTTTCGTGCAAAGTTAGTGACCTTTGGTCTCTTCTAAGAAAGGCAAAGTTACCATATTAACTGACTTGAAAGAGACTCAGTTGTCAAACCCACAGAAGTACAAATTTGATTTTTCCCTGGGGGAGAAAGAAGTTGAGAGGATTTGGGTAAACTCCATCCATCCTGGGGGTTGAATCTGAACACTCGTAGACATAATTGCATAATAAAAGTCAATATATCTGGAATTAGGCCAGTTTGTCAGGAGTACCGATCATGTCTTTGAGTGGACTATGCAGCAAACGATAGATTTGCCACAAAAAATTTAATGACCCGATGTCTGATACAGACAGTATCTGAGTAACTACTGAATCCTCAAAATTCCTGAACAGACTTGAACCTTCTCCAGCATGTAGCAGCTTCCCATGTAGAACAGTGAACTAAAGATGCTGCCAGAAAATTATTAGCACAGTGATATATATTATTATATCATCTAGAGTTTTTTAAAGTCAAGAAATTGAGCTGTTGCTCTTAAAGAAACAAAATCTAGATGTCCCCTTTTTGTAAAAGGGTCCATTTCATCTTCCATTCAGAAGCAGGTACTTAACTCTTTTCTTCAGGTGATGTGTGCATTTGGGTATTGAGTGACTAATTTTTATTTCCTTTCTTGATGTTTAAATGTGACTGTGTTCACATTTTTTTCTTGAGAAATGGGATCCTTTAAGAAATGGTTGCTGCTTTGGTGCTCTTTGCCCTTGCAAGCCTACCAACATGAACTGTAGATTTTCCTTAAATTCACCTCTGTTCACAACTTCTATTCTTTTTTTCTGTGGTGTTTCTGGTGATTATTAGCTATTGATATAAACAGGAATACATATGTACTACACATGCTCCTTCATTGGGCATTCTGAATAGCATATATTTTTTTGGATTTTGAAGATGGTGTTTTAAAGGAAGAAATTACATTAGGGTTTACAAAGGATTATTTTTTTTTAAAACAATCACAGCATAGTATTTTAATTCCCTATATCCAGTATAGTGAAATTGATTTGGAGCATTTGGGATCTTAAAACTTTACTAATATTTATGCCAAGTATTGGTATGAGAGTAAACTTGCAGACAGTAAGACCCCTTAGTTATTGCAGCTTCCTTGTGCAAAGAGCCTATTTAACAAAGGATATTAGAGAAAATTATGGTTCTGTTTGAATACACTTTTATTTTTTTCATCTCATTTTTCTACTATTTTTTTTTTACCCCATATTTAAGCTTGTGAATGTTTTCGAACTGTACCCATAAGTATGGTATAAGCTCTTGTCCCCTTATAACAGACTAATCTAAAAAACAAACAAAATAACCTCTTCATCAGACTGGTGGTAGTAGTAATCTATTACTAGTAGCAAGATTTCTTGCATTTGCTTTCAATACACATCACTCTATACCTTTAAGTTTATTTAAGTTAAAGTATTTAACAGATCCTTTTCCTTTTATAAACAAAAGTCCTAAATAGCCTATAGGACTGTGAATAAATTACCACAGATCTGTTCAGATCTGTATGCCTATATTTTGATTTCAAAGCCACATTGGCTTGCTTCATAGCAAAAAAGTTAATAAATAACTGAAAACTTTAGTTCCAAGAACTTGTTACAATTAGGGGAAAGGATTATTTCAAAAGAGTCATTGATATAATTTCTTCCTTCTAAGAATTTAGTTTACCAGTAAAACAAACAAAAGTGATGCATCAACCCTAGTGTATATTTTGGAAGGATATTGGGATATTGGGATTGAGCATGTTTGGTTAAGGTTTTTTTGTTTTTTTAATTAGGGAAACTTATCACATTCTTGGTTTTTTCCAAAGTAGTAGACCTCTTGTTTTTTTATTTAGTTTGTAAGAAGAAAAAAAAAAATGTCTTTGCTAATACTATCGGGTTAAGTGATAGGAGTTTTTCTTTTGGAAGATAACTTTTATTTTACTTCCCATACCAGGAGGGAAGTCGGATCGTTTTAGAGTGCATATTATCCCTCTTCCTGCTCATAATTGTGCATGTATGCCTGTGTTTATGTTTATATATACACACTCACATATATATAAATTCATTACTAGTTTAAATCAAGGAGTAATACTAATTTCTCAAACCCATCAATTCTGAATCATGCCATATGAAGATCCCTGATACCTGTTATCTTTGTTGTCATTAAAAAAAAACAAGATTATGAACTTTTACCCCAGAATAATTTTATACTAGCCAGTAAAAATATCCGAAGGCTCTTGGCTCTGATGAGTCCATATGTATGGAAATTATATTTTATTCTCTTCAGTGTTGATTCCTTAAGGACTGTTGTTGAATCCCCACCTCATCCCACCACAACCACCACCACATTTTCACTACCAACTTACATCCATTTCAGTCAAGTGCATCTTTTTATGTTTACAAATGAGTAAAAACATCCTTGTATTTCTGTATAGATAAAGTATGTTCAGAGAGTTCCTACATGTAAATACAAACCTAATTCTTTTATAAATCATAACATTGAAAATGGTGTCCATACTTTATGGTCACCTCTCTTTACAGTTTTTCTTAGTAAAAAAACAAACATATAAATTGGTTATTTTTAGCACAGAGACTTGTGACTCATACTGTATTTTTGCACTTAATCAAAGTATATTATTTTTTAAAATAATGAATAATTGGAAAGGATATAAAGCAATGTTTATTTCTGAAGAGCATTAGCAACATCCCAATGCAAAAATATTCAACACACTTAATTATAGCCTATTCAGCGGGATTTTTGATTCAGGAAGACTAAACTGTTTTCAACTGTCTTATATTTTAAATTGCCTTCACTGATATATAAGCTGTTACTGTACATACAAGTTATTCCTCAGTATTCACAAGCAATAATGGTCAGCAGAGTTGTCTCCAGAGACAGTAGTGCTGAGCCTCCGGTTGGAGACTATTTGGGAGTCAAGTGTCAAGCTCATTCAGAGCCTCCAAGATAAATGCTAGCAATAATTTCCATTATAAGTCAATTATAGTTCTTTCTCATATGCTTCTGCAATCAGCGGGTAAAAAAAAATCATGATTTTAAAACAGCCTGAAGAAAAAGGTTTTGGGAAAAGAAGTGAGTTTAATTTCAAGTTACATACTCTTGATCTCATTTTGAGTAAATCAGAGGATTGTGTTAATATTCTTTTATGCCCACCACCCCTTTGATGGATGTTGTTAGCCCAAATTACATATTTTATATCATCAAAGTTGACTAGGGTTTATTTATTGTATCACCAAGGTAAGGGGAAGAACCGGGCACATGTTTAAATACTGTGGGTTTGACACCTGTTTGGAAACAACTTATTGGAAATGATTTTTAATCCAGGATATTTTTTTCCCAAAGCAGATCAAAATTGTTTACTACCCGGGGTTGGGAAGGGCAGACACATCTAGTCTTTCTCCTCTGGTTGCCCTTTACTGTACCCCTTTCCACCTCTACTTGGTTCAAGACATTTTCTAAAATGAAAAATTCTACTGTTATTCAAACTGCCATTGATTGAGAACTCTATATCCCTTGGGATCTTTTTAGAACTCCAATTATCTATCATATTTGCTGCTACATTTGTAAAATGAATTTTGCCTGTATTGATTGATTTTAATTTACATTTCTTTATTTCGGGGCGGGGGGGGGGGAGTTAGCATATATTTTGACCCATGTATAGAATTAGGATGCTTTATTTTAGGAGTGTACCATAAAAGCACACTGGTCCCTGTATTGTTTTTATCATTAGATTTTGAATTTGTGTTTGCTTTTTTTGGTTTGTTTTTGTTTTGTTTTGTTTTGTTTTGTTTTAAAAGTTGGAAATAGTATACTGAGAAAAATCTTTAATCAGGCCAAACTTGAGAACTTTCCTTGTGCTTCAGCACTAAATTTCTGCTGATCTTATGTTCTCAAAAGGGGCACTTTTATTTTCTATTGTGTGTGTATGATTGTTTTTTTGTTTTTGCGTGGTCGATTTTTGTTTTTGTTTTGCTTTTGGGGGTGTTTTGTTTTGTTCTAAATGAAGCAGAAGAAAAATACAGTTGTAGGTAAAAGACTGAATACAAACATGTTATGCAATTTTATTTTATAAAATTTTAAGGGGAAAAGTTTAGCTTTTTGTAAATCATTTCTTAGCTCTGATAAGATGCTTATATTACTCCTCAAAAACATGCTCTATTCAGGCCTTTGTCTTTGTTAAGTGCCTTTTTTTTCTTTCTTTTTCCCCCTCTTTTGAAACTGTTCTCAGATATTCTAAAGTACAGGCTTATAAGTCAGGGATTCAGGAGGAAGAATCTCAAACTTGCCAAGGTCATGTAATGCTGTAATACTCTTCCTTTTCTTTATATGTATATGGATATATGTGTAAGGTACATACATACATATATATATATATGTAATATATATAAAACTAGTAGCTGCTGTACCATGCATCCTTTCTAAGCACTCCCTTTCAATGATATTTGCAAAACTTCTACATTGTTTATTCCATTGCTTTTAGTAGATTAAAATTGGCAATTGGGAAATTGTTTTTTTTCCCAAGATACTATCTTCCCCCTTTGAATATCTGTTGTAGAAGTTAACAAAAATATATATAATAAGTTGGTTATTACAAGTAAAATAAATTTAGTAGACTCATTGACTATTCCTGGATGTAACCCACTGCTCTGTGCCCTTCAAATTTTTTATTAAGTAATACAGGAGAAAGCATTGGAATAACAAGAATATTTTATAGTCAGGTTGATAAGGTGCACTGTGGCAGGTAAGACTAAAGAGACATGGGAGGGCTGGAGTTAGAACTATGGTATCATATCTACATAATTTTTGAAGGAAGTTAGCCACTTTGTCAACGTTAAAAATACATCATATTTTCTTTTGGGTGGGAAATGTTTTTTTGAAGAATTCATATAGCTGCATATCTGTTAAAAGGGTAATAAACTTAGAAGTAGAAAGACTTCAGATACTGAGGAAAACATTTGTATATCCTATAGCACTCTTGAGAGATCTTCAGTTTTCTTTTTATTTGCCAGATAATTATATTTGGCTAAATCTGATTTTATAGTTAACTTAGATTTCTCCCTTGCACATAGTAATTTAATTTTCAGAATTTAAGACTCATCTGTTTCTTGACAAATCGATGTGACATGTTAAGGGAGACTAAGTTGAACCAATCCTCAAACCCAGTGCAAATATATTTAATAAGTGCCCCATTTAAAATAAAATTTTAATTGGGAAGAGGAAACTGATGGCCACAAAGGAGAAAGCAGAGACTCCCTGGTAACATTACCTGATAGCAAAACTGTTAGCAGGTGGCCTGCATTCCAGTCATCAGTGTTATTCTTAAATTGCTGTTTGGGGGAGTATCATTTAACCTTCGTGCCTCAGATTACCCACTAGAAAATTGGGTATAATAATATTCACCTACCTCCCAGGGATATCAGAGACTTTACTATTTCAAAAGTATTTTGAGTTTTTCTAAAAATGTCCTATATAATTAAAGGTAGTATTATCATCTTTCTGCAGAGGCTAAAAATGTTTCCATTATAATGGGTATAAAAAGCACCATATGGTTTTTTAGTTAAAAAAAAAAAAAAAAATCACTGGAATTCTAATTTAGATACGTATTTGTTATTTAAACATATTATTATATTTGTGGTGGGATGAAATGGTTAGTTTCAGGTTAATGGGGGAAATGACACTAAGTTTCTTAATTATAAGTACATTTTTGAGCCTTTTACGGTGTTATTACTTATGTGACTTTTACCAAGGTTGTGGAGCTAAAGCTAGGTAAAGTTTGGATGAGTGGTTATTAGAGATGATAAATGATCCTGAAAGTTTTATCTGCCTCACTTTTCCATCTTTTCTGTCTAATTTCCTTTGATTACTTGTTTGGTGATGGATAGCTAAGCTTTTAACTTAACTAAAAATAAATGGGAGTCTCCTTATTCTTTAAGTCAGAGATTTTACACTATTCCTGAAATTACAGATTTATCCGGCTTTGCACTGAAGGGGCAAGCACTACACACAGCTGTGTATACTTTTAGCCAGGCTACATTTGTAACTCATGCTTTTCAACCCATGAAAGAGTTGGAACCATTAGCTGTTCAGGTTGTAGAAAAATGAGAGAGGAAAAGCACAGATTCACTTCCTAGCTGGAGCAGGTTTGGGAGGTGAGGGTAGAGGGAAATATGTTTCCCCCAACTCCCAGGAGGAAACTAAGATCATTTTATCCCAACTTCCATCCCTGCATATTAAGTAGTAATACATACAATTTCCCTTTTATCATTTAAAATAACAATGACAGGAGGAATGGATGTTGCAATTTTAGTTAAGGTTAAATGTGAGCAAAGATTGTTAGGGTGTGTTTGTAGATTTAAATTGTAGCACATATTCAGGGTCAAGAAAGAGAATGTAGGGGGAAGAGGAACAAATTATCCAACTGAAATGGGTCAGTAGAAAGCACCAGGCCCAAACGAACAAAGCATCCAGGTTAATTCCCAGAATTGTCCAAGGCCAAGTTAATCTCTAGTCAGATGACATCTTAGGTTTTTTGTTTTTTGTTTTTAATTTTTATTTTTTATTGATTTTTTTCAGATAAGGCCTTAGTAGCCTCTAAATATCAACTATGCAGATAAACATCTCTTTATTTTCCACTGTTTTGTCCACATTTCCTCGTTTACAATTCTTCAAATAAATGTTCAGATTTCTACCCAAAGAAATAAGGCATAAAGGTTTTGTTGAATGTGTGCTCCTTTAGGGAAAATTAATAGAGAAGCATAAAATAGAGGTATTTTGTGTTTTCATCTGTCCTAAAATGTGAACTTTATTTTCAAGAACTAAGTACAGATCATTTTACTGGTGCAAAACTAGTTAGTATCATGGAATGACTTTGGGTTATGATAAAATCATCCCAGTGTTCGATTCTAAGAAAGTTTCAGATTCTCTGGCACAATGTTCAGGTTTATAGAGCTGAAAGAAGGTCAGACTCTAATTAGAAATAGCTTTGATTATTAATATTGAATTCTTCTTTCCTCATTTCCTTTAGTCTTCATTTTGCTTTCCTCTGGTCTGAGCTGTTATGTTAACCACTTATTCAAGTTTGCATATTGTTACCAGTCTAGGAAAGAAAGATTAAACTGTCTTTCACATCCTTTTCTCGCTGGTTTTGGCAATCTCTACTTTGTTCCCAGTGAATTCAAAAGGAAAGGCTACAGGCATATTCCGGAAACTGTTTACATCCCAGCAGAGGATGCAAACAGGGCCTCTCTTAGAATTTTCATCAGACTGCCTTGAATAACTTGATATTAAATTACATTTTTCTTAAATACTCCCAAAGTACCATTTGCTTGAAAGTAGCTATTTGTGATCTTTATCTAATTTCTTCATGTTGTAATAATTCTACTTCTCAATCTTTCCTATGTATTTCCATCTCGTAGTAGGGTAGTACTTAAACTTCAGACAGCTTTCCAAAACTGTTACACAAACAGGTCTAGAATACTTTTAGAAATAAGTAGTATAATTAAAGAGGTCTTTGTGTCCAGGACTTAGTCATTTGTATCACTGGTGACAGGAAATTTTTTTTCTTTTCCTTTGTATTACAAAATAGATATCTCTGCTAAATGATATTGTAGACATAGCTTCCTCTTGAAACCTTGCAAAGTTAATCTAACATTCAGAAGAGATGCAGGCCTTTGTTAGGGGCTCTTATTTCTCATTAATTCTCATTCTCTGTCTTGCTTTTTCTCAAACGTCTGGAATAAACCTGAGTCAAACAGGCTCTATGAATCTTTAGTAACAATTTTATGTTCCTCAGAAACCTCTCTAGACATATTTTGCCCCCATTTTGTTAACAATAAAATAATTCTATTTCATCTCAAATCTGATTTTAAAATATTTTATAATAGAACACTAATGGAAACTTAATTGAAATAAAAAGTGAGATGACCCTTACCCAAGATAACTTGGAAATACTTCAGTTTTTTAAGTTAACAGCTCCAGCCACCCTTAGAGCACATTTAGGAGTCAGCAGCAACCAAGACCAGCCAGTTGGCATGTTTTTCTATGGGACAACATGCCCTTAATTTGCCAGATCTTAGCTATCTTGTATTTTCTGTCCTTGCAGCCATAAATATTCCTCATTTTTTGCTTATCTTTGCCATTTGCAGGGGTAGCATGCCTTCTGCCAGCAAATTGGGTTTTCTTTCCCATACCTGTAAAATCACCAAGGATTACCCCAGTTTTGTCTAGAGGCATTAAAATAGAAGTTATTCTCAATTGACAAAAGTATTACTGTTTTATATAGTTAGAAATTTGACTGACTTTGGCCAATTTTTTAAGGTTTGACTATGCCTACATAACTAATTACATGTACCTTCTGAGACCTTCAGAAAAGCAAGGGATCCTTCAGTAGAGGTAGGTTCCCACCTACAGATAATTTCCTCTGAACCATGGCCAGCCTCCACAGAAAAATATTTAAACTTTGCACTGTAAATTATTTTATTGTAGGAAATATCAAAAATACCAAATTGTTCTTTAAGGAAAATAAATAAATCTAGGGCATTTCCCTGTGTTTTGCTTGCTAAACATTGTCAAGCTTAAAAAAGAGGAAAATAAGTCTCTGGCTGGTGAAAAATTTGTGCCCCAAATAATATTTTAATCAGAGTCTACTAAATTATGAGTATTTTCTTTTACTACAAGTAAGAGCGTTAATTTGCAGTTGTAAAAATCATTATGGGACTGCAAACCTTTTTGCTGTCCTGATTGGAAATAATGATTTTGATTTTTAGTCTGGGTAAGCACATACTTCCAAACCTTGCAGTATGAATTTTGATATGAGAAAGAAGGAAAATAGGACTTATTTATACAGTGAATGTTCACTCTGTAGAGGAACTTCCCTCCAGTTACACATTTTCCCCTTACTTTAGCCACCTCCACATTTGATATAGATGCCAACATGTTTCAAAACCAAACTTGAAAGAAGAGGCCTAAATAATTGCTGTTCCCATAGGTGAATGGCGCTAATTACTGTATTCCATTTGTTAATAGGGAGGTGCATTTTTGCTAACTTGAAGGGATATACTGTATTTTAAATAAGTGTGTGACTTAATATTTGGGTTTTTTTTTTCTCCTTTAAAAACTGGACCTGAACACAAGTTTTGAGTTGATAATTGTAATAATCTCAGGACCTGAAAGATTGTAGCATTTAGTGTGTCTTAAAATTATGTACTGTACCAGCCATGGATTTTTGTAAATATACCTGTCTCCCTTTTTTGTATTATTTTAGTAAAAAAATAAAATAAATTTAAATAAAAGGGGGGGGGGTGACAATATGTGAATGGTTGTGGGTACGTATGTGTGTGTATGTCTGAATAAGGCTCTTTTGAGATGAACTGGTGCTTGTTTATTTTCCAGCTCTAATAGGAGCAGGAATATGGACAAACTGCTGCTACTGAACCCTGCACTGAGCCTAGGTATTTCCATTTTGTCTTTTGCAGTGGTTGATTAAATGCTGGCTATTCAGGAAATGACTAAGAAGTTAAAATTCTTCCTACTGTCATCTTGCTTTTGCATTATCAGTTCTACATGCCCTTTGAACTTCAATGATAAAAAGTTTTCCAAACCTATCTTCGGGCAGTTGCTGGTCTCTATTTTTTAAAGAACTCTAGTCACTACTTTCTTAAGAAATGAGGACAGATAAAATTTTTAAACCAAAAAATTACATTTCATAAATCCTTGATGAATTTTGGATATGTGAGAAGGCTTAAACATTCCTAAATATGGATCTGTGAATTTAGTGAATTAACCCCATGGACATACTCCTTCAGTGCAGGGATTTTTCTTCTTCTTTTTTTTTTTTTTTTCCTTTCGCAACAGCCTTGCTCATATTCCAGGTGTAGCTAGCAAACCCCTGTTCTAAAGTAGGAGCCTTATTTGATTCAGTGTAGATGTTTCCTGTCTATCATTTGTGACAGGGCCTTTTACATGAGTGTTTTTCCTTTTTGTATGTGTTACGTGTTTGTTGTATTAAATAAAGAGGAATGTACATATTATTCCCGTGTCTGTTGTATTATTGGGTTAACTTGGATTTTAATGTTTCCTTCTTTCAGTAGTGGTTGAGCATCTGTTGTCTGTATCACATGGTGCTAGGCACAGTCCCCACCCTCAATATATTCAGTTTGCAGTCACATAACAAGTTAAAAGATATTGGTTCAAAATTGATCACAAAGGTGGTCCATTGCCTTCTGGCAGTTGAGTTCAGAGGAGAGAAGAAATTGGAATGGAGTGATCTGGGAAGACTATGAAGTCGATGACACTTGAGCTGGGCCCCCCAAGATAGGTAGGATTTGGCTAGAAGAAGGAAAAATGGAATGTCCTGAGTAGAATCAGGAAGAAGAAGGAAGTAAACCAGTCTGATTGTGGGGTATACATTTGGAATAGTAGAGGGAGTGAGATTGTGAGTCTTTGAATGCAGCCTCAATAGATTCTTCCTTTGGATAATAGGGTATTTCTTTGTTTTTAGAAATGATATTACCAGTATCGGGGCTTGAAATATAGACGTGGAAATTATCTTCAGAAACGATCATCTTTTTTTTTTTTTTTTGAGGTACCAGGGTCGAGGATTGAACCCGGGACCTTGTATGTGGGAAGCCAGCACTCAACCACTGAGCCACATTGGCTCCCCTGAGTTGGTTTTTTCATTTGTTTGCTTGTTTACTTTTTGTCTTTAGGAGGCAAACTGAACCCAGGACCTCCCATGAGGGAAGCAGGTGCCCAACCGCTTGAGCCACATCTGCTCCCCAGAAACTATCATCTTTTAAGCTTTATGAGTTGAGAACTTCTAGGAAAAGTGTTATTAAATGAAAAAAGCAGAGAAAGATGTCAACCTTAAAAATCCAGGTAGAGGGAAGCGGCTGTGGCTCAATCAGTAGGGCTCCCGTTTACCATATGGGAGGCCCTGGGTTCAGTTCCCAGGGCCTCCTGGTGAAGGCAGGCCCGCCCGCACGGCGTGGTTGGCTGACCCAGGGAGCACAAGCAGCAAGGGGGGGATAAATGAATAAATAAATAAAATCTTTAAAAAAAAAAAAAAAAAATCCAGGTAGAGAGTAGGGAATGGATCAGGAGGAGAAAGAAAGCAATTTGCCAGAGAAATTGAGCAGTTTGTCATTTATAAGTTAAATGTGTATATGCTAAAAAGTATATAGAGAAGGACATAAACCCCAATACCTAAGGAGTGGTGATGTGAGTGCTTTTTTCTTATTTTTCCTTTTACTTAATGTATTTTCAGTGAATTGTCATGAAAATGAAGAGAGATTAGATTTTCAAAAAGGCGTGGTCATGATGCATAGGGGGAGGGGGCTGCAAGTGCTTTTACTAAAAAAAAAACTAATAACCTTTAAGGACAGTTTTACAAAAGACTGTTCTTGGGAATAATAACCTCTCTAGATGCTTTTTAGAGAAAAAAAAACGCAAATAATTTGACTACACTTAACTATGTTTTCACCATCTTGTATATGTATAATTTTTACATATTAAAGGTGCCATTGGTAAACATGATTTTTTAACTCATTTCCCCAGGATTATTTGACCTTGGAACACTTGTTTCATGTAACTCCAATTAATATTAAATATAAGGCATGTAAAGCATTTAGCATAATGTCTTACACATAGTAAGCACTAGATAAATGTTAGCTTTTTACTAACATTCTTAGAAGTAGTGTTCTACAGTACACACTAGGAAATAGAAAGTAGCAGATTCTTTTCTGAGGGCCAGGAATAACTGAAGTGCTACTTGTAAGTGTCTGATAAAGGCTCAGTGGCAAAGTAAGAAATACAGATAACTAGTTAATACTTGAAAAATGTTCAATCCCATTAATATAGAATTACAAATATTAATATTTCATCATCACAAAAATGCTGTGAAATGATTTCATTTCACATGGAGGGCAATTTGTAATGTGTATCCAGAATCTTCATTATTCTTACCCTATCACACTAATTTTTACTTCTAGGAATGTATTCTAAGTAAAGATTTATGTACAGAAGTATTTTTGTCAATAACATTTATAGTAGGAAAAAACAAACATGTTCAGCTCTAAGAGCAGTTATATTATGATATCCATATAATGAACTATTTCGCAAGCATTAGTTTTTTTGAGTAACTGACATAGGAAGTACTCTCCATGTGTTAAATTTCAAAAAGCGATACAAAAAAGTTCTTATAGTATTATGCTAATTTTGTTGAATTCATATATAAATGTTTATAGAAAAGAGACAAAAGGACATACTTCAAAATAATAGCAATAATTGTCTTTTATAATTGAAATCTACAATAAATGTCCAATTAGTTTTGTTTTATTGTTTATTAATAGTCTGTATTTTTAAAATAACTCAGAAAAGTTTTTAAAATTAGAAGATATGGCCCAAGAAGTTAAGGATTTCAGAATAATTGTTTAGAGACCACGAAGTAAACAAGAAGGATAAGTAAAACCAATTCTCTAGTTGAATGAGCGTCAAATGTCCAGAAGGTGAGGTTACTCTAGGCAAAAATGCAAATCAAGAAGTATATTTACTCTAGAAAAAAAATGCAAATCAAGAAGCATACTTTACACATCTCCACTTAAGCAAGAAATAGTGTCAGACCTGAGCTTGGCATAGGAAAATGTCTGTGGCTGGTTAAGAAAGTGTCTCTTTCATGGAGCAACAACTATTGATGGAGTTGGAAGGTAAATTTAACGAATGGTGACTAAGCTATTTCACTTTTATGAATTTATTCTAAGGAAAAAAATGGACCTTTTTTCCTTAGAATAAAATATCTGTGTACAAGGATGTTCATCACAATGTTCATAATAGTAAAAAGTTGGAAACAATGTTAGAAAATTTTTCCTTTTACTCATGTATACTCAAGGAATATGGGTAAGTTTTTTGTTTTCTTAAGAAACACTGGTTGAAGAGAGGGAGGAAGAAATGGGTAGGAGGCTTTTCCTATTTCATCACTAGGGAAAAGGAAAAGAAAAGAATCTCTTATTTCTACTCAGGCCGTACTAGATCCCAAAATTGGATTTGTGCTGGAAGGAAGATGCAATGAACTGCTTGATATAAAAATAGTAATTATCAGGTAACTTGGAGTAAGTTTAACCAGGGAAGCTAAGTTAAGAGACTGCTTTCTTTTTTTTTTTTTTTTTTTTTTAATTTAATTTTTAATAGTTGTTGAAGATTATTTTTACACTTGGTTAAAAAGAAAAAAAAAAAAAAAAGAGGACAAGGTATATGGGTGTATAGTGACTGAAAAGCAAAAATCCTTCCTACCCATGATCCCCATTTTCCTTTCCCAGAGCAACCACAGCTACCAATTTCTCCAGTTGAGAGCTTAAATATGTATCTGACCTTTTTTAACATAAATTTAGCATGCCATATACACTGTTCTGTACCTAGCATTTTATCACTTACCTTGGAGATTAAGCCTTATTAGTACATAGAGGTCTGCCTTGTTCTTTTTGACAACTGCATAGCTGTTTACACCCTTGTATATGTATATCAGATGGAAAGTCAGCGTTTGAAATCTGTATCATTGCTTCATATACAAATAAATTTTTGAGAAATACTTGAGAAAATAAATCTTTTGTTGAAAAAGTTTTGAAAATTGTAAATAGAAGAGCTCATTCTGTGTGCACCAGGGGTCGGTTTGCATTGCATTTGAGATCATGAGATTGGACAGTGACAGCCTTCTCTGGTGCAGGTATACTCTGGTATGTCAGAAGAGTCCTCACCTCAAAAGCTACAACTCTTCCTAATCAATATGTACCTTGACATGGTTTGCTTCTTTGGTTTTCTTTTTTTTTTTTTTTTTTTCTGTCTCTGTATACATCTACCTCTATGTTCCTGTGTCTGTCCCTTTGTTATTTCCCTACCATCTTTCTTTTTAGAAGGGTGGTATAATGTGAAGGAGCACAGGTTGACATCCTATAGACTTGGGTTCTCAAATCCCCGCTATGAGGCTGTGTCACTTTAGACAAGATACTTAGTTCCTTTAAGCCTGTTTCCTAATCTATTCAGGGATAATACCCTATGGTGGGATTTGTTGTTTGAATTAGAGGCAAAGTGTGGACAGCACCTAGCATAGTGCCTAGCACATACATAGTAGGAGCTAATAAATGGTGGCTATTATTGTTTCTTTTCTACCCTTTTTCCTCTTAAACTCATCTTTCCTCTTGCTCCCTTAATTTTCCAAAAGATAGAGGTGAATCCAATGTTTATTAAAATATGTTTGGTGTAGGTATTACTTTTTTTTTTTTTTTTTTTTAAGTACAGGAATGGGTAAATAGTTAAATTTTTTCATTACAGGTGCCAGACACCCCAAAGTGGCTTAAAAAATAAAGGAAGTCTTTTGGTTCATATAACTGAGTAGTCTAGAGGTACACCTAGTTTTAGGTGAAGCTTTATCTAGTGATTCAAACAATGTCACCAAGATCAGTGCTATGTCTCACTGCTCTTCCATTCAAAGTGTCAATTTCCACGCGTAGCCCCACTGGCAGCTTAAGGCTCTCCCAAATGGCTGCTGCAGTTCCAAACCTTATGTGAATGTGTTGTGTATAATTTATTTTTACTTTATTGTACCTCAAAGGCAAAGCAATGCATTAATCATATGCCTCAATTCAAAGCACATTGTCATCCTCAGTTGGTCCAAGAACTCCTCCTTCCCTCATTTTATTAGATGTCGGGTTTCCACATTCTTCTCTATTCCCGATTCCTTTCCTCCCATAGGCACCCACTCATATATTTAAAATGTGCCTTTGTTGTGCATGCATCCTTCTAAAATAAATATTATTTTGCATGTATGCAATTTTAATTTATATTCGTGGTTCCATGCTATAAATTTTTATGTTTCCTATTATTCTCACTTGACACTTCAATTTATCCATGTTGCCATGTATGCATTTTGTTTGTTGCTTCTTAGTGCTGTAAGTATTCCATAGTATGCATCCCCCACATTTATAAAACAAACAAGGCTGTAATTAGTCTTTCCCTCTGTGAATTGCCTGTTCATCTCCTTTGTTCATTAGTCAATTTTATTTCTTGTCTTTTTTTTAAGAGTTATTTTTGTGTTATAGATATTAATCTCTTATCAATTTTAGATGTGGCAGATATCTTAGCCTGTTACCTGTCTTTGAACTCTATGGCATCCGTTATTGGACAGAAATCCTTAGTTTAAAATAGTCAAATCTATCCACTTTTTTTTTTTTTAACCAGGAGGTCCCAGGGATCGAACCCAGGTCCCTCCATATGGGAGACGGATTCCCAACCATCTGAGCCACATCCGCCCCCAAATCTATCCACTTTTTGTCTTAATGTGGTGTTTTCAGGATTTGTTTATGAAATCTTTCCCTAAACCTAGATCACAAAGATATTCTCTTACATTTTCTTCTGTTAGTTTTATAGTTTTACCTTTCACTTTTTATGTCCATAATCCATTTGTTGTCCATTTTATATATTGTGTAAAGTCCAGCTTTATTTTTCTTCATTTAGTTAGCCAATTTTCCCAACACCATCTAGTAAATCAATACTTCTCCCATTAATTTGTGTTACCATTTTTTATCATATGTAAGTTCTCATACATTCAAAGGTCTGTTTTGAACTTTCTATTCTCTTCCATTGTTCTATTTATTCCTGCATCATACTGTTTTTCATTACTGTGGATTTGTACTACGCCTTAATATTTAGTAAAGAGAGTCTCCTTCTCTGTTCTTCTATGTTGACTTAGCTAATTGTATGTTTTTGTTCTCCCAAATAAATTTTAGAATAATTTTTTTTAAATTCCATTTAAAAATCCAGTTGAAAAATTGATTAAGATTGAATTTAATTTGTGGAGTAGTTTAGAAAGAATAATAGAATCTTTAAGTTATCCCCTCCTGGTGTATCTCTTCAGTTATTCAAGTCTTCTTTTATGTCTTCTAATAGAGCTTAAAATTTTTCTCTGTAAAAGTCTTCTTCATATATTGATTTCTTGGTATTTTATAGTTGTTACTTTTGTGGATAATATTCTATTATATTTTCTAGTTGGTTACTGCTGTTAGCAAAGAATGCTATTGTTTTTTTCAATTATTGTTTTTTTGTGTGTGGGGGGGGGGGGTTTGAGGTACTGGGGACCGGAGATTGAACCCAGGACCTCATATATGGGAAGCTGGCACTCAACCACTGAGCCACATCAGCTACCCTGAGTTGATTTTTTCATTTGTTTTGCTTGTTGTGTTTTTTTAGGAGGCACCAAGAACCAAACCCAGGCCCTCACATGTGGGAAGCAGGTGCTCAACTACTTGAGCCACATTTACTCCCCTAAAATTATTTATTTTTAGTTGTGGTAAAATATTTTAACAGTTTTAAGTGGAAAATTCTTTGGCATTAAGTACATTGACAATACTGTATAACTTCCACCACTATTTCCAGACTATTCTCATCGTCCCAAACCAAAACTTATACTCATTTAGCAATGACTCCCCATTATTCCCTCTCTTTGCCCCTGGTAACCACTATTCTGCTTTGTTTATTCTAAGTATTTCATATAAGAGAAGTCATCAAGTATTTGTCCTTTTGTGTCTGGCTTATTTCACTCAACATAATGTCTTCAAGGTTCATGTATGTTGTTGCATGTACCAGCACTTCACTTCTTTTTACAGCTGAATAATACTCCATTGTATGGCTATACCACCTTTTGTTTATCCGTTCATCTTTTGATGGACAATTGTCTTTCTTCTATGTTTTGGCAATTGTGAATAATACTGCGAATGAACATGCATACAAATATATGTCTGAGTCCCTGCTTTCAGTTCTTTTGTGTATACACCTAGGAGTGGAATTGCGGGTTATATGAAAACTCTATGTTTACCTTTCTGAGGAACCACCAAACTGTTTTCCACAATGGCTGCACCATTTCACATTCCCACAACAGTGTACAGCGTTCCTCTTTCTCGACATCCTTGCCAACACTTGTGATTTTCAGGATGTTTTTTTTCCCCAATAATAGCTATCCTAGTGCATATGAAGTGGTATCTCATTGAGGTTTTGATTTGCATTTCCCTAATGACTAATGATGTTGAGCAGTATACTTATTGGCCATTTGACTATCTTTATTAAAGAAAAGTCTATTCAAATCCTTGGCCCTTTTTCATTTGGCTTTTTGTTGTTGAGTTACAGGAGTTCTTCACATACTCTAGATATGAAACCCTTATCAAATACTTGGTTTACAAATATTTTCCCCCATTCTGTAGGTTGTCTTTTCACTTTCTTGATCATCTTTGATGCACAAAACTTTTTAATTTTGATAAAGTCCTTTTTATCTATTTTTTCTTTTGTTGCTCTTGCTTTTGGTGTAAAATGCTATTAGCTTTTGAAAATTGATTTCTTATCCAGCAACTTTGCCAAACTCTCTTATTCTAATAATTCATCTGATTATTTTATTAGTTTTTCAGTGTAGATGAACATATCTTTAAATAATGACAGCTTTATCTCTTCTCTCACAATTCATATACTTTTTATGTCTTGTCTTATCTTAGAGCATTACACTGGTC
Organism: Tolypeutes matacus; assembly: GCA_026826555.1. Lineage (NCBI taxonomy): Eukaryota > Metazoa > Chordata > Mammalia > Cingulata > Chlamyphoridae > Tolypeutes > Tolypeutes matacus. Next base: position 46,551,779 of record JAKSZT010000049.1, read on the forward strand.
CTTTAAAAATATGATAAACGGTAGTGGTGAAAATGGCATCTTTGTCTTGTTCCTTATTTTAATGGGAATATATCTAAATTTTTCCATCTAGTATGGTGTTTATTCTAGTTTTTTTGTATATGGTTTTTTTTTTTTATGTTAAAAAAAGTTCAATTCCTGATTTTCTGGAAATGTTTAACATATATATGTGTTGAACTACATCAAGTGCTTTTCCCACACACCTATATATGATCAATACTTAATAGAAAATTTCTTAGAAATATATTCATTTGCTGTTGTTCATATCATTTTTTTATTCTTATAATCCCTGTTGTAGCTGTACTTGTTTCCTTGTTTTAATTTGTTTTATTTATGTGCATCTTCTTTTTTTCTCAGTCTTGAAGAGGTTTGTCCTTTGTTATTGAGTGCATATATCTTCTTTTATTTATTGCACTTTTACCAATATATAGTGTCTCTCATTATGCTTTCTGATATGTTTTTGCCCTTATTATTTTATTTAATAATAAATTTGATATGCCAGTTTTCTTTTGGGTTATATTTGCTTGCCATTATTTTCTCCAGCTCTATTTTCCTTTGTTTTAAGCATTTTGCCAGATCTTGTTTTTTATTCCATTCTGAGAGTCTGTGTCTTCTGTTTAATAAGTCTATCATAATTGCTTTCCTATTGTAATTTTATTGTATTATAACTTTGTTGTATTTACTGTTATTTGGACTTCACTGCCATGCCATATTTTTCATATTTTCTACTTCCACACTTTATTATTATTATTTTTTAAGATTTATTTATTTACTTTATCCATTTTATTTTTTTTTTATTTTTTTTTATTTGTTTCTTTTTTTATTTTATTTTTATTTTTTTTTATATTTTTATACTTTATCCATTTTATTTTATTTTTTTTTTTTTCTTTTTTAAGGATTTATTTATTTATTTACTTTTATCCATTTTTACACCCCTTCCCCCTCCCCCCCGTTTTTGCTGTTTCTGTGTCCATTCGCTGGGCAACTCTGTGTCCATTTTCTGCCCTCTCTTCTCATCCTTCTCCTCCTGTCTTCACTGGGATTCAATCCTTGGAATCTCTGATGTAGGAGAGAGGCATCCTGCCCGCACAACCTTAGTTGCTGGTTTTTCGGTGCGTCTCATCTTGCCTCTCCCTTGTGTCACTCTCCTATTATGTCATCATCTTGCTGCGTGGCTCGCGGGAACCGGCGGTGCGCCCGCGCACAGGGCCTGGCGGCCCACGCACCTTCTATATATATTTTAAATTTTTACCAGGAGGTCCCGGGGATCGAACCCAGGTCCCTCCATATGGGAGATGGACGCCAACCAGTAATAGCCCCCTGCTATATCTCTTAAGGCTGACCAGAGATACCTAGAGTTACAGTCTTTTCCCATATAGGATGGACATATAATAAATCAGGCTTAGTTTATCACCAGCATTCTAAAAACCAGACCTAGGGAGGAAAACGAGGTCTGGGGACACATGCATGGTTTCTAATATAGCGAATGTTTAGCCCACCCTGATTATCACAGAATCAGGACAGTGAGAATATTCGCATACTTTATCCATTTTAAAACCCCCTTCCCCATTTGCTGTTTTGTGTCCATTCGCTGGGCAATTCTCTGTCTCTGTTTCCTGCCATCTCTTCTCATTCTCCTCCTCCAGTCTTCACCAGGATTCGATCCTGGAGACCTCCGATGTAGGAGAGAGGTGTTTTGCCACCTGCGCCACCTCAGTTCCTGGCTTTCAGAGCTTTCAGAGCATCTCAGTCTTGTCTTTCCCCTGTGTCTCTCTCCTGTTACGTCATCATCTTGCTGCGTGGCTCCCGGGGCCTGGCGGCTCACTGGCACACAGAGCCTGGCAGCCCATGCACCTTCTATATATATATATTTTTATTTTACCGGGAGGTCCCAGGGATCCAACCCAGGTCCCGCCATATGGCAGACAGATGCCCAACCACCCAAGCCACATCTGCCCCCGCCACACTTAATTTTTTTTTCCCATTTCTGCCTTCCAATGCATAGATTGAATTTTCTTTTGCTGAATTTAAGTTTGAACACTCTTTCTAATCTTCTAGTGATTTAGCCCTATCTGATTATGGTTCATATTTATGTTCATTTTCCCCTATAAGTTTCTCTGACTTTATCAACATTTACATGTTCCCTTGAAATAAGACACTTCTCTCTAGTCTTTTCCTATCATCTTCCCTTTTTGCCCCTGCCATGGCCAGGTCAATGCCCTCTGTTTTATTTTTGAATCATTATGTATATATTTTCTGGTTTTTTGTTTTTTTTTTCAATAATAGTTTTATTAGGAGATATAATTCACATGCCATAATGATCAACCCTTTTATAGTGTACAATTCAGTCATTTTTATAATATTCACAGAGTTGTGCAACCATACCACTATCTACTTTCAGAAAAATTTCATCATCCCAAAAGGCAACCTTATACCCATTCCCACTTTCCCCCAAACTCTGGCAACCACTAATCTATTTTCTGTCTCTATGGGTTTATCTATTCTGGACATTGATATAAATGTAATCATACAATATATGGCCCTTTGTATCTGGCTTTTTAACTTAGCATAATGCTGTCAAGATTCATCCAAGTTGTAGCATATATCAGCACTTCATTCCTTTTTATTGCAGAATAATATTACATTGCATGAATATACAATATTTTATTTATCCATTCATTACTTGCTGGACATTTGGGCAGTTTCCACTTTTAGGCTGTTATGAGTAATGTTACTGTGAACATTGTATACAAGTTTTTGTTTCACATTCCCACCAGCAATGTAGGGCTCCAATTTATCTAAGTCTTCCCCAACAATTGTCTTTTTAGTTTAGCCCATCCTAGAGGGTGTGAACTGGTTTCTCATTGTGTTTCTGATTTGCATTCCCCTAATGACTAATGGTGTTGAACATCTTTTCTTGTGCTCATTGGCCATTTGTATATCTTCTTTGGAGAAATGTCTGTTCAAATACTTTGCACATTTTTAAATGATTGTTTTGTCTTTTTATTGTTGACTTGATAAAAAAAACTTCTTACAAGTTTCTTATCAGATAAATGAATTACAAATATTTCCTCCTATTCTGTGGGTTGTCTTCACTTTTTTGATGGTATCCTTAGAAAGCACAATAGTTTCTTTTTAATTTTGATGAAGTCCAAATTATCTATTTTTTTGTTTCTTGTGCTTTTGATGTCATATCTAAGAAATCAGTGCCTAATTTAAGGTCATGAAAATTTACTTCTATGTTTCCGTCTAAGAGTTTTAGCTCTTTCATTTAGATCTTTAATCAATTTTCAGTTAAAAATTTTATATGGTGCCACATAGGGATCCAACTTCTTTCTTTTGTATATGGATACCCGTTTGTCCTAGCACCATTTGTTGGAAAGAATAATCTTTTCCCCATTAACTGGTGTTGGCATCCTCGTCAAAATCAATTGACCATAATGTAAGGGCTTATTTTTGGACTGTTTATTCCATTTATCTATATCCTTGTACCAGTACCACACTGTCTTGATTACTATTGTAGTAAGTTTTGAAATTAGGAAGTGTGTCTTCCTAATTTGTTCTTCTTTTTCAAGATTGTTTAGGCTATTTTGGGTTCTTTGCATTTCCATATGAATTTTAGGATCAGCTTATCTATTTCTGCAAAAAGGCACCTTGGATTTTGATACAGATTTTGTTGAGTCTGTAAATCAATTTGGGGAGTGTTGACATTTTAGCAATCATAAATCCTCCAATCCATGAACATAGGATGTTGTTCCATTTATTTAGATCTTCTTTAGTTTCTTTCAACCAAGTTTTATAGTTTTCTGGGTATATGTTTTACATTCTTTTGTTAAAATTATTTTTTAAGTATTATATTCTTTTTGATGCTATTATAAAAGGAATTTTTTAAAATTTTCATTTTCATTTTCATTGCCAGTGTACAGAAATATAATTGATTGTTATAAGTTGATCCTGTATCCTACATGTTGCTGAAAGTGTTTATTAGTTCTAATATTTTTTGTGTGGATTCCTTAGGATTTTCTATATACAATACTATATCATCTGTGAATCGAAATACTTTCACTTTTTCCTTTCCAATCTGGATGCCTTTTATTTCATATTCTTGCCTAATTGCCTTGGCTGTGTCTCCAGTATAATGTTGAATGGAAATGACAAGAGCAAACATCCTTGTCTTGTTAACCTTTCAGATTTCACCATTAAAGTAGCTGTGGGGTTTTCGTAGATGACCTTTATCAGATTGAGGAAGTTTGTTGGGTGTTTTTATCATGAAAAGATGTTGGATTTTGTTAAATGTTTTTTTTTTTCTGTATATATTGAGATGATCATGTGGTTTTTTTTGTTCCCCCCGCCAAGAAGACTCTCTTGTCTGTCTGCTTGTTGTCTCTGCTCATTGTATCTGCTTGTTATATTCACTCATTGTCTGCTCGTCTTCTTTAGGAGGTACCAGGAACAGAACCCAGGACCTCCCATATGGGAGGCAGGTGCCCAACTGCTTGAGTCACATCTGCTCCCTGCTCGTTGCATCATCTTGTTGCATTTGCTCATCTTTTTTTTTTTTTTTTAAGATTTATTTGATTTATTTCTCCCCACCCCCTCATTGTTTTGCATTTGCTATATCTGTTTTGTTGTGTACTGATCTTCTTTTTAGGGGGCACCGGAAACCAAACTCAGGACCTCCGATGTGGGAGGGACGCACCTAATTGCTTGAGCTACCTCTGCTCCCTGATTTGTTGTGTGTCCCTCATTGTTTTCCTTGTGTCTTTTGTATCATCTTGTTGCGTCAGCTTACTGTGCCTGCCTGTTGCGTCAGCTCGCTGTCTTGCTCATCTTTTTTAGGAGGCACCAGGAACCAAACCTGTGCCCTCCCATGTGCCAGGTGGGAGCCCAATCTCTTGAGCCACATCTGCTTCCCTGCTCATCTTCTTTAAGAGGCAGTGGGAACCGAACCCGGGACCTCCCATGTGGGAGGCAGGCACCCAACTGCTTGAGCCACTTCTACTCCCAGTCATGTTTTTTAGCCCTTTATTCAATTTATATGGTGTATTGCATTGGTTGATTTTCATATCTTCAACCAACCTTGCATTCCTGGGATAAATCTTACTTGGTCATGTTATGTAATCCTTTTTATATGTTGCTGGATTTGCTTTGTTAGTATTTTGTTGAGAATTTCTGCATTTATATACATACAGGTTGTAGTTTTTTTTCTTGTTAATATGTTTTTAGTATCAGGGTAATACTGGCCTGAATGAATGAGTTGAGAAGTATTTTCTCCTTTTCTATTTTTTGGAAGAATTTATGAAGGATCGATATTAATTCTTCTTTAAACGTTTGGTAGATCTCATCAGTGAAGCCATCTTTCCTTTGTGGGAAGTTTTTTTTTTTTGTTTTTTTTTTTTTAAGATTTTATTTATTTATTCATTTATCCCCCCCTTGCTGCTTGTGCTCCCTGGGTCAGCTAACCACGCCGTGCGGGCGGGCTTGCCTTCACCAGGAGAGGAGGCCCCGGGAACCGAACCCGGGGCCTCCCATATGGTAAACGGGAGCCCTACTGATTGAGCCACAGCCACCTCCCTGTGGGAAGTTTTTGATTACTAATTTAATCTCTTTACTTGTTTTAGGTCTATTCAGATTTTCTATTTCTTCGTAAGTTTTAGTAGTTTGCATCTTTCTGGGAAATTTGTCCATTTCCTCTAGGCTATCTAATTTTTGGAATACAGTTGTTCATGGTAGTCCCTTATAGGCCTTTTTATATGCTTAAGGTCAGTCGTGATATCCTCTCTTTCATTCCTGAGTTTAGTAGAGTCTTTTCTCTTTTTTTGTTGGTCAGTCTAGCTAAAGACTTATCAACTTTATGGATATATTTTCAATCTTTCTTTAGGTTCACATTTTTTAGACCACACTAAACTTATATTAAGTTATTCATTCATTCTAATTTTCCATATATCTCTTAAAGTCCTCTTAGATTTATTCTTTTTGAAAAAGTACTTCTTCCAGGAGAATTTTCAAAAAGGCTCTTTTTAGTGTGAGCTTTCTAAGTCTTTGTATGTTTGAAAGTATCTTCTTTGCATTCTTACATTTAAATAATTGTTTAACTGGATATAATATTCTAAGTTCAAAGTTCTTTACCTTCATCAGTTAGGAAATATAACTTCATTGGCTTTTTGTCTCCAGTGTCTCTTTTAAGAAGACTATGTCAATCTTATTCTTATTCCTTTGAGTGCTGCCTGTTCCTTCTCTCTAGAAGCTTATAGTATTCTTTGTCTCTTATGTTTTTAAATTTCATTATAATGTGTCAAAGTTTAGGGTTTCCCTTACCTATTGTTTGGTGCTGTAGGAGACCTTTTAATTGGAATCCTTATTATCCTTATTTTATGAACGTCCTCATTTATAATTTCTTTCAATATCCTTTTCCCTCCATTCATGCTTTTCTCTCTGAGATACATATTTATACTGTGCAGATATTGACACTTCCATTCTCCATAGCTCTTAAATGTTCTTCCATATTTTTCATCTCATTATTATTTCCCAGCACCTTGTGGGAAAATTCCTTGAGCTGATCTAGATTAGATCATTATTCATTTTCTTGTTTTATTCAATCTATTGGGTTTGTTTAACCATAACAAATTTCGTACCCAGTATTTTAATTTGGTTCTGTAACTCTTGTTCCTTCTTATCCTCTTATCTTTGGGAAGATCTTTATTATGCTTATTTAAATTCTCAATCTATTTTGTTCCATTATGCTTTGTCCAGTACAGCTTGTTCTCTCTCTTATTGTGGTTGTACTCTTCAAATATCTCATTATTTTAATCTGTGAGTTTATCTTTCCCTGGGCCTATTGGCTTTCTTAGCTGCTGATGTATACTAAGAGGAGAGGCCAAGTTCCTAGCATGTGCTGTAAGAAGCGTGTTGGGAGCATCAAGGGCATTTCCCAGAGCAAAGTCCCAGGTGCCAGTGTCAGACCTTGAATCAAACTGTGGATCTGATTCTGCAGTTTATTGTTTCTACTAACTTGCATATGGTGACTTATTTCTGTGTGTGTGATTTTTTAATTATATACTCCTGATTTTTGGAACTTTAACTACAGGCATTTTCTAAGGCTGAGCTTTAAAGTGTGTGCATCTAAAGCAGGGGTTCTTAACCTTTTTTGTTCCATGGAACCCTTTGCTAGTCAGGTAAAAACCACAGACCCCCTACTAAGTCCACACTATACTGTGTATTATTTAATATATCACACCCACACCAACACATCCCCACAAGAATAATGTTTTTTTGAGTTTCAATACAAGCTCATGGACCCCTTGTTCAGAACCCCTGCTCTAAAGAGTATTTGAGTTTGCTTCTTCCAGATTCCTAAGACCATTACCAATCCAGGACTACTTGAAACTAACTTTTCAACTTAAGGATTTCAGGATCATATAGATAGTATGAATTTCATCCACAAATGTATGTGAGTGCAACTTTGTGGTTAAGAATTCATATAGAAGGTTCCCCCACCCCAAGTCTCTTCTTGGCTAAGTCAGGGCTTTTTTTTTTTTTTTTTTTTTTTTTTTCATTCCCAGCAATGATGTTAATCTAACTCTCCCACTCTGCTAGGTCCAGACTTCCTTTTCTTTTGACTGCCTGAGGCAAATTAAAATTCAGACCCCAGACAACCAGGTATCAGTAGATACCCTCAGGGTCAATGCTGATTTCAGTATTCACTTGCCCATTTCTCCTTCTTTCTGATCTCTGGTTATTTTAGTCTCCTTTACTTCCCTGATAGCTTAGACATACTTTAAAAAATATTTTTGTTTGTTAAAATTTCATCTCATACTTTAAACTATTCTATATTGGGAAAGATTTCTCTGTACCTCTAATCTTCAATAATGCTAAAAACAAATGTCCTATATGTTTTATATAAAAAGCTATATTAATATTTAATATATGGAGATTGTACATTCACATTCATAGTAAACTGTCATATGTCACCTACAGTACATCAGGTGTCCTGGTGGAAGAATGGGATTTCTATAAGGAAGAGGGGTTGACAGTGATTACTGCATTTACTAAAATGGGACTCTTTCTGTGTCAGTTTCACCAGAGACCCCAAAGGCTGAGAACAAAACAATAGGTGCCAAGTACTTCCACATTCTAAAGGGAGGAGGAGCTAGATCACCTATGCACCACATGCTAAGAAATTGTGAAACCAATATTGGGAAGCATTAGTTCGATTTTGGGAAACATTAACTCTGCATCCACCTCCAGGCTATAAAAGAGAATGTGAGAGGATTTCTTTGGAAGCATTTGTCAGTATGCTGGACATTTCCCGTCTCCCCAAGCAGGAGAGGGTAGGGGTGTTTCCTCTTCAACTCATGCCAAATGAGGGGGCACTTCAAGAGAACCATTTGGAAAGCTTGGTACATCCTGTGGAGTTTGAGGGACACGGGGACTGGTATTTGACTCCTAAAAAGTCTAAAGACAAGTTGTAGAGGTCCTTGAGAAAACAGAAGTGGACAGATGGCTACATTTGGAATGGCTTGCACACCCTGAGTTCCTGTGGGCCTGTTGTGGTTCTCTAGAAAGGGAGCCAGATTCGGTCATTTTAAGAAGGAATCCAACCAAATCCAACATAGAGGGATGAGATGACCTCATTGGAGGGGAAGACTGCTGGAAACTAAGAGGGCTGAGGCAGGAGTCCTAGGAGTCCAACTAGAGAAGGGAACTACAGGTGAGAGATCCTCGGTGATGGAGAGTGTCTTGAGAATCTGTGAGAAAGAAGCAATATTTGGAATCTGCTACTTCCAGAGGACACTAACACCAGTTTACAACTGTCCCAAACAAGTAAGACCTTACCTCTCCTTCCTTCCCCTGCCACAACTGTAGGGCAGGCTCAGATCAGCAACTAGCAAGTGGGGGAGAAGGTAGTATGATAAATAGAAATGAAACTGACCTTGACCACCTACTTCTCCCCCACAGATTTCCATCCTGGAGAAGGGGAGAAGTTTTAAATTAAATGACATTTGAAGTTTTACTATTACACTGGATGAGACTTGTTGATACTTAGAAAAAGAGACTGTTCTTTTAATAATAATAAAATTGTTTAACCTGTTGTTATATGAAAAAGTTTGGAAAGCTATAAATTTTGTTCAGGCATAGAAGAGAACAAATCATTACAGCAGGTTTGTAGGGACACTCATGACAAAACAAAATTGCTTTCTGTTTATATCTTACCACATCTACATTGTTCAGTAAACAGGTTGCATCTGAGGAGTAAAAGAGCAAACTAGGGAAACAGGCCTCCTGCCCTCACTACTGATTTTTCATCCCAGGGCAGCCTAATCTAGCAAAGGGGAGAAGATTGATTAGATGAAGTTTCAGTTAATGTTATACAGACTGGACTTTTTAAAACCAAAGAAATTGTCCTAACTTATTTATTATTTATTTAATTTATTATCGTCCTGATATTTTCTGGAAAAGCTATACGAACCACCCAAGATTTCATGCAGGAGGAAAAGTCACCCAGGAGGTTTGCAAGCAGCAGTGGTGAGAAAAAATAAATTACTTTCTATTTACATCTATCAAGTCCAGCTTGTTTAATAGTCATATTTACGTATAAGTATTATGATATACTGCAGTTTATATACTACAGGATCTTATCAATGTGGTTAATTTGATTAAAGGTAAAACCTTTATATCGCAGAAACTAATTCTTTGTAATAAGATATGCAGTAACCATGAAAACTGTGTAAACCAACCAGACATTTACTGATTATCATGCTGAAAATTATTTAAAAGAGTTAGCAAACTTAATTACCAATTTTTCTTTTACAAAAGAGAGAAGCATTTCTAATATGCTGACCTTTTCTGTGATGCCCAGAGGCTATCAAGACTATGGTATTGTGTGGTCTACTATGTGTTTTTGGCAACCAGCATTCATTCCCACATCTTTATATGCTGTTTTCTGTTACTGCTACCAGAATTATGGAAACTATATTTCCTAAACTCCCTTGCTTTCAGGGTTCTGGATGTGATTATTTTTGCCAGTATACTCACATGAGATTTCATAAGTGCGAGGAAATGTGGTATTTTTTTCTCTAGCAGCCCCTCACAATTGTGTAGGCCATGGTAGGCAGAGTTCTGCAGTAGCCTTTAAGTGATCTCCCTTCAGCTACATATCTGAGTACTTTGGGGCAGCTGTGCTCAACAACAGAGGTTTGCCTGCATTGTTCTGACATGGGTGACAGCAGAAACCTCCTAATTCTCTGAACTACTGCATGGTGGCAAGTCTGAAAGTTAGGGGTAACTTCTCCTAACTCTTAACTCCTGTATTCCTTCTGATAGTGGCATAAGCATCTAAATGCCCTGCATTCAGTTCCTTTCTGCTTGACATGCCTTTAGTGGTTTCTGGTTTTCTGATTGAACCCTGACTTACCTAGCTGGTATTTTGAAAGAAATGAACATACTTTATTGGTCCCTTTAAGTTGAAAGTGATTTTTTTTTTTAAGCTATAAGAGAAATTGATCACCTTTTAAAAGAAATTCATGCTATGGAGAGAGAAATTTGAAAAATAGATGTTAAGAAATGTTTATCACTATGTGATTTTATTGCCCAAAATGATGTGTTAAGCCAAGACTTTCAAAATAATGAAACGTGCTGAATTACATTGTTTTCACTAAAATAATAATAATCTTTCTTTACTGAGAGAGATTAGGACTTTTTATTGTTAATAAATAAAATAAAAATATTTTCAAAATAGTGTTATTTCATCTTCATGACATACATTTTATTTCTATTTATGTGTATGTTTTATAGTATATGTACTCTATTACTTTGTTCAGTAGTACATGCCTATAATTTTAAAATAAATACAAAGACATATGGAGGGTGGGGCACAAGATTTTTACTGATATAGGTACACAATAAAAAATTTTTGGAAACCATTGCCTTAAGATACTCATTTACAGTATCCCAATTGACAGAAGCAAGTGAGTATACATACACATTCTCTCATATGTATCCCTTTTCATTAGTCTTGGCTCTTTCCTACCAAAATTTGTTCTAGGTTCCTGTATGCATGGCCAGGTAGTCAGTCACTGCTGTAGTTGCAAAGAGTAAAGATTGAACCCTAAGAAGTCTGTTCCCATAGTTTCGCTGGGCATAGAAAACCGTTGTCCTGGAACTCCTCCTTTACCCTCACATAGAACTTTGACAAGATAAAGATGACCTTACAAGGTATGGCAGTTTGATATTATTGATGAATTCCAAAAAGAAATACTGATAATGTTTGTAAACTGGTCTATTCCTCTGGGCTAATGATACATAGATTGTATTGGATTCAGAGGTTTCACTCTTACTTGATTAAATTATGATTAAGGCTTTGATTGGGCCACGTCGGTAGGACATTGAATTCATGTCCCCTTGGTGGGCAGAGACTCACAGAGAAAACAACAAGGCAGAGGATTTAGTTGGAGTTTTGATATTGGAGCCCCAGAAAGTAAACACACAGAGAAGCAGATACATGAGGAAGGAAAGACAGCTCCATTAGACACGGCAGAGGCCCCAGGATGAGAGACTAGCCGTTTGCCTGATAGTCTACAGCTGGCCTTGTGGAGAGAGGAGAGCAGCTGAGCCTGGAGAGAAACGAGCCCTGGGAAGAGAGGAACCCGGGAAGCCTGAACCCTTGCAGACATTGGCAGCCATCTTGCTCCAACACGTGGCAACAGACTTTGGTGAGGGAAGTAACTTATGCTTTATGGCCTGGTAACTGTAAGCTTCTACCCCAAATAAATACCCTTTATAAAAGCCAACAGATTTCTGGTATTTTGCATCAGCAGCCCTTTCGCTAACTAAGACACAAGGTTGGAGAATGGAGGTAAGGTCTCTCTAGTTAAAATATGGGCTTTGCCCCGCCCCATCACACACGCACACACATACACACACACATGAAAGCTGAAAATGCCAGATCCCTAACATCATTTGGATCTCTGCTTAACTATCATCAGTGAGGTCTCCTCTGAACACATCATAAAACAGTAGCCCCTCCCCCCAATCCCCTTCCCAGCTTAATTTTTCTCCATAGCACTCATCACCATTCGACAAAACTATTTTACTTGATTCGTTGATTACTGTCTGTGTTGTCTTCTCTAGAATGGAAGCCTCATGAATTCAGAAAGCTTTACCTATTTTGTTTGCTTTTGTTCCCCTAGTGTTTAGAAGAGTGGCAGATTCATGGCAGGTGTTCAGAAAAATTGTTGAATGATAAAACATTTGCTTTCCCAGCCTCCTTGAAGCCATGGCATGGGTACATGATTCAGGCTCTGCCATTTAGAAGCACTCTCTCAAGAAGTGACTCGAGTAATGACTTAAATCCATTCTGGTGCAAGTGGAAGCAGGGAATCTGGCTACAGCCAGTGTCCTGGAGTTTTAATGCCAGTGTCACTGTGTCAGCACAGCAAGCAGTGGTGATAGCATCTCGTGGAGTTTTCACTGGACCAGATCTGTGGCAGGATTGCAGGTGGGGTTCTTACTGTTAGTTTCCAAGCCTGGTTCTCTAACCTTACCAGGAAATTTTGAGAATTTTAATAAATATCCTTTTTCTGCTATATATATTTTTTCAAGACATCTTAAATGGGTTTTGGAGTTAGATTGCTTGAGGAAAAATACTGGCTTCACCACTGACCAGTTAATAATATTGGACAAATCATGTAACTGCCCCGAGCCTGTTCCCACATCTGTAAGCAGATAAAACCAGAGCATTACCTCATAGGATTGTGGTAAAGGTCAAATGAGATATTGCCTGTAAAGTGCTGTAGGACATATTTAACAAACTGGCAACCTTGGGTTATATAAGGCCAATGGAAGTATTTTTGTCAAACAGTAATGCTGTTTTTAACTGATTGCTAACATTTAAATGTTAGGGGAGTTCATAAAAATTATGGTTTTACAATGTCTCTTGAAAAATCAGAGCCTCTGGCAACACTGGGATCACATTCCCACGTTGCAACAGTGAGGTCAAGCTGAAAACAGTCTGCCTCATTTGGAGGAACCCACCCGACCTGATATACTCCCAGTGTTACCTGCCTGGTCTTTGCTGTTTTGAGTTTGTACTCCTGATATAAAGATTTTCTAAAGTTGCAAAATTTTAAAGTTTGGCTAAATTGTCTCTATGAACTTTCTGAGACTGATTTGGTTTTCTATTGCTGTGCAACAAATAATTCCAAACCTAGAGGCTTAAAACAGCAGCCATTTTATTATCTCAATGTTTCTTTGGGTTGACTGGGTCTATCTGGACAGTTCTATTCCATAGGATGCTGGCTGGGACTTCAGTCATCCTGGGCTGGAACATTTAAGATGACTTACTCACATGGTTGGCAATTGGTGCTTGCTGTCAGTAGAAAGCTCAGCTGGGGTTGTCTCAGTTCTCCTCCATGTTCCTTGAGCTTTTCACAGCATAGTGGCTGGTAGGATGCAGGAACTGAAAGTTGTCAGTGTCCTTAAGGCCTGAGTTAGAAGTCCCAGAGTGTCACTTCTGCTACCTATTGGTCAAAGCTAGTCAAAGGCGAGCACAGATTCAATGGTGTGGGTTGGAAAGGATGGGAAATAAACTTCATTTCTTGATGTAAGGAGCTATGTATATATACAGGGAGAAGAGAATTGTTGGGAGGCCATCTTTGGAGACTAGTGACCACACAAAGCTAACATATGATTAACTATTTACTCTGCCTTAGTGTAAGAATGGCTTAGGTTGGAAGAGAAGAGTCTCTTGACAGTTCAATAAAAAGGAATTCCAGAATTGCTTCTCACCAAAATTCAATAATTATTAAAGACCTACTTCCCATAAATTCTTGCACTTCCTCAGGACTGGCTAAAATTGGCTGCATCTTAGCAATGTGATTAAACAAATTTATATTAATAGAAGAATGACAGCATTCTCCCTATTTGCCTTTTAAAATCAGATAGGTGTGAGCTACAGGTTGATAAAATGGTTTATGAGTGTGACAGGGAGAAAATAATTAAATCCTATTAAATTGTGCTATTGCCTCTACTGTTGACTCTGGAAGTGTCAGGATTCCAGCCAGTGTATGAAATGTTATATCAAAGGTGGCCTCAGGTGGAGCCGGTGGACCCTGACAAGAACTTAGGAGGAGAGAACTATTAGGATGGAAGTTCTGAGTCTAAGCAGTTGCATCCTGCAGTAGATAATGGGGCTGAGACATAGGCAATCTAGCTGTTATTGGGAAACAGTACATAGAAAGTAATGGGTAAATGCTGAGTCAAGCCAAAGATGCACCAGGATTAGCATTATGGAATTGAGGGAATATGTTAATTTAGAAGTCCCAAAGCTATGAGTAGAAACTAAAAATGAGTCTGTACACTAAAGTAATGCAGGAGTGTTCAGCAGCAATGACAAACCATAAATTTCAAGGCCCAGGTCAGAAACTAAAATGAAATCATACCAGGGAAGGATTTGGAAGTCAATGTGTCAGGTGGCTATGAATTCTGTGCTAAGAGTAACATTCCTCTCAAAGATAAAACCTGTCCCTCCTTTTCCTAAAGGGGTCTTGACCTAGAGATATCTCTGAACAATTTGGACCCTGACAGGTAGAAAGGATACTTATTGTGATTCCCCACATCCCTACAGTCAACCACTGCTCCAATTGCTTATCAGCGTGAGACAGCAGTTTTTTACTCTAGATACACATTAAACTTAAAAAAACATACAAACAACAACAACAACAAAAACCTGTTTTCTGGATCCTCCCCAAAGTATGGATCAGATTTTCTAGAGGTTGGATACCAGATATTGGTATTTTTAAAAAGTTCCCTTGTGTAATTCTAATGTGTACTCAAAATTAAGACCAACTGCCCAGTGGTCAAGTGGTTGAGCGCCTTCTTCCCATGTACAAGGTCCCGGGTTTGATCCGATACTTCCTAAAAACAAAACAACAAAAAAACAAAAAGGGGACTCTCTCTGCCTAGAGGAGCCCACACCAAATCTTGGTGTGTATTTCTGTCTTTTTCTCCCATTTCTCAGCAAGCTCTGTTCTTTCTCCCATTTCCCAATAAATTCTTTTTACTGGCCTAACTAGAAAAAAAAAAGGAAAGAGAAGCTCAAGTTATTGGGCTCCCATCTACCATATAGGAGGTCCAGGGTTTGATTCCTGGGGCCTCCTGGTGAAGGCAAGCTGGCCCATGAGGCAATGCTGGCCCACACAGAGTGCTGGCCCATTCGGAGAGCTGGCACAGCAAGATGACACAACAAAAAAGAGACACAGAGGAGAGACAATAAGAGACACAGCAGACCAGGGAGCTGAGGTGACACAAGAGATTGCCTCTCTCCCACTCTGGAAAGTCCCAGATCGGTTCCTGGTACTGCCTAAAGAGAAGACAAGCAGACACAGAAGAACAAACAGCGAATGGACACAGAGAGCAGATAATGAGCACAAAACAATGGGAGTGGGGGGAATAAAGAAAGAGAAAGAATTATACTAAAAAATGAAAAAAACAACTTTCATTGGGGAGCAGATGTAGCTCAGTGGTTAAGCGTCTGCTTCCCATGTATGAGACCCTGGGTTCAATTCCCAGTACCTCCTAAAAAAAAATGCCTAGACTCCTTTTGGGAAGATGGCAAATTAGACACAGGACTCACTTTTCTCCCCCAAAATTAGCTAGAGGACAGGCAGAAATGGCCTGGGGGAGAAATGTTCTAGGGTTTAGGACACAAGGGGAAGGCTGGACAATACCCAGAAGAGGGAGAGAGGGGGCACAGGAAAAGAATCTTGATGGAAAGACTGTGAGTAGAAGCTGCAGCTGCCAGTGCCCTTCCCCCCACCCTCCTAGCAGACAGCTTTGAAGTCTCCAGCCTCTGACCAGCAGCTACAAACAGAGGGGGCCCAGGGATCCACCTCCCCAGGAAACGGGAGAGTGAGGGACCCAGCCTAAGGCTGATTCCACTTTTGACCAACAAATTTGGTTTGCTGTGTCTCACGGGCCCTTCCAGTTCAGGTGGGGCTGTTCCTTGTTTGCCTTGGGAGCCAGCATGGGGCTAAGGAGATCCGACCCTCTCAATCACCTTCCCTACTGACTGGAACTGGTTGTTGATGCAGAGGCGAGTGGAATTATTTCCTACCTGGGAAAAGGGAAGGGGCTGTTAGCAAAGTTTAGAGAACAACCCCTGAGGAAGTTTGAATTGCCAGGCTCTTAGCCTCCAGGCAGGATCCCGTCACATTGATCCAGTCTGTGTTGCAGTAAACACGAGCCAACCAGGCTTTAAACTGAGAGGTCTGTCAAAGAGCGCCATCTTCTGGCTGACAAAGGAAGTGCATATGAGGTAATTAAAAGTAAGCACAGCAAATGGACACAGAGAGCAGACAGTGCAAACAATGAGGGAGGTGGAATAAATAACTAAAAATAAATCTTTTTTAAAAAATTAAATGAGAGGTTTTTTCCAGCTTTTCCAGCCTTCCTCCCCAATGCCCTTGGAAACAAGTCTGCAACCCATTACTGGGTCCAGGGCCCAGATTTGAGCAACTAACAGGGACAATTCTAAAGACCTAGAACAGGTTGAACCAAGATCAAAGAACAGAAGTAACACAGTCTCACACCATTAAATCCCTACAAAAGAGAGAGAAATTGAGCTTCAGAGTAAACTCACCATCATGATCAGATGCCTAGACATCAGCAAAAAATTACAACCCATAATAAGAAAATGGGAGAAATGACCCAAGCAAAGGAATACATCAAGCCCCAGATGAGACACAGGATTTGAGACAACTAATCAATGAGATTCATACAAATTTCCAAAATCAAATTAATGAGTTGAAAGACAATATAGCTAAATAGATAAAGGACATCAAGAAGACACTGAGCAAGCACACATAAGAATTTGAAAACCTGAATAGAAAAATAACAGAGCTCATGGGAATGAAAGACATGATAGGTGAGATCAAAAACACATTAGAGGGGGAAGCGGCTGTGGCTCAATCAGTGGGGCTCCCGTTTACCATATGGGAGGCCCCGGGTTCGGTTCCCGGGGCCTCCTGGTGAAGGCGGGCCCGCCCGCACGGCGTGGTTGGCTGGCCCAGCGAGCATGAGCAGCAAGGGGGGGATAAATGAATAAATAAATAAAAAATCTTTAAAAAAAAAAAAAAAAAAAAACACATTAGAAGCATATAACAGCAAACTTGAAAGAAAAAAAGAATAAGTGATGCAGAAGACAGAACAGGTGAAATTGAAAACAGAGAAGAACAGAGAGAGAAAAGAATGGAAAAAATTAAGCAGGGGCTCAGGGAGTTGAATAATAACATGAAGCACGACAACATATGTGTCATGAGAGTTCCAGAAGAAGAGAAGGGAAAACGGGCAGAAAGAGAATTTGAGGAAATAATGGCTGAAAATTTCCCAACTCTCATGAAAGAAATGAGCTTACATGTCAAGAAGTGCAGCGTACCCCACATAGAATAAATCTGAATAGACCTACTGCAAGACATACTACTCAGAATGTCAAATGCCAAAATAAAGAGAAAATTCTGAGAGCAGCAAGGGAGAAGCAAACCACCACATATAAAGAATGCCCAGTAAGATGAGTGTGGATTTCCCATCAGAAACCATGGAGGCGAGGGGGGCAGATGTGGCTCAAATGGTTGGGCATCTGTCTGCCATATGGAGGGACCTGGGTTCGATCCCCGGGACCTCCCGGTAAAATAAAAAAAAATAAAAAGAATAAAAAAAAGAAACCATGGAGGCGAGAAGACAGTTATATGATACAATTAGAAAACTGAAAGATAAAAATTGCCAGCCGAGAACTCTTTATCCGGCAAAATTGTCCTTCATATATGAAGATGAGTTTAAGATAATCTCAAATAAACAGAAACTAAGAGAGTTTGTAAAAAAAGAATCTGCCTTTGCAGGAAATATTACAGTACAAAAGAAAAACACAGGAGGGAGAGGCTTAGAAGAGAACGTAGAGGACAAGAATAGCAGAAAGGATAACCAAAAGAGCAAAAAGATGAAAATAAGATATGACAGATGAAAACCAAAAAATAAGATGGTAGAAGTAAATAATGCACTTACAATAATATTATTGAATGTGAATGGATTAAACTCCCCAATAAAAAGATACAGCTGACAGAATGGATAAAAATACATGAGCCATCCATATGCTGCCTACAAGACACCTTAGACCCAGGCATACAAACTGGCTGAAAGTGAAAGTTTGGAAAAAGATACTTCACACAAACAGTAACCAAAGAGGAGCAAGGGTAGCTATACTAATATCAGACAAAACAGACTTTAAATGCAAAAAAGTTATAAGAGATACAGAAGGCCATTATATATTAATAAAAGGAGCAATGCACCAGAAAGAAATAACAGTCATAAATACCTATGCACCTAACCAGGGTGCCCTAAAATACATGAGACAAACTCTGGCCAAACTGAAGAGAGAAACAGACATCTCTACAATAATAGTCAGAGACTTCAACACACCATTCACATGATTAGATAGAACAACTAGACAGAATATCAACAAGGAAACAGAGAACTTGAACAATATGATAAGCAAGCTAGACCTAACAGACATATCCAGAACATTGCATCCCAAATCAGTAGATAATAAATTCTTCTCAAGTGGTCATGGATCTTTCTCCATGGGTAGATCACATGTTAGTTCACAATGCAGGTCTCAATAAATACAAAAAGACTGAAATTATACAAAGCACCTTCTCAGATCATAATGGAATGAAACTGGAATTCAATAATAGAGGAGAAAGAAGACAATTCACAAATGTGTGGAGGCTGAATAACACACTCCTAAACAGTCAGAGGGCCAAAGAAGAAACTAAGTCAAATAGTAAATATATTGAGACAAATTAAAATGAGAACACAAGTAATCAAAACTTATGGGATACTGGGAAGCAGAAGTGGCTCAAGTGATTGGGCTCCTACCTACCACATGGGAGGTCCCTTGTTTGGTTCCCAGTGCCTTCTAAAGAAAAGCTGGTGTGATGGGCAGGCGTGGCGAACGAACACAACAAGATGATGCAACAAGAGACACAAGAAGAAAAACATGAGTGATACAGCAAAGCAGCGAGCGGAGGTGGCTCAAGCAATTAGGTGCCTCCCTCTTACATTGGAAGTCCTGGGTCTGGTTCCTGTTGCTCCTAAAGAAACAAGAAAGATGAACAGACACAGTAAGTGCAAACAATAAGGGGGTGGGAAGAAATAAGTAAATAAAATAAATATTTTTTTTAAAAAAAATTATGGGGTACATCAAAGGCAGTGCTGAGAGGAACATTTATAGCCCTAAATGCCTATATTAAAAAAGAAGGAGGAGTTAAAATCAAAGATCTATATGAACAACTGGAGAAAGTAGAAAAAGAATGGAAAACCAATCCCAAGGCAAGCAGAAGGAAAGAAATAATAGATTAGAGCAGAAATAAATGAAGTAGAGAACAACAACAACAATAAAAAATAAAAATAAAAAACAATAGGGAAGCGGCTGTGGCTCAATCAGTAGGGCTCCCGTTTACCATATGGGAGGCCCCGGGTTCGGTTCCCGGGGCCTCCTGGTGAAGGCAAGCCCGCCCACACGGTGTGGTTCGCTGACCCAGCGAGCACAGGCAGCAAGGGGGGGATAAATGAATAAATAAATAAATAAAAAATAAAAAAAAAAAAAACAATAGAGATTGGCTGTGGCTCGGTCAGTGGGGCTCCCGTTTGCCATGTGGGGGCCCCGGGTTCGGTTCCCGGGGCCTCCTGGTGAGGGCAGGCCCGCCCGCATGGCGTGGTTGGCTGACCCGGCGAGCACGGGCAGCGGTGGGGGGGGGGAATAAATGAATAAAATGTTAAAAAAAAAAAAAAAGAGAAAAATAAACAAAACCAAAAGCTGGTTCTTGGAGGAGATCAATAAAATTAACAAACTCCTAGCTAGACTAACACAGAAGAAAAGAGAGAAGATGTGAATAAATAAAATCAGAAATGAAAGGTGGGAAAATACAACTGACCCCACAAAAATAGAAAGGATCATAAGAGGATATTATGAGAAACTGTATGCTAACAAACTAAACAACCTAGATGAAATGGACAAATTCTTAGAAACATACAAACAACCTACATTGACTCTACAAGAAATACAGGAACTCAACAAACCAATCACATTTAAAAAGATTGAATCGGCCATCAAAAATCTCCCAACAAAGAAAAGTCCAGGACGAGATGGCTTCACAGGTGAATTCTACCAAGCATTTCGAGAAGAATTAACACCACTCCTGTTTAAACTCTTCCCAAAAAATTGAAGAGGAAGGAAAATTACCCTACACATTTTATGAATCCAAAATCACCTGAATACCAAAGCGAGATAAATATACTAAGAGAAAAGAAAATTAGAGACCAATCTCTCCAATGAACATAGATGTAAACATTCTTAACAAAATTCTTGCAGATAGAATCCAACAGCATATAAAAATTATACACCACAACCAAGTGGGATTTAGTCTAGTGTACAAGGGTGGCTCAGCATAAGACAATCAATTAAAATAATACACCACATTAACAAATTGAAGGAAAAAAACCACATGATCATCTTGATCAATGCAGAAGAGGCATTTGACAAAATCCATCATCCTTTCTTGATAAAAACACTTTGAAAGATAAGAATAGAAGGAAAACTCCTCAATATGAAAAAGGCATATATGAAAATCCCACAGCCAACATCATACTCAGTGGGGAAAGGTTAGAAAGCTTTCCCTCTAAGATCAGGAACAAGACAAGGATACCCACTATCACCACTGTTATTCAACATTGTGCAAGAAGCTCTAGCTAGAGCAATTAAACAAGAAAAAAAATAAAAGGCATCCAAATAGGAAAAGAGGAAGTAAAACTCCCACTATTCACAGATGACATGATCCTATATTTAGAAAATTCTGAAATGTCTACAACAAAGCTATGTGGGCTAAACAATTTCAGCAAAGTGGCAGGATACAAGATCAACATGCAAAAATCAGTAATGTTTCTGTACACTAGTATTGAATAATCTGAAGAGGAAATCGGGAAAAAATTCCATTTACAATAGCAACAAAAAGACTCAAATACTCAGGAATCAATTTAACCAAAGATGTACGGGACCTATATTCAAGAAAACTACAAAATCATGCTAAAAGAAATAAGTGACAACCTAAACAAATGGTAAGAACTTCTGTGTTCATGGATTGGAAGACTAAATATCGTGAAGATGTCAATTCTATCCAAATTGATTTATAGATTCAATGCAATACCAATCAAAATTGCAACAGCCTACTTTACAAAAATAAAAATGTAATTACCATATTTATTTGGAAGGGAAAATGCACCCAAATAGCCAAAAGCATCCTAAAAAAGAAGAGCAATGTGGGAGGACTTTCACTGCCTGACCTTGAGATATGTTACAGTGCTACAGTGGTCAAAACAGCATAATACTGGCATAAACATAAACACATTGATCAGTGGAATAGAATTGAGAGTCCAGAAATAAACTCTCACTCTATGTCAACTGGTTTTTTACAAACCTACCAAGTCCACGTTACCAGGACAAAACAGTCTCCTCAACAAATGGTTCCAGGATATCTATAACCAAAGGAATGAAAGAGGACCCCTATCTCACTCCCTATACAGGAGTCAACTCGAAGTGGATCAAAGACTTAAATATAAAATCCAGGTCCATAAAACTACTAGATGAAATATAGAGAAGCATCTTTAAGATCTTGTGGTAGGTGGTAGTTTCTTGGATCTTACACCCAAAGCACGTGTAACAAGAAAAAATGAATAAATGGGACCTTCTTAAAAACAAACAAACAAACACACACATTATGCTAAGTGAAAGAAACCAGACACAAAGTACTACATATTGTATGATTCCATTTATATAAAGTTTAAATATAAATCAATTTATAAAGATGAAGTTAGATTAGTAGTTATGTAGGGCTGAGGAAGGACTGCTAAGGGGTGTGGAATTTTTCTTTTTGGAGTAATGAAATGGTTCTAAAATTTTTTGTGGTGATGAATGCACGACACTGTGATTATACTAAAAGCCATTGATTATACACTTTGAATAGATCGTATGGTATGTGAATATATCTCAATAAAACTGCTTAATAAATAAATAATTGTGCAAGAATAGCCAGAAATTTGCAGCTATGTACAGCAGGAAAAACAGAGAGAAATTGAGAGGTGAAGAATTTTCTTGTTTGTCTGCTTTTTGTTTATTATTATTATTATTATTATTATTATTATTGAAATAATGAAAATGCTCTAATAATAAAGTGATGAATTCACAACTTTGTGATTATACCAAATACCAATGATTGTACACTTTGGATGAATTGTATGCTTTATCAATATGTATCAATAAAATTGATTTGTTAAAAAAAGTTTTTAATTGTTTAAAAAAAGCCATTGATTGTATACTTTGGATGGATTGTATGGTATGTGAATATATCTCAATAAACTTCTTTAGGAAAAAAAAAGACCAACTGCCTAACACCTTCACCATCAGGGAAAAAGAGGCATATCCACTGCAAAGAAGAGGGGGTTGCTCCACTCTAAGCCAGGTAAGTCCTCAGTGACCATAACTCCAAGCTGTCAGAAACCAGCAGGAGAGCACTCCCATGTGGCCGATGGATGAAGGAGCTTCTGAAGGACTGAGAACATCTTCTCACTCCAATATGTTCTTATTTGCGCAGCTATTCAAAACGAGGGCCAAACCCTTCCTTAGAATCCAACTCTGCTCCAGGGTGGCTCATTAATCTAAATCAGAATTTAGATTAATGAGAGAAGAACTGGGCCATTAGCATAATTTGAAAATAAAAGCAGAAAAGCTTCTCCCAGATCATATTCAATTAATTCAACAAATAACTGTGTCCATGGTGGTAAAGGTATTAAGGTGCTGTGTACCCCAGGCAATATATGCTTGATATAACATATTTCTTTCCCACCAAAAATCCCCAGAAAAATAATGCCTTATAGTCAAGCTCTTAGAAAGTCTCTCATGTTATACAGGGTGCCCTCCCAATTATTTTATTTTGAAAAAGTAGTATTTGCTTTAAATGCAAATTGTCTTAGATGGCATCAATTAATTAGATTTGGGATGTTTATATAGGCCACCTGACAATATCAGTTTTAAAAAAAGTAACGGAGAAATATTTACACAGATTCTTTGTGTGAATGTGTGGTATGACCACACATTTGCAAGCACTTGATGTTGTTATAAAGAAACTTTTAAGAAGTTCCTTTACAAATCAATATGATGAGTGTTAGTAGAGATGAAGAATTTTAAACAAAATCTTTCCAGGGTTATGTGAGTAGGTATTTGTTACTTGGAACAATTTTTTTAAACCTTTATTTTATTTTATTTTTTAGAGAAGTTGTGGGTTTACGGAACAATTATGCATAAAATACAGGATTCTCATAATACACCATCCCACCACCAGCACCTTGCATTGGTGTGGAACATTTGTTACAATTGATGATAGCACATTTTTATACTTGTACTACTAAGTCCATGGTTTAACTTAGGGTTCACTGTTTGTGTAATGTGGTTCCATGGATTCTTTTTAAATTTTTACTATTACCATTTATACAATCCAGCATTTACCCTTTTTTTTTTTTTTTTTTTTTTAACCGGGAGGTCCCGGGGATCGAACCCGGGTCCCTCCATATGGGAGACGGACGCCCAACCAGTTGAGCCACATCCGACCCCCTAGCATTTACCCTTTTAATCATATTCACAACGTTGTGCTACCATCACCACCAACCATTACCAAACATTTCCATCTTTCCAAATAAGAATTCTGTACATGTTAAGCCTTAAGTTCCCATTCCCTATCCCCACCCCATCCCCTGGTAACCTATATTCTAGATTCTGATTCTATGAATTTGCTTATTCTAATTATTTCAAATCAGTGAGGTCATACAATATTTGTCCTTTTGTGTCTGGTTTATTTTATCAACCTGATGTCTTCAAGGTTCATTCATGTTGTCACATGGATCAGAACTTTAGTTTCTTTTTACAGTTGAATAATATTCCATTATATGTATATACTACATTTTATTTATCCATTCATCAGTTGATGGACACATGGGTTGCCAATATCTTTTGGCAATTGTGAATAATGCTGCTATAAACGTCAGTGTGCAAATATCTGTCAGAGTTCCTGCCTTCAATTCTTTTGGGTATATACTGAGAAATATTTTTACTGCAAAATAAAATATAGATCCAAAGTGTGCTTCTAAATTAACATACTTTATCGTATGATTTAAAGATGTAAACCTAATTAAATTGATTAATTAGTACAATTAGGCAATTGGCTATTTCATCTACATCCCTAAAAATTAATATATTCAAGTTGTCTTAAATCCTTTATAAAAATCATTGAGAAAAATGAAGGATTGTGTTATTTTTGAGATCATATTATATTTGAGCAAATATGGTGCTTAACCTCTTTAAGCTTGGATCTCTTCATTTGTAAAATTGGAAAAATGATAGTACTTACTTTGCAGGATCACTATGAGGTTAAATAAGATAATATTTATAAAGCATTTGGCATAGTGCCTGGCACAGAATAAGTGCCAGATAAATGATTGGTATTATTATCATTATTATTATAGTGCTAGGTGTTTAGGTAAGCACAAAAGTTTATTTTTAAAAATAAAAGTCAGTAGTTCTTTGCCAAGTTAAACATACACTTTCCACATGGTCCACATTGATCCAGCAATCCCACTTCTAGATATTTACTCTAGATAGATGAACTCTTATGTTTACGTAAGTACCCAAACTTAAATGTTTATAGCAATTTTATTCATAATTGCCAAAAAAACTGGAAACAATATAAATGTCCTTTAACAGGTGAATGGATAAACAAGCTGTGGCATATCCATACAATAAAATACTACTCAGCAATAAATGAGAACAAACTATTGATAATGCACAACTACATGATTGAACCTCAAATGCATTATGCTAAGAGACAGATGCCCATCTTAAAAAGTTACATACTGGGAAGCAGCTGTGGCTCAATCAGTAGGGCTCCCGTTTACCATATGGGAGGCCCCGGGTTCGGTTCCCGGGGCCTCCTGGTGAAGGCAAGCCTGCCTGCACGGTGTGGTTAGCTGACCCAGCGAGCACAAGCAGCAAGGGGGGGATAAATGAATAAATAAATAAAATCTTTAAAAAAAAAAAAAAGCTACATACTGTATGATTCCATTTATATGACATTCTGGACAAAGCAGTATTATAATGACAGAAAATATATTAATGAATGGCAGGAGTGGAGAGTTGGGAAGGAAAGGAAGGATCTGACTACAAAAGGGCAGCACAGGGGAATTTTTTCGGATGATAAAATTATTCTGTACCTGATTAGAGCAGTGGTTATTTTTAAAAACTATGCATATGTTAAAGCTCATAGAACTGTACACACATGCAAGAAAAAAGTGAATACTATTATATGTAAATTAAATATAAAAAAACATCAGGTACCATTTAGCATTTAGGAATTAAAAGAGGGAAGAAAGGCATACGTGTATGAAATAATGCCTTAACAATGTAAAATAGTCCATGATTAAGTATATTCTGTCAGCGTTCTATAACAGGGATTGGCAATCTTTTTCTTAAAGGACCAGATAAATATTTTAGACTTTGTGGGCCATATTGTATTAATAGTCTCCAAGTATTCAACTCTGCTGTTGTAGTGTGAAGATATGTAAACAAACAAGTGTGGCTGAGTTCCAATAAAACTTTATTTACAAAAACATGCAGTGAGCCATTTTTGGCTAGCTGACCACAGTTTGTCGACCCCTGTTCTAGAGGTTCAGAGAAAATGGAGATCTCTGTGGCCTGGAGGTGTCAGGAAAGGTTTCTAGTAGTAGGACTTAATGAGACCTTTGTGTTTGTATAAAATTTGGGCAGCAGCAGAGAGAAAAGGGAAGGCTTCAGGACAGGGAGAACTTTATGAGCAAAGATTGGGAGTTAGATTATAAAGGGTATATTCAAGGATATTCAGGCATACAAGGATAAAGGCCTGGCCAGAGAACGTGTCCATCTTGCAGAGAAGTGATTTTTTCACGCAAGAAGACTTAAATGTATTATTAGGCAGAAGGGCACTCAAGATGTTAGAGAGGATAAGAGTAACTGTGAGAGAACTATCCCTTAGGATGCAACAAATGGAAAAAACACAGCTTTCACGATGACGAACCCCTCCTCCTCCATTGAAACCCAGTCACACAAGAGAAAGAAGGTAGTGGAGGAAAAATGAGAGGGATAGTAGAGAGATAAAAACATTCTAAAGAGGCTAGAATTGGGAAACGGATGTGGCTCAAGAGGTTCGGTGTCCGTCTACCATATGGAGAGACCAGGGTTTGATCCCCGGTACCTCCTGGTAAAAAAAATAAAGAGGCTAGAATGAAGGATGCACAGCCTATGGTCAATTGTGATATTATTCTTTTTCATATAAGTGAGCTAATCTGTTGAAGAGTGGGTCTGATAGAATATGGGCCTAGAGGGAAAGAACAACAATTTGGAAAAACAGGTAGTGTGCTGTAGAGTGAAAGGATTAAAAAAAAGTCTTAAAAGATCAGGGGAAACAAAGGGCTTCAACCAAAGTTAAAGAATATGAACTTACAATGTATAAGCAGATACAGAAAAGCCGGAGAAGGATCCTGGAGAAGAAATGGTAGAGCATATTGCTAATTGTTTCCCAACCATATTCACCCTTTTCCCCATAGTACTTGCATTTCAGTTGGGCACAGGGGCAACTAACTAGAGATTACATTTCCCAGCTTGGCTTCTCTTACAGCTAAGGGTGGTAGTATGACTTTGTTCTTACAAAAGTTGCAAGAGTAGAAATGACTCATGCAAATTCTGCGTGCATGGCTTTAAAGGAAATCACTTTCCCTGAGGTGGAGTGTGGACATGGTAGTCGTACAATTCTGACCATACAGACCAGGAAAGCATCTTAGGAACAACAAGAGAAATAATATGAAAGAAAGCTGGGTCCCTAGATGACTTTTTGGAGCAGAGTTGTACTACTAGTCTGGAATGACCACTTCTAGACTATCATGTAAGAGAGAAATACATTATTTAAGCCACTGTGTTTGAGATCTCTATTACAGCAACTTAGCCTTTAGTTAATGCAGATGGGAAATCAGATCAGAAAGAGCAGGGGATCATTGATAAACTCAGAGCCCAGGTACAATGTGTGACTGGGATAGTAAAATTACAACTTACATATAACTTAATCCTCTGCGTGTCCTCTCCTAATTCTGTTTCCTTCCTTTTAAAGGGCCTTTTATGTATCTGTGTCTCTATATTCCTCTCCCCTGTTCTTTTCTCTCTCCTTTTCTGACTCTCGCTTCCTGTAAATGGTTATTATTTATACACACACATTCTATTTATTGTTTTGGTTTTTTTTTTTTGAGCTTTATGTTCCTTGCTGTTAAACATAAAACTTGTTTACTAGAATACTGAAAAATTTTGCTTTTTGAAAAATTAGGCTAGCTAATTTTTACTTGTAGTGGAGGATTTTTTCCCCATCCACTTTTCTCAGTTCCTCTCATGGGGTATTCTACTTTACATTTAAGATTATTAATTGTTGGAATGGGTGACCATTCCAATGCATTTTTCTTTATGCTCTCAACAGCGAGGCCATGGGGCTGGGCACCATTCAGACATCACACTGAGTGGCAGATCTTGAATTCTAAACATTGCTGGGTGTGGTCAGCAGTGCAGTCCACTTCTACCCCTTTCTTGGGACCCTTTTGGAATGTACTCCTAGAAGAGAATTAAATCTTGCTAATAAAAGTAAATATTTTAAAAACTTGAGTTTCTACCAGTCCATTTTCTTCCTTATCATCATCAAGGGGTAATTTAGGTACAGACTTCATCTTTTTAACATACACATTTTGGTGGGTTTTGAAAGTTGTAAAGTTGTACAACCATGAAACCACCACCACAGACAAGATCTGCTTTTTGTCACTATAAATTAATTTGCATTTTATAGAATGGATCATAGAGTATGTACACTTTTGTGTTTGGCTTCTTTCACTCAGCATAATGATTTTGAGATTCGCCCATGTTAGTTCATGAGATTCGCCCATGTTAGTCAGTAGTTCATTCCTTTTTATTGCTGAGCAATATTCCATTGTATAGATAAACCTTATTTTGTTTGTTCATTCATCTGTTGATGGACATTTTAACCAGTCTATTAAAACTATTATTCATGCATCAAGTATGAATCCAAATGTGATGTCATTTCTTTTTCATTCAATCTCACCGTCAAGTAGTCAAGCAGTCCCTAAGCAACAGTGCTGTTCCTAAAACTACAACACTTGCCACACTTCTATAGATTCAGTTGATTCATTTGGACAACAGGGCCCAAATGCAATCAGTTAGTTTATTACTTATATAGATATGAAAAAGCAAGGTCAGCATGGGGTCAGCTCCCTATGTCCCTAGTCTCACAACGACACTGAACCGGAGAGGTCATATGATAAATGGCACAAGTAGTGGATTGCTCTGCAATGGAAGCGCCAACTCTCAACTACTGCCAAACAATTTTATAGACTTACCAGAAGCCTGCAGCTGTAACCTAAATTAGGATGAGATGGAAAGTTCTGTAGTCAACTGCAAATAGGGATATACATAAGAAACTGTTTCATGGTAGCTCTTAACCAGGCTTATCTCCTTTTGTACCAAGAAGAATTACAGGGCAGTCTACTGGAAAGAGGGGAAATAGATGGGGGTGTTAACCACAGTATATACAGCTTATGTTATGACTTGCAAGGTTGCCAGGATGCCATGGCAGAGCTGTTCCCCTATACTCATCATATACACAGTGACATCCTAAGTCACTTGCTATACCAAAAAAAAAAACAAACACCGATTTGGTGGTCAGTTGACTGGTAAAATGAATTTGTGTAATTCATTGAGCTTAAGATTCCTCATGGGGGGAAGCGGCTGTGGCTCAATCAGTAGGGCTCCCGTTTACCATATGGGAGGCCCCGGGTTCGGTTCCCGGGGCCTCCTGGTGAAGGCAAGCCCGCCCGCATGGCGTGGTTAGCTGACCCAGCGAGCACAAGCAGCAAGGGGGGGATAAATGAATAAATAAATAAAATCTTAAAAAAAAAAAAAAAGATTCCTCATGGGGGGCAGATGTGGCTCAAATGGTTGGGCATCCATCTCCCACATGGAGGGACCTGGGTTCGGTCCCTGGGACCTCCAGGTAAAATAAAAACATAGAAGGCGCGCATGTTGCTAGGCCCTGCCGAGCCACGCAGCAAGATGATGACATAACAGGAGAGAGACACAGGGGAGAGCCAAGACAAGACGCGCCAAAAAAACAGGAACTAGGGTGGCACAGATGGCAGAACACCTCTCTCCAACATCGGAGGTTCCCAGGATCGAATCCTGGTGCAGACAGGAGGAGAAGGATGAGAAGAGAGGGAAGGGATGAGAAGAGACACAGAGAATTGCCCAGCGAATGGACACAAAAACAGCCAAAATAGGGGGCAGGGAAGGGGGGGTTAAAATGGATAAAAATAAAATAAATAAATCTTAAAAAAAAAAAAGATTCCTCACACATAAAATAAGTGTAGTTCCTTAAAAGTAGCAAATGAATTGCAAGGCCACTTCTATTTCATTTGAGTCAATTCAGAACTGTAGACTTTACCAAATAATTTCATTAAATTGATTATGATAGGTAGATACAACCTGCTATTAGGTTTCACCTCAATAAATCACATCATATCCTTCAACAGTGTTATAAACAATGTAGCAAATAGGAGCTAAAGAAGTAACTGTTTATACCAAAAGCCCAATAAAAGAAAAAAATTTTGATAAATGGAACTTCATTAAAATTAAAACCTTTGTGCATCAAAGGACTTTATCATGAAAGTAAAAAGACAACCCCTGGAATGGGAGAAAATATTTGGAAACCACATATCTGATAACGGTTTAATATCCAGAATATGTAAAGAACTATAACTCAACAACAAAAAAAGACAAAAAAAAAAAAAAAAAAAAAAACAATTTAAAAATTGGCAAAAGACTTGAATAAACTTCAATGACGATATCCAAATTGTCAATAAGCACGTGAAAAGATGTTCAACATCATCAGCCATTAGGGAAATGCAAATCAAAACCATAGTGAGATGCCATTTCATTTCACACCAACTAGAATGGTTAGTATTTAAAAAAACAACAGAAAATAGCAAGTGTTGGAAAGGATGTGGAGAAATAAGAAATAACTACTGTATTTAGGTTTCCAAGTGTCTCAGGAAAACATGGTCCTTCTTGGATCTCCTTTACATAATCACTGGAAATATTGTGGCAGCTGCAAGGGCTGCTTCAGAAATGCCACACCCCATTAATGGTTGCCCATCTTAATCTTAAAACAAGGCTGACAGCACCTGGAGGTTCTATTCTAGAAATCTGTTTCAGAGTTAGCCACAAAGACCAAAGCAGATCCTAGTGAGTTATATTTGATCAAGAGAGCCAGTTAGGTACAAGACTCCCCAGGTAACTTAATTCTTTTTTTTTTGTTGTGTGTGTGTGTGTGTGTTTTACAATGGGAATTTTATTTAAGGTAAAAGCTTACATTTCCAAGGCCATGAAATGTTCAAATCAAGGCACCATCAGAAGTTCTTTATCACCAAAGTCAGCTGCTGGTGATCCAGTGTCCTGCATGTGGTGAAGCAAGATGGCCACCCATTTCTGCTGAGGCCTTCTCTTCCAGAATCTATCATCTCCTGGAGCTCAGCTGTGGGCAACCAGGCCTAAGGCTTGTCTCTTTTCAAACCTCCTTTCCAAGTCTTGGCTGCTCCATTTTGTTACCAATTTCAGATGTGAGCTAACAGGCATATGGCGCCTCTCTTCAGCCTTGAGCTGCTCTATGGGCCTAGGATCTTGGGGGCTTCTTTGGTAGCAATCCTTGAGTCCTCTTTCACATGGCAGGATCAAAAACGGCAGCTTTCACTTAATTCTATCAGTACAGACTCATCTGAAAAAAAAAAACTTAGCAGGATTGTTTGGCTAAGGAGAAGTGCTATCTGAAAATAGAGTTTGAAAATACACAGAGTTGGGAACATCTGAAAAGACAAACTTCACAAAGCTGTTTAAGAGGTTGTGCTTTGGGAAACGGACGTGGCTCAAAGGTTCGGCGTCCATCTACCATATGGAGAGACCAGGGTTCGATCCCCGGTACCTCCCGGTAAAAAAAAAAAAAAAAAAGAAGAGGTTGTGCTTTAAATTTCCTTAATTTAGCCAGTGTGGTAACCAATTGAGGTTACATCTTTTTGTGTTGAAGGGATAGTGTTGAAGATAAGGCCTATAATAAGGCTGGGTTTTGGACAGACTCTTAATAACATGTTAAGTAATTAAAATGAGTTTGTCCTGCTTATATTTATACTTAAGAGCTTCTTTTCCTAAAGCTAGAGCAAATTCTTTCCCCAAGAAGTAGGCACACTATCTGTTCTTACTTTCTCTTATCTCAATTTTCCCCCTTCTTTCTTTATAAACTAGAGGCATGCAGTCTAAATGTGGGCTACAGAAGTGTTTTGTTTGACCCGTACTTTTTTTTTGCTTTAATTAGTAGCCAATATTTGAAAGGAAAGATACATGTAAATAAATGGATTTCCAGCTTTTCCTGAAAAAACAAACAAAAAACACACACATTTGCTTTACTAAGTGGCAACCAATTGCAGGAGGTGAATATCCCATTTGGGTTTGTTATTCCTGCTCAATTGTTTATGCCTCATAGCCATTGGAGCTAAAAGATTGCCAATCCCTTCTGAAGCCTTAGACTAATTAAGACCTAATTACCTAAACTGTCACGACTATCATTCCAGGGACTCAGCCTGTTGAAGAACAAATCTGTTAGGCACAGGGCGCTGAGAGCTGGATCACCTCCCAGTTTGATAGTGGAGACAGACAACTGCAACACAGTGTGGTGCGTTATATATGGTAGTGTAAAAACAGGGAGCAACACATAGAACATCTAAGTGCCTATCACCCCACTCAGTGGGGTTCCTGAGAGCTCCGGAGACACCCTGGTCCTATATAAGGGGGGATAGCCCCAGAGACTGATGCTTTATCAGTGGGTTCTATTTTGGAATCTGTGCTCCTGAGAGTGACAGAATTAGACTCAAATAAGTCCTCCCTGCACATGGTTCACCAGTCCCTTCTATTCAAACCTAAATGCGATGCTGGAGTTTTTAGGTATACTTCCAGAGACTGGAGCCTCCCACCTACCTATGTGCCAGGTGTGCATGAAATCTAGGTGGAGCTGCAACTCCTACCCTACAGCTCAATGGACTCATCCAAGTCACCTGGTGAGGAGACAACGATGGGCAATGGCCATCCCAGGGAATGGAGAGGGCCTGCATCTGCAGGCAGGATCATCCCACCCACCATATCCATGGGATATAAGCCCTCTCTCACTTGGAGTTGGAGTGGACATCACCATCCCAGTCCCCTCAGGATTGGGGGAAGAACTATGGACTAGAGTGGACTTGATGGTATTCTCTTGTTCACATATGGTGACTCTAGCAATGCAAGAAATTATAACAATGAGGTGGAGCCAGTGGCCACTTGACACTTTTGGGGTAGGGAGGGGACGAGCAGTTGAAATACAGTGGCTTCTTTGGGAGTTGGAGGTTGTCCTGAGTACTGTTGTGGCAACGGATGTAGGCCATTTTAAATCAGCACACACCACTCAGAACTGAGTGGGAGAGAGTGTGGTCTACAGTGTGAACTGTGGTCAATGGTTGGTGGCAAGGCTCCAGGATGTGTAAGTTCATTGAGGGTGGTGGGCCACACTGTGGGAGATGTTTGTGTGGGATGTGATGGGAGGTGTGGGATGTGGGCAACATGGGAATCCCAGTGGGTTCCGTGTAATATTTTGGGTAATCTAAGCACCTCTTAAAATATATGTATATATAAATATATAAACAACATTTTTGTAAGCAAATACACATATATGCATATATATTTATATATCATTTTGCAAATGTTTGTATGTATTGTGAGAATATTTATTTTTACCCATAATAAAAAAAAAAAAAAAAAAAAAAAAAAACCAGGGAGCAACAGATGCTTAGAGAAAGTAGAGTGAGTCATTTTGACCTTCCCATGCTGAATGTTCAACAAGGGCTATAGAAGCCTCTAACCTAGATTTCCAGAAAAAGCTGAAGGGCAATGGGTAAATGTGATATATTAATATAAATGGTTACGTTTCAGGCAAAGGGAATAATATATAATGTGTGGAAGAGAGACAAAAAAGGCAAAGTTCACCTATCCAGAGCAAAAGGTGAGAAGGAACGAATATTGAGAGATGAAGGACAAGGGTCAATTTAGGCAGGGTCCAATATGTCAATTCATTATGTAGTCTGCACTTTATCTTAGGGAGAAATGGAGAACCAATGAGAGATTTTAAGTTCTACAATTAGGCACAGAACCAGGAAATAAACTAACTCTTAATTACTTCCAGCTAACTGATTTCTAATTAATTCTTTTTTAAATATTTTTATTAGAAAAGTTATGAGCTTACAAAACAATCATGCAGAATTCCCATATATCACTCCTCCACCATCTTACATTGTTGTGGAACATTTGTTATAGATTACGAGAGAACATCATCAGACGTAATTATCTAATTCTTAATGAACTAACTCCTAATGGCCCTCATTCCCACGTTTATCACCGCACCAGGCAGAATACAAATTACAAGCTTCCATAACGCCACAGACGGAAATGTCCACAGCGGTACAACCGGAAACAGAAAATGATGACAGTGAACGCCTCTAACCGCCAGCTAGAGCGAGGTTAAATCCAGAACTCCAAGATACCGGAACGGGCTGGGCTATTTCCTGTTTTAGAAAAACATCAAACAGAGGGAGCGAAAGCCCAAGGAGCAAATCTCAGAAACGGACAGTGTGCGTAGCCTGCCCAAATACGCGACGACGCATGCCCGCCTTTGCGCAAGCACTGCGACTACCGTGCAGGCAAACGTGTACGCAAAGCCGTGCGCGCTCTCGTTCTTCGCAGGCGCGTCGGTGCAGTTTCGAGGGTAAAGCTTTTGGAGTTGGAACGCTGGCTTTTGTTCTCTGAACTACAACTCCCAGCACGCCACATCCTTTATATTGGTACTAGGTGTGGTTTCCCTGGATAGGTTTGAAAGAAATTTAAGTGACGATGACGCACCAAAAGAGTGAGAAAATTGAATATATTCATAGAGGGCGTTACTCACCGAAGCCCCAGTGGCCTAATGGATAAGGCATTGGCCTCCTAAGCCAGGGATTGTGGGTTCGAGTCCCATCTGGGGTGGCTGGCTTTTGGTCACCTAAAAGTACTTTTCCTTTTCTTAATTCATTTTAAGTTACACTAAATTTCATTTTTGGGGAGGCGGAAGAGGGTGTGTGTGGTTTTACTAGCTGTTGGGCTGCACTTTGAGAGAATCGGTATATTCCACACCTTTCCTCTGAAGCGTAGGTCAGGAAAGATTTCTGGGGAAGTTTGTCAATACATTGAATTTTTTATATCCCTTCTAGAAATCATTTAAAAATAACCTCAGCGTATTCCATATCAAATCCACATCTACACTCGCTAGGCTCATTTTTTTCTCCTGAGACTCATCGGTCGGTTAGCTAGCGGCATCTTGACGCAGTAAAGAAGGACCTCCTTTTCCCTTCCTGCTCGGCCTTTGTCAGGGGTCCATGAACTTGGCTACTCATTTACACTGTTTTCGTTTGTTTTCATCTAACACGTTAGGGCGCCACTCGGTGTTCGATTAATATGGCTCCGCAGAGCAGGGAAGTGAGATATTCCACTGCTTTTCAATGATAGGGGGAGCCGGCAGTCTGGGAGGAGTGGGCGTTGGAAACGGCGTAGGGCGCCAGCGGTCCCCAGGCTGCGGGAAGGACAGGAGAATGGCGGCATTAGGGTCCCCGTCCGGCACTTTGAGAGGCCTTCTGCGGGAGTTGCGCTACTTGAGCGCAGCCACAGGCCGACCCTATCGTGACACCGCAGCCTATCGATACCTCATGAAGTCTTTCCGTGCACATCGGGTACGGAAGCCCAGGGTTCCGGGTAGTTAGGCGTCCCTGGACGGGAGGAAGAGTTGGGTCTAGGTGGGGGTAGGAAGCGCATGGTCTTAGCGCCGATGATTTGTGGCCGATCCTCACACCGAACCCGGGTTCTGATCTAACACACCCAGCCTCGAAGCTCTGGTCTGCGTGGGGAACAACTAAGGACCGCCACGGGTGCAAAGTACCTCTGGGGACATTGTTTCCCCCTTCTGAGGGGCGGAACCATCCCCGAAGATTTTACTGCCAGCTCGTTTGCGTGTGCGGAGGGGAAGGCCAGGAGAAAAGTTGTACATGGTGTATAGTGTCACTGGACTTAAAAGCACAATATCTATCCAGCCTTCCCCCCGCCCTTGCCCAATAGAGCTTTTCTGAGAAGCAATTTTTTGAGGCAGAAAATACAACTGTAATAAGGTGAGGAATATTCGGAGCTTCTTGAAGAGCAAGAACCGTTTTTACTTACCTTGCATCCTCCGCACCACTTAGAGAATGGTGCCTTATAGAGTTGTACTAGAAACCTGTTAATGAGGTCTGCTAGATTATTTTTTTTTTTTTTTTGCTAGATTATAATTATACTACCAGTTAAAACATTGTCTTGCTATCGGAGAAGATTTTTTTTTTTTTTTAACTTTTGTAGCAGATAAATGTAAACATACGGGAAACCATCCTTGGGAAATTTCTTTGTAAAATTCACAATCTTTGTCCCCTTGAGAGACCAGCAAGTGGAAGATGGTTTCACTTTTCAAATGGGTTAACTGAGACTCAGGAACGCACTGATCTACATAGAACAGGTAGAACCTAGGTTTCTTGGCACCCAAACACAATTCTTAGACTGAATTGCTACCTGCGGAGTATGGATTTGGCTGGAAAGAATTTGCAACATGTCTCAGAAATAATTTGGAGAGTTTGCTTGGGCTTTAGGAAAGAAAACTTACTGTTCTTTGAGCATTGTGGGAAAAAGGAAAACCATCATCCTAACCGTTGAACTTCCCAGCTATGGAAGGTAAAATGCAAAATTTAGACCTAAAATTCAACTAATTTTTTAAAAGCCACAATGTTCAGTGACTGTGCTAGGAACTTGGGCTAAAAAATGGTGAATAAGATACACATGGATCCTGTATTTTTTAAAATTACAGGCCACCTGAGAAGCCATGGACTAAAGCACAGAATAAATGAGTGCTAAATGGTATAGTTAGGGAAGGCTTACAGAAGGAAATTCATTAAGCAGAGACCTGAAGGATGAATTGGAGTTAGCAAGCAAATGGGGATTGGGTGAGATGAGGAGCAGTAAAGAAGCTGCACAACTGAAAGCCCAGAGATGAGAAGAATGACAATTTAAAATGACAGGAGCTTAGGATGTGGTGGGTGAATGGCGGAAGATGAACTAGGTGGTAGGCAGGATTTTAAGTGTAATGGAAGGCAGTTGTAAGAGTTTTAAGGAGGTGACATGTGATTTATAGTTAAACCTTACGGAAGCAACATTATTGACCTTGAGAGAGGCTTGACAATGGTTCTGAAATTCATGCTAAAAGTTCCCAAAACACCACTTTATGGAATGCGGATGAGGATATGGGGAAAGGATTCTATTTCCTTCTGATAAAAAGCAAATTGAATAACCATTTATGCCCATTTTCTCTATCCTTTCTCTAGGCAGAAAGGATTCGGTTAGGGAAGAATCTCTTCTTAAAGAAAATGCAGTTTGGATTTCATTTGATCTCTTTTGGTCTTTTGTGATTTATTTACCTTGTAGTTGCCTTCTTGCCTGACTCATGATTCAGGTTTAGCTGAAGCAAGATCAGTATTTTATCCTCCACTAATGCAGAAGTCGTTTTTCAAATCCTACAAATTTTGGCTTATTAATAGAAATGGATGCTGCCCTTTGTTGATGCTTGAGATTGGTGTTGGTTACTCATGTATTTTTAATTATTAAACAGGTATATTTGATAAAAGCAGATGAATTCTGCTTTTCAGCAGCTGAGTGCTGTTTTCATGCATGTTCAAAAGATCTTAAACCATGCATTCTAATTCTCAGATTACAATCCTAGATATTCAAATGGAGAAAGGTCAAAGAAATGTGATTATGCAGGCAGTGGTGCCCAGGGACTAAGGCACTCTTCCACTAAGCTCCTTAAGCCACTTCAGGCCATGTACACATCCCTCCCTCACCTTTCCTGCTCCTTCCTCACAACCTCAGAACACAAAACTAGTTAAGTAAGGGACAACATACTAACTTATTTAATCTGAAAATTAAGTATGATGAAGAAAAAAATGAAGTTTGGAATCATTGAGGACTTTTGGAATGGATAAGGAGTTTCCAGCTTTGTAAGGTCATCAGAATCCAGATCTTGTGGATGGATAAGTAAATTGTGAGAGCATGTATAAATATGTGATAAGAATACTTGCATATTATTTCATATATAAAGCTTTCATGTTGTGACTGTTGAGAAAAAGCTATTACTTTCTTAAAATAAGTTTTTAATTTTCCTTGAAATGAAGGGTATAATGCCACATTAATCAAAGTCACAGAAACAAAGCATCCATTCTTTTCTTTGAAGGGGAGAAAGTTCTATATTATATTCCTTAGGTGACATTAATGAGCTGATTACAGTTCCCATGTTTGCTATTAACCAGCCACCAAGCCTCTCTGGATTTTAATTTTCTCGTTTGTAAAATGAGGGAGTTGAAACTAGATGATTTCTTCCAGTATTAAAATTTGGGGGGAAGCGGCTGTAGCTCAATCAGTAGGGCTCCCGTTTACCATATGGGAGGGCCCGGGAACCGAACCCGGGGCCTCCTGGTGAAGGCAAGCCCACCCTCACGGCGTGGTTAGCTGACCCAGCGAGCACAAGCAGCAAGGGGGGGATAAATGAATAAATAAAAAATCTTTAAAAAAATAAAAAATAAAATAAAATTTGGGAACACTATCCTCATTGCAACTCCTTAAAATTCCTGTTTGATAACTGGAGGTTAACTTTCCTCACCATTAACAGTTATAGAGAATCTCTACAAACGTATTAAGAATATGTATATGTTTGTATTTCCTCTGTGCAATTTATTTCCACTCTAGATAATGCTTGTTTATTGAATCTTTCTCTGTGGAGTTATATCTGTTGCTGAGGTATTAATAGTGTATCTGATCCTGCTACTTCTCTAGGTCACCAGTGAAAAGTTGTGCAGAGCCCAACATGAACTTCATTTCCAAGCTGCCACCTATCTCTGCCTCCTGCAAAGCATCCGGGAACATGTGGCCCTTCATCAGGAATTTCATGGCATGGGTGAGCGTTCAGTGGAGGAGTCTGCAGGCCTGGTGGGTCTCAAGTTGCCCAGTCAGCCTGGAGGGAAGGGCTGGGAGCCATGAAAATGGAGAGTCCTTGGATGCTGCCTTCATACAAGAATTCAATCGTTTCTGTCAATATGTATTATTAAATTTTTTTTTTTAAAGTTTAGGGGTTTTCTTTGTAATTTTGTTGACTGAATGGTTCTTAGAGGAATAAACTGGAGAAGACTTTATCTTTATTCTCAGTGAATTTACTGAACTTCTTACATTAGACTGATTGATGTTCTTGATGTACTTTTAAAAATCTTTATTAGTTTAGTTTTTTAATTTCAAAAGTAATATAAGTGGGGGCGGATGTGGCTCAAATGGTTGGGGGTCCATTTCCCATATGGAGAAATCTGGGTTCAATCCTCGGGACCTCTCGGTAAAATAAAAATATAGAAGGTGCACAGGCGCGCTGCCAGACCCTGTGAGCGGGTGAGCCCCCAGGCCCCGCCGAATCACGCAGCAAGATGGTAACGTAACAGGAGAGAGACGCAGGGGACAGCCAAGATGAGACGTGCCAAAAAAACAGGAACTGAGGTGGTGCAGGTGGCAGAACGCCTCTCTCCCACGTCAGAGTTTCCCTGGATCGAATCCCAGTGAAGACAGGAAGAGAAGGATGAGAGGAGAGGGCAGGAAACAGACCCAGAATTGCCCAACTAATGGACACAAAAAAACAGCAAAAACGGGGGTGGGTGGGGTGTTACTTTTTATGTAAATAAATGAAAAAAAAAAAAAAGTAATACAAGCCTATTGTTTAAAGGAATTAAAATGGTATCGGGAGGCGGCTGTGGCTCAATCAGTAGGGCT
Organism: Tolypeutes matacus; assembly: GCA_026826555.1. Classification (NCBI taxonomy): domain Eukaryota; kingdom Metazoa; phylum Chordata; class Mammalia; order Cingulata; family Chlamyphoridae; genus Tolypeutes; species Tolypeutes matacus. Next base: position 46,591,011 of record JAKSZT010000049.1, read on the forward strand.
CCCGTTTGCCATATGGGAGGCCCCGGGTTCGGTTCCCGGGGCCTCCTGGTGAGGGCAGGCCCGCCCGCGCGGCGTGGTTGGCTGACCCGGCGGGCACGGGCAGCAGGGGGGGGATAAATGAATAAATAAATAAAAATCTTTAAAAAAAAAAAAAAATAATAAATAAATAAATAAATAAATAAATAAATAAATAAAATGGTATGAGTATATAAAATAAAAAACCTCTTTGCTTATCCCTTATATCCCTTATCCTTCTCCCATTCCCATTACATTACTAACAGTTTGGTGTACATCTTTTCAAATATTTCCTATGCATATATATACATATGTATAAATTATATATATACAATTTATAAAAAACACACAAAAATGATGTGTTATGGTCCTGGCAGGGAACTGATGGCATGCTCAAATAGAATTTATCTAGGAGCATTAATGAGGGGACTATATATAAAGATGTGAGATGAATTAAGGAAATTCAATTAGATGAAGTTCCTAGGGGCTATCAGTAGTGAGGAGCTGTTACCTCCCCTAGGCCTAACAGGGCTGGCTGTTAGGTAAAAAAAAATGTGGCCATTACTAAACTGCAGCCTGTGGGGAGGCAGTGGGATAAGCACACTGCTCTCTCCTGATCTCCCTGTCAAAATGGCTTTTCCTATTGAATTCTCTGGGCATATGGCTCCACCATGTACTTGGCTGGGCTTCATTCTGCTTTCCTTTCTTCCGTCAGTTCTCCACATCCAAGCAGTCACCAATTTTTGCTTCTGCAGTAGATCTAACATCCTTCTCTCCCTCTGTATCCTAACTGCCTCCTAGTTCAAGCACTGATACTCTTTTGGCTGAACTATTAAAAGAGTCTCCTAAATGGTCTCTTTGCTTTAAATGTCCTGAATTATTCTAGGCAAAATTATTCTCTTCCTGTGAACTAACAACAATTCTTTACCTGTGTCCTCTTTATGGTATATGTCAATTTCTTCTGGTATTATAATTGTGTCCTATAACCACCTTTCTCCTGTATCATAACTAAGAGCATGGACCATGTTTCATTCATCATTGGAGTCTCCTAAGCACCTTCCATAGTAACTACACATAGTGTGTATTCAATCTGTTTTTGAATGGGTCAATTAGCTCTTCTCACTTGGAGATGTACAATCTGAACAACAGAACTATTCATACAGTATGTCAAAACACCATCTCTTCTAAGAGATAAGCATTAAAATAATAGTATTCAGAGGTCAAACAAGCATTTATTCAATTGAACATATCCAAAAAAATAGTAGAAATGTTTAACATACTTTTGTTCTCCATTTTATTTCATTGGCATGAATTTATGAGTAATATTCTCTGAAGATATTTTACTTCGGCAGGAGTGAATAAAGCAAAAGGATTAGGATAGATTGATGTTTGATTTCCTTTGTTGTCACAATGTTGTATATATAATAATACTTTGTACGAAAGAGATTTCAGGCAGAATTGCCTACCAGGGTAAAAAATATGAGTTTGCAGTTATACAGGCCTAGGTTTTAATCCCAGCTTTACAATTTACCAGCTGAGTGATCTTTTTTTTTTTTTTTTTTTTTTTTTTTTAAAGATTTTATTTATTTATTCATTTATCCCCCCCTTGCTGCCCGCACTCGCTGGGTCAGCTAACCACGCCGTGCGGGCGGGCTTGCCTTCACCAGGGGCCCCCCATATGGTAAACGGGAGCCCTACTGATTGAGCCACAGCCACTTCCCAAGCTGAGTGATCTTGGGTAGATTAGTTGGCCTAAGCTTGTTCCCTTTTCTGTAAAATGAGAATGTCTACCTCATATGGTGGTTGTAATAACTGAGAATAATGTATATATAAAATGGTTGTGCAGTACCCGATAGAAAGAAATCTTACTGTTTTCAGCATTTTCCTTTACACTCATTCCACTTTTCCTTTTATCATTAACCCTTTCCTAAGTCCTACTGTCACCAATCTTCAGAAGTATAGATAAATTATTTGGTTTAAATAATTCATTTAGGTCATTTCTGTCTATAATTAATCAATACTTTCTATTAATAGTCTGGCCATCAAGGAGTAACTGAAATAGGAGAGAGAAGCAGATGTGGCTCAAGCAGTTGGGTGCCTGCCTACCACATGGGAGGTCCCAGGTTCGGTTCCTAGTGCTTCCTGAAAAAAAGATGAGCACACAATGAATGGACACAGAGAGGAAATAATGGGGGTGGGGCAGGAAGAAATAAGTAAAATAAATTTTAAAAAAAGAAAAAAATGGGAGAAATTGATTCTGAATACAAACAATTAACGGTAAACTTTGTATACTGGGAAAGTCCTAGGGAATCCTGAAGTTTTGGCACTATGTTCACTTACTACTCTTAAGTTTTTGATGTGGTACAAGCTTTATCACCCTTCTTCACTTTCCTGTCTCTTTGATCTCTCCTTTATCTTCAACCTCTTCCTCTCGCTGGATTATTCCTATTAGCATTTATTTACTTTTTTTTATTTTTTTATTTTTTATGTTATTATATAATATTATATTAAGGGCAGTCTATACTGTTAACATAAAGAATACTAACTGATATTATAGATCTTGAAGAGTAGGTGTAAAACAACTATTAGCCATCATTTACTTTTTTTTTTTTTTAACTTTATTTTGTACATTTAATAATTGAAAACATAAGCAATTAAAAACTAAAAAGTAAACACAGATGAATAAATATATACATTTCTCTATTAAATGTAATGGATACATGTAAATTTTGTTTTTTTGTTTTTTTGTTTTTGTTTTTTTTGTGAATCAAACAATATTTTACACAATATATTTGGTTCCTAGTAATGCATTCATACAGTATTTGTCCTTTTGTGTCTGGCTTGCTTCACTCAACATAATGTCCTCCAGGTTCATCCATGTTGCCATATGCTTCATGACTCCACCTCCTCTTACAGATGCATAATATTCCATCGTGTGAATAGACCACAGTTTGTTTATCCATTCATCTGTTGACGGACACCTGGGTTGTTTCCAACTTTTGGCAATGGTGAATAATGTTGCTATGAACATCGGTGTGCAGATGTCTGTTCGTGTCACAGCTCTCAGTTCTTCTGGGTATATACCCAGTAGTGGTATTGCAGGGTCACATGGCAAGTCTAAATTCAACTTCTTTAGGAACTGCCAAACAGTCCTCCATAGTGGTTGTACCATCCTGCATTCCCACCAACAGTGAAGAAGTGTTCCTATCTCTCCACAACCTCTCCAACACTTGTAGTTCTCTGTCTTTTTAATAGTAGCCATTCTGATAGGTGTGAAATGATATCTCATTGTAGTTTTGATTTGCATTTCCCTAATCATGAGTGATGTTGAGCATTTCTTCATGTGTTTTTT
>JAKSZT010000049.1:46594477-46682849 GCA_026826555.1 Tolypeutes matacus
ATATGGAGGGACCCGGGTTCGATCCCCGGGACCTCCATATGGAAGACGGACGCCCAACCAGTTGAGCCACATCCGACCCCTCTTCATGTGTTTTTTTGCCATTTGTATTTCTTCTTCGGAGAAATGTCTATTCAAGTCTTTGGTCCATTTTTTAATTGGGTCATTTGTCTTTTTATTGTTGAGTTGTAACATCTCTTTATATATCCTGGATATTAAACCCTTATCAGATATGTGATTTCCAAATATTTTTTCCCATTGAGTCGGCTGCATTTTCACCCTTCTGACAAATTTCTGTGAGGTGCAAAAGTGTTTAATTTTGAGGAGGTCCCATTTATCTACTTTTTCTTTTGTTGCACGTGCTTTGGGTGTGAGGTCCAAGAAACCACCACCTACTACAAGGTCTTGAAGATGTTTCCCTACATTTTCTTCTAGTAGTTTTATGGTCCTGGCTTTTATATTTAGATCTTTGATCCATTTTGAGTTGATTCTTGTATAGGGGGTGAGATAGGGGTCCTCTTTCATTCTTTTGGTTATAGATATCCAGTTCTCCCAACACCATTTGTTGAAGAGACTGTTTTTTCCCATCAGCGTGGGCTTGGTAGGTTTGTCAAAAACCAGTTGACTGTATAGGTGAGGGTTTATTTCTGGATTCTCAATTCTATTCCACTGATCGATATGTCTATCTTTATGCCAGTACCATGCTGTTTTGACCTCTCTAGCTTTGTAATATGTTTCAAGGTCAGGCAGCAAAATTCCTCCCACATTGCTCTTCTTTTTTAGAATGCTTTTGGCTATTCGGGTACACTTACCCTTCCAGATGAATTTGGTAATTGCCTTCTCTAATTCTGTAAAGTAAGCTGTTGGGATTTTGATTGATATTGCATTGAATCTATAAATCAGTTTGGGCAAGATTGACATGTTCACGATATTTATTCTTCCAGTCCATGAACACGGAATGTCTTTCCATTTGTTTAGGTCTTTTTAAATTTCTTTTAGCATTGTTTTGTAGTTTTCTGCATATAGGTCCTGTACTTCCTTGGTTAAATTAACTCCTAGGTATTTGAGTCTTTTTGTTGCTATTGAAAATGATTTCCTCCTCAGATTGTTCAGTACTAGTGTACAAAAACATTACTGATTTTTGCGTGTTGATCTTATATCCTGCCACTTTGCTGAACTCATTTATTAGTTCAAGTAGCTTTGTTGTGGATACTTTAGGATTTTCTAAATACAGGATCATGTCATCCGCAAACAGTGAGAGTTTTACTTCCTCTTTTCCTATTTGGACACCTTTAATTTTTCTGTCTTGTCTAATTGCCCTCACTAGAACTTCTAGTACAATGTTGAATAACAATGGTGACAGTGGGCATCCTTGTCTTGTTCCTGATCTTAGGGGGAAAGCTTTCAACCTTTCCCCATTGAGTATGATATTGGCTGTGGGTTTTTCATATATGCCTTTTATCATATTGAGGAATTTTCCTTTTATTCCTATCTTTTGAAGTATTTTTATCAAAAAAGGATGTTGGAGGGAAGCGGCTGTGGCTCAATCAGTAGGGCTCCCGTTTACCATATGGGAGGCCCCGGGTTTGGTTCCCAGGGCCTCCTGGTGAAGGCAAGCCCGCCCGCACGGCGTGGTTAGCTGACCCAGCGAGCACGAGCAGCAAGGGGGGGATAAATGAATAAATAAATAAAATCTTTAAAAAAAAAAAAAAAAGCATGTTGGATTTTGTCGAATGCCTTTTCTGCATCTATTGAGATGATCGTGTGGTTTTTTTCCTTCAATTTGTTAATGTGGTGTATTAACATTGATTGATTTTCTTATGTTGAACCAGCCTTGCATACCAGGAATAAATCCCACTTGGTCGTGATGTATAAGTCTTTTGATATGCTGTTGGATTAGATTTTCAAGTATTTTGTTGAGAATTTTTGCATCTATGTTCATGAGAGAGATTTTCTGTAATTTTCTTTTCTTGTGGAATCTTTATCTGGCTTTGGTATTAGAGTGATGTTGGCTTCATAAAATGTGTTCGGTAATTTTCCCTCCTCTTCGATTTTTTGGAAGAGTTTAAACAGAATTGGTGTTAATTCTTTTGGAAATGCTTGGTAGAACTCACCAGTGAAGCCATCTGGTCCTGGACTTTTCTTTGCTGGGAGATTTTTGATGACGGATTCAATCTCCTTAATTGAGTTTGGTTTGTTAAGTTCTTGTATTTCTTGTTGTGTCAGTGTAGGTTGGTTATGAGTTTCTAGAAATTTGTTCATTTCATCCAGGTTGTCTAGTTTGTTGGCATATAGTTTCTCATAATATCCTCTTATGATTCTTTTTATTTCTGTGAGGTCATTTGTAATTTCCCCCCTTTCATTTCTGATTGTATTTATTTGCATCTTCTCTCTTTTTTTCTTTGTTAGTCTAAGGACGGGCTTGTCAATTTTATTGATCTTCTCAAAGAACCAGCTTTTGGTTTTGTTGATTTTCTCTATTGCTTTTTTGTTCTCATTTTCACTTATTTCCGCTCTAATCTTTATTATTTCTTTCCTTCTTTTTGCTTTGGGATTGGTTTGCTGTTCTTTTTCTAGTTTCTCAAGTTGTACAGTTAAATCTTTGAATTTAGCGCTTTCTTGTTTCTTTTTTTTTTTAGATTTTTATTTATTTATTCATTTATCCCCCCCTTGCTGCTCGTGCTCGCTGGGTCAGCTAACCACGCCGTGCGGGCAGGCTTGCCTTCACCAGGAGGCCCCGGGAACCGAACCTGGGGCCTCCCATATGGTAAACGGGAGCCCTACTGATTGAGCCACAGCTGCTTCCCCCTCTTGTTTCTTAATATAGGCATTTAGGGCTATAAATTTCCCTCCCAAGACTGCCTTTGCTGTATCCCATAAGTTTTGATACATTGTGTTTTCATTTTCATTTGTCTCAATATATTTACTGATTTCACTTGCAATTTCTTCTTTGACCCACCGAATATTTAGGAGTATGTTGTTCAGTCTCCACACATTTGCAAATTTCCTTTTTTCCTGTCTGTTATTGATTTCTAGTTTCATTCCATTATGATCTGCAAAGGTGCTTTGTATAATTTCAATCGTTTTATATTTATTGAGAGCTGTATTGTGACCTAACATGTGGTCTATCCTGGAGAAAAATCCATGGGCACTTGAGAAGAATGTATAACCCGCTGAGTTTGGATGCAGTGTTCTGTATATCTCTGTTAGGTCTAACTTGTTTATCATATTGTTCAAGTTCTCTGTTTCCTTGTTGATCTTCTGTCTAGTTGTTCTATCTAATGATGTGAGAGGGGTGTTGAAGTCTCCGACGATTATTGTAGAAATGTCTACTTCTCCCTTCAGTTTTGCCAGAGTTTGTCTCATATATTTTGGAGCACCCTGGTTAGGTGCATAGATATTTATGACTGTTATATCTTCCTGGAGGATCGTCCCTTTTATTAATATATAATGGCCTTCTGCATCTCTTATCGCTTTTTTGCATTTGAAGTCTGTTTTGTCTGATATTAGTATAGCTACCCCTGCTCTTTTCTGTTTACTATTCGCGTGGAGTATCTTTTTCCAACCTTTTACTTTCAGCCGGCTTGTATCCTTGTGTCTGAGGTGAGTTTCTTGTAAGCCGCATATGGATGGCTCATGTTTTTTTATCCATTGTGTCAGCCTGTATCTTTTGATTGGGGAATTTAATCCATTCACATTCAATGATATTACTGAAAATGCACTATTTATTTCCTCCATTTTATTCTTTGGTTTTCATATGTCATCTTATTTTTGTCTTTCTTTTTACGCTTTTGGTTATCCTTTCTGCTTTTCTTTCTTCTATACTCTCCTCCAAGCCTCTCTCTCCTGTCTTTTTCTTTCAGGTTCTAAGGCTTCCTTTAATATTTCCTGCAAAGGTGGATTCTTTTTTGAAAACTCTCTTAGTTTCTGTTTGTTTGTGAATACCTTATATTCACCTTCATATTTGAAGGACAGTTTTGCTGGATAAAGAATTCTTGGGGGAAGCGGCTGTGGCTCAATCAGTGGGGCTCCTGTTTGCCATATGGGAGGCCCCGGGTTCGGTTCCCGGGGCCTCCTGGTGGGGGCGGGCCTGCCCGCGCGGCGTGGTTGGCTGGCCCGGCGAGCGCGGGCAGCGGGGGGGAGATGGATGAATAAATAAATAAAATCTTAAAAAAAAAAAAAAAAAAAAAGAATTCTTGGGTGGCAGTTTTTCTCTTTCAGTTTCCTAATTGTATCATACCACTGTCTTCTCGCCTCCATGGTTTCTGAAGAGAAATCTGCATAAAGTCTTACTGGACGTCCTTTGTACATGATCATTTGCTTCTCTCTTCCTGCTCTGAGAATTTTCTCTTTATCTTTTACATTTGACATTCTGAATAATATGTGTCTTGGCGTAGGTCTATTTGGATTCATTCTTATTGGGGTACGGTGTGCTTCTTGGACATGTAAGTTCATTTCTTTCGTGAGAGTTGGGAAATTTTCAGCTATTATTTCCTCAAATACTCTTTCTGCCCCTTTTCCTTTCTCTTCTCCTTCTGGAACTCCCATGACACGTATGTTCTTTCATTTAGTGTTGTCATTCAACTCTCTGAGCCCCTGCTCAATTTTTTCCATTCTTTTCTCTCTCTGTTCTTTTCTCTCTTCAATTTTAGCTGCTCTGTCTTCAGTATCACTTATTCTTTCTTCTATCATTTCGAGTCTGCTGTTGTATGCTTCAAATGTATTTTTTACTTCACCTATTGTGTCTTTCATTCCCATGAACTCCGTTACTTTTCTGTTCATGATTTCAAATTCTTCTTTATGATCGCACAATGACTTCTTGATGTCATTGATCTCTTTAACTATATTCTCTTTCATCTCATTAATTTGATTTTGGAAATGTGTGCTCATCTCACTGATTAGTTCTCTCAAATTCTGCATCTCTTCTGGGACTTTGCTGTATTCATTTTCTTGGGCCATGTCTTCTATTTTCTTAGTATGGCTCGTAATCTTTTGCTGGTGCTTAGGCATCTGGTTAGTTTGTATTTTACTTAGATGCTCTATCTCTTTTTCTTTGATGGGGTTTTAGTGGCAGGAGACTGTGAGTTACCACAGCTCTTTGATTTTTGGCTCAACCTTGATTGTTAGGATTGTTCTGCTAGTTGCTCAAAAGTGGGCACTGGACCCAGTAATTGGTTGTAGAGTCATTTCCTAGGACCTTGGGCAGGGAGGCTATAGAGGCCAGGAAAAGCCTCTCTTACTTATTAATTTTCTTATGTGCACGTCCTTGGTCTGCCAGGAGAGTGCTCATTGGCAGCACTCAATTCAATGCCTGGTCGGAGCGTATTTGTTGTGACACAGACCAGATCAATGTGATAGAGCTTCCTGTCTGGGGGCTAGGAGCCCTGTGATTCAAACTTTCTGAGACCATTCTCCAGACTTCTCTCATAGCGCCCCCCTTTTCCCAGCTAGGAAATATTTCCACTCCCTTCTGAATCCTCAACAATCAGTCCCTGTTAGTAGAGGAGGAGATTGGGAGGTTTGTATTTCTTTAGCCCCTTGAAGGCTCCAAGGCAAACAATGGCGCAGCCCCACCCAGCCTGGAAGGGCTCTCGGGACAGGGCAGACCAAACCTGGGAGTCCAAAGCAGGGTCAGCCCCAGGCTCTCTCTCCCCTCTCCGGTGGTGTCCTCAACAATTAGTCCAGGCTAGAAGAGAGGGAGGTTGTGAGGGTTGGATTTCTCCAGTCCTTTCTGGCTCCCAGGGCAAACCTCCGTATGGAAGGTTCCGTGGGGCTCCGCAGCCCTAATTTCAGGTCAGAACCTGAGTCAGCCTAAGGCTGTGTCCCTCTCTCTCCCTTTTCCGGGAGTGGCAGATCCCTGAAGCCCCCTTTGTCTCTGGTCACAGGCCCAGGGGCCCGAGAATTCTGAAGAGTGTGGGGGAGGATGCCGGCTACAGCAGAAGCTGCTACTTGCAACTCACAGTTCTGTAGTCGCGATTTCCCTCTTCTGTCCCTCTCTCCTCTGGTTGGTGTGCAGCCTTCACCTGCTGTCCTAAACCCTAGAAGATCTTTTTCGGGGCTGTTTCAGCTTGTCCTCTAGCTATTTTTCTGGAGAAGAGATTCCCGTGTCTTACTAGTCCGCCATCTTCCCGGGAGTCCTATTTACTTTTTAAGATTTATTTATTTCTCTCCCCACCCTCCTCATTTTTTTGTGCACACATCTTCTCTTTAGGTGGCACCAGGAACCAATCCTGGGACCTTCTGGAGTGGAGAGAGGCTGCTCAATCTCGTGCCACCTCAGCTCCCTGGTCTGCTGCATTTCTTATTGTTTCTCTTCTGTGTCTCTTTTTGTTGTGTCATCTTGCTGTGCCAGCTCTCTGCGTGGGCCAGCACTCCTGGGCAGGCCAACATTCATGTGGGCCAGCTCTCCGCGTGGGCTAGCTTGACATGTGGGCCCTTTGCTTTTCACCAGGAGACCCTGGAAATCGAACCCTGGACCTCCTATATGGTAGACAGGAGCCCAACCACTTGAGCCACATCTGCTTCCCCCTATTAGCATTTAAATATGCTCCAGGCTTTTCCATCTAAAAATTACCCTGCCTCTATCCCAAGTCTTCAGCTACTGACTTCTCTCACTCCTTTTCACAAATTGAATGAATTATATTGATACATTCTAGATTTTTTAAATTTATAAAAACATTTTATTGAGGTATACTTTATATACAGTATATTCATTTTAAGTACACACCTCAATGGGTTTTTTTTTTTTTTATATTTTAAATTTTACATTAATTTTTTTTTTATGAATTTTGTCAATGAATGCACCTACTCCCCCCATTAAAACTCTAGAACATTTCCATCACCCCCCAAAATTCTCTGTGCTCCTTTGCTGTTAATCCTCCCCTCTCCCCATGCCTGGTGCACAGGTAACTAATGACCTATTTGCTGTCACTATAGATTAGTTTGGTCTGTTCTAGTATTTCATTTAAATGGAATCATATAGTATATACTCTTTTCAGTCTGCTTTTGTTCAGCATACTGATTTTGAGATTCATCCATGTTGCTGTGTGTATCCATTTTCTCCTTTTTCTATACCCCCTTCATCCTTAGTCAACTGCAGTCTGGTTTCTGCCTCTCCACTCCACAAAAACATTGCCTCCCAAGGTTACATGTGACCTTCAGGTCACTAAACCTGGCAGATCCTTTTCATTCCTTGTTTGGACTCTAGGGGGGCATTTAACACTATTGACCAATCCCTCTTTTTTCTTCTCTTGCTCTAACCATTTCTTCTCTTTTCTTTTGTTTTCTTCTCTTGCTCTAACCATTTTATCGTCAGTCTCCTTTTCTGTGTATCCTTTATATGTTAGTGTTCCTTAGTTTCTTAACTCACACCCACATGCTTTTCCTGGGTGATCACCTCCACTTCCAAGGTCTCATTTATTGTCAACATGCTGTTAATTACGGTCCTGGCCTCCCTGCCAAGCTGTAGATCTGTATGTCCTGCTGCCTAGCAGATTATACCACTTAGAAGACTCAGATGCATTTAAATTCAAGCATCCAAAAATGGAACCTCATCATCTACCCTTATGAATCTCCTCTTCTGGTATTCCCTATCACATCAAGGGCTTTATCTTTCACTTAGTTTCTCAGGCCAGAAATCTAAGTTATCCTTGACTGCTTCCTCTTCTTTCATATCCTCCATTAAACAATCACTAAATTAATTAGATTCTACCTTGTAAGCATGTCTTGAATCTCTATTGCTACTATGCTAGTTCATGCCTCTTTATCTCTTGCATGTCTTCCCTGAACCACTGCCCTGTCTAATTGGTCTCTTTAACGCCAATCATGCTTGTTTCAAACAATCCAGTATGCACAGATCTGATCTTTTCACTCTCCTACTTATAATCCTTCAAAGTAAAACTTTTAACAAGGGCTTTCAGGCCCTCTGCCAAACTTCTTGAGCCTCATCTCTTAAACCAGGGTAAACTTTTTTGTTCCACGGACCCCTCTGCCAGTCAGGTAAAAACCATGGACCTCTTACTAGGTCCACACTATACTGTGTATTATTTAATAAATATATCACATCCACCCCAACACATCCCCATAAGAATGTTTTTTTGAATTTCAATTCAAGCTCATGGACCCCTTGTTAAGAACCCCTGTATTAATCTCTTCCTGTATTTGGCAGTCTAGCCATTCAGAATTTACAATTCTTAGGAGTTATGGTCTGTTTTGCAACATTTTGCTGTTCCTTATGCATGAAAAGCTTTCCCCTCTAATTCTGCTTCCCTTCCCTGGCTAACTCCTATTCATTCTTCAGATCTTACATTAAATTTCACTCTTTTCTTCCTTCAATGAGCATTTTTGAATGTGTACTATGTATTAGACACTGGTTTAGGTGCCCTTTTTATCCTTTCACTCTTAAAAAAGTAAGTGTCCTCTTTCAAGCAGCATAGTTTGTATATATGCTTATTGGTTTAATGACGATGTCTTTAGTAGACCAATCAACTAGCTCTCTCAATTCAGGTTTGGCTCTTGCTATTTCTCCTCTCCACCTTCAGCTCACAAACTTAAGATATTAAAATGCATTTCTAGTTATTCTCATTAGAACTGAGCATGTTTCTGGTTTTAAGGCTATAAGTTATTGGTACTTTGCTTGTCCCTTGTCTTGGATAAGTTAGGGATACAAAAATCAACATGTTGATATGAATAAAGTATTCACATTCTAGGGTCATGTAGAAGGAAAAAAAATCTGTTTGAACTAAAGACAGACTAATCCAAGGCATATTCTCTTTGTAAGAGAAGTTAATTCTTCCTACTGAAAGATATTTAACTTACATAAAATCTGAATTTTTAAATTTACATTTAAATTAATAGGAACCATGTTTATAAAATTTGATAGTAGGTATGTTCAGATGCCCCAAGAATAACAACATTAATTATTAATTAATAGCATTATTAATTTTTACTTTATAGCTATAAATTATTTAATATATTTAGTTTATAAGCCACAGTAAAATGAATAGTTGTCTGTTTTGGACAACTTGCAAAATGTATATTAATTCTACCTATTCTAAATTTTTAATGATCTAGTATAGAATTTATAGATAAACACTACTTTAATATAAGTTCTTGCTTCCCTCTGAGAGTTTGTTCTTAAAAAGGAACGGATATCTGCGGCATGCTGGTGCGCGTGGAGAGCTGGCCCGTGTGGAGTGCTGATGTAACAAAAAGAGACAGAGGAGAGACAATGAGAGACACAACAAACCAGGGAGCTGAGGTGGCTCAAGCGATTGAGTACCTCTCTCCCACATCGGAGGTCCCAGGTGTTCGGTTCCTGATGCCTCCTAAAAAGAAGATGAGAAGAGAAGACAAGCAGACAGAGAGCACACAGCAGACAGTGAACACAAAAACACAAGGGGGTGGAGGGGAATCTTTAAAGAAAAAAAAAGAACAGAGAGCATTTCATTGCTAGAATGTACATGTAGACATACTCACAGAGGTATATTATTTTTGGAGATTATAAGATTAATACCAAATTTTTTTTTAATTTGAAAAAAATACATATACAGAAAAGAACAGACTTCCAATTCTGTTATTGACAGGCTAGGTAATTTGGTCTAACTCTTACATTGAAGACAACTAAAAAGAAGTGGATGAAATGTTTTTTAAAAGTCTTCTTAAAATCGTTAAAGAGCTATTATAGTAGGAAAATACTGGACCAAAACTTAGGAAAAGACAAGAACCAGAAAAGTTAGCATAGCACACAACTGCACTTTTTTTTTTTTTTTTTTTGACTTGAAGGCATTTGCCAGTTTTCTAGAAATAGCTTCAATATTGAAATGAACTGCAGCTTGTGTGTGTGTGTTGGGGTGGGGGGACTGGAACCGGGGATTGAACTCTGGAACTCATATGTGGGAAGCCAGCATCAACCACTGAGCCACATGAGCTTCCCTAAGCTGTTTATTTTGTTTGCTTGTTGTTTTTTTGCTTTTAGGAGGCACGGGGAACTGAACCCAGGACCTCCCACGTAGGAAGCAGGTGCTTGAGCCACATCTGCTCCCCTGAGCTGCTGTTTTGGTGGGCTTGAAGGCCAAACACAGGTCAGGACTCTGATAAAACATGCCCACTTTAAACTAGGACCCTGGAGGGCTATACCCTCAAGGGTGAACTGGATGTAAAAAAAGTCTTTGCCAGACTTTCAGTCCAACTTTTGGTCATCTAAGCGGTCAAGAGAAACTCAGATCTTGAACGGGTATTATGGTGGTTCCTGGCTAGTAATGCCTCCAGGTGCCTAATAGGGATAAATAAAAATCATCTCTGAAGTAAGACAGCATTATATCCTACTAAAACTTAAATTATTCCTATATGTATTTTATGTATTCAGTATACAAAGATAACCAGGCACAAAAGAAAACAAGACCTCACAAGTGAGAATTAGAAATAACAACAGATAACAGAAACAGACCCATAAAAAACTTTAAATATTAGAGTATCAAAATCAGATTACAAAACAGTTATATGTTCATTAAGGTCAAAGAATAGCCACACTTGGAAATATCATCAGGGAACTATAAAATGTGACATAGCAGATTTGAAAGAAAATCCAAGAGAAATTCTAGAATGGAAAATAAAGAATACAATGGATGGGTTTACAATGGTTTTAATATATTAGATGCAGCTGAAGGGAGGTTAGTGAACTATAAAATTGCTTAGGAAAAACTATCAAGAAGGCATCTTGGAAAGACAAGATGGAAAATACAAAAGAGAGGATAGGGGGACGGATGTGGCTCAAACGGTTGGGTATCTGTCTCCCATATGGAGGGACCTGGGTTCAATCCCAGGGACTGCCCGGTAAAAAAAAATAAAATTAAATAAATAAATAAATAAAATAAAATGTTAAAAAAAAAAAAGAGAGAGAGGATAAAGAGCTATAGAGGATATGGTGAAAATCATCCAATATTCATTTATTTGGAGGTCCAGAAGTTGAGAGAGAATATTTGAGGAGATAATATAGTGAAGAATTTTCTAGAACTGATGAACATATGAAAAAATTTCAATGACTCCCAAGCAGAATAAAAATAAATCCATACCCAGATATATCATAGTAAAATTGCCATAAATCAAAGGCAAAAAAAAAAAAAAAAAATTAAGTAGCCAGATACCTTCAAAGGAGTGACAGACTACAACAGACTTCTTGGGAGCAATGGAAGGTAAAACAGAGCAGAAAGTTAGGATCTATGTATCAAAAGAAAGTAACTTCCAACCTAGAATTCTATACCCAGTAAAAATATCCATCTAGAATTAAGGCAAAATAAAGTTTTTTCAGATAAACAAAACATGGGACCATTCCCCAATAGAAGACCCACGCAAAACAAACTCTATAAAGTGTCAACTTCTGTAAAGAGCCAGATAGTAAATATTTTTAGGCCTGTGGGCCTTAAAGTTTGTCACAACCATTCAGCTCTGCTGTTGTAGTGCAAAAGCAACCATGGACAACACAACATGTAAATGAACAAGCCTTGCAGTATTTCCACATCCGTTTCCCTATTTCAATGAAACTGTTTACAAAAATAGTGGGCTGAATTTGGCCTGTGAGCCATGGCTTGTAGGCTCCTGTTCTAAAGGATGAACTTCAGACAAAAGGGAAATGATCTCAGGTGAAAAGGCAGATTCCAGAAGGAATGCAGAGCAAAGATAGTGGTAATTAAATGAACATGATATGAGAAACTTGGTTTTTAAAAACATAAACACTAACAAGGAGATGAGGATGGACAACTACCACACCAAGAGACCGAGAGAGTCTACAACTGCAAGCAAGAGAGTCCCATCCATCAGCCATATGGGATTGAAGTCCCCTCTCAATTAGAGGTGGAGTAGGCATCACCATCCCAGAATCCTGAGGATTGGGGAATAAAATATGGACTAGAGTAGACATACTGCTATTCTACTATTCTTATTGTGATTCTAGCAATGGAAGAAATTATATCATTGATGTGGAGACAGTGGCCACTGGAGGTGCTGAAGTCAGGGAGAGGGAAAAAGAGGTGTAATATGGGGGCATTTTCAGGACTTGGAATTGACCTGAATAACATTGCAATGACAGATACAGGCCATTAAATATCCTGCCATAACCTAAGGAATTGAGTGGGAGAGAGTGTAAACTACAATGTAAACTATTAATTCATGCTTAGTGGCAATGCTCCAAAATGTGTTCATCAAGTGCAGTGAATGTACCACACTAATGAAAGAAGTTGTTAATGTGGGGAAAAGTGGGAGGTCTGGAGAGTGGGGCATATGGGAATCCCTCATATTTTTTTTATGTAACATTTTATCTTTTAAAAATAAATAAAAATAAATATAAAAAAACATATACAACTAAAACACATGATATTAAGAGCATATAAGTTGGAAAGGGGTAAATGGAGTTAGTTTTCTAGGTTTATTATCTTTCTTGCAGAGTGTAAAGCTATTGATTAAATTAGACTTTTGTATGTTAAGGATGCATATTATAATTTCTAGGGCAATATCTAAAAGAAAACTAAGAAAAAAACTTCCAAAATACTAGAGAGGAAAAAATGAAATGATTAAAAAGCACGGAAGAAAGGGGAAAAATTAACATAGAACAGGTGAGACAAACAGACAAAATAAGAGCTTTAAACTCAAACATATTAGTAATTACATGAATATAAATCATTAAATGCTTCAATTAAAAGATAGTACCAGACTAAAAAACAAAATTAACTGTATGCTGCTTATAAGAGATATATCTAAAATGTAAACACTTTGAAAGGTAGAAAGTAAAAGGAAGATGAGAACTAAAACCTCATCACTAAGATATGGCTATTCAACATTTTAGTGAATTTCCTCCTTATGGATATTATTTTTCAAGTTAAGATCATACTGCATATATGAAAGTGTATCCTTCTACGACCCAATGATTTGTATTTTTAAAAAAATTGTAAATCAGTTTTCAAAAGATGGTATTCCTAGTATTTGGAGTTGTTTGGAATTTTGAGTTCTCTGAATAACCATAACCAGAGGGAAACTGTTTTGTGAATTAGTAAAGATAACATAATTCTAAAATTTTTATTTTAAATACGTGTTCAAAGGGATCTTGGGACTGATTGCTATTTCATGTTAATTTTTTATTGATTCTGCTAATAAATTATAAGGTTAAGGTGATGTATATACAATTTTAATGAACAAAAAATTTACCTTCTTTTCAAAGTATCCAGTAAGTTCCTTTGTCTCATCTTAAGGAGTATTTCACAAAACACACACACACATACACAGAACCCCACCAGGCTCTGAGCTAGGCATTTTCTGTTAGTGCTTTTATTCTTCAAACAACGCTGTATGTTAATTGTTGAAGGTCCCAGTTAGTAATCAGCAGAGCAAGGATTTGAATCCAAGCTAATGAACCCACTGGCTTTCTTTCCCATTGTCATTGCTGCTGATACACTGGAAAGGCCTGATTCTCCAAATAAACCTTTTCAAGCAGGAAAAAAATTCTCTACAAGATCACCTCCTTAACAATTTCTCAGAACACTTCCTTTTTTTTTTTTTTAGACTTGTTTGCGCTCGCTGCTGTTCGTTGTGTGCGTCTGTTCTCAGAATACTTAACTTCTGTAGTTTCAAATGTATATGAACAGTTCTTGTTATTTCAAAGTAATGATGATTTATTCAAATGGATTAAATTGTTTTCTTTTGTGTTAATTTCAGGTGTTATTTCCTGAACTTGGCGTATCCCATTTCGGAGGGCTTACAGTCCTCTGCATGGATGAAGGAAGATGACCAGACGTCAGATCTCCAGGGTTCCTCTTGTAGAGAGCGTCTCTGAAACCCAGTTTGTCAGTGAATGTTCGTTTAGGGATACTCCCACATTAGCTACTAAGACTACTAACCTCATTGGAACAGACAGGCACAGTTTCTACTTACTTTCGATTTGGGCTAATCCTCTAACACATTTTGCTAATTTGGGTCTTGTTCACAAGCACAGCGTGCCGCAAAACCCTACCAACCTGCCGCGGAAGAGTGAGGTTTTGTGCTTAAGAGCACCTCTGGCTCGCGAAGCGAGTGAGAACCCAGAATCTCGCGGTATCTGAGAGGAAAAGGGTGGGAGGAGTGTGCGTGCACACGCTTGAGAGCCGTTAGGGTGGGACACTTCCCAGGCGGGGCGGGAGGAGCGAATACAGTTGAACGCCAGTTGGTGGAGCCTCCGCGGGAAACGAATAAGCGCGAGGTGCGTGCGCGCACACGTCGCGGCGACGGTGGCGGCGAGCGGCGTCAGAGCTTGGAGGGGGGGGTTGACGGCTTGTGGCGGGTGGCGGTGTTGGAGGCGATATTTTGCTTATCCTGTATCGCTTCTGTCCCAGGAACCGAACGGAAAGTGAGGGAAGGAGGGTGGCTTTCAGGGGCTGCTGCCTTCCACGTATACGTCGTCGTGAGGAGCGCAGCTCGGACTCTTCAACCTCTCGGCTCCCTTTCCGCACGCCTTGAGGCGGCGGCAGCACCAAGACAACATCTCACCTCCCCCTACCCCGTCCCCTATCCCCCCTGGCCCAAAAGGGCCTGGCCTGTGCCCCACCCCCGCCTGTCCGCCCGCTACGCCGCCGCCATGTCGGCGCAGGCCCAGATGCGCGCAATGCTGGACCAGTTGATGGGCACCTCCCGGGACGGTAAGTCTCTGCCAGAGCCCTGGGGGTGGGGGAGGGGACGAGAAGGAAAGGGGAAGGGGTTCTGAGGGCGCACCTGGGCTTGTGTGTGTGGCTGAGTAAGGGGCTCCCAGATTGGTAACACGAGGTCCCGGCTCCCGTTCCATCCAATCAAGGCCTGGCAGGCGGGTTTGGGGGCGGTGACCTTGCGGATTGGCGGGAACTGCTGCCAATGGGGTAAGGTGGGGCCTGGAGGTAGAAAGGAGAGTTTATGCATTTAATGTTGACTTGGCTGGGACCGGAGAGCCCACGTCTCTCTCGCGTAGTCGGGCTGCCTGGGCTTTTTTTTTTTTTTTTTCCTTTGTTGTTGTTGTTGCGGATTAGGTATCTGCGGACCGCTGAAGCTTCCGCCCCCTGAACTAATTCCTTAACCCAGAGATTTGGTATCGTCCCTCGCCGCCGACCTTCTCCCCTTCCCCCACTGCTCCCCCATTTTCCTGGGTCAGGAGGAAACCTCTGCTATTACCCTAGTCCTATAGAAGCACTCTCTATCTCTGTCCCCACGAAAACAACCATTCTTGTGGAAAAATCTGACCCAAACCATGGTTTCTTGAAGTATGTTTGGCCCCATTTTGTGGAAAGAAAAATGTTATGGTCTGTTTTTCGGAGAGACCTCCATTTTGTTAAACAATTTAATAGAGTCTTTGTTCAGTAAATATTGACAAATTTTGCATGTGTCCCATGTGAAACCATTTTGAAAATTTGGTGCCCAGTGAAGTAGAATTGAGGGAAACAAAGATCCTTTTAGGCACTTAGGTTAAAATCTGTCTAGAAAACTACTAATTGCTGGATTATCCTTTTGTCATAAAGAGAATTTCTAAAAAGGTGAAATGCTTTTGCTTTTTGATGATAACTAGTATGTACTCTTTCAGATTCAACTAAAATCCATGCTCTTATGGGGGAAAGGTCTAGCTCAGTATTTTAAAAGCAAAACCCTTGCGCATTTTTGTATGTGCTTTTTCAGGCAATTCATTTCTAAGCCACTTAAGTGTTTTGTTTTTTTTCTTGACAAGTTGTTGAAACGTCTTCATTTAAGAGAAAATACATTTTTAACTTTAACAGTTGGTTTTATTTACTTGAATGCTTTACAGCAAAATATGTGACTAGCTGAAAAAAGAACCATGTAATGAATTCACATCTTTTTAGCAAAGCATATTTAGAATGGTTTTTAAGAATTCACAGTTGAATTTTAATAAACCCCCATTGGTTACTTTGTGGAACATATAGACAAATAGGTAGAGATGGCAAATCTGTTTGTGGTTGTGCAGAGAGGAGGGAAATTTTGGGAAGGAAGTAGGTTTTATTTTTGTAGTAAACCATTGAAAGTTAATATTAATTAAAAAGACCACTTGAGAAACTTTTAGGAAATATCATTTTTCATATTTGGATAGGAGTGGTTGCTTTGTAACTGCACCATGTCTTAACATTGTTCCTTTTCCAGTAAGGAGAGGGTATGGGGAAGTGGCTTAATCCAAGATTTTAGCTGACAGGATAACTAATTTAATTTAATAAAGCTATAGAAATCATTTAGGACTTATTTTACATGTTCCTTTTAAGCCCTGATGGGTACCAGTTTTGGTACCCTCTGCATGAATTGGCTTTCCTAATTTTACTGGAAGGGTAGTTGAATCAAGATAATTCCCATCAGCTGATACACTTCTGAAATAAGTGTATTAGCTGAAATAGGTAGCCTTTCTGTATTGGAAAGCTAAATTAAAAAAAAATATATATATATATTCCTTTGTCTGTAGATGGCAGAAACATTGATTTCTTAAAACCCACTCTGCTTTGTATATAAATAAATTTACTTTTTTTTTAATGTGTCACTGGATTTTATTTTTTATTATTATTATTTTTTTGCCTCCAGACTTAGAGAATTTATCCATGAACTCATGTTTATGAATCCACGATATAACTTAGCTGAAATGACTGGATTTTCACTGCTGTATTGGGCCAGAAGTAAGAAATATATTACTTTGAAGGAAAATAATTGAATTTTTTTTTTTTTAATATCCAAATTCTTTTATGTATACAAGATGAGTCAGGACATTCTTTTCCTTCTTTCTGGATATTTAATGAGTTTACATATTTCATTTTATGATTCAGGACCTTTACATAATATAGCGTTGTTCTTTTTTAGTACATAGTCAACTTCAAGTTATCCAGGTACAGGGGAATATGGACACGTTCCTGAATAACACTTGAATAATTTGAAACCATATAATGGAGAACTTTGTATTGGACACAAGAACAGCTAACAGAGAACTCTATTGGGTGTCTTTGTCACAAAGAGGTGGAAATTGGGATCCAGGAGGTGGGAGAGAGATGGAAAAAGTGGGGAGGAAGGTACCTAAGGTAGTGCCTGTCTTTTTTTTTTTTTTTTTTTTTCCCCCTTAAGTCCCAGAGACTAACTTATAAAGCTTCCACTCACGGTGGTAATAACCTTTTTGATCCTTAGTGTGTTCCATCCGAGAGGATCTGAAATGGTTCAGGAGGTATCAGGCTCTCACTGGTCCAGGGTACTGGGAAACCTTGCTTCCCTTTCTCCTCCCACCCTCCCCAATGAAAGATATCTTTCTTCCTACCACTCCCAGCAGTTTTTAATTTGTTCCTTTTAAAACTTCTTGGAGATTTAAGTCTATTAGTTAAATCAATCATTTAGAGTACCCAAACTTCACTGAAGTCCTCAGGAATAGGAATTTCAGTGGCAGGGAAATGGAGAGGTAATTTTGGATCACTGGGCACTTCAATAAAGTACAGACTTTGGTGAGTAGTGAAAATTGGGGACTTTGGACAACCAGAGGGCAGCATGATGGCACTGGGAGGCTGGGCAGGGGGATGATCAGGAGGTGGGAGAGGAATGCATAAGGGAGGTGGGAGGGCCAAAGACAAACTTTGCCTTCTTTGCAATTTTGCCTAGGGCCCTGGTGGTGGCAACCGCCTGTGTGCCACTGAAAATCGTGCCGATGCCTGGCATACTGCATAAATGGAAGCAGGGTACCGCGTGAGTTGAAACATTGGTCACACTATATAAAGTTTGTATATGTGAATCAGTGTAACTCGTACCCATGTAACTGGGGGTCTGACTGTATTTGGATTTTTCTGATAAGGAATCATGGGCTAAGGAAAAGAGCACTGGGCTGAGGCTCAGGAGACCTGGTTTCTAGCCCCAGCTGTACCTCTAATTGTAACCTTGGGTAAGTCACTTAACCTTTTTTCCCTCAAGATAAGTCTCTAATTTGTTAAATGGGAAAACAAATACTTTCCTATGTTGTACTGAAAAAATGTTGGAAAATACATATATTTTAAGTTTTTATGAAGGGAGGAATCATAAGTAGATAGAGATTATTGTATTTTATCTTAACTCTAAGATACATTACATTTTATAAATATCTTTTAGGTTTAATAGAGAGGAGAGGGATAATTTGTTGTTTTTTCTAAACACACTCCATTTGAAAACAGAGAGGAGCAGTACAGGAAAATTCAAGAAGCAGTTTTGGATTTATGATCAGTTGGAGGAACTTACTGTCTTCGAAAGACTAGTCTTTAAAAAATACTTTTTAAAATTCTGATAACATATATACAACTTGAAGACTATTGTCATTTTTGCTAGGTTGCATTAATTGCAAGGATGTCCTTTAGTAAAGCCCTTTTGCACCATAGGCAGTTTGGTTATGATAAGTCTTTGGTCCTGACCCCAGAAAGGCCTGGTAAGGTTAAGAGATAGGAAATAAATTAAATAGGGGGTGTGAATTTAGATTACACCCTAAGTTTGGAAACTGTAGAGAAGTTAGTAGTCCTGAAGGTTATATTCCTCTTAATTGCTTATAACCATTAAGAGTCTTATGTTCTACCGACTGAGCTAGCTGGGCTGCTTATAACCTTTAAATGGGAGCAGAGACCATCTCTGAAAGGTCAGAATGGCAGTCTGCTCTCAAAAACAACCAAGTAGTCTATTAGAATTTGATAAGAATTATATAGCATCTTTGTTGTCCATTAGAATTAGGGTAGGGAATGTTCTGGGCAAGTTAAAGCTTTCAGGTAATTTAGCTATTTTTTTTGATGGTAAGCTTTCTAAACTATGATGTACACCCTTAGTTAATAGAGTATATTGATCATAATTTAATATTTCTGTTGATCAGTATTATTGTGTTTTAGTTAATAGTTTATACGTTGTAAAACCCAAGGATACTCATCCTAGGGGATTCCCTGGAAAATACAGTTCAGAAAATCACTAATCTATTTCTAATATGTTTAGTGTATTAACTATATACCTTAGAGGGCAGTGTAACATTGCTACCTTTCTGCAAAAGTAATTACTGAATCAGAGATTGAAGTAGTGTTTTCTTCAGTGGCTTTTCTTCTTTATAAAATCTTTACTGTAATCTGTGTTCTTTGATTTACCATCAACATTGGGAGCATTTTCTCTTTTCTCATTAACGTAATGAACCATATTCATTTCTTGGTCAGTTGTAAGCCATTCTTCTATTTCACTTGGATTGTTCATTTTAAGTGAAGGAGGCGTAGCCCTTAATGTACCAGTACAAATTTTAAAAATAATGGAGTTTAAGCTTATAAATTCTTTTCCATATTAAGCCATTTCAACAAACATAAGGCTAAACAGTTTCTCTGAGTATTAGTAAATATTTGACTTTATCAGAGTCCAGTCATATCTAAAACACTGGAAGCTCTGGTAGCTGCTTAATGAATCAGTTAGAAAAATTTTCTTCATTTTGCGTTTTGAAATCTGAATAATATTTCTATCTACAGAGCAGCCCAGAAAACAATAAAAGTATCACCTCATATAACCATGCATTTTACGTGAATTCTCTGCAGTTGTTTAGCTCTCTTCAAATAAGCATATGCTTCTGAGGTGCTCTTTTATTTTACTCAGGTAAAAACAAAAAACAAAAATAATTTTGTCCATTTCTGCCTAAGGCTTATAAGCAACAAATAGATCATTAAAGGTTTTTATTTGAGTAGGATGTCATATAAGGATAAATGTAGCAGGTTGCATGTTCAGGATGGGTAGGAGGAATTCAAAGATAAATTGGTGTCATGGGTCAGGGTCAGGCTTAGTGAGTCAGCTAGTATTCATTACCAGGTGGTTCATACGAGCTTTGATTTGCTTAGGATTCAAGCAAGTCGTGAAATGAGGGTATAAGGCAGATGGCTTAAAACTGAGAGTCAGCAAGTGTGAACAAGACTAGAATAAATGAGGCAGATGCTCCTTAAGAAAGGAATTCCAGCAAGGTACTTAAAAGGCAGTAAGGCCCAAGGTGTTACTATAGTTTTTAAGAAAGCATAGGCAATTCTACTCAACCTCATTAGTCTACAAAGAAATTGTAGACTAAGATGATGCAGGAAATTGGAATATCTTGCTGGAGAAGGAGTGAACAGGGCAAAGGAGAGGGTAAATTTCTGACAGGAATCTTACGACGTTAGCACAGAAAAGTCATTTTATTCCTCATGTTCTAGTAGCCGCTAGGATAGAATTTGAAAGGCAAGGTCCAAAATAGATCAGTTCATCAGTTTCCTAAGATTATTGAATAAAGTAGTTGTAAAAATTCTGAAATTGTCTGCAGCTTCATGTTCTTTTAACTGAATAACTTATGACATTGGAAACTGTTTTTAAAACTCTTGTTAGATATTGACCCATATGTTCTCATTTAATTGTGAACCATGGTCAGTGACGTTTGACATATTTGACTCAACGTGCAAAGAATTTTATCAGTTGTGTTTGCTGAGTCTTTCATCACGTCTCCTTAATGCTTAATAAATTTTATTTTTATCCTCTTAAGAACTTGTTATCTGTAGACCTGAGTTTTTTCTTAAAACTTTTCAAATTTTTTGCTTTTCAATATATAATGTTGGATATTTATTTATTAGATAGTATCTACTTCTGCCTTACTCTAATAGGTTGTACAATCTATATACCCATTTCAGTTAAAATTATGCTTTAGATGAGGGGTTGGCATCATGATCCATCTGCTTTTTGTAAATAAAGTTTGAGTGGATTTTGTACAAATTGTCTGTGGCTGCTTTGCCTTAAAACAGCAGAGTTGCCACAGACAGATGGCTGGAGACCTAAAATATTTTCTTTCTAGCCCTTTAAGAAAAAGCTTGTTTTAAAAAAAGAAAAGAAAAGAAAAATATAGAAGGCATGTATGTAGGCTACCAGGCCCCACACACGGGTGCGCAGCCAGGCCCCTCAAGCAAGGCAGCGCAGGCGGTAGGGCGCCTCTCTCCCACATCAGAGGTTCTGAGGCTCGAATCCCAGTGAAGAGAGGAGGAGAAGGATGAGAAGAGAGGGCAGGAAACACGCAGAGTCACCCAGCGAATGGACTCAGAAACAGCAGAAACGGGAGGTGGAGGGTAAAAATGGATAAAAGTAAATAAATAAATCCTTTAAAAAAAAAAAGAAAAAGAAAAAGCTTGTTGACCCTGTTTTAAATCAGTGATTCTCAAAGTGTGGTCACCAGACTAGTGTTCTTAGTATCATCTGGGAACTTGTTAGACATGGATATCTTGGGCCCACCCCAGACCTACAGAGTCAGAAATGGGGCCAGGAGTCTGTTTTAAGAATCCTGAGTGATTCTCCCATCCAAGTACTAACCAGGCCCGACCCTGCTTAGCTTCCGAGATCAGACGAGATCGGGCGCGTTCAGGGTGGTATGGCCGTAGACCTGAGTGATTCTGATTTACATTAAAAGCTTGAGAAGCCACATTCTAGATAAGTATTTCCTCAGTGTTAGTCACATATATAGCCTTCACAATTTTTTTTTTTTTTACTGTTTTTTTATTTAATATTTTTTCTTTAAAATTTAATTTAATTTAAAATGAGCGTCTAGCACCATAAAAGTAAATGCAATGGAAACACAGTTGTTGTTATAAAGATATAACTAGACCCTGTTGCCACTTAAGGTTCCCTAGATTAAAAATTATAACTTGTTAGATGTGTTAAATACATATTAGCACCAAATGGAAACTTTTCATGACTTAATCATGATAAATAACTTTCTTACTAAGTGATTCGGTGGTGTTTAAAATGTCATATTGATGAAATCATATATCATTTAAAATCATCTTTTGTACAATACAAATCCCATACTTTGGAAAGTACTGTGCTAGATACTCGTGTGAAAGGAAAGCTGCTTTTTGAACTGTGGTGTGCTAAATACCCAAGCCCATAAGCAGAAATGACTGTCCAGACATATACGCCTCGATACGGAGAAACTAAGAAGATATGTAGAGAGGTCCTTCTAGACCTGCAAGATGAAAATACCGTATTTAGTTCAATTTCTTGCTTCTCCTTTAGTGTTTTAGCCCATGGGAGTCAACAGTTCTACACAAGATTTCACAAACCCATTCCACAGTGGGGATGTGAAAAGGTGCCTTGTTGTTGGAAAAGCTGGTTATAAAGAGAACTATGGGAGGAAGGGGCTGTGATTCTGCATTATAGACAGGTAAATAGAGTAAGGTGTGCTTGCTAGGAAAACAGTTGATTTTATCTCAGATTCTAGAAACTATGTATAAGCATTTTGGGAAATTTCTTTGTTATGATTTGCCACATGGAGTTAGAGGGAATGCTTCCCCACACATGGTGTTGTATATATTGATTGATGTTCTCTAGGGCATAGTAGTCATTGATAGGAATAGAATCTTTTTTTGAGTGTCCCCTGGTTGGTGAGTTGCATTCGTTATTTTTTCCTTTCCTTTTCTTAGAGCTTATGGACATGTTTGCCCCTATTATATTTTGACTCTGTAATAAAGTAGTGACATAGGACTCATACACTTAAAATCTTGTAGGGAGTAAAGATTTACACATGAACAGTTATGTTTATTGTTAAATGACAAATTATGTTGTACAACTTACAGATACCTCATTTTGAAAAAACTTTAAAGTGCAAAAGGACAAACACCTATATGAATGGACAAATGTTATTTTGTATATTTCCCTCAGAATTAAAAAAAAAAAATCATTACAAATAAAAAGTCCCTTTTGTTCCCTTTCACAGTCTGTCCTTTACCCAGAGGTAGTCCTTGTGAATGTGGTGTATGTTCAGTGTGACACAATATTTCTGTTGTGTTGTTTCAGTAGTTTTAAGGCTCACGTCTCCTTCATGGTAATCTGTTTTTTATTTTAACTTTCTTCCTATATTATTGGGTTGTCCGTTTATCACCTCTGTCCTTTGATAGTCTCATTTCTTTTCCCTTTTCATTTCTTTCCTTTGCCTGTTGGTGTTAGATTTGGGGAGGCTCTGCTTGGCTTTTATAGGTATTGCCAACCACTGAGAATTTGTCTTTTTTTAATAGATAAAGCAGTCAATTACTTTTCCTTTGATTCTTTTCAGCTATTTCTTCATAGCCAGAGATAGCTCTCATTACTTCTAATTTTGTGTATAGGAGGTTCTGGATGATAGACGGCACCACATTTCCAGAGTGCGGTTGTTACTGTATCAGAATTGCAGCTCTGCAAGTAAGTATCAAAATGCAAAATTCAGCAGGCTGCAACTTTTTAAATGACTGACTTTGCTTTATGACATACATCATAAAACAAATTGTATATAGCCCACATTTAGAACTTAATTTTTAAGTAACTGTTTATTCAAGTTTTTCTAATGTATCTCTTAAATCTAAGAAGAGAAATACCCTGATTTCCTCAAGTGTGTATCTTCAGAATTGTTGAGAGAAGTTGGGGGTGGAGTGGGGGGGTAGAGTAGAGTTCTTAGAATGCAGCTACTTTGTTGTTTCTGATTTCACATTTCTGTCAGCATCATTGTTAGCTCTTAAAGCATTTTCTTCTCCCAAAGCTGTTTTCCAGCCTCATTTTTTATGATCTTGTTACATGGGTTTTCATGGACAAATGGGCTGGGAGATTTAAAAAAATTGTTTTTAACATTATTAATCTTTGTATCCAGAAGAATGAACTTATTTTGGAAACTTCTTCTACAATGGATGTTGTATTTTTTTTTAATTTCTGGGCTTGTCATGGGGATTATGGTGAGGATGATATTTATACCTTTTTATAATTATAGATTTATAATTATAAAAATAATTATTACCATATAAACCAAAGGAGTAGGAGGGATAGCCTTTCTGAACTGTATACTATCCTTGTTTTTGCATTTTCTGAGGAAAGAAAAGCTGCTTCTACTCAGTATGGTTTTTTATAAGTTCTGTTGGAAAGAATTGACTTGATATTGCATTTGGAAGGGAGATCATCATAATTGTTTTTCCCATTGCCATCTTTCACTTAGTGTTCTTTCTTTTCCTTATGTAATAAATATATTTCTAAAAAGTTTAATATATATCAAGTCTTATTAACTTTTCAAAACATCCATAGTCAGGGGAGCCGATGTGGCTCAGTGGTTGAGCGCCGGCTTCCCACCTACGAGGTTCCAGGTTCAATCTCCACTTCTGGTACCTCAAAAAAAAAAAAAAAAAAAAAAAAATCCATATAATCATATTATGTCAAGACATGGTGGCGAGTCCTTTTGTAAAATGGACACTATACTTTAAACTGTTTAAGTTTGAAAAGTTACAAATAAATGCAGATATATAGTGGATTAGTGTATTTCTTAAGGGCATGTGGAATGAAAAAATAATGAGTTATTTTAAAAGGTTAATTATTGAAAGGTTTATATAAGTGATTTTTAAGTTGCATTTTAAAGGAACAACAAAGGTAGGTGGGAGAAGTTAGTAGAATTGGTGAGAAAGTTTGACGAGGGTGTTAAAGTGATCACATTTGTTCCTCAGTGTAATAGTACCTGTGCATCAATAGTCATCTGCTTTTACCTTGGTTCTACTTGAAGACAGAGGGCTTAGTTGAGCACTTAAGTTCTCTTCTTACTCTGTACTAGACCAGAAATTTATTTATTTATTTTTAGGAGGTACTGGGAATTGAACCCAGGACCTTGTACATGGGATGCAGGTGCTTAACCACTGAGCTACATCCTCTCCCCAATGAGAATTGGTTTTTTTGTTTGTTTTTAGGAGGTACCAAGGGTTGAACCTGGGACTTCGTACATGGGAAGCAGGCACTCAACCACTTGAGCTACATCTGCTCTCCTAGACTAGAAATTTTAAGATGGACATTAATCATGAGTCTTTATGTAATTACCACATTGTTATGTGGACTCAGCAGCTTATTTTGGGAAAAATGGTAATAAGAGGGAAGAAAATTTTTCTGCATTTGGGAGTACAAGGGGACAGGGAAGCTTTAAGCTTTAAGATTTCAGTGTTGTGCCTGTTTATAGCTTTAGGTTTCCCTTCATTGAAGGGGTATGGTTCTTATGTCAGAGGGAGGGGCCCTGCCTTTTCCCAAGCCAGTTGTGACTCATGGCCTTGAACAAGTATACCTGTGGGGAAAGTTTTCTCCTCTTCTGCCCCCATTTCTACACTAGGGGATTGTTAGATTTAGATTTGCTTTGTGTGCTATTGAGTTTTCTCCTTCCTCTTTCTTTTCCCTAAGCTAAGCTGTAAACGAATGCTGTACAAAAGAAATACTACGTAGTCGTTTTTATAAATTGCTTGCCATTAATGTCTGATAATACGCAGTAAAATAAGGATTCTGCATACCATTAAATATGTCAAATATTGCAAACTTTAAGATTCTTTTGAAATTACAATACTAAACTCGGTTCACTTTTGCTTAGCCTTCACAGTTGTTGATCACATAGCATGGTCATCCACTCACAGCTTAAAAAAATACAGGGAGCATCGGACAGAATGGGTAAAGTAAAATTTTGATGTTTTTAAAATAGCAGCTAAATCTATGAAAGTTGATTTGGTTTATTGTTTGTATGGGAGGGAGAGGGTGGGTGGCATTGGGGTGGGGAGGGTGGGCATTGGGAAAATAGCATGCATCACTTAAAATGATGTCAGATACTGTGTAGGCTGTTTTAAGTGTTACAATTAAAATCTAAGTCTACGTTAGTTTCAGAGAAGGCAGGACCATATAATGGCAGTATTAGGAATTACAGTGGGGTATTTTTTCCTTCCAACAGATTGAAGGGGATATTTGAGTGCAGTTTGGATAGGAGTCTTCTTTTTAAAGTGACTTGCCCATATTCCATGAGTAAAACTGACTGCCTCAGTAACACCTTAGGCTCTATTAGATTGCTCAAAGACCAAGAGAGGAATAATAAGCGTTCCAGTTTTTATTGTACACCTATGACTCATTTATTCTCAAATAAAGGTAATAATTCATGGTATCCATGAAGATGTTGAACAGTGAGGGAGGTTAAGAGAGTTGTTACTTGGAAGATAGTTGCTTGGTAGGAATTATTAATAGAAATGTTGCTACATCCATTCAAATGAAAAACACTTTGTCTTCCAAGTTCTAAATCAAGTATCTAATTCTGAAAACTTGACATTGTAATCACGTACAAAGCCTAATTAATTATTGTGGAGGTTATAAGGGAGAAGGACCTTCATGTTCTTTTGGGAAGGGATTTGTGGTGGTGGTGGTGGTGTTGACTCAAATAACTTGGTCTAATCTCTGCCCCATCATTTAAAAAATTTTTTTAAATTTTGTCTACACACTAAAAATCTGATTAAAAAATGGAAAAAAAGTTTAATAAATGGCATTTTACCCAAGAAATATTCTGGCCCCACTTTTGCCATTCCTGTACATGAAGCTGTTTGCCAAAGCCAAATATGTTCTATTTACATTTTCCCAAACCGTCCTACCTCTTTTTTTTTTTTTTTACCGGGAGGTCCCGGGGATCGAACCCAGGTTCCTCCATATTGGGAGACGGACGCCCAACCAGTTGAGCCACATCTGCCCCCCCCCGTCCTACCTCTTTAAGCTTTGTCAAAGATAATATCCCAGTTTGGAATGCTCTCTTTTCTCCTTTCCTTTGGTTTAAAACTATCTTTCCTTCAAATTTTGGCTTCTGCTTATTGCATGAAGCCTTTTCCAAGCTTTCCATTCCTTGCTGGTCATTCTAGTCTTGGGATTTCTGAAGTGCTACTTATTTGAAACACCATTTGGCACTTGGAATCATGCTACCTGTGTTAATTGTTACTTCATTTATATGTCCTACTTCTAGCAAAATCATGGTCTCCTGAGGGTAGAGAGCTTGTCTTATAGGCCTCTTTGTAACCTCATTGCTTGGCACAGAGGACATGCTCACTCAATAGTAGATTTGATTTTGTGGTTTGGATCCAACCTTAGTGTAATAGGGCAGGGCAATTTTTTTTTCTTTTCCTTGATTTGGTTAGCTTTTATTTGGATGTATGTCCAGAAAACCCAAAGATAGAGCACATCAAATTCATAAAGTAATCCCTTGTATTGTGAGAAGGTTTGGTTCATATTTGCTCCCTATTATTTGCAGGGGTTTTTTTTTTTTTTTTTTTTTAGTGGGTGCTGTTTTACCTAATTTCCTTTGAAAAACATGGTTTGGGCCAGATATCTTACAGAAACTGAAATTACTAGTAATTTTATTTTACAATTCTTTATTGGTTTAGACAAATTATACTTTCATAAGCCCAAAAATTTATTAAATACTGCATGGTAATGTAGGCAAATTATTTTAAAATGTTTTCCTTTAAAGTTCCTTAAGTAAAGCTTTAAAAATAATAATAGAGAAATACTCAGTTGCTCATTCCTCTAAGGTATTTTTGTATCTCTAATTATTAGGAGTTTTATTATTTCATTGTTTTATTAGAGATTTTTATAATTTACAGGCTAATAGTTGATAGCTGTATTTATTGTATTTGCAACAGTTATCAAATGTTTATGTAAAGCACCCATTCATATGCATTGAGTAGTTATTTTTAAATGCTTTTTTGGCATTTATAGAAACATTCTTTTTTAAAAAGCTCACCAGGGATATTATTTTTGGAGCTGTTCAAATTTTATCTGATTATTGTGTCTTCAGGGCACATATATTGTAATATTAGACTTAATGTTCTGACTTCTTTAAGTAGAATATCACCCTGCTTGATGAAATGTTTGATTAGTAAAATTTCCATGAAAACTTCCATGATCTTGATTTTATTTTAAAGCCTGGCTTATAATACCCTTAAGCAATTAGTTTAACAAAGAACTGAAAAGATACTGCTGTTCCATTACCAAAAAGCTTAGATACTTCTATTAGGGATACTTCTAGATAAGTAAGGTGCTTTTTGTTTTTTGTTTTGTTTTTCTACTTTAAATTTTTTCATAATCTTTAAATTCCTTAGCATAACTAGGATACAGATTTGAAATAGTTTTTCTTATATGCTAGGAAACAAAAAGCCTCTAATACAGCATTGCCATTCTGGTGTGAGCTAATCATAGTATCATTCCAACATGGGCTTAAGGTCCTTACCAAAGTCTTGGTAAAATATACTTTAAAAAAAAAAAAAGGTTATTATTTTTTTTAACCCCAGTTGGCCCAAGGACCATTTTCCAGAGCTCCATTCTTGGACTTCTGTTTTTGGTCAATCATATTGTTCTCTGGGATTACACTGTTAAATCAGTATTAAAAAATGAACAACAAAACCCTGATTTTGTTCACTTTTGTTTTCATATACAAGAATATTTACAGTCAACATGTACTTCTAGATGCTGTATTGAAATTGCTGGCAGGGTCTATTCTATACAAACTGAACAATCTGGCCCCTTGTTTTATTTGTAAAGGTTCAATGTATCTATGCCTGCCTACTTCAATCTGCAAGGGAGTGTCAGAAAGGCCCCGCATTCGCCGAGCCGTGAGTTATCACTAACTTTTCAGATGTGTTAATGAATGTGGAACAAAAGCAGTTGTGTTTAAAAGAAGAAAAAAAAGACCATCAAAATAACCTTTATTATAGTAGCAGGCGTGAACACACAATTCCAAATTGTGGTGTCAAAAATAACTTACTTTTTAACTAGAGACTACTAGCCTCTAGAAAACCTATTGTTGAACTGCTCTGAAGCTATCATTTTAGCTATAAATAAATTTTATATACCCTGGTTGCAAAGTACAATGTTTTTTAAGTCTTTTTAAAGTTAAAACAATTTGAACAAAATCTTACCCCACTTAAAAATGGCAGTATTTAGTTCAGTGTAAGTTAAGTCTTTCAAAATACAACCATGTGAAGGGGTAACCTTTTTTATTCACATGTGAAAATACGGAAATGAATTTAAATCAGTGACTCACTTCCTCGAAAGTTTTTAGATTGCCCCAGGCATCATGTGAAGTACAGAGGTATTTATAATTTATTTTGGTACCAACAGTTGTTCTCGCTTCAGTAATTCACCAGTAGGTTTTCATTCATCAATTCTGATATTGAGGTTATTACAATTTAAGGCTAAAATAAAACACCTACATTTCTTAGGGCTTATCATTATACATACATAGAGGAAACATCCTTACAAGTTTTTCCTTTTGTTGTCCAAAAAGATTCTAAACAAAAAATAAATTGTAACATCCATAAGTTATTAGAACTGATTACCTTCCTATTCTTAGATTGATATTTGATAAGCAGGTTGGATGCTTCTGTGTTTAGGAGGTGTGTTGTGTTAATGAAGACAGAATGAATTTTAAATGTACCCAGTTTGGTATTATATAGCACAGACGAAATAAAACTCAGAGGTATGAGACCTTTGGAGGCATTAAAGTTAACGTTTCATTTAGGCCAGTGTGCCTTTGTTTGACTGGTGTGTAAGTCCTTCTTCTGGGTTTGTGAGCTCTAAAACACATTATTCTACCCTCTCTAACTCCTCCCAGCAGCAAAAGGGAGACACTTCAGCTGGAACAAAATAGTGGAAGAAATGGCGTCTGGGGTTCAGTGGGCATTCGCAGTGTGTATGCAATGTTTGCAAGATTACATTTTACGTTTTCCAATTAATATAAATAATTACAAAATAAATCATTGCTTAATGTCAAGAAGGGACCAATAAGTAGAAACTCCTAGTGGGTCTGCTGCAAGTTGTATAACCTCTTGGGGCCTCAGTTTCCTTGATTACAATATGAAGGAGTTGGACTTGATAATCTTTAAGGTCCATTCCTGCTCTAAAATCTCATGCTTTTCAGTAGTACTCTGTTTAACACAATGCATTGCTTTCCCACTTTGACTTTTAAATTACATGTGTAGGGCACATACTGCAACTGCATGTTGTCTAAAATAGTTTTCCTATAGGATGTTATATAAATAATCCCTCTTGAACTGATTTATAAATGTGTGTGTATAGCCACACATAAAAGGCTAGTGATAGTAGGGCTCTCAAAAGTAAATACTGTTCAGTTGTCTAACCTTGGCTGTTATTAACTTTTCTATATTACAGGAGATACTACTCGTCAACGAATCAAATTTAGTGATGACAGAGTATGCAAGAGTCACCTTCTCAACTGTTGCCCCCATGATGTCCTCTCTGGAACTGTATGTATTTACTAAACCTAATGTTTGTTACTGGTATACTACCAAAATGAACTACTTGATGAAATATCTAATCCCTTGTGAAATTACTATAAATTTTTTTTAACTTTGTTATATAGTTTATTCAGGTTGATGATTTAAATCTGCAATAATGGGTTTCCTTTGAAAAGGAATTGCTGTTTTGCTTTATAATTTTTTTCCATTCTTAAGAGCAACTTGTTAAAAACATTTCTTATTTGGAATGCAGATGTAGTTATGATATATACAGCATTTGCACTTGTGGTTCAGAAATAATACAATTGATTTTTTTAAGGAGGCACTGGGGATTGAACCCGGGACCTCGTACATGGGAAGCCAACTGCTATACCCACTCCCAATATAATTGATTTTTTTTTTTTTTTTTTTTTTTTTTTTAAGATTTTATTTATTTATTCATTTATCCCCCCCTTGCTGCTCGTGCTCGCTGGGTCAGCTAACCACGCCGTGCGGGCGGGCTTGCCTTCACCAGGAGGCCCCGGAAACCGAACCCGGGGCCTCCCATATGGTAAACAGGAGCCCTACTGATTGAGCCACAGCCGCTTCCCTATAATTGATTTTTAAAGTAGTTTCTTCTGCTGTGTTAGGCAGAGTAGACTTTTATCCAAAATAGTAGATATTTTTGTTAATGTTTATGCACATTTATATGTGGAATTGTAGAGAAGAAATGTTAGTGAATGCTTAAATTCACATCACTTAATTTGCAAGTAGTGTTGCCACTTAAAATTCATTTATATTGTTGACTCCTAATAATGTAAAGCTCACTTAATTTAGATTCCATGTCTTCAGAAATGTTGGTTAATTCTAGAGTATCATATTTTAATTTGGAAGATAAATTACATGATGATGAACTCTTTAAATATGGAACAAAGGATTAAATTCCCTGACTTTGGATTTGGTTGAAATGACTACTCACTATAAGTAGCTGCCCTTTAGCTGGCTGTGTCTGATAGTAGTAGGGGTTAGTAGGGGCTAAACTTTGAGCAGGCTTCATTTCTCATTTGCTAGAAATTACTGAAATGAAAAGATTTCTGACCTCCCTGTTCAGAAGTGATGAGTTCACTTTGCTGAAGATGTCTAAATGTTTAGATGAGTGGTTAAATTAAGGACATACCCCAAACAGGTAGGTATCAAGTATTGTCTTAATGGTACAGAAAACAATGATGAAGCTTAAAATTTTTGGTGACAAATGCTTTTCCAGGACAGTCTAATAGTTCACACCTCTTTATGTTTAAGACGCCTATTTTCTGTACACATTCTTTTAGATGAATGACTAGAACTAAATTGTAACTTGATTGTATGCTTTTTCTTTGTTGTATAGAGTTGCTTTTTAGTTTTGCTGATCTTGTTCCTCGGATCTGTCACTTCCAGGAAACTATGATTTAATAATATTACTAGATTGTTTAACAAAATTATACATAGAAATGTATTTCATGGCTTTTTCTTTATAAAGAGGTTAGACTTAGCAACTCTTGGGTTTGGGGAATGCGATTTCTAAAATTGTACTTACAATTGACAATTAGTATAGAATCTTTCTGGAGCTCAGTTTGATGTAAATGTTGCTGTAATATTTTACCTTTCATTAATCTGGAAGAACTAATTCTAAAGCTAATAAATTAGTCAGGAGGTAAAATGTAGAACAGAGAATCAAAATAATTATATATAACTTCAGATTATGATTTTTATAAGAAACATGAATATTTCTTATAGCTTAGGAAGTTACTGAACTTCACAGCCCTGGGTTATTTTCCTATTCACCTAGAATATTGTCTTATTCTAGTCCCACTTTTCCCCATCTTGGCACACTCCATTTCTTCCTGTTATTTTGCCATGCAGATAGTAGACAGCTTCCTCTTTCAGATTTAGGCAAAAAGGCAAAACACAAACCTAAGCAGGGTTGTCATACTTTTTTCTCTAAGACTTTTATTTCTGGTACATTTCTTTGAGGAAAGATAAGGATATTGAAGTGCTTAAAATCTTTCCATCTAGTTCCTAGTGATCTGGGAAACAGACATGATGATAATTCATAGAAGGCATTGAAACTAAAGCTAGTAACAGAAGCTTGCAATTAATATCTTCAGACACAAGAGTGTATATTCTCCAAAAATGCCTGCCCATGAGAAGCCAATGTGGCTCAAGCGACTGAGCACCTGCTTCTCACATGGGAAGTACTGAGTTTGGTCACCGGTGCCTCCTAAAAACAAAAACAAAGCAAAACAAAAAAAAGGGCCTGCCAAAAATTTATAAGATAGTACTACTACATTTATTACAGGTCTCATCATAGAATATAATTTTAGTGTTGACAGATGCTCATGTCTTCTAGTCCAAGGTTGTCATCATTTTATAGATGGGAACTATTAAGTCTCAGAAAAATTGTGCTTGTCAAATGTCTCACAATCATAGAACCAACAGAGTATTGTATAGCATCTGGTAATAATCAGATTTACTTAAATCTAAATACTTGTAAAAGTGTTATTTGTTGTTTGTTAGTTTTTAGATAGTACAATTACCTTGGGCAGTGACTTTTAGGTAATTCTGGCTATTTGAAGGTATCTCAGCTACTTAGGGACATGAGGATAAGCCAGTTTCTCCTATTTCAACTAAAAATTTACATATTTTAGATATAGAGATTTTCCATGATACTTTGCTTAAAACAAGTTTGCTGCTTAAAAGGGGATTTGAAAAGAATTGATCTTGAGAAATACTTAGGGACAAGGTTAGGGTACTCTGACATTGTCCAAGTCATTATTAAAGTAAAAGCTTATCGGCTTTTTTGAATGGATTAGACGGGAGTATTGTTTGGTTGGTCAGAAATTCTGACTTTTTGGTGTCCCAGTAGGTTCTGAGTTTTATCCAAAGTGCAGTTTTTACCAATTGAAACTCTGTTTATTGCTTCTCTGACTCTCTTGGTTAAGGCCTGGTCTCAGAGTAGATAATTGGGTACATATTAACCTGAATATTAAAACTGCTGAAGTATCTTTGATAATAGTTCATACTCTAAAGGGCTATGAAAATATGGAGAAACAGATAAATGACAAAAAGTAGACATGTACAAAATTTTCTCAACCAAACATTATAATGTAAGTGTCTTGAGGGCAGGTCCTTGTTTTGTTCAATGCTATGACCCTAGTATCTAGAACATTGTACCTCTTCCTTGTGTTGAATGAATAATTGATCGACCCAGAAGAAGAATGTTACATAAATAAGTAGGTTTCAAGATTTTACATTTCAAATATTAATGAAGGTGTACCTTTAACAGAAAAGAGCCGGAGAGCATCTTGGTATAGTTGAGTTGCTCATCAAAATGTCAGCAGTGGTTATGCATGCAAATGTGAAAAAAGTAGTCTGTAGATTCTTTAAGTGCAAATAATCTCTTTCCAGAAATGGTTTTGGTCTAGTTTGGCATTAAAGTTTTGGTATTAGTCCAGATTACTGGCTTGATTTTTTCTTTAATAGTTAAATTTATATCACAGCCATTTTCTAGCATTTCCCAGTAGGCAAAATGCCAGATAAAACCTAGGTTTTACCAGATTTGGCTTTGAAGTATATTATGTTCTTTTTTTTTTTTTTTTTTTAAAGATTTTATTTATTTATTCATTTCTCCCCCCCTTGCGGGCGGGCTTGCCTTCACCAGGAGGCCCCGGGAACCGAACCCAGGGCCTCCCATATGGTAAACAGGAGCCCTACTGATTGAGCCACAGCCGCTTCCCATTATGTTCTTTTTTTAAAGCAAAGATTTACTGTTTGCATTTTTTTCTTCTCAGTTTATTGTAATAATGTTTATTTCTTTAACAAGTATTTCTGGAGATAGCCTAAAGCAAAAATCATTTGGTGCCTAGGAAATTAGAGACTCATTAAAAGCTTCCCATTGCACAATTAAAAGTTTGCTGTTGGGAAGCGGCTGTGGCTCAATCAGTAGGGCTCCCGTTTACCATATGGGAGGCCCCGGGTTCGGTTCCCGGGGCCTGGGCCCGCGCGGCGGGGTTGGCTGACCCGGCGAGCACAAGCAGCAAGGGGGGGATGAATGAATAAATAAATAAAATCTTTAAAAAAAAAAAAAAAAAAAAGTTTGCTGTTAAACTTTAAAAACCAAGACCTGAATATAGTTTGGAGCATTTTAGTAAATGGGCACATGAGTTTTGGGGTACATATGCCATTTGGAAATAACCCTTTTCTGTCATTCTGAATAATCTTGCAGTCATTCATTTATGTACTTAAAATAACTTAATACACTTCAGGCTTATGGAGGTGATTTTTATTTTCTTCAGGTGTGCCAGAGATCATGTATTCTAGAATCTTGTTCTAGTTTACTCTTCACCTCTAGTTGATTGTAGTCAGCACGTTCATCCTTTGCTTGGATTAATGGTTAAATACAAGTATACATACATATAGATTTGATGAATGGTAGCACTGATGTCCAGTCTTTATAAATCAAATACAAATTAATTACTTAAAATTTTTATTCTATAAAAGAATATTGAATCAATTTGAGGGAGGAATCTTTTTTTTTTTTTTTTTTTTTTTTAAATAGAAAACTTCAAACATAGGAAAAAACAGAATTATATATTGAACTTCCCAAGTGCTCATCAGCCAGCTCTAATAATTATTTTACACATGGCCTACCTTATTTCTTTTTTTTTTTTTTTTTTTTTTTTTTTTATTAATTTTTGCCGGGAGGTCCTGGGGATTGAACCCAGGTCCCTCCATATGGGAGACAGACACCCAGCCATTTGAGCCACATCCGTCCCCCTCCATCTTATTTCATTTATCATTGCGTATCTCCTCTCCATATTTTTTGGAGAAATTTTAAATAGTGGACCTATCATTTAGGATGATTCTTGAGCCAAAATAGATTGAAAGTAGCGAAGACAGATTCTTGCCATACAAAGCAGAAGGAGGAGGTATGGAGGTCATTTTAAGGCAGATTGTGTCTCATTGTCTGGTACTTGGTTAATATATTCCATTGTCAAATTTGTTTTTTCTGTATCATGAGTCTCAGTTACTGCTTATTAACTAAGAGCCAGGAATTAGCTTTTCATTATTCTTTGAATCTTTCAGATCTTTGTTAGAGAAATATACAGTTTGGTAAGCTGTATTTTAATAAGTCTGAAGAAACTAGTGTGTTTTCTGAGGATATTCATTGTAAAAGAAAGGATGGACTATAAATGCATCATTTGGAGGATGTAGATCATTGAACACAAAATAGAACAAAAGCACATGAAAACATGAACTAAATGTTTTTATTATATAGGCAATCAAAAGAAGTCAGAGATTCTTTATAACTGGAAATATTTTAAAATGTGATGAGTTCTTGATATATAGGAGGCAAGACCAAATGGTTTAGTAAAATCCTTTCTAGTTTGATTCTTACGCATTAAGGGAACTTTTAAAGCATTTCATGTTTTACTCTGACTTATATAGAATTAAAACATTTTGAATATAGATTATTCTCTAAACTCTTTTGATCACAGTCATATATGTTGATGTATTTTAATAATGTAGTTTGTAAAATTTCCAAGTTTAGGTAGGTTTCTATGTTTTCTCCCTTATTATATTTACCAATAGTGTTTTCAGTGATGAAATTTAAGTAAGGTTGGAATTAAGCAAAGAAAAAAAAGTAGAAAGGGGTGTAAGATGGGAATTAGTGTAATGAGGGCCAAAAGGAGAAAGTAAACAGAATTCACAGAACTTGTTTTCGGAGTAGTTATTTTCTGAAGTCATATCACAAGCAAATAAAAGCTGTATAGCTGTTCAAAAAAAAAAAACAAATTTTAAATGTAACAAAAAATTTCCCCCAAGAAATGATTTGTGATTTGTGTTTTTATTTCTCTGGGAGTGGTGCTCATCTCTGAGATCAGTATTCATTCATTCATTCATTCATTCATTCACTTAAGTACTTATCTGGTACCTATTGTGTGCCATGTCCTATGCTAGGTGCTGTGAATACAGAAGTGGACATGGGTCTCTGCTTTAGTGGAGGGAGCTTATATTTAATGTAGGAAGCACACAACCAAGTATGAAAAAAAAATCTTTTTCAGGTAGTGGAATTGCTATGAGAGAAAAGCTTGGTCAGGGAATTAAGTGTCAGGGTTCAGGGGACAAGGGGCTACTCTAGCAGGGTGTTTGGGGAAACCCTTTTTGATGAAGTGATATTTAAAGAGATCTGAATATTGAGAAGAAGCCAGTCATTTCTGAATCAGAAGGAACTTGCCATTTGTTGCTCCTACATAAAATCTTTGTTGTTACCCTGTATATACTCAAAAATCTAAAATCCTGAACCTACTTTACCTCTTCCAAAGTCTTTTGGCCAAACTGATTTATTAATTATTGTCTCATTACTTTCCTTCCCCAGCATGCTTCTCATTTTGATTACCCCTTCTTCACTGCTTGGAATACCCTTTTTCCTCTCAACAGATTTAAATCCTTCCTGGCTTAAAACATACTTGCCTAAACCTATACCAGTTTGGCCTCTGAACCCCAGTATAGCATCTGCTCTCTGTACTTTAATTAGGCACTTGCTATTTGTCTTGTTTATATATATGTTCTCTCTGTCATCCCAGTTAGATAGCATAGTCTTCATGGGCAAGAACTCTTGTTTTAATTTATCTATGTAAAAATATTTGCATATCTAGAGTCAGAAAAGGGTTTTTAAAGTAGTATTTCTTGCTATATTGTTCAAATAAATACTAAGAAGAAGGTAGAAGGGCTCTATTTTTCTTTATCTGTTCAGGGAAAAATGGTCGTGGAGGTAGAACTAAGAGTGGGATGGGCAGTTAAGAAATTAGGATGCAGTAGAAAAGCAGGAACTGCTGTCTATGTGCACTGTGTGCCCTGTTCCATTTCACTCAATACTCATGTTTAAGACTTATCAGTTT
This sequence comes from Tolypeutes matacus, assembly GCA_026826555.1. Lineage (NCBI taxonomy): Eukaryota > Metazoa > Chordata > Mammalia > Cingulata > Chlamyphoridae > Tolypeutes > Tolypeutes matacus. Next base: position 46,631,433 of record JAKSZT010000049.1, read on the forward strand.
TGAGCACCAGGATTGAAATTAACAAAGAAAAATTTAAATTTAAAATTTAAAACCATAGTGGCATAACTGAAACTTATCCAGGTCTTGTCATTTCAAGATTTTTTTCCATATTATACTAGGCTTTTTGTTCTTGAGCTGGGTCTTGAAGCAAGCATTGTACTTGATGGAAGGGAAGAGAGATTTTACAAATATGAGGAAGGAAGAAAGAGAAGATCCAAGAGGTGAGGATCAAAGTGTAGATGAGTTATGTTTTAGAAAATAGCATTAGGATTGGAGCCGCATGTGAATGTATTCGATTCTAGGGCAGAGATACGTATTTCCTGTGCTTTCTGTCCTGCTGCCATGGTTTTATTTCTCTTTTTCTTACTCTGGTTTGTATTCCTTTTAGTACTTTACAAATATTAGTCTATTTTTTTTTTTTTAAGATTTATTTATTTCTCCCCATCCCCTCATATATTTGCACTTGCTGTGTCTTCCTTTTTTTTTTTTTTTTTAAGGAGGCACCTGGAACTGAACCCGGGACCTTCCATGTTCCATGTTGGAGGGAGGTGTCTAATTGCTTGAGCCACCTCCGCACCCTGCTTTTGTTGTCTCTCATTATTATGTTTTCCTCCTTGTGACTCTTGTTGTGTCAGCTCTCTGTGCTAGTGCTCATCACGTCAGTTCACTGGTCATCTTAAGGAGACACTGGGAACTGAACCCAGGACCTCCCGTGGGCGCTCAATGGCTTGAGCCACATCTGTTTCCCTTACATTCTATTCTTTTTTAAAATAGATTTTCTTTTTTTTTCTTTTTTTTTTTTTTTTAAGATTTTTTTCTCCCCCCTCCCAACCCCCATTGTTTTTGTGCTCGCTGTCTGCTCTCTCTGTCTGCTCTCTCTGTCCATTTGCTTTGTATTCTTCTGTGTCTGCTTGTCTTCTCTTTAGGCAGCACCGGCAACAGATCCTGGGAACTTCTGGAGCAGGAGGCACCCAATCTCTTGTTCCACCTCAGCTTCCTGATCTGCTGCATCTCTTATTGTGTCTCCTCTGTGTCTCCTTTTGTTGCGTCATCTTGCTGTACCAGCTCTCCACTCAGGCCAGTACTCCTGCGCAGGCCAGCTCTCCACATGGGCCAGCTCACCTTCACCAGGAGGTCCCAGGAATTGAAACCTGGACCTCCTGTATGGTAGACGGGAGCCCAATTGCTTGAGCCACATCCGCTTCCCACAATCTAGTCTTAAACTCCTTGCTGTCTTTCTGCTATATCCAAATTATTATTATTTGTCACATTTTGGGTCTTTCACCCATATCTTTTCTTTGAGACTATTAAAATAGTGGAACACAACATAATAAAAAGAAAAAAGAGAATTATTATTTCAAGCAAACCAAGCAGTATAAATAAATAAATGGCAGAATTAAGGCCGGATTACATGAAAATAGAACTTTTGCTTTAAAAGACTTGTTTTTTTTGTTTTTTGTTTTTTTTTTTTTAAAGATTTTATTTATTTATTCATCTATCCCCCCCTTGCTGCTTGTGCTCGCTGGGCCAGCCAACCATGCCGTGTGGGCGGGCCTGCCCCCACCAGGAGGCCCCAGGAACCGAACCCGGGGCCTCCCATATGGCAAACGGGAGCCCCACTGATTGAGCCACAGCCGCTTCCCTGTTTTTTTAAAAAATGTCATTAAAATTATGAAGGAACGGTTGTTTATTTTACAATCTAGGTACAGTGGAATATTTTCTTTACATTATTAAGACAAATTTTATAGAAATGTATACCATTATTCCCAAGTACTCTTCCTCATCTTCTCCCCCATTAAATTTCCTATGGTAATTTACTATATGATCCTAGAGATGATTCTCTGTTCTTTAGAAATACTTTTCAGTATTTCCATTTGTTTATTGCTTAAGCAATATAGTCTTCAAGTATAAGAAGACAAAGTATAAAATACGAATATTTCCCTTCATGCATCATTACCCTTCCCAGACCTAAACCCCATCAACAAATTAGTCTTTCACTCTCCTTTCTGTGCATTTATGAGCATGTATGCATGTTTATGTGTATTTAAAAAACAAATACAATTGGTATTGTTTGAATTTTTTTCACTTGATCTGTATTGGAGAGGTTTCCATTATCAGTGGCCTACTTTTTTTTTTAAATGCCTGTGTTATGTTCTGTAGTATGGCTGTTCCCTAAATAAATTATTTATCTAGTGACCTATTAATTGTTTTTGTCTTTGTTTCTGGCATACAATGTGGCAATCAAATCCTTGTATCTACTTCTTTGTGTACCTTTGCAACTCTTGCATTAGATTAATGGCTTGTTTTTTGTTGTTGTTTTTTCACTGAGAACATAAATTCCTTCATAGTAGGAATTAAATTTTATACCTTCAGGGTCTAGCTCAGAGCAAACATACTAAAATAACAAAGCAAGTTTATCTCCTGTTACTTGGAGGTGTTATTGTGCTTAGTTTCTTTTTTTTTTTTTTTTTTTTAAAGATTTTTAAAATTTATTTATTCATTTATCCCCCCCTTGCTGCTCGTGCTCGCTGGGTCAGCTAACCACGCCGTGCGGGCTGGCTTGCCTTCACCAGGAGGCCCCGGGAACCGAACCCGGGGCCTCCCATATGGTTAACGGGAGCCCTACTGATTGAGCCACAGCCGCTTCCCATATTGTGCTTAGTTTCAATCACTGATATATTAATGTGTTAATGCCATTAGTTTACACTTGACAGTTCTCTGAAATGTATAATCAACCTTCTGATTTGCTCTACAGTTATCCATATAACTGTTGCCATTACTTAAATTTTTTTTTCTCCAAAATTAGGGTGCCTTCATTGATTTTTCTTTTTTTTTTTTTTTTTCTTTTAAGATTTTATTTATTCATTCATTTATCCCCCCCTTGCTGCTTGTGCTCGCTGGGTCAGCCAACCACGCCATGCGGGCGGGCTTGCCTTCACCAGGAGGCCCCGGGAACCGAACCCGGGGCCTCCCATATGGTAAACGGTAGCCCTACTGATTGAGCCACAGCCGCTTCCCTGATTTTTCTGATTATAAGAATAACATATACTCATTGTATATAATTCAACCAATACCAAAATGTTCACACAACCTTTATAATAGTTTTGATTTCCCAATAATGACATTTTATTATGTTTCTTTTCACCTTCTCTTTCTCCCACGTGGTATATATCAAGAAGGTCATTTTTAGAAGCTATGTAATGTTTCATTGTATGGCTCTTCCATAATTTAATTAAACCCCTGTTGCTAGACTCTTAAAGTGTTTCTGCTTTTTTTAATATATATATATATATATATATATATATAAAAAAACACTGTTAAACTTCATTGTCCGTTATCTTTGTGAACTTCTTTCATTGTTTCCTCAAGTTCTTAGGAGTAGAATTCCTTAGTCAAATGGTCAAGTTTATTTAATAGTCATGGGTTGTGCAAAATCAGGTCTTTTCATATAGGAGGGAAAAATAAGAGAAATGGACCATTTCTTTTTTTCATGCAACTTAGAGCCCATATGGGGAGATAATAATCACTTTTGGAATTTCAAAGGAACAGTTGGAAAGCACTTAATAGAATCAATTGTGTTAAAAACACTAAGGCAAAATATAAAATACTTTGGAATATAGGAAAAAAGTTATCAGTATCAGCTATAGTTGTGTGATCAAGATCTCTTGGGGTCAGGGTCGGATGTAGCTCAACTGGTTGGCCGTCTGTCTCCCATATGGAGGGACCTGGGTTCGATCCCCGGGACCTCCCGGTAAAATAAAAAAAAAAAATCTCTTGGAAGAAATGAATTTAGGATGGAAAAGAGAAAACACAGAACTGAATTTACTCAATTAAAAATAAGCATTTTTCTATTTATAGTCTAAAAATATAGATATCTGTTAATTAAAATACCAAAATTAAACTTGTGGACTGAATTTAGTTATGAAATAAATTACATGTTAAATTAAAAAAATCTGAAATTCTTCCTATTGATTTAATCACAAATAGAGAATAAATAAAAATTAAATAAAAATAAAAACATTTTATTTTGTTCCATTTTAAGCTCACTTATTTAAAAAAGGAAGCAGCAGGAAATATGAATACTTATTTTTCCAAACATAGCTGTCTTATCAGTGATGAAATCAAAGGTTACTTGGATAGAGAAGCATAAACTTTTGAGGATTGGTCCATAGCTGGTCATGATATGGCTCTATCATGGTTCTCCCTGAGGTGGTTTTTATTTAGATGACTAGGGCTGTGGAGATTGCTAACCTATACATGCTTTCTCTGCACTCACTTTTTTTTTTTCTGCACTCACTTTTAACGTGATAGCAGGTGGTAGTTGGGTTTTTTTGGCTTGGTTGTGTTTCTTTTTTGTTTTAAATACTCATGTGCATGGTACAGTGCCAGGATATTTGCATAGTTTTGATGTTGTATGGACAGAGGAAAATAGTTAACTAGGATCTATAATTTTGAAAATCTGCTTTGTTACCTACTGTCCCTCAGGTCCCTGAAGAAATAAGTCCTGAGGATATTCCAGTTAAAAGAACCCTCCTTATTTTGGCTAGGCCCATGCTTCTAGGGCTTTGGTCCCAAAATCTACCATGGTGAATCAGATTAGACTATAGAACTGCAAGGGCTGTGACCCACAATAGTGACAAGCCCAAGTAGAACACATGGGAATAGAGAGAGAAGAAAGCACTAAGCCCTTTAAAAAAGGAGACCAAGCTAAAGAGGTAATCCAGGAATAGCTGAGAAGACCCTCCCATACAGGGGTTCAGACCAGTTCTGTCTTGAGGCTAATCTTGACCACTCTTGCTTGTTAGGTGCCATTGTTCTTCTCTGTTCTCTTTTCTCAGTTCAGATCATTGTAAAAATAGTTACATAGCGAATAAAACACAAAAAATCCTTGTCCTTGTGAAATTAACATTCTAGTAAGTTAATAAATTTTCCCCCTCCCATATCCATCTCCCCAAGGCCCAGCCTCCCTGCAACTCTACTCACCCAAAACGCTACTCCTTACTGCAGTGGCATAGTATGTCCTTTTTTTTTTTTTTTTTCCTGATCAAGTCTCGGTTATTGAGGTTAAGTTGTGGGTAGTATGTCCTTTTTTGTGTTCATTTTGTTCTTGACCCAGATAGTTGTTTTCTTCCTTTGATTGGTTGGAAAAGGAAGCCTAGAATGCCTGCCAAAGGGGGGAAATATGGGTGGCACCGCAGATGTTTAGGTGTTAAGCACAGTGAATTAAGGTTTTTATGTTACTTTTATTTATTTATTTTTTTTACCGGGAGGTACCGGGGATCGAACCCCGGTCGGTCTCTCCATATGGTAGACGGACGCCGAACCTCTTGAGCCACATCCGTTTCTCATTTATGTTACTTTTAAGTCTTTGCTGAGAAGAGACTGGAAATGGTTAATCGGGGGTAAATACAGGGGAGGTAACTGGAGAAAAAACAGTATACAGTTACTTTGAATGTCTGCTCTGTATAGAGTTGTTTTGGATGTTATTGGGGATGATTGCTATCTAAAAATATTAAAAGATGAGTTAGTATTGAAATAATTGGAGTAAACCTGGTAAAGTGGAAAAAGTGTGAGACTAGGAATCAGTCTCACTAAGAAAGACTGAGCAAATCAGTCTTTCAGTATTTCACTTTCTTTATCTGTAGAATGTGAGTAAAACTAGATCAATGAGTAGTTCTCAACACTATGTTAAAAACAACTGGCAGGCTTTACAATTCAGTCAGTCCTGGTGGGGAGGTGAGGGGTTATTAAGAACTTGAAACTAATTTTCAAAACTCCAATCAGTATTTAAAAGCTCCCCAGGTTCAGGTTGAGAACCACTAACTGGATCAAAGGTCCTTTGTAACTATAACGTCTTGCATTTTAAGAAATAAGGATAACATGGCTTGTGGAAATACATGTAAACCCTAAAGGGAGTTGTTGGAGTGACTAGTCAGTTAAGGAATTGTTAATTAAGGAATAGACTGGCTGGACTGGGCGTAGCAAAGACAGTGACAACATTCTTTTGCCATTAGCTTCTTTCCTTTATGTCTTATTTTCCTGTTGTTTTTTTTGTTGTTGTTGTTTGTTTATTTTTTATTTCTCAATCTTTAGGTTCAGTTAAGGTTCTCTTCAAAAAGGTCTTCTCTGATCACCCCATCCCAAGTAGCCACCCATGGAGCATTGCAGTTTACTGAATCACCTTAAATTTTATTCATAGACACAATTCACAATAATAAATATTTTTCTTCTCTTAGATTGTATGCTCCAAGAGGTCAAAAAGTGTCTCTGTCTTACAAATCACTATATCCTTAGCACCTAGCGTAGTGCTTGGCACAAGTGGATACTCAGTTGAACGGGGGTTAACTTAATTGCTGTTCAGTGTTTTATTGCACTTTTACTTTGTGTATAGTTTGTGTAACAAAAACGACAAAAAAACAAAAGGAATATTTACTATACATTTCAGATTAGTTTACTCTGTATCTTTCCACTAACACCAGAGATTCTGATATATTTGGGAGTGGGGTTGAATCTGTCCAGTCAGAAAAATTTTTCTTTTTGTTTGATCATCCATTAATCAATATCTGTAATTTTCTTTGCATATAGTCTATTTTTTCCCCCAAAGGATTTCACATAAGGCCCTTTTTATTTTTATTTTTGGAGGAACTGGGACCTTGTGCTGTGTTCAGCCACTGAGCCACAACGGCTTGCCTGAATTGATTTTTTCGATTGTTTGCTTGTTGTCTGTTTTTAGGAGGCACTGGGGACCTAACCCGGGACCTCCCATATGGGAAAGCAGGCACTCAACCTCTTGAGCCACATCTGCTCCCTTCACATAAGGTCTTATAAGTTGTTCAGATACATACAAAAATGGATGGACAGATTTTTAGGGATTTTGTCTCAGGTATGTGAAAAGTTTGTGGTTTGGTAAATAGTGCCTACTTGGAAATTCTAAATAGAAGATCAGAAGTGCAGGAATACTATTCATTTTGTTTCCTTAATATTTGCACATCAAGGTTGGGTTAGATACTTGTTCTTTGTGAACTTCTACTAGATCTTATTAATAAATTTCCTTTTTAATAGTTCACATGGAATCTTATCTAGGATCAGTATCAAAGTTAACTGTTATTTGAGGTCTCCATTTTTATTTGAAAATCAGAATATTCAGAATGTTGACCATAGTTCAGCAATATGATTTACACACTTTTTTAGTTTCATTTTAAATTTTAAATTAACTTTATCTTTTATCTTAAGTGAAATATGTTTTAATAGAAAAGCTAGAATCTCTTCAGATTCTGTAATGCTTTTCCTTGTCCATTTGTTCATAATTACAAAAACAATCACTGTTTCCATCTATTGGTCGACAGATTTGAAGGTTGTTTTTTTTCTGGCACCAAGTTTTACACTTGCTTAAGAAACTAATCTGAAAGTTTATAAATAATAACTATGATTTAATATATGTTCTGCAGAGAACTGTGATGACTAATGCGTTTTTTAAAAAATCATTTTTATTGATACATATTAATAGAGCATACAGTCTATCCAAAATATACAATCAGTGGTACATGTTCTGTATAATCATATAGTTGTGCGTTCATCACTTCGGTCATTATTAGAGCATTTTTGAAAAATGTTTCTGTTCCAATATTGTATGTCTTTCTCCCCCACCCCCACAGAGAATGGATCTTGGAGAATGTCTAAAAGTCCATGACCTGGCTTTAAGAGCAGATTATGAAATTGCATCCAAAGAACAAGATTTTTTCTTTGAGCTTGATGTACGTGATTTCCTTTAATGTGTTTGATTTTTATCTTTTGAAGTAAAAATTTTGAATATGGATTACTATCTCTTAGGGAAAAGCTGTTAGCAAATTATCCTCTTTGTGGTTATATGGAATTTAGTGCTAAAGTAAGATCATGTATTTTCTTGACTAACATTTTTTAAAGTATGAGGTGAGACTATTTTAAGAAAATGTTTTGAAGTCATATAATTTATATGTTCTATTGAAAATTAAGCACATACTCCTGGTAAGAGTAATGATTAGCAAACTATCTGTATAAGCCAATTTAAAAAAAAAAATTTTAATTTTTAATTTTTTTTAATTTTTAATTTTTAGATTTTATTTATTCATTTATCCCCCCTTGCTGCTTGTGCTCGCTGTGTCCATTTGCTGTGCGTTTTTCTGTGTCTGCTTGTCTCCCCTTGCTGGGTTGTCCTGCTGCATCAGCTCACCACCCCGTGTGGGCCGGCTTGCCTTCACTAGGAGGCCCCGGGAACCAAACCCGGGGCCTCCCATATGGTAAAAGGGAGCCCTGCTGATTGAGCCACATCCGCTTCCCCGTATAAGCAAATTTAAGCAACTAATTTCTAGCATACAAAAGGCCCTTTCTTTAATAATCTACCTATATTTGAATTTAGAATTAACTTTTTAAATTAGAGAAGGGGTATTAAGGGCAATGTTATTTTTTATGTAAAAATCCTAGAAGAAATAAAAGATACTTTTAAAATATCTTAATACATTTCTTTTAGACTGAAAATCTGACTTTATATTGTTGCTTTTACATGAGAATTGTTTGTATAAAATTGGGAAACTTTCTTGACATTTACATATTGATGAGCATATATTTTATGGTACTTTTTATCATTGAGGAGATGGTAGATGTTTTTATTTGGTTTGGGGGATAAAACAGTAAGTACTTTCAGTCTTTTTCTATTACAATATCATTTTCACACATTATTTATAGGATGATTTGCTAGAAATAGAGTAACCAAGTCAAAGAGTAATTTTATAAGTATTGCCAAGTGCTCTTTATGAAAATCATCAGTTTACATTCCCACCAGTAATAAATGAGAATAACCAGTTCCCCTATGGCCACTTAGTGAGTTGCCTAAATTTCTTTGCCAACTTGAATGATGCAATTAAGTATAGTTTTAAATTTGCACTTCTCTTATGAGTGAGATTGACTATTTTTAATGTATTTAAGATCTGTTTATATTTCCCTTTTGTTACACTGTCAGTATGTAGCTTAATCTGTTTTTTGGCAAATCATGGATTTTGGCATTTTTCTAATTGATCTGTACTCTATATTGAAAATTAGTCCTTACACTCAGATATTCATTGCTAATATATTTTTGCTGTCTAATTCATTAGTCTTTTTAAAAAATCTATTGTATTAATTCAAAAGGCCTTCCCTATTCTAGAATTAGTTGGCCCAACATTATTTATTTGAGTAGTCCGTGTTTTCCCTGACTGCTTTGAGATACCACCTTTATTTTAGCATAAAGAAACGTCAGTAGATTTCTGTTGTAATTTATAAATATAAATTTCAAATTAGAGTTAAATAGCTATCTCTTTACCATCACAGATAAGGCTTTTAAATAATCCTTATTGCTTTTACTTTTAATAAATTCTTAGATTAGCCAACCATTTTTAGAATTCAGTGTGTGCTGATTAAATTTATACTTTTTAATTAAACATTTGTATTTTGGATTAACTATAGTTCCCTACAGTAAGATTTGAAAGCACATATTGCTTGACTTGGGAACAAATGTTACAAATTTACTTTAAAATTAACTTTTAAAATTATAGATATATTAATATATACATGATAATGTCTTATATAAATAGTGATATATACACATTGCTAAAATTCTTGATGGGTTTTTCTTTTGGAAAAATGGGCAAGTTTTCCTGATTATAATATTTAACATTGTCATTGTGGAATATTTGAAAAACACAGAAAAAACTTACTAAAATTATTTCTGAATATTTGAATAATTTTTGACATTTTGTGTGACCATTTTTTCTTTGCTTTATTTTACAAAATTGAGATCTTATTGCATGTAACCTTTTTTGTGTGTCCCCTCCCCCCCACCCCATTGTTTTGTGCTCACTGTCTGCTCTCTGTGTCTGTCTGTTGTGTGCTGCTTGTCTTCTTTTTTTAGGAGGCACAGGAAACCAAACCCGGGACCTCCCAAGTGGGAGGGAGGCGCCCAATGGCTTGAGCCACCTCTGCTCCCTGCATATAACATTTTATCACTGACTTTTTTTTTTTTTACTTAATTTTTTATTTATTTACTTTATCCATTTTATTTATTTACTTTATCCATTTTAAACCCCCCCTTCCCCATTTGCTGTTTTGTGTCCATTTGCTGGGCAATTCCCCGTGTCTGTTTCCTGCCATCTCTTCTCATCCTCCTCCTCCAGTCTTCACCAGGATTCGATCCTGGAGACCTCTGATGTAGGAGAGAGGTGTTCTGCTGCCTGCGCTACCTCAGCTCCTGGCTTCTGGAGCTTTCAGAGCATCTCGTCTTGTCTCTCCCCTGTTACGTTATCATCCTCCTGCATGGCTCCCGGGGCCCGACAGCTCAGCGGCACACAGAGCCTGGCAGCCCATGCGCCTTCTATATATATATTTTTTATTTTACCGGGAGGTCCTGGGGATCAAACCCAGGTCCTTCCATATGGCAGATGGATGCCCAACCATTTGAGCCACATCCGCCCCCCTATCACTGACTTTTTATTTACAAATGAACCATGAATATTTCCCCATATCATTAAGTACTGTACTAAAAACTTTTTTTTTTTAAGATTTTATTTATTTGTTTATTCCCCCCCACACCCCCGCTGCTTGTGCTCACTGTATCCATTTGCTGTGTGTTTTTCTGTGTCTGCTTGTCTCCCTTTGTTGGGTCGTCCTGCTGACGGCAGCTCACTGCAGCTCACTGCACCGGACAGGCTGGCTTGCCTTCACCAGGAGGCCCCGGGAATCGAACCCGGAGCCTCCCATATGGTAAATGGGAGCCCTATTGATTGAGTCACATCCGCTTCCCCTAAAAACTTTTTAATGGCTACAAATCAAAATTTCTTAGTGTAGGATGAACACTTAGTTTATTTCCAGCTTTCTTCTATTATAAATAACACTGTGGAGAACATCTTTGAATATTAATCCCTTCGTATATCTTTTATTATTTTCTGAAGATAAATTTCCAGAAGTAGTATTTATTGTGTCAGGGGACATGTTTAGTCTTTTGATTGATCCCAGTTACCACATTACCTTTTTATAAAGCAATTTGTGTTCCATTCAACAGGGTGTGAAAGTGACAGTTGCCTATAACCTCACCTAATCTGGCGATTACTATTTATATTCAATCTTTGCCAGTTTGATAGAAGACAAATAACATTTTAGATTCAGAATTAAATCTTTTTTGTTATTTTTTTTACTTAGATGATAGCATTTTTAAAAAAAGTGTAATTTGTGAGTAAAGATATTTCTGAACAAAGTTGTTTTTCTGACAATAATTGTCTTTTAATTAAACTTGTTAGGCCATGGATCATCTGCAGTCATTTATTGCAGATTGTGATCGAAGAACAGAAGTGGCTAAGAAAAGATTAGCAGAAACTCAAGAAGAGATTAGTGCTGAAGTGGCAGCAAAGGTAAGAATTTCATTCATTTTACTAGTGCAAAGTTTAGTTTTGACTCAATACTTTGTTGTTGGTTTTTTTTTGTTTGTTTTTTGTTTTTAACTTTATTTTGAAATAATTATAGATTCCCCTAGGTTACAAAGACGTACAGGGAAGTCCTGTGTATCTTCTAGTCCCCATCATATTAGCATGTCACACAACAGTAGTACATTATCAAAGCCAAGAAATTGATATTGATTCAAACCTTATGGCTTATTCAGATTTCACCAGTTACACAGGCACTCATTTGTGCATATGTGTGTATGTATAGCTCTATACAATTTTACCATGTGTAACTTCCATAACCACTACTACAGTTAATATACTTATCTGTACCATGACTGCAAGATTCCTTTATATTACCTCTTGATAGCCATACCCATCCCTTACCCCATTCCTAATCTTGGCAACCTGTAATCTTTTCCTCATTCTGTAATTGTTATTTCAGAAATGTTACATAAATGGAATTATGTAATATATATCATTTAAGATTGGGCATTTTTCACTCAGTATAATTTCCTTGAGATTCATCTAAGTTGTGTTTGTCAGTAGTTCATTACATGGGACACAGGTAGCCATAGTTTAACCACTCATTCACTGAAGGGCATTTGAGTTGTTTCCATCTTTTAGCTAATATGAATAAAGTTGCTATAAATACTTACCTACAGGTTTTTGTGTGAATATAGGTTTTTATTTTTCTGGGAAAAATGCCCAAGAATGAAATTGCTGGATCATATGGCAAGTCCATTTTTAGTTTTGAGAGCAACTGCCAGACTATTTTCTAGAGTGGCTGTACCATTTTACATTCTTACCAGTAATACATGAGTGATCCAGTTTCCCCATATCTATGACAGCATTTGGAGTTGCCAGTATTTTTCATTGTATCTGTTCTGGTAGATGTGTAGTGATATCTCATGTGGTTTCAATTCACATTTCCTTAATAGCTAATCATTTTGAACATCTTTTCACCTGCATATTTGCTCTCTGTATATCCTCATCAGTGAAATATCTGTATACGTCTTTTGCCCATTTTCTAATTGAGATTGTTCTTTTTTTGTTGTTTTGAGTGTCCTTCATATGTTCTCCTGTACTCACTATTTTATATATATATATATATATATAAAGATATATTTGTACTACTGTTTAAATGTTTTATTGTGAACTTATCATATTTGAAAGTAGAAAACTACAATGAATCCCAGTGGATCCATCACCGTGTTTTTAAAAGCTGTCATTTCATTTTAATGCAAATTCTAGACATCATGTCATTTCAACTGTGAAACATAACCTCAATAATACAGCAATAAAGTTAATAATTCTCTAATATTATCTAATATCCGTAATATGTTCATTTTCCCTTTAAAGAGTTGATTTGTTCTAAAACAAATCCAAACAAGGTCTATATATATTGCATTTAGATGGTTTGATGATTAACTACGGTATAACTTAATTCTGTACTATTTACTATAGTCTGTAACATATTTTTGAAAACCTAGAAGGGGAAACAAAAAGTTACTTGAGTTCAGATGATAGCATTAAAGTATTAAAATACAGTGCTCTGATATGTAGGTGCAAAGGTAAATGGATTCCATTATTTGGGAAAAGTGTTACTTTTGCCAGCCTTTTCTGAAAAGTTCTCTGAAAATGGGGCATCTTGAGGTACATGGGCTCTAATATCATGGTTGAAAGAGATCTATAAGTACTTGGTAGAGAAAAATGTATTGATTATCCATCATTATAAGAATGCCATATGACAACAACAACAAAAAAAAACGCCTTAAAACTCTGCCTTAAAACAGTATTTATTTAGCTGCCAGTATTTATTTAACTGCTTTGTGAGTACACAGGACAGTGATTTAGGCTGAACTTGACTAGGCAGCTGTTCCTCTTGCACTTGGGATCACTCATATTATAGTCAGTTGGAGACTCCTGAGCCATGCCCAGAAAGCTAGAATGGCTATGTTCTCATGGTGGTAGTAGAGGTGCAGAAACATCAAGCACACTCATACAAGTGCTTTTTAAGCCTTTCCTTGTGTCATGTTTGCTACTAACACATTAGCCAAAGCAAATTACATGGCCAAGTTCAGAGTCAGAGTAGGATGGCATATAGCTACATGGCAAAAGGCATGGATACACAAAAGGGAGAAGGGTTTGGGATGTTAATGCAATCATTCAATGACATATGTCCTCAGATAAGTACCACTTCTTTGTTAAAGAGATAAGATAGTGATTATAATGTTGGGAATCTCTTTAAGGAAGAAATATCTTGGATTGAACAATATTTGAGACGTTTACTGGGACTGGATGTCCATATCAAATTTAAATCTTCTTTCTTAAGATGAATGGACAAACACCAGACTGAAAATTTGTATCCAAAATAAAGACTATGTATCATGTGTCCTTTAAACAGTGGAAATGAGCTAGCTACCCAGGATAATGGTGATGAAGAGAAGTAGTATCAAATCCCAAGACAAGAATTAATCCCAGTGGGAAGACATGGACTAAAGGAGAGGGGATGTCATGCTAGTTACTGAAAATCAGCAATGTGCTGTGCAGTGTATGTACAAAGCACATTTTCTCATTTCTCACAACAACCCTACCTCTCAAATGAAGAAATGGATTCAGGTTAAGCAATTTGGCCAAAGTTACAAAACTAGTAATTAGTTTAGCAGTAATTTAAAACCAGATCTGTTGGACTCTAAAGCCATATCATTGCTTTAAAGAGCATCCACCAATTCATTCCTTTAACTCATATTTATTGAGCTATTGCTATTTGTTGGACTTTGGAGATACAAAGAAGGGTAACATAGATAGCTGTCCTTAAAGTAGCATGATACAAATGCAAATAATTGTCATGAAAGATACAGGGGTGGCACAAAGGAAGATATGACGATCTCTGCTTATGTGTTTAAGTGGGGGTGAGATTTGGTGATTATTGAAGAATGCAGAGAAGACTTGAGCTGGATCTTGTTGAATGAATAGACATTAGGCAGGCAAAGGAGGTAAGGGATGACAGAAGAAGGAAGAATATATACAAAGTCACAGAGGCAGTTAACAGCAGGGTAAGTTTGGGAAGCTAAATATAACTAAGATTATGGGTTTTTTTGTTTTTTGTTTTTAAAAAAAAAATTTTTTTTTTATTTTTAAATGAGCTTTAGATTATATAAATGTTACATAAAAAAATATAAGGGATTCCCATATGCCCCACTTCCTCCCCCTCCCACACTTTCCCACATTAGCGAAATCCTTCATTAGAGTAGTATATTTGTTACAATTGATGAACACCTATTGAAGCATTGCTACTAACCATGGACTACCGTTTACATTGTAGTTTACACTGTGTCCTGCACAGTTTTATAGGTTATGACAAAATATACAATGGCCTGTATCCGTCACTATGATGTCATGCAGGACAACTCCAATGTCCTGAAAAAGCCCCTATATTACACCTATTCTTCCCTGTCTTCAGAATCTCTGGTGGCCACTGCCTTTATATCAATGATAAGAGTTCTTCCATTGCTAGAATAATAATGTCTGTATTAGAATAATGAGTCTACTTTAGTCCATTGATCATTCCCCAGTCTTGAGGATTTTGGGGTGGTGATGCCCACTCTGCTTCTAATTGAGAGGGAGCTTAAGATTATGTTTTGAGGTAGGAAAACAGCAGGAGATGGTTTGGAAAGGTACAGAGAACCAGATCATGTAAGAAAAGATATACTTGGAATACACTGCTTATGCAGAGGCTGGAAAGTAACAGTTATATTGGGATCAGTAGTATACAGTACCTGATCTCACTGAGATGAAGTCAGGCCTTGCTCAGAAAAATCTTATGTCTCACCATTTCATTTGGGATATGTGTTCAGAAAGAATTATTTATACTCATATTGCCTTAGAAAACTTCAGTCTTTCCTGAGCTTTTCTGAAATATTTTGAATTTTGATAACTCATTCTGTTTTTTATTCATTGTCTTCTTTTGTGTTTCTTTGTAGGCAGAACGTGTTCATGAGTTAAACGAAGAAATTGGTAAATTGTTAGCCAAGGTGGAACAACTAGGAGCTGAAGGGAATGTGGAAGAATCCCAGAAAGTAATGGATGAAGTAGAGAAAGCAAGGGCAAAGAAAAGAGAAGCAGAGGTACTCACATTTTGAATGGTAATAGATGAGAATCTTAGTATCTGTTCTTCTTGAACATATATTTAACTCAGGGTTACTAGAAAGTTGTTATTAAAGGGGATTAAACCAATTAAAAAATATTTAAATGGTTTTCATAATACTAATGGAGTTGTGTTCTAAAATTAGTTTTGTTTTGTTTTTTTTTGGAATTTTGAGCCATTGGTCTGTTGAAATTTGTAACTGGTAAATGATAGTAACTAAACTAGCTGGTCATACACATAGACACAACATATACATGGTGTATTAGTCAGCCAAAGGGGTGCTAACGTAAAATACCAAAAATGGGTTGGTCTTTTATAAAGGGTATTTATTTGGGGTAGAAGTCCACAGATACCAGGCCATAAAACATTAAGTTCCTTCTCTCACCACAGTCCATCGCCATGTGTTAGAGCAAGACAGCAGCTGGTGTTTGCCAGGGTTCAGGCTTCTGGGGTTCCTCACTTCCTGGGGCTGCATTTCTCTCCGGGCTTAGCTCTTGTTTCCTCCACAAGGTCAACTGTAGATAATCAGGCTTGCTTCTCTTCTCCTGGGGCCTTCTTTCCAACATCAAAACTGCTTCTCAAAAGACTGCTTCAAATCTGTTCTTGCCTTCCTTTTATATTCAGTTCTCCACCCACCAAAGGGGTGGGGCTCAACACCCTACTGACTTGGCCCAGTCAACGCCCAGATTAAGAGATCAGTTTACAAGCATGATCCAACCTTCCGCTGTATCCCCATGCTGCCATAGCATTTTCCCTTTCTTTCCCATCTCAGTACAATTTGCTAGCACCTTGGTACCTGCTCTCATTCTTCCTCCACAGCAAAGGTCAAAATCTGATCTACATGCAAAGTCCTATTTTGTTTGGCCTATTTGATTTTTTTTTTTTTTTAGAATGCGTTTGGATGGGTCCCCTTTGCCTTAGTCTCCTGTGTTCCTGTGCCACACCTGGCTGCTTTACAGCAAAATGCATGGCTCCAGTAATTATCTGAGCTTGTGATACTCCTATGCAGTGCTTCCTCTCAACCGTGTGCACCCCTTTCCTTTTTTGTTTTTATTTATGTATTTATAACAAATTTTATTTTTAAAGAAGCTTTAGATTATAGAAAAGTTACATTGAAAGTATAAGGAATTTCCCCATAAGCGCTACCCCTCCCCCTCCCACATCTTCCCCTATTAATAACACCTTATAATAGTGTGGTACATTTGTTAAAATTGATGAATAAATAGTGAAGCATTGCTATGAACCAAGGTCTGTAGTTTACATTGTGGTTTACACTTAATTCCAATGCCCTAAAAATGCCCTAAATTCCACCTATTATTCCCTTCCCCTCCCCTCCTCTCAGAACCTCTGGTAACCGCTGTCTTTATATCAATGTTATATGTTCTTCCATTACTACAATATTAATAAGTTTATACTTTGTCCATGGTTCCCCCTTGCATTTGTTCATTCCTGAATGTTGATTTAGGGATGGTGATACCTGTTCTTCCTCAGATTGATAGGGGGCTTAGATCTTATGGGGCAAATGGAAGGAACTGTTTTGCTTGCAGTTGTAGATACTCTCTGATATTTGGGTTGGAGTTGTCCATCACCATCATTTTGTTTATTGTCCTTGGGTGAGTTGGAAGAACCAGAGAGTAAGTGTTGGCTGCGTCTCTTCTGAGATTTGGGGCTAAACTGGCATAGGAACAGATTGAAGAGTTAAGTCTCTGAGACATATATTTAATGGGTATAGTGCTGATTGTAGGCTCAAATAAAAGAGGTAGAAGTATCATGTTTTTTTTTTTTTTTTTTTTTTTTTTTTGACCTTTCACCAATGTATTTTGGGTGAAATACATTGGGTCAAGGGTCTGTTGTGGCAAGATCAGATTAAGGAGGGAGAGCTTTAACACTCAGCCCACTTTGGGGTGTGTTTTAGTTTCCTAGGCTGATCAAGCAAATACCATGCAACGGGTGGCTTTAACAGTGGGAATTTATTAGCTTAAACTTTTGAGGCTAAAAGAAGGTCCAAATCAAGGCTTCAAGGCAGTGCTTTCTCCTTGATGGTTTGTATCTGGGGTTGGCTGCTGCTGATTCTTTGGCTCCTCTGTCACATGGCAGTGCACATAACCTCTCCTGGCCTATCTATTTTCCTCAGAGTTCCCTTGAAATTCAGCTTTTTGCTTTCATGGCTCACTTGCTCTCTGTCTGAATTTTCTTCTACTTTACAAATGACTCCAGTAATAGGGTTAAGACCCATCCTGATTGGGCTGGGCAGTACCTTAACTGAGGTAACTTATCAAAAGTTCCTACAGGGAGCCAGTGTGGCTCCGTGGTTGAGCACCACCTTCCCACATACAAGGTCCCGGGTTCAATCCCTGGTCCTGGTACCTCAAAAAAGGTTCCTACTGTAAGTGGGTTCATGTCCACAGGAGTGGATTAGATTTAAGAGCATGTTTTTCTAGGGTATATACAGATTCACACCATCACATTCTACCTTCTGGACCCCAAAAGACATGTTCTTTCTATATGCAGAATACAGTCATTCCATCATCATATTTCAAAAGCCTTAAATAATTTCAAAAACAATGCTTAGAACAAAGTCTCATCAAAATTGGTTATGTGTGTGGTCTGTCCTAGAGCACAATTCCTCTCTGAATGTGGGCCTGTGAGAGAGCAAGTTATCTGCTTCTAATTCACAGTGGAGCGACAGGCATTGGATAAACAGCCCCATTACTGTAGGGAAAAATTGGAAGGAAACTGAGTCACATGTCCCTGACAATTCCAAAACCCATCTTCATTAGATTGGGCAAACTTCATTAGATTTCAAAGTCTGGGGGTTATCTGTGGAACGATGTTTTGTCCTCTGGGCTTAATGCAGAGCAGCCCCACCCCTTCCAAGTGCTTGTGCAGTGACCAGGCTGCCCCCAAACACTGGGGTAAAGGCCCCGCTCTCTCCAAGCGTCAGGATGGTGGCCAGACTCTGTGATCTCCAGGGCACAGGCTCTACCCTCTCTGAGCACTGTGGTGGCAGCACTGTTCTTGAACAATGGGGTGGATGCTCCGCCCTCTTCAAGTACCAGGGCAGACTTACCCTCTCAACAAACTTGGATGGACCTGTGTTCTTGGTCAGAGAAGATGTCTTTGGTCCAGGCCTCCGCTTCCATGGTTCTGTCCCTAGAAGTGATTTTTCCTTCACTTTGTCCCTTCTCTGTGCCATTTAGTTCAGGCTGGCAGTGGTTCCGTTTATACAAATTATGCACGCAATTTGTTAGTTTTACATGTTGTTCACAGGGTCCAATCCATTAGACAAAAGAACTTTTCACAGATCCTTACTGAATAATTGCATTTCAAATCCTGACTTCCATGGAAATTGCTGAGTGGCTCCATGTTTAGTTAAACCCTCACATGGAACACTGTTTTATGGAGACTTGCTTTCCTGGAAACCAGAATTTTCCAAACTATCAGTTTCTGCTTTCTTTGTGTCTAGGAGATTTGTTCTCACCTTATCCCTTTCCTCTCGTATTTTACTATAAGCAGCAAGGAGAAACCCAGAGCACTTTACTCACGTAGCTTGGAAATCTCCACACCTAAATATCGAAGTTCAACACTCTGAAGTTTTTGCCTTCCATCTAACATCAGAGCTCAATTTTGCCAAGTTCTCTGTCCATTTTAAATAAGGATTGCTTTTCCTCCACTTTCCAATAATAACATTCATCATTTCTTTCTGAGACCTCATTGGAAGTACCTTGAACATCTTCTGGTTGTCTCATGCAACTATGGAGATGGCAAGTCCAAGTTCCTTAGGGCACACCACAAGCTGGAAACGCTGCTGAAGGCTTTTGATGAATTCCCCAGGGGAAGCTGGCTGGCTGAAATAGGAATGGAAATTCTCTCTTCTGAGTGCTGATATCATCACTTCTCCTTTTAAAGCCTTCAACTGATGGATTGGATAAGATTTCATTCATTGTTGAAGGCAGTCTTCTCAGTTGATTGTAGATGTAATCAGCCATAGTTGAAATCAACTTACTGATGGTTTAAGTCTACAAAATTTCCTCACAGTAACAAGCAGACCAGTGCTCGCTTGACCAAATAACTGGACACCATCACCTGGCCAAGTTGACACATGAACTTAACCATCACAGGGTCCCTGCTCTTTTTCTTTTCTCCTTTATATCCTGGGACCAGTTACTGTTTATCAGAGTTGTGGAAAAAAGCAGAGTAGATGGAAGCCACTTTGATACCTCTTTCATCATCCCACTTTTACCATCCCTTAATGTTGTTAGTGTTGATCTGTAGCAGAGGAAAATGGAAGGAAAAACTATGTGTACTGTTCCTCACAATATCAATGTAATGCTTCTGCTATAATGATGACCCTGAGACATCAAGAAAATATTGCATTCCTTAGAGTATTCTATTTTTTTTTTTTTTGAAAGAAAATAACTTGATACATGTGAGATTTTTTTATAGAGAGTTGAAGGAAGACTTACGAATTTAGTGTATCTTATTCTGCAGCCATTCTTTTTTTTTTTTTTTGCAGCCATTCTTAATAACTTTCTCATTTAATGACTTTGTCATGCAAGAGATGTCCAATAAGAGTAAATGCTGATTTCTCATCAGAAACCAAGGAGGCAAGAAGGCAGTGATATGTTATATTTAAGATAATGCAAGAAAAAAAACTTCCAGCCACAAATCTTATATCCAGCAATATTCTTTGAAAAATGAGAGTGAGTTTAGAATATTCACAGATAAACAAAAACTGAGAGAATTTGTAACCATGAGATTGGCTTTGCAGGACATATTAAAGGGAGTGCTACAGCCTGAAAAGAAAAGACAGGAAAGAGGGGTTGGAAGAGAGTCTGAACATAAAGATTATGTCAGTAAAAGTAACTCAAAGTATAAAAAGTGGTTAAAAAAAAAAAAAAAAAAAAAAGATAAAACCCAAAGATCAAAATGGGTGAAGTAACAACTGCCTTTAGGGAGAACAGATGTGGCTCAAGCTGTTGGGCCTACCTCCCACATGGGAGGTCCTGGATTTGGTTTGCAGTGCCTCCTAAAGAAGATGAGCTGATGCTTTGAGCAGGGAGCGGATGTGGCTCAAGTGGTTGGGCACCCGCATTCCACATGGGA
The DNA here is from genome assembly GCA_026826555.1 of Tolypeutes matacus. Lineage (NCBI taxonomy): Eukaryota > Metazoa > Chordata > Mammalia > Cingulata > Chlamyphoridae > Tolypeutes > Tolypeutes matacus. The sequence continues at coordinate 46,652,133 of JAKSZT010000049.1, forward strand.
GGTCCTGGGTTCGGTACACGGTGCCTCCTAAAGAAAACAAGCTGATACAGTGAGCAGACAGACAAGGGAGCCATCTCAGGGTGGGTGGGTGGGGGGGGCGGAGAACTGCCTTTATAGCAATAACATTGAATGTTAATGGATTAAACTCCCGTTTGACTTGCTGAATGAATAAGAAAATATAAGCCATCTATATGGTGTCTACAAGAGACTCACCTTAGATTTGAGGATACGAACATTGAATACGAAAGGCTGGAAAAAGATAATCCATGCATCCAGTGACCCCCCCCCCCAAAAAAAAAAAAGCTGGAGTAGTCACACTTACATCAGATGAAATGGACTTTAATAGCAAAGTTGTTATTAGAGACAAGGAAGGTCATTATATACTAATAAAATGGACAATTCACCAGGAGGAAATGAGTCATAAATGTACATGCACTTAACCAGGATGTCCCAAATTACATGAGGCAAACCCTGGCAAAACTGAAGGGAGAAATAGATGTCTACAATGATAGCTGGAGACTTCAATACACCACTCTTAGCATTGGATAGAACATTTGGGCGGAGGATCAAGAAAGAAACAGCTTGAATAATATGATAAATGGACTAAATCTTATAGACACTACAGAGCATTACACCCCAAAACAGCAGGATATACATTCTTCTCAAGTGCTCATGGATCTTATTCCAAGATAGACCATATGTTGGGTCACAAAGCAGATATCAGTAAATTCAACAAGATCAGATTTATACAAAGCACTTTTTCTGATCATAATGGAATAAAGCTGGAAATCAACAACAGGCAGAAAAAGGGAAAATTCACAAATATATGGAGATTAAACAATCACCATTTATATTAGCCAAAGGGGTGCTGATGCAAAGTACCAGAATACTGTTGGATTTTGTAAGGGTGTTTATTTGGGATAAAAGCTTACAGTTACAAGGCCCTAAAGAGTCTACCTCAAGATACCGTAAGATACACTGTCTCACCCAAAGTCTGCTACCACATGTTGAAGCAAGATGGCGGGCGATGTCTACGAGGTTTCAGCCTTCCTCTTCCTCTTAAGGCTCTGTGGGCCCAACTTCTTCTAACTCAGCTGTAGGCTGGCATAAGACCTATAGCCGTTTGGCAATTTGACGTAATTATGAGTTCCAAAAATATAATTGGATCATGCTTGTAAACTGATCTGTTAATCTGGGCATGATTAAGTTATGATTAGGGCATTGACTGGGCCACCATCAGTAGGGCGTTGAGCCCCACCCCTTGGTGGTGGGGGGGATTGAATATAAAAGGCAAGGCAAAGGACAGAGGGAGCAGTTTTTGAGTTGCAGTTCTGAAGTTGGAGTTTTGATATTGGAGAGAAGGCCCCAGGAGAAGAGAAGCGAGCCATTTGCCTGATATTCTACAGCTGACCTTGTGTTAGAAATAGAGGAGCTAAACCTGGAGTGAAATGCAGCCCCAGGAAGAGTAGAACCGAAGAAGCCTGAACCCTGGCAAACGTTGTCAGCTATCTTGCTCCAACACGTGGCAATGGACTTTGGTGAGAGAAGAAACTTATGCTTTTATGGCTTGGTAACTGTGGACTTCTACCCTAAATAAATACCCTTTATAAGACCAACCCATTTCTGGTATTTTCGCATTAGCACCCTTTTGGCTGACTAATACAAGGCCCATCTCTCTTCCCAAGACTCGTTTGTTTCTGGGCTCAGCTGCCCTTTTCTCTTCACAAGGTCAGCTTTAAACTATCTGGAGAGTGGCTCACCTCTCTTCCCCGGGGCATGAAATGTCTATGGAATTGTCTGTCTTCTGTGTCTTCTCTGTGTATTTACTTCTGTGTTCTTGATTGAATGTCCGCCTGTACAGGCCACAAAGGGGTTGGGGACACAAACTGAGTTGCCCTAAAGATGTGGTCAAATCAAAGCCCCAATCTTAATGTAATTCAATCAAAGACATCTAAGCCGAATCTGATAACAATCAAAGGGTATCAAGCCCAGAGGAACAGACCAGTTTATAAACATAATCTATATCTCTTTTTGGAATTCATAAATAATATCAAACTGCCACACTATTAAATAATCAATGGGTCAAAGAAGAAATTGCAAGAAAAATCGATAAATATCTTGAGACAAATGAAAACAAGAATACAACATACCAAACCTGATGGGATGCAGCAAAGGCAGTGCTGAGAGGGAAATTAATAGCCTCAATGCTTAACATTAAAAAAGAAGAAAGAGCTAAAATCAACGCCCTAACTACACAGCTGGAGGAACTAGCAAAAGAACTGCAAACTATTCCCAAAGGAAGCAGAAGGAATGAAGTAATAAAGATCAGAGGAGAAATAAATTGAGAACAAAAAAACAATAGAATTAACAAAACCAAAAGTTTGTTCTTTGAAAAGATAAAGAAAATTGGCAAACCCTTAGCTAGACTGGAAAAAAAAAAAAAAAAAAAAAAAAAAAGTTGCAAATACATAAAATCAGAAATGAAAATGGGGCCATTAGTACTGACCCCACAAAAACAAAAGATGTCATAAGAGGATACTATGAACAACTGTATGCAACAAACTATAGACAATGTAGATGAAGTGGGAAAAATTCTTAGGAACATATAAACAGCCTATACTGACACTAGAAGAAATGGAAGACCTCAACAAATGAATCACAAGCAAAGAGATTGAAACAGTCATCAAACAACTCCTCAAAATGAAAAGCCCAGGACCAGGTGGTTTCACAGGTGAATTCTACCAAGCAATCAAAGATTTAATACCAGTTTTACGCAAACTCTTCCTAAAAATTAAGCAGGAAGTAACATTCCCAAACTCATTCTATGAAGCCAGTGTCATCCTAATACCAAAGATATTACAAAAAAGAAAATCAAAGAAACCTTTCCCTAATGAATATGGATGCAGAAGTTCTTAACAAAATACTCACTATTCAAATCTAACAACACATTACAAGAATTATTCATCATGATCACAAGTGGGTTTTATACCAGGCATGCAAGAGTGGGTCAACACAAGAAAATCAGTGTAACGCACCACAGTAATAAGTCAAAGAAGAAAAATCACTTGATCATCTTGGTTAACACAAAAAAGGCATTTGATAAAATCCAGCATTCTTTCTTGATAAAAACAATTGAAAAGATAGGAATCAAAGGAAACATGATAGCAGGCATATATGAAAAACCAACATGTGGAAGGGGATGGGGAATATGGGAATCCCCTATATTTTCGATGTTACATCTGTGTAATCTAAAGCTCCTTTAAAAATAAAACATATATATATATAAAACCCAACAGCTAACATTGTACTCAATGTGAAAGATTGAAAGCATTCCTGTTGAGATAAGGAACAAGACAAGGATGCCCACTGTCACCTCTGTTGTTCAATATAGTGCTAGAAGTTCTAGCCAAAGCAATCAGGCAAGAAAAAGAAAAAAAGTATCCAGATATATCTGCAGCTTGTCATGTATTATGGGATTTTTACTTACGGAAATACTTACTTGGGACTGTGCATTAAAAAAATTCACTTGCCCATTGCAGATTGTTTTCAGCTGCACATAATGGTATACCTGTCTTATAATGGCTTAATCAAAGAAGCATTTTGCTTTTCTCAGTAATAATCATGCATAGGGAGTCTGGAGCTGGTTAAGCAGCTCCACATTGCCATCCACGATTCAGGTTACTTCTAGCTTTACATTAATCCATCATTACTGTGTGGTTTCATCTTTAGGCTTATCAATTTATTTTAGTAATAAGGCTGCTAAGCCTTAAGCCTTACCTCTGTGCAAAGGTAGGAAGAACAAAAAGGAAAAATTTAGTTGACTCATCTTCATGTGTTTGTGTGTGTGTTTTCATTTCAAATTTTTTATTTTGAAATGTTTTCAGAAAAATACAAGACTATTATAAAGAATACTCCCAAAGCTTTCACCCACCCAGATTCTTCAAATATTAACATTTTACTACATTTGCTTTATCATTATACTGTTCTTCTGAGTATGTGGGTGTTTGAATCATTAGTAAGTTGCAGATATCTTTATCTCTAAATATTTCAATGTGTATTTCCTAAAAACAAGTATATTTTGTTATATTACTACAGTACAATTATCAAACTCAGGAACACTGATATAATACTATTAATTAATCTAAAGTTTTATTCAAAGTTTGCCAGTCGTCCCAATGTTTCCTTTTAGTTAGATTTTTGGCAGGAATATCACAGAAATGATGTATCTTACCAGGAGGTACATGATAGTGGTTTATCCCATTTCTGGTAATGTTTTCCATTTTTTTTTCTCTTGGAAGTACTATATCTGCTTTTTGAAATTATTTATCTTGGTGCTGACACAATCTCAGACTATGGAAATACTCTTATTTCTCATCAAACTTTGCCCAGAGATTATATTGGAGAATTTTGTCTGAGATGGTTGACTCCCTCTTAAAGAACTTTTCTATAAATTATACATAAAAAAATCAAAAGAAAAAGAAAACAAAATTATACATAAAACAAAATAATATAAATAAATAAAGGGAGGAAAAACAAAAAAGAAACAATTATATCCCACTTTCCACTTACATCTATGGGAGCTTGGAAATGTATTTTTAGCTGAGCATGTTGTTGCCTTAAAAATCAGGATTCTGTTAGTAGGGAAAAGGGGACAGTAGGCATACTTACCAATTTTTAATGTTTTATTAATGAAATTAATATAAATAAAATGAGTCCAAGACCTCTTAATCTCAAGGTACCTGTTCATTCTTTTCATCGTTTGTATACACAAGAAATGCATTCCTTCTCTGTAGGTATAAGTGATTTTTCTTCCATTATCCTTCACTGATATATAGTATTAGAGCTGCTACATATCATTTTTAATAAAACTTGTAAGAAACAGTACAGTTTAGAGCCCTGACCTGAAGGTACAGTTTAGACCTTTTCAGAAAGTTCACATTTTTGTATCACAGTAGAATTGTTATGATACATTCTCAGCAAAAGGTATTTGAGATTAATGATCTTTTTTTTCTGGTGGAAAGGTCCCAAGGATAGAGGATAGGGGTGAAGGGAAATCTATAATTTTAATGACAAAATAGCCACGCTTTTGTATATTTATTAGAAAACAATTTTGCTATTATATGCATAGTGTATTTTACTTAATTGTAAGACTTTTTGATGAGGTTTATATGAACAATGTTTTTCTCACTTTTCACTTTTGTCTAGGAAGTCTATCGGAATTCTATGCCAGCTTCCAGTTTCCAACAGCAGAAACTTAGAGTTTGTGAAGTCTGCTCTGCCTATTTAGGTCTTCATGATAATGACAGGCGACTGGCTGATCATTTTGGGGGTAAACTACACCTGGGATTTATTGAAATACGAGAGAAACTTGAAGAACTAAAGGTACATTGGTAAATTTATATCCCTCACTTTATCCTATTTAGTCACTTGTTCTTTCAATCTGTATTAATTCTGTTTTTGTACAGTATTCTTGACTTGTTCAGCTTTTAATATCTTTTAACACTTTATACTGAATACTCTAGGATTGTAGATGGACATGCCAGCTAGTTCATTGGATGAAATCTGAGAAAGCAGACTTTTAGATTATTATCCTCTTGTTTTGGGAGGTAGCATTTTCTGTTAGATATGATATTGAATTAGGAATCTGTCAAACTGGACTTTAATTCTTTCCTACAAAGTCCCCTAAAATTCCCATTGTTATCTTGTCTGTAAAGTTAGTATTGCTGTTGCTATTTATTTGAGATGGAGTCAGATATTTATTTGAAATATTTTAGTTTTTCTCTAAATAGCAAGCTCATAGAACTTCTTGGTTTATTTTGTGTTCCTTCATTTTATGATGGACTTAGGATGCAACCTATAGAAAAAGGAAATCATTGTTACTTAAATGTATAAGCTATTGTGAGAAAGGACATAAGTTCTTATATGCTGAGTTCTTTTATGAGGATAACCAAAACAAATGTGAGGATATTTGTGAAGAAATAAACATAAAGAGGGGAGCTGATGTAGCTCAAGTGGTTGAGCACCTGCTTCCCATGTAGAGGTCCAGGGTTCTATCCCCAGTACCTCTTAAAAGCTAAAAACAAACAAACAGACTGAAAAACCAGCTCGGGGGAGCTAGTGTAGCTCAGTAGCTGAGTGCCAGCTTCCCACATAAGAGGGTCCCGGGTTCAATCACAACTATGTGATTATACCAAATACTGGTATAATCCTGGGTTCGGTACAGAACTGTGTGATTATACCGAATACCATTGATTGCACACTTTGGATGAATTGTATGCTTTATTGATATTTAGCAATAAAATTGATTTGTTTAAAAGAAAAAAAACATAAAGCAGCATAAGTGGACGTAATTAATTTCTCTTTAAATAGACGGATGATAGTTTATTTATTTATTTGTTTTAGTTTTTATTTTTTTGAATAGTTTTTAAAAATCTGGTACTCTGAACTTTTGTCCTGAATTGAGGACTGGCTCAAAGATGGGAAACACTGGATAAATTTTTTTTTTTTTAATGTAGTTATATCAGTGGAATAAATTCAAGATCCATAATTTGACATTTAAAATTATGTGCAACCAGAAGCACCCAGGGTCCTCCCCATATTTGCAGTTAACAGTGAGCTCTTCTCAGTTCTGTAATTGCTTAAATGATTTGCTAGAATGATCTCAAGTAGGTTTGTTATATATATTTTTTAGGAGGTATCAGGGATTGAACCCAGGACTTCATACATGCATGAGAAGCAGGCACTCAACCACTGAGCTACATCTGCTCCCCAATGAGAGTTTTATTTTTCTTTTGTCTGTTTTTATTTCTTTAGGAGGTCCTGGGGATCAAACCCGGGACCTTGGTACATGGGAACCAGGCTCTCAACCACTTAAGCTACATCTGCTCCCTTCAAGTAGGGTTTTTAAACAGAGCAAAATGAGTTTCACTATAGCAAATGGTTGTTGGGCTCTAAGTTCAAACCCAATAAAAGGTACCTACAAGGGAATCTTTGCCAATAAAGACCTAGCAACAGAAGTCTTTAGTATTTTATTGGCATTTTAAAAAGCAACATTAGGACAGTAATTGAAAGTGACAGAAGGCATTACCATATTGAAAAGCATAGGGCATTGGAATTCATAGTAATTTATAACAGCCTATATTCTTTTAAAAATACAAACCATGATAAAAGACATTCAGAGGAGAAATATGTAGAAGTGATTTGAAACTTTTTTTTTTTTTTTTTTTTTAAGATTTATTCATTTATCCCCCCCCTGCTGCCTGTGCTCGCCGGGTCAGCCAACCGCGCCGTGCGGGCAGGCCTGCCCTCACCAGGAGGCCCCGGGAACCGAACCCGGGGCCTCCCATATGGTAAACGGGAGCCCCACTGATTGAGCCACATCCGCTTCCCTGATTTGAAACTTTTAAGAACTCATGGAGGGAGCAGAGGTGGCTCAACCCATTGGGCACCTCCCTCCCACATCTGGAGGTACCAGGAGGTTCAGTTCACAGTGTCTACTAAAATGAAGACGAGCCGACAGCGAGTGCAGACAATGAGGAGGTGGGGGGATGGTGGTGGGGATAAGTAAAAATCTTTAAAAACAGAAATCATGGAGAACATGAAGATTTATATATTTTTCAAAAAAGAGGGAAAATATTTTGGAAACCACAGAATTGTAAATCTAATAATTATTCCTGGCATAACTTCAAGTTGAATTATTAAAGAAATTTTAATGATGCTTATACTATATTGGAAATGAGTTATATAAAGTTTAGAGTAGGTCTCACTGAGAATGGATCCAGTAAATATGCTCCTTGTTTATTATTATTTGAACTGTCTTTGTTTTTTAAGAGAGTGGTGGCTGAGAAGCAGGAGAAAAGAAACCAGGAACGTCTCAAACGAAGAGAAGAAAGGGAGAGAGAAGAAAGAGAGAAGTTGAGAAGGTATGGCATAATTGAGTCAGTTGTGGGATAAGGGAAATTTCTGTTTACTTTTTAAGAAGATTAACGTCTGAAACAATGCTTAAACTATTATATTAACTAACTTATGGTCATTTAGCTCAAGGTCGTTTCCTTCAAAACATGTGGAAGAGTGAATGAAGATTGCTTCACATCTTTATGTCTTGTAAGAGTTTTTAGAAGGCGATTTTCTAGTCTTATTTTTATAATGAGCTAGACTTGTACCAAGTTAGCATAGAACTACTTTTATTTTATGATGTATTTTGTACTTGGGATAAAAGGATTTTTTGTTTGTTTCATTGATTATTTTACATTGAACTTTGATTCCATATTTCTTCAATTCTAGGATCAATGAACTGTAATAAATTCTATTCATTTAATAATACCTAAATGTATAAAGTTATTTTTCTTTATACATTATTACTCATTAATTAATAAAATTATATAATTCTTCACATTTAGAACATTTAAAGTTTCTTAGTTACTTTTACCCATTGGCAGCTAAAATTTCCTGTTACTGTAGTGGCAACACTTGGTGACTCATGGTCATAACTTCTTTAACAACTTTAGGATGCACGGGCTTGATACAAAGTTGTTTTACTACTTTTATTTCTTTTTCTTTTTTTCCCCTAGAAGTTGTAGGTTTACAGAAAAACCATGCATAAATAGAGTTCCCATATACCACTCTATTATCTTTTTTTTTTTTTTCCTTAGTACATGTAGCAATTTATTGATAAATATACATTCTGAATCACATATGTAACCCTAGAGGGTCAGGGAAATGCATTGCAAAGTGTTTAGCAGCACCCCTCAACTATACCCACTAGCTTCCACTATACCACTCTATTATTAACACTTTGCATTAGTGTGGTTCATTTGTTTACAATTGATGAGAAAACATTTTTATAATTTTATTTGTTAAGGTTCACCGTGTAGACAGTCTTGTGTTTTTTGTTTTATATTTTTATTCTAGTAATATATATACAACCCATGTATCTCTTATATCTAGAGTTCCCTTAATTGTATTACACATCTCTGAAGTGTAAATACTTCCCCTTCATAGTTAGCAAATTTTGTGCCTCAGTTAATTAAAACCCTTTACAATATTGTTAAGTCAACTTCTTTAAGCTTTGAACATGTTATACTCAGTCTATTTCAAGAAGTTTAAACTGATTTCCTTTGTGTTGCATGGCTTGTAACAAGTAATCTTTTTGTACTGGCAATAACAAAATGAGGCCTAACTGCATTTGGATATCTTCCCTTTTTATGGGAAGTACTGTCCTCCATTGATATATATATATGTATTTCATTTACTACAAATTTTTACCTCAGAGCTTTATCACCATGCTCTTTTGTGTACACTACATTTTTATGGGAATATTGCCAAGTATTGTAACATTGAAGACGATGTAAATGGGATTTTAAGAAATGTTAGAAATACTAGATTTACATTAAAATTCAACTACATGCAGTACCATGATTAAGTAGTAAAAATGATTCAATTGAAATGACAATCAAATGAGGAAAAAAGTTTTGCAGGAGTATTGTTATATTATTGTATGATAATAAAAATTGCTATCACTTATTTTTTTTTTTTTTTTTTTTTTTTTTTTTTTTTTTTTTTTTTTTTTTTACCGGGAGGTACCGGGGATCGAACCCCGGTCTCTCCATATGGTAGACGGACGCCGATCCTTTTGAGCCACATCCGTTTCCCGTTATCACTTATTGAATGTTTATTATGTGCCAGACACTGTGCTAAGGAATTTGCCTATTTAGTTAATCTAAACCTTACAGTACCCTTGTGAAATTTATATTACTACTCCTCTTTTGCAGATGAATAACTAAGCTGAGGGAGAGTATATCACCTACCCAGACCAGGCAGATAGTGAGTGGCAGAGCCAGAGTCAAAACTCAGATCTGGCTGAGTCCAAAACTGTACTTTCAGTCATGCTATAAATAAACCTCTTTGGCTTCCTAGTAATCATAATATTAACTGTTACTATTTATCGAGCATTAACTGTGTACTGGAAAATGTGCAAAGCATTTTATATTAGAGTACTGCATTTCTTGTAAGAAATAGATGTTGTACGATTGAGTTGGCAAAGAACTATACAGCATAAACAATGAACGTTATAGTAAATGATGGACTATAGTTAATAGTATCATTATAAAAATGTTCTTTCAGGAATTGTAACAAATGTACCACACTAATGCAAGCTATTAATAATAGGGTGGTATATAGTAATTATCTTATGCATTATTTTTCTGTAAACCTACAACTTTAATTAAAACAACAGCAAAGAAACCCATAGGATTTTTTTTTTTTTTAACAACAAAAGACAAAATTCTAGACTGTAAATATGCTAACTGTAAATAAATAAGAATTAATGTAAAAAAATAAAAAGATTGAGTTGGTTGTTCTGGGGTTTAGAGTGAGGTTGTAGTACCAATGTATATGCGTCTAAGAGGCTAGTCACTGTGTTCCCAGAAGGGAAAGTATAACAAATGACAGATATAAAGAACAGAATTTCTTTCCAAATTGGGAATTTGTTTCTGGAGAATTAGGAATGGTGATGTACTGTGTTTTAGCTTCCTAGGAGCATAATCTTTTTTTTTTTTTTGAAGTAGGTATTCAGAGTCCTATATCCTGAGTTAAGGAAACTCATATGCCAAAGAAAAGGACTTTATGTGGAAACTAAGTCTGTAGAGTTTTGGTGCATCTGGGAAAAATTTGTGTTGTTAAGTACATGCCTTACATTTATAAAGTTGATATAAAAAGGAATCAAGAAGAATGTAAATTTAACAGCACGTTGCCATTTTCTTAGTTATAGTCACCGTTCTAAAAATAGATATTATTCCTTTTTAGGTCCCGATCACATAGCAAGAATCCTAAAAGGTAAGGTATTATCCAAGATAGGTATAAGTCATGAAACAGTGTTTTCCAAAAGTAGTTTTTAATAGATAAATATTTTAAAAAATCATAGATAATTTTTAAAAAATTAACAAATTCTAAGAGATCATATCTACTAAAAATGTAAGTAGGTTAAATAGTTGGATACATTTATGGATGACAGATCCATGGTGGGTTGTTAGGGGAAACTGAAATATTTTAGTTTATGCCCCAATATGGAATTTATATGAGTTTATTACTATCCTGTCCCTTTGTGCTTTTTATATAATGATCACAAAAAGCATTTAAAGGGGTACTTACTGCTTTAAAAAATAAGAGCAAAAGAGAGCCGAGGATACATGTAAATTTTGACTGTTTTTTTTTTTAAAGCAGTTTTATGTATACCCCCTACAATCCATCCAAAGTGTACAATCAGTAGTTCTCATTATAATCACATAGTTGTGTATTCATCACCACAATCAGTTTTAGAACATTTTCTACTCTAAAAAGACAACCCCATACCCCTTGGTAGTCCCCTCTTAATCCCTCAATCCTTCCCCAGCCCTGCATAACCCTACATAACCAATTTTTTCTTTTGGCTTTTGACAGACAATATTTATAGGTTTTTTGAAGCCTTTCTTTACAGTTTTTACTAGTTACTGGTAATTATTTTCTTTCTGTCCACAAAAGGCAGGGGAAAATGTTCTACTTTATCATTCTTTTTCAGTTCTTTACTTGTCATGCTCATCCTATCTTTGATCCTTTTTCATGAATCCATTCCCTCCTAGAATGCTATTTCTTATCCTTTTCCAAATCCTACCATTCCTTTTGTTTGGATCACATCCTCTTTATGAAACTTTGAGTACTCTACCTATATAGAGTAACTCTGTTTACCAAGAACTTTTCCCTAAAAGGTAGAAACTTTGTATACCAATTAGAAAATAGTTTATTTTATGTGAAGAATAGCATATTTAATAAGTTCATGTGATTTCCAAAGCAGTGTAAAGGATTCTACGCAAAATAATATGTAAATATTTCATGTGATAGCTGAAGCCATTAAGAACAATTTCTAGGTTCTTAAAACTACTAAGGGGGTCGGATGTGGCTCAACTGGTTGGGCGTCCGTCTCCCATATGGAGGGACCCGGGTTCAATCCCCGGGACCTCCCGGTAAAAAAAAAAAAAAAAAAAACAAAAAACTACTAAGATCATGCAAATGTTGTTTTCATTAGAGAAGCAAAAATTTCCCTTGTGGAATTTCTTGTTTATCTATAAACTGCTAGTCAGATGTATATATGTGTTCCCCAGCCAGGAGTTTTTAAACAATTGAAATGTAGATAGCATTCTTGAATTTCTGTAAAGATTTGAAACAGTTTGGTTGTTGAAAAAACACAGAGTGGGGAAGCAGATGTGGCTCAAGAGATTGAGCTCCCTGCTACCACACAGGAGGTCCCGGGTTCAGTTCCCAGTGCCTCCTGGAGAAGAAGAGCAAGACAGTGAGCTGGCGTAACGGGCAGGCATGGTGAGCTGATTGCAACAAGATGATGCAATAAGGAGACACAAAGAGGAAAGACAATAGGAGACACAACAAAGCAGGGTACTGAGGTGGCTCAAGTTATTGAGCACCTCTCCTCCCACATTGGAGATCCCAGGTTCAGTTACCACTATCTCCTAAAGAGAAGACCAGCAGACACAGAGAGCACACAGCTAATGGACACAGAGAGCTAACAGCAAGCGCAAAACAACGAGAGGGGAGGGGGGGGATAAATAAATAAAAATAAATCTTTAAAAAAACTTAACACACACAAAAAACACAGTGTAGAGATGTAAGCATTTTGAACAAGATGAATCCTAACTCTTAGCTCCATGCCTTTTGATCAGTCAAGTAGAAAGTGTACTTAATGAAGGGTTAAATGTTAAATATCTTGGAATTTAGAATACTAAATTCTCTTTTAATTTTATTCGTATCTATTCATACTCAACTGTGAATAATACTTGAAAAATCTTATCAATGCAATATATGATACATCATCTTTTTTTTTTTTTTAAGATTTTTTTTTTTTTTTAATGTATACCCCCTCTCCCCTCACCCCCGTTGTTTTGTGCTTGCTGTCTGCTCTCTGTGTTTTTTTCCGTGTCTGCTTGTCTTCTCTTTAGGTGGCACTGGGAACCGATCATGGGACCTTTCAGAGTGGGGAGAGGTGCTCAATCTCTTGCGCCACCTCAGCTCCCTGGTCTGCTGTGTCTCTTATTGTCTCTCCTTTGTGTCTTTTTGTTGTGTTATCTTGCTGCGCTAGCTCTCCTGCACGGGCCAGCACTCCTGTGTGGGCCCGCTCTCCGCCCTGGACCTCCTAATATGGTAGACGGGAGCCCAATCACTTGACCTACATCTGTTTCCCTGTTTAATTTTTTTTTTTTTTTTTATACCGGGAGGTCTTGGGGATCGAACCCAGGTCCCTCCATATGGCAGACGGACGCCCAACCATCTGAGCCACATCCGCCCCCTCCCTGTTTAATCTTAATAGACAACTGGCTGGGAAGGATTTATACTTAATTTCAGAATGAAATCAGTATTAAATTTGTTCATGATTTAGCCCAGTGATTGTAGGACCCTAGTCACCAAACAGCATTTTCTTCCCCCCACCTCAGTCAAAATAATGAGGCCAATGACATAGTAATAAATAATCATAAGATCTCCTTGGCCTCTAAAATGTGTGGTATTAATTCCATGTTAGAGATCTTGGCCTTTGATGATTTTAGAGGGTATTCTGTTGGAATGAAATTAGCATTTTGAAATGTTATGGGTAAACTCAAGCACAGTCTATTATGTAATAAGTGCTCTGCAAGCTTGAAAATCCTTCATAGGTATGATAAACTAATGAATTTTTTCTATATTCCTTTTTTTTTTTTTTTTTTTAACTTTTTATTTTGAAATATTTTCAAACTTAACAGGACTATTAACAAAAATGATACCAACCCCATAAAGAGAACTCCTACACAATCCCTCCCTATCCCCCATACCCAGATCCACTAAATTTTTTTTTAACAAATCAATTTTATTGATACATATTAATAAAGCATACAGTTCATCCAATATGTACAATCAGTGGTATTTGGTATAATCACATGGTTGTGCATTTATCACTTCAGTCATTATTAGAGCATTTTCATTATTTGATAATAAAAACAGACAAGAAAATTCTTTACCTCTCAATCTCTCTATGCATCCCCTGCCATATATAGCTGGCAAAAAAATCTATTAACATTTTGCCATATTTTCTCTCATTCTATATGTCTATCAAGGCTTTTTATGTCACTTTTTGTCATCAGCAAGTGGCCTGCCATGAGAGTGGGTGATGGATGCTGGTAGCTGCCATGCAGAGAGAGCAATTTACTAATCTTTCCATAATTTATCAACCTCTTCCTCCCACTCTTCTCTGGATGCTGTACAGTCTTCTTCTGGCCTCTGGAGTTTCAAATTAGTTGTCCCAGATAGTTCCTGCCTGTTTAATAGTTTTTCCAGTGGAAGGGCTGAGTCTTGGAGCTCCCTATTCTGTCATCTTCCCGCAATCCTCTCCTAAACAATATTCTTTGTCATGCCTCTCCTCCCTTTTGTCCATGTTCATTAGGGCATGCTTTATTTCTAAACTATGCTAAAAACATAGTTAAATAGAAGTTAAAATGAAATCAAAATCCTGAAGTAGGGAAGTGGATGTGGCTTAAGTGATTGGGCTCCCACCTACCATATAGGAGGGTCCCGGGTTTGTTTCCTGGGGCCTCCTGGTGAAAGTGAGCTGGCCCGCGTGTTGAACTGGTACAACAAAGAGAGAAGAGCAACAATGAGAGAGACCAACAAACCAGGGAGCTGAGGTGGCTCAAGCGATTGAGTGCCTCTCTCCCACATTGGAGGTCTCAGGATCGGTTCCCAGTACCTCCTTAAAGAGAAGATGAGAAGACAAGCAGACACAGAGAGCAAGACAGCGCAAAATTAACAAGGGGGGTGGGGGATAAATAAATATAATAAATCTTTAAAAAAAAATCCTAAAGTATCTGGATAATACAATGCCTGGCATATACTATGGTTCAAATTGTTTCCTTCACTTTCAAAATTTCTGATGTAAATTTATATATTGTACTGATTGCCCTTTAACAATTAGTATTAATTTCTATTTTGAAGTTTGAGTATGTAGTTATTTAATATACCAGCAAATTAATTTTAGTGTAGATTTAGCTGATTTGGAATAGAGTTTGCATTAAGTAAGACCATTGAGAGATCATTTCTTTCTAAAGAAAAAGCTTTAGTAAATGAGAAATGCAGTGCTGAAAAAGCTTTAAAAAACAAAAAACAAAAAACAAAAACACTAAAGCCTTGGCATCCATCCAAATCAAATCTTGTCTTTTTGTAGATCCAGGTCCAGAGAGCATCGCAGACACCGATCTCGCTCCATGTCACGGGAACGGAAGAGAAGAACTCGATCCAAATCTCGTGAGAAACGCCATCGTCACAGATCCCGCTCTAGCAGTCGCAGCCGTAGTCGCAGCCACCAGAGAAGTCGGCATAGTTCTAGAGATAGGAGCAGAGAACGATCCAAGAGGAGGTATTAATGTATCGATGAGAGGATGTGGAACTACATTTATATTTTAGAGTTGGAATATTACTGATTTGAAACCTGCATTTGGTAATATGTATGTGTGTGTGTGTCTATGTAGGACTTTTTTTTTTTTTTCCTGATTACATGGTAGTTCAGAAATAAGATACTTATGAGCCAGAATAAGATAATGGAATCAATATATATAGAGGTTATTGCTTCTCTCTGCTTAATGTGTCTTGGGAAAAAGTGCTCTATGAGCAAATAATTCTAAATAACAGTTACTCATAGAGGCTTGTCAGTATAAGCAAATGAAAGGCTCTGAGAAGTCCTTTCTTTAAAAATTTATTTTTGATTTATTGTTTCCAAACTTATTTGAACTGGTACACTTTTTCAGAGCAGACACATTCTAGTGTATTCTTGTTTATTCTGTACTATAGGTATGCATTGTTACATGCCTTTAGCTTGGTAGGGCAGATTCAGAATCTTTAGGAAGTTACATGACTTCCTCAACATGGGGAGAGAACTTAAAGATGCAAAGAGGGAAGACACGGGGAGGTATTTTTTTAAGGACCTGAATATGTATTCAGGATAAACAAAGGATTTGAATGTGATGGAGTATAGCACTCATAGTCTATAAAAGAAACCAAACTCCCAAAACTCAGGTCACATGATGGCCCTGAAGCCAGGTAATTTCTACAGAATGTAAACCATGGTTAAATTGTTTTTTTTTCTTGACAACTATTCTTAAGCACATAAATGGTAAACATTTTTTTTGAGTACCTACTATCTGTTATGTTAGTCTTAAATTTTCTGTGCATTACTCCACACAAGGTCCATGATAGAATCCACAGTAAGCTGTTAAAAAAAAAAAACACCTTTCTTTTTTTTTTTTTGACCCTCAACTAGCCATTTCCTGAAATCACTTACAACTTAATTGGTTCATAGGCACTCAGTCGATATTTTTTTTTGTATATTTCTACCTTGTTCCAAATAGTCTCTAAGGTGACTTAAATCAGTAAGAACTTTCTCGTGTTCTAGGCCTCAAAAAAAAAAAGAAGTGTAACAAGGTTGAGCAACTTATTCAAGTTGCTTTAAGGAGTTTACTGTGTGAGTTAGACCACAAGACTAACATCTTTGACAATAATCAGATTGGTGTAAGACCACATATTTTTGTGCCGAACTGTGTATTAGAAATGATAGAGCCATTTGTTTAGATGAGGGAAACACCAGAGTAATAATAAATGGTTTCAGTAGTGGGAAAATAAAGTAGGTATAATTTGCATAGGTTAAAAACAGGTAGGAAAAAGATACTACAGATAGAGTGAGTGAATAGATCTTAAGCAGAACCAGAGAGTGAGCAGGGAATTTACAGGGGACAGAGTTCCTCAAAGTGTGATTTATAGGCCACTTGCCTCCCACTCTTAAAATTGTAGATTTTGGGGATCACCCACAATGGAATACCCAGAAGAATGCATTTTCAAAAAATTTTCCCTGAGTCTAATATGCACACTAAATTTGAGAATCATCATGATATGGTGATGGAATGTCTAGACCATTTTTCTTGTTGCCTGCCCAGCTGTCATTGTTTTTGGTATATGTGAATTCTTATATGTCTTTATTGGTGGTGGGGATGAAGGGGTGAGGGGTAAAGTCCTCTCATCTTCTGATACTGTGTTATCTTAGTCCCTGATGCTTCTTCCTGCATTTATGAAGTTGCATAGGAAATTTTTCCACTATATACGTTACAGCCATTACATCTGATTTTTTAGCATGTTCTTAATGAGGATTATTTTTGTAAAACTATTAAAAGTTTTGTTTTACTCAAGAGCACTTCTCATCTTTTGATATTCAGATTATTCTTTTTTAAGGCATCATTTTTACCAAAAATTAGCAGATAATTGCTGTTACAACCTGCATTTTATTACACAAAAAGTGAAGATATTTCTGCGTATTTGTGTTTAATTTTCCAAGGTAAAAGTCCCAATTTGGCTTTCATGTTTTCCTGCCCCTACTATGAAATACCAGTCTCTGATATAAGTAGATTGTCTTTGTGATCTTTCCTTGGCAACAGTTCCTGTTGGAAGAGGACAATTTTTGTTTTTCTGCCTTCTGCTCTATTCAACATGTATCTTAAAGACTTCAGAGCCAGACTACTTGGGTTCAGTCGCCTTGGCCAACTAATTTAATAATTCCAATGGTCTTTCTCCATCTAAGTAGATCTGTTTCATTAGGATTATGGGTAATTTGAGTGAAATATGAAATATTGCATGGAAACTGCTTAGCATGATGTATCAGATATTGTAGTCCCTTAAAAAATATTGGTTGATGCTCATCTTTGTTGTTTTTCAGTTACTATAACTGACCTTCTGGTACTTAATCAACAGCTAGTGTCCTTATTCTTAGATATCATCTCTATCATCTCTCTTTACATATTCCATCCTTACAAAAGCTATATATATAGGGCTAGTTTAACCAGACTTCCACTGGTTGATTCTTTTACACATAATTTTAAAATCAAGTTTATTAGTTAACTAGAATAGCTTAATTACTTAAATGCTCAAAGTGTGACATTATTTAATCATTTTGGTTTTAAACCTCCTTAACCATATTTCTAAAACAGCACAGTAGTATGTTTTCTGCCTAAGAAGATGAGAGTATTTATTCAATTTTTGGCAGTGTCTAAATGTGAACATGGTTTAAGTGAGATAATTATGTAAAAAAAAGTACTGTATCACCTGTAAGGAACTGAGTAAATGTAATATGTTATTGATTCATTTTAGATGCTGAAAGTAATAGTAGATTCCATATTTATTCTGATCTCATAATGTCCTCTGGTTTTCCTTCTGACTACATCTTTAATATGAGGTAGTTTTGTTATTTACCTTTTTTATTGAAGTAGGGTTTGGGAATGGAGAAGGCAGTATGA
Source organism: Tolypeutes matacus (assembly GCA_026826555.1). Classification (NCBI taxonomy): domain Eukaryota; kingdom Metazoa; phylum Chordata; class Mammalia; order Cingulata; family Chlamyphoridae; genus Tolypeutes; species Tolypeutes matacus. The sequence continues at coordinate 46,670,477 of JAKSZT010000049.1, forward strand.
AGAAATAGTTATGGTCAATCGAGATTTATTCTATTGTGATCATCCTTTTTCTCCATTCTGATTTTTTTTTCTGTTGGTTGAATGAGATAACTCAGAATAAGTAAAGCAGATTATTAAAATAATAAGTGATTATTTAAAACCATATCATTAATAGAGTAGATCTCTAAATCAGGTGTTGCCTGCAGGCTGATCTGGCTGGTGGTCTGTTTTTGTATGGCTAGTGAATTGTAGATGGTTTTTACATTTTCAAAGCGTTGTTAAGAAAAAAAAAAGACAACTGTGCCATAAAGACTGTGTGTGACCTGCAATGCCTAAAGTATTTATTATCTGACCCTTTACAGAAAAAGTTTGCTTAACCTTATTCTAAGTCATTGATTTCCATCCAATTTGGAATTGAATAATTCTATCCTATATATATTTCCCAATTTGATAGATCAAATATGTTTGGGTTCTTCTCTGTTAGAAAATTGACTCCTCTCTTTCTTGGGTGTATCCTCTGTATCTTCAGCTACCAGTAGCTTGATGTTTATCCTATTCTTTCATTTAGATTTTGGGTTTCCCAACATATATTTTGCTCCTCAAATTAATATTTTTCAGATCCTCAAAAGAAAGATTCAGAGACCAAGACTTAGCATCACGTGACAGAGACAGGAGTTCAAGAGACAGATCACCTCGTGACAGAGATCGAAAAGATAAGAAGCGGTCCTATGAGAGCGCTAATGGCAGATCAGAAGACAGGAGGAGCTCTGAAGAGCGCGAAGCAGGGGAGATCTAATTAGCTGTATACATACCCTCAATCCTTAAGCTTCCTATGGAGTTACATACTATTGTTTAGTTTACAGCTGTTCAGGGCGACACAGTGAGCAGTTCCAGACATGGACCCAGCTAGGCTAGATATACAGTATCTAACTTGATCTGAACTGAACCTGTTTTCCTTGACAAAGCCTAAACGACATCTATAGTTTCCGGTGAACCTGTAATACAATTCTAAAGGATTCTCTGTTCACAAATACAATTTTATCTAATAAGATGCTGATCTCTGATTTATTCTTTCTAGTAGGAGTGATAGTGAATGAACTGCGTTACTTGCTTTGGGTTTTTTTGAACATTTGTAAAATGCTGTCTTTTCTAGTCCAAACAGCAGCAACTTTGGGAGTTTCTAATTCTTTTTCCTTTGACTTACATCCCCAAATACCCCTACCCTCCAATCATAAGAGGAAAGCGGGGGGCAGGGAAGCAATATAACTTCTGTTTTAAGGTCCTATTCCCGTTATTAATTACTAGCTAATTACAGTTCAGAGCATTTTTACTGGAATGTGTGCTGGAGAAATTCAATGTGTTGGATTTTTTTTTTCTTTTTTGTTTAATGGTGCCTCTTTAGAGTTGAAAGTTGAACAGCTGTTGTATTACATATTTTGCTTTTTTATTGACATTTTGAAATCAAATGTCTTGATTTTTCTGTTCTATAGAATTGCTATGTTCAGGATGTTTTGAGGGGGTGGGGGCAGGGACTCTTTCATAAGCACTTGTTTTATTTTGTGTGTGTGTGTGAAGTATAAAGGCTACACCCTTATTGTAAAAAATAATAATAAAATGAAAGAATCACCACCACCATCATTAAACTGTAACTTGTCTAGTAAATTGTGACTAGAACTATTTGCTGTGGGCATTTCCTCTATTCTTTTATATCATTAATAGTGCCTTAATGTGCAAGGCACCAAAGGAAATAAATATATACTTGCAAAGATTCCAAATGAACTGTTGCTCCACCGGGTCCCTTGTTGACGATTCCAGCTACTACAGGGCTTTCTAACAACTGCTAGGACTGGACCTCCTGAAGTCATTGGGTTTTGGTTTGGTTTTGTGTTGTTTTTCTTCTCTATCAGCAAACTGAAATAAAGACACAGTGTAACTAACAAAACGAGACTAACGGTTTCTGCAAGAGCTGTATACCCACTAAAGTTTTAAGCTAGTTGGCATGTATCACATGTGATTCTATAAAATAATCTGAGGAACAAAATATATTCAGTAATGAAATTAGTGTCGGTGAGTATAATTAACTAAGATTACTTTTCAAGAACTATTTGTCTTTTATCACCAAAGTTTGACAAATTTGACATGACAAAGTAATATGGACCTCAGAGAAAAAGGGAAACTGTCATTCCAGTGACATCAGATTTACATCTAAAAGGGACAGTCAGGGAAGCGGCTGTGGCTCAATCAGTAGGGCTCCCGTTTACCATATGGGAGGCCCTGGGTTCGGTTCCCGGGGCCTCCTGGTGAAGGCAAGCCCGCCCGCACGGCGCGGTTAGCTGACCCAGCGAGCACAAGCAGCAAGGGGGGGTTAAATGAATAAATAAATAAAATCTTTAAAAAAAAAAAAAAAGGGACAGTCATTAGTTTACCAATATAAAAAGTTAATGCCTCTTTATCTGACAATTTTCTGCCATATTGGTTCCATACAACTTATATAGAGTTTACACCTCATCTGTGTTAGTGGCCCATTACCCTTTTCCCTTTCTTTATTTTTGGTTGCTGAGTAATTTTTTTTACGCTTTGTTCCCAATGGTCTGTTATGTTCTACAAATGAAAATTACAAGCATTTCGGGTTAGGGAGGAGAGTAAGATAAAAAGGATTAGCTGGTAAGTGCAGGGAAGAATGTCTGGGATCTGACTCATTATAGTTAGTGATATATCTGGAGTTAGACTTCTAATTCCAAATTATGATTGAAAAATATCTTCTAACATATGTGTACTATAATAATTGAATATTTTCTGTCTAATATATAAAAGACCAAGAAAAATAACATTGTCTGTATTAGCTGCAATTGTGATTTGTAGGTAGTATAGGCCGCTTGACCACCAGCAGATTATCTATCAATATCAATGACAGTGAAGTACACTGTCATTCCAGGGTTGTGCACCCGAATAGATCACTTCAACTGCATGGTTCTTCAAATGAATGTTCCCATTTTTAAAAATCCTGTTAGTATAGTTCTGTTGCTTGGATGCTTTTAGTATTTAAACTTTGGAGTAAACATTCTACATTTTGAAATTAGGCCAACCACTCTGCATTATAACAACGCCAAAAAGCTCAGTCTCTTTCCATTATATACATACTTTTTTGTACTTACGTGTTATGTGGTGACTGTGGTGACCAAGCTTAGTCACATGTGCAAAAACATTTGATCCTCTGAAGATGTCATGCTTAGTATTTTCTTGAATAAGCCCTTCATTTTGTTGTCATCAACCATTACCCCTAAAGATAATGTGCTGAGTTGTAGCAATAGCATCAACTGAAACTAAAGAAAAACTCCATTTCAAATAACCTTTAAATTTTTTAAGAGACTGATTGATTATTATTAAGCGTAAAATCAAGATTTACTTATCTTTTCCAAGTTGCAATTTTAAGAGTCCAGATTTCATTTTTAGAAAGTAACATTAGCCCTTTAAGCCAGAGAGAGCCAAGTGTGCATTAAATCTTAACACTTTTGCCATTCACTGTGGTAAATTCTTCTTTCAAATGGTAGTTTTAAGTAATGGCCCTTGAATCATTATACATTTTTTTTTTTTTTTTTTAATGCTGGTGACAATTTTAAAAATTAGAAGTGTTGGTAGGTATCTCAATTTTAAAAACCCAAGTAAAAATATTAATAATTTAAAAAATACTGGCATCTAGCCATGGTGAATAGTCAGCTAATACATACTAGTATGGCTATACCAATTGTTAAAATATTGCAACATGTCTCTTAATCAGTAATTAGCTGCTGGCTCAAGCTTCCAGAATGCCCTCTCCCCATCTTTCAAGGCCTGGTAGTGCTAAGAGCTTCTAGAACCTTGGTCTACCATAACAAGCTGTACTGACAAATATTTTGAAAAATACCTGTCATTTTTTTCTGTCTGAAAAGACAAAGTAGTTTGTCATATTAGTTCTTAAGTTAATTTTTTCAGAGTATTGATAAAAGGGAAACCTTGTATCAATATTTTTCTTTCAACTGCCTGTTCTAATTGAACTTATTTACTTTAGGGAGTTAGGAAAGGCTGGAGAGTCAATGGCTAAGTCTGAGAGAAGAGGTTTTTGATGGCAGATGGTAATTGGGAAAGATGTGGCAAAATTAATTCATCAGACATCCAAAGTTTTTTTTTTTTTTTTTTTTTTTTTTTTTTTGGGGGGAAGGATTGAACCTGGACCTCTTATGTGGAAAGCACTCAATCACTGAGCTACATCGACTCCCCTGAGTGAGTTGTTTTTTTTTTTGTTTTTGTTTTTTAGGAGGCACTGGGGATCGAACCTGGGGCCTCCTGTGTGAGAAGCAGGTGCTCAACTGCTTGAGCTACATCTGCTCCCCTCAAGTCATCTTTAAGGGAAAAAAAAAATTGGACTGGCCTCAGACTTTTATACTGTAGCTAGAAGATAGATTATTGACTCCAAATTCCTCAATGAAAGAAAGTATAACCCAAGAATGTTATATCCAGTCAATTATTATACAAGTATTTTTTCACAAATATAAAAAATATGTGTGAATGTGTACACGTTATGTACAAACTCAGAGAATATGGTTTTCACGAGCCCTTCCAGAATAAGCAATCCAAAAATGAACTTCAGTTAACCAGAGATAAACTGGAGAAACTACAGGAAAAGGATTATAAGTGAGTATTGGATCTATTCAGTGAAGGTCTTGAGACTAAAAGGTGATGATTATGATTACAGACAGAAGTTAAGTTGCAAACTCTGGCAATATAGAAATGGAATAAATAATGGTATGTATGCAGATTTCCTCAGTTTTTATAGCCAAGGATCAAAAGATCATTTAAAACTAAGTACTAGCAGGATAGTTATAAAGATTGATCATAAGAAAAATAATACAATAAAGTTAGGTAGTGAAGGAAAGAGTAGAGGAGGAAGTGGAATTATGCTCATTTCATCATTCCTAATAGTTAGAAAGATACTGCTTAAGAATTAGAATTTTATAATAAAGGCAACCATTAATATGATAGAAAACTTTCAAATTATAAGACACACTACAGAGCAAACAGACCAAATAATGAAATACTTGAAGCTATAAAAATATGCATAACAAAATATGCAGATAGAACTAAAAAAAAAATTTTTTTTCCCCCAAAACAAATGTAAATGTGTAAAACCCCTGTATTAAGATTTGGATTAAATCACAAAACCAATATAAACTGTACCCCAGAGGTGCAATTCACCTAAAATAAAGTGATTCAGGAAGCTTCCTTCCCTCTCTCCAGCCCTCCACTAATATTGATGAAACACTTCCTATGGGCCAAGCATTATTCAAAGCATTAAGGGTGGAGCAGTGCATAGACAAATCCTTCCCTCATGGAGCTTACACATAAACAGGCATATGAAGTTTTGTTTTGTTTTTCTGTCTGACATCCTTTGAAATATTTTTTAAAGTATATCATTCATACATGAACATACATAAAAAAGTATAGTAAAAGTTGTGAACTTAGAAAATGAACATGCATAACATACAGGGGTCCCATACATCACCCCTCCACCAACACCTTGCATTGTTGTGAAACATTTGTTAGAAACTGCAAGAGAATCGTTAAAATATTACTACTATAGTGCATAGTATATTGCAGATCTATATTTGGTGTATATAGTGCATATCTTATATTTGGTGTGTTTTTCCCCTAACTCACCCTTTTTTTTTTTTTTTTTTACTTTATTTTCTACATTTAATAATTGAAAATATAAACAATTAAAAACTAAAAAGTAAACAGATGAATAAATATATACATTTCTCAAATGTAATGGATACATGTAAAAAATTTTTTGAATCAATATGTTACACAATATATTCGGTTCATAGTAACGTATTCATACAGTATTTGTCCTTTTGTGTCTGGCTTGCTTTGCTCAACATAATATCCTCCAGGTTCATCCATGTTATCATATGCTTTTTTACTTCATTTCTTCTTACAGTTGCATAATATTCCATCGTGTGAATAGATCAGAGTTTGTTTATTCATTTGTCTGTTGATGGACACCTGGGTTGTTTCCAGCTTTTGGCAGTGGTGAATAATGTTGCTATGAACATTGGTGGGCAGATGTCTGTTCGTGTCACTGTTCTCATTTCTTCTGGGTATATACCCAGTAGTGGTATTGCAGGGTCACGTGGCAAATCTATATTCAACTTCTTTAGGAACTGCCAAACAGTGCTCCATAGTGGCTGTACCATTCTGCATTCCCACGAAAGTGAAGAAGTGTTCCTATCTCTCCACATCCTCTCCAACACTTGTAGTTCTCTGTCTTTTTAATAGTGGCCATTCTGATCAGTGTGAAATGATATATCATTGTAGTTTTGATTTGCATTTCCCTAATCATGAGTGATGTTGAGCATTTCTTCATGTTTTTTTTTGTTTGTTTTTTGCCATTTGTATTTCTTCTTTGGAGAAATGTCTATTCAAGTCTTTTGCCCTTAATTGGGTCATTTGTCTTTTTATTGTTAAGTTGTAACATCTCTTTATATATCTGGAATATATAAAGAGATAAGGGTTTCCAAATATTTTTTCCCATTGAGTTGGCTGCCTTTTCACCCTTCTGACAAAGTCCTGTGAGGTGCAAAAGTGTTTAATTTTGACGAGGTCCCATTTACCTATTTTTTCTTTTGTTCCATGTGCTTTGGGTGTAAGGTCCAAGAAGCCTACTCCAAGGTCTTGAAGATGTTTCCACACATTTTCTTCTAGTAGTTTTATGGTCCTGGCTTTTATATTTTGATCTTTGATCCATTTTGAGTTGATTCTTGTATAGGGGATGAGATAGGGGTCCTCTTTCACCCTTTTGGTTTTAGATATCCAGTTCTCCCGACACAATTTGTTGAAGAGACTGTTTTTTCCCATTAGCGTGGGCTTGGTAGGTTTGTCAAAAACGAGTTGACTGTATAGGTGAGGGTTTATTTCTGGGTTCTCAATTCTATTCCACTGATCAATGTGTCTGTCTTTATGCCAGTACCATGCTGTTTTGATCATTGTAGCTTTGTAATATGTTTCAAGATCAGGCAGTGAAATTCTTCCCATTTCACTCCTCTTTTTTAGAATGCTTTTGGCTATTTGGTCGCACTTACCCTTCCAGATGAATTTGGTACTTGCCTTCTCTGATTCTGTAAAGTAAGCTGTTGGGATTTTGATTGGTATTGCATTGAATCTATAAACCACATTGGGCAAGATTGACATCTTCACAATATTTATTCTTCCAGTCCATGAACACAGATGTCTTTCCATTTGTTTGGGTGTTTTAAAATTTCTTTTAGCATTGTTTTGTAGTTTTCTGCATATAGGTCCTGTACGTCCTTGGTTAAATTAACTCCTTGGTATTTGAGTCTTTTTGTTGCTATTGAAAATGGAATTTTCCTCCTGATTTCCTCCTCAGATTGTTCAGTACTAGTGTACAAAAACATTACTGATTTTTGCATGTTGATCTTGTATCCTGCCACTTTGCTGAACTCATTTATTAGTTCAAGTAGCTTTGTCATGGATTTCAGGATTTTCTAAGTACAGGATCATGTCATCCACAAACAGAGTTTTACTTCCTCTTTCCTTATTTGATTGCCTTTAATTTTTTTTTTTCTTGTCTAATTGCCCTAGCTATAACTTCTAGTACAATGTTGAATAACAATGGTGACAGTGGGCATCCTTGTCTTGTTCCCAATCTTAGAGGGAAAGCTTTCAACCTTTCCCCATTGAGTATGATGTTTGCTGTGGGTTTTTCATATATGCCTTTTATCATATTGAGGAATTTTCTTTTTATTCCTATTTTTTTGAAATGTTTTTATCAAAAAAGGATGGTGGATTTTGTTGAATGCCTTTTCTGCATCCATTGAGATGATCATGTTTTTTTCCATCAATTTGTTCATGTGTATTACATTGATTAATTTTTCTTATGTTGAACTAGCCTTGCATACCAGGAATAAATCCCACTTGGTCATGATGTATAAGTCATTTGATACGCTCTTGCATTCGATTTGCAAGTATTTTGTTGAGAATTTTTGCATCTATGTTCATTAGAGAGATTGGTCTGTAATTTTATTTTCTTGTAGAATCTTTATCTGGCTTTGTGGTATCAGGGTGATGTTGGCATCATAAAGGGTGTTGAGTAATTTTCCCTCCTCTTCAATTTTTTGGAAGAGTTTAAACAGGATTGGTGTTAATTCTTTTAGAAATGCTTGGTAGAATTCACCTGTGAAGCCATCTGGTCCTGGATTTTTCTTTGCTGGGAGATTTTTGATGATGGATTCAATCTCCTTAAATGTGTTGGTTTGTTAAGTTCTTGTATTTCTTGTAGCGTCAGTGTAGCGTTTCTAGAAATTTGTCCATTTCATCTAGGTTGTCTAGTTTGTTGGCATATAGTTTCTCATAATATCCTCTTATGATTCTTTTTATTTCTATGAGGTCATTTGTAACTTCCCCCCTTTCATTTCTGATTGTATTTATTTGCATCTTCTCTCTTTTTTTCTTTGTTAGTCTAGGGAGGGGTTTGTCAATTTTATTGATCTTCTCAAAGAACCAGCTTTTGGTTTTGTTCATTTTCTCTGTTGCTTTTCTGTTCTCATTTTCATTTATTTCTGCTCTAATCTTTATTATTTCTTTCCTTCTGCTTGCTTTGGGATTGGCTTGCTGTTCTTTTTCTAGTTTCTCTAGTTGTTCAGTTAAATCTTTGAGTTTAGCTCTTTGTTTTTTAATATTGGCATTTAGAGCTATAAATTTCCCTCTCAAGGCTGCCTTCTCTGTATCCCATAAGTTTTGATACGTTGTATTCTCATTTTCATTTGTCTCAATATATTTACTGATTTCACTTGCAATTTCTTCTTTGGCCCCTGATTATTTAGAAGTGTGTTGTTCAGTCTCCACACATTTGCGAATTTACTTTTTTCCTGTCTATTGTTGATTTCTAGTTTCATTCCATTATGATCTGAGATGGTGCTTTGTATAATTTCAGTCTTTTTATATTTATTGAGAGCTGAATTGTTTAGTTTCAATATTTTTCTAATTTTTTATAGGGAGCTTACCATTAGAATGTTTCCCCAACCCCATGAGGATCTCTTAACAGAGTGGATTATGGGAAACCCTCCTCCCCCAGAGCAGTTTTGCATTGGCTTCTGCTAAAAACTCCATGGGTATTGATTGCCAAGCCAGGGCAATTTTCATGCTAATTCCTCAGTTTGGAGGGTTCTGGAGGAGGAAGGTGGTCTAAATTCAAGTCCTAAATCAATGGAGACTCAGGTCTAGAGTTTGACATCATCAGAAGAAACATTTTTCATTCAGGGAGTTTCCTTGTCATCCTTGTTTGTGGGTGACTTTTTTCTAGTCTAGCCTTTCATTGAGGTTAAACCCCCTCAAAGTCCTGGATTTAAATAGCTCTAACTCCTCACCTTGTGTTGGTTCAAGGCCGCAGCTCCTATCTCACGTAAATACAAAAACAGCCCATAATTCACAAAAGTAGGATTCATCTCGTTGGTGAGCCATAAAAGCCAGCTCATGTGCTTTCTTGTCTGGTTTTAAGTTCCCTGCTTTTAGAGACCTCTTTTCTATGAACACAGCTGTACATTAATAATTATCTCACTGGAATCAGAAGCACCACAAAATTAAAAACCAGTTTTTATTGTGAAATATTACAGAAAATAAGTTTTTAATGGTAACTGTGTTGAATATTGCTGTTTTTAACTAAGTATTTCTATCCAGCCAGTGCTACTCTGAACACTGGAGTTGGGAGGGCAAGTGGTTGAGAGCTAGAACTAGGCACAGCATAAATCAGTGACATGCCTAGTTTGAGAAAACACTATACACTTTGACCAAGGAAAATACTGATGAAAAGCAAATCAAGTAAAAGTGTCTACATTTTTATATAAAAGGTTGGTGTATATAGCCAGGAATTCGATGCTGCTTCTCCCATAGAGAAATGGAATCTATTTACTCTCCCTTTGAAAGTGGGCTGGCCCTGTGATTTGTTTACACCAATAAAATGTGGCACAAGTGATACTGTGTCACTTCGGAGGCAAGGCCTTAAAATCTAGCTTATACTATCACTTATTTGGGAATACTCTTTCTTGGAATCCAGCTACCATGCTATGAGGAAGCCCAAGCAGATATTTGGAAAGGTCTTTCACTGAACCGCACACACAGAGACACCGTCAGGCGTGGAAGAAGAGCTGCCTTTAACCTCCCTCACATTTCTCCAATTTCTTTTCTCACTACGGCTCTACACTTTGCAGCACTCTTTCCTCACCAAGCTGGGAGTTACTCCTTGCCTTCTACACAAGTGACCCTGGCTTCCTGGCATTGCAGCAGCCCCACATGTCAAATCCCCCATGTAGAACATTGCTCTCTCCTAGTCCTTTGCCAACTTTTAGAGCAGAGAAGGAAAACCTCCCTTTCCTCCAAGGTGCTGACCACTTCTTTCCATTTGCTATTCTCCACAGAGACTATTGGCCAGCTGTGTGTCCAGCTGTCTGGAAATGGAATTGATAGCAATGATGTTATCATTGGCAAATCCCACTGCAATAAGGCAATGGAAGACTCACTTCAATGACATTTAATGAGAACCCATATTGAAATCATCTGTGATTGTTAATCCTTCCTTTTTCTCTATGATTGACAAGGGAGTGTGTGTGATTTAAGCAGGTAAGGGAGAGAATGGTAAATGGGCATTTTACTGAAGGAGAAATGGAGATTTGGAAATGCTTAAAAAAAAAAAAAAACATTTAGGATTCACTGAGGCTGGACACTGAAACTGGCACTTGGACCCGAGGCCACAGAAAATCTTCTTTCCCACAGATGTGACATTCCTGTGGCAGAAATCCAGTTCCCTGGGTTCACTCAGGCAGGCCCCCTGAGTACAGAGCAGGGAGAGCCTGAAGCCTGTGTTCAGGGAAGCTGCTGCGTTGACTCTCAACATGGCCTGCCTTATGGGGACTGTATACTCCCAACAGGCTTAGGGCAAGCAGAATCTGAATCACTTGGCTCCCTTGGCACAGAGCCAGGGTCTTGGAGAGGTGCAGTCCAAAGCCAGCAGCCTGCCTTCCTCCAGGCCCCCACAGTTCAGGTCTGGGTTGTCCTCATCTTCCTCTGAGAGTCTGGGAAAGGGTGAGAGAGGAAAGAGAGCAAGGAGCTCAGGATGATGGTGCCTCCTATCCTTACCAGGCCCACCAAGCCTGTGTGGCTGTTTCCCTCTGCTGGGTCTGGGACTGCTTAAGTCACAGTCAGAGGGGTGTCTGGAAAGAGCACTAGAGCTGGAGTCACTGGGCTGTCCCTGGCTCATCAGCTATGTGGCATTGGATGATCTACTAAACCTGGGCTGCACACCCCTTATCTTTAAAACTGAGATGATAGTCCTGCTTGGGTCCAAACAAAGGACAGGATAGCATAGACTAAACAAAACCATGCACGGGTAGAGTTGGTTTTCATGAGTGGTGCTCCAGGCATGGAGCAAGGAGGCTGAATCTGGGGACAAATGACAGTGAGAGCAAGTGCTCAGGATCAAGAAGAGTGGTAGGAGAAAAGGTATTGGCAGAAGAGGGACAAGGCTCCCAGAGCTCTCTGATTTCTGCTGTGATGTGACTCTGGTCACACTTGGGAGCCCACAGTGTGTTTGGGACAGAGGGGGCCTCCCACCCAGGTCCTCCGATCACTCACAGCTGGGAGGGCAGGAGCGCCCCATCGATCCACTGCCAGCCCTGGGGGCCTCGCCGGGCCCCCACCCATGTGTACTTGGTGACTTGGTTTCGGATCAGGTAGTCCTAAGGAGAGAAAAGCAGGCTGCTCACTTGTCTCGGGGCACTGGTGCAACTCACCTGGGTCATCTGTTTCTTTTTGAGTCTTCTACAAGTTCTTGCTCATCAATCCAGAGAAGTCAATCAGCTCAACCTGACTTTCCCTAATCCCTATAATTTAAAGTTTTATTGGATGCTTACTGGTGTCAGACACTGCTCGAAGGACTGGGAACCCAGAAATGAGAACAATTCCATCTCAGCCCTCAAAGGGAGAGATGCAGACACTGATCATCAGCGATATGACTACTGAGTGGCCCAGAGAAACAAAGAAGCTCAAGGTGGGGGGAGTCCCCAGCAAAGCTGGAGGACACAAAGCATGTTCAGGTAACAGCAAGTAGCTTAATTTGGCTGGAGGAGAGTACTGGGGGTTGGGTAGGCTGCAAAGGCAGACCTGGAACAGATTGTTAACAGTATAAATGTCAACAAGAACTTGGGGGTTGGGTAGGCTGCAAAGGCAGACCTGGAACAGATTGTTAACAGTATAAATGTCAACAAGAACTTGGGGGTTGGGTAGGCTGCAAAGGCAGACCTGGAACAGATTGTTAACAGTATAAATGTCAACAAGAACTTAAATT
>JAKSZT010000049.1:46688397-46707002 GCA_026826555.1 Tolypeutes matacus
ATTCATTGTAGTTAAGGACAGGGATGGGAGGGGTGACTAAATGAAACAATACTGGCCATATTTTGAAAACTTTTGAAGTCAAATATGGGTACTTGGGAGTTCATCATACTCTTCTCTCTACTTTTGTGTACTCTGAAAATACCATAATAAAAAGTCAGAAGATAAAAAAGCATATGGGGAAGCGGCTGTGGCTCAATCAGTAGGGCTCCCGTTTGCCATGTGGGAGGCCCGGGGTTCGGTTCCCAGGGCCTCCTGGTGAGGGCGGCCCGCCCGCGCTGCGTGGTTGGCTGACCCGGTGAGCACGAGCAGTGAGGGAGTGATAAATGAATAAATAAATAAAATCTTAAAAAAAAAAAAAAAAAAAAAAAGCATATGTATTTAAACTAAAGACCAACATTAGTTGGTAAAGAATTTCTCATCATTCACCTTAAGAACAGAAAAAAGGTAATGAAGTCTTCCAACCCATTGCTATTCAGTATAGTGCTAGAATGTTCCTTCCCTTTCTATCCTCCACCCTCTTTCCTTTTCTCCTCAGTGGTTTCTTCTGTTTTTCCATCGCTGACTCAGGTGACTTCCTCTATACACATAACTTCCAGGAACTCAGAAATAGATGTTCAAACTGTTGCCTCACAAGGTATTAAATACGTATTTTTAAAATAAGGAATTATATTCAAGCACATTTTTTAATTTTAGAGTGAGCAAAAAGGGTTTTTGGCTCTAAACAAGTTTTTTAAATATTATCTGTATGCTATAAACCATAGTTAGTGGTAATAATCTGATATTATCTCATCATCTGTAACAAATGTTCTACAACAATGCAGTGTGTTGGTGGAGGGGCGTTGTATGGGAATTCCACACCCGTGCATGATTGTTTTGTAAGTTCACAACTTCTCTAATAAAAATATATTTAAAAAATAATAAAGTCTATTAAAAGTATTATCTCACCTATATCATCCATTTAAAATTATCTTCTGTATATTTATTTTACACATGTATCTTAAGGTGAGTAATCTAAAGTTTTTTGGTTTTTTTTGTTTGTTTGTTTGCTACTATGAAGTACCTGATTTAAAAAAAGTTTGCTGGCCACCATTTTAGACACTGGGACACCACTTAAGGTTTTTAAGAAAGGGAATAGTGTAAAACATGCCATATCAGAAAAAAGAAAATTGGATAGAAGTACCTAGGGGCAGATTAGATGGGGGAAACCACTGTGGCTATAGAGAACGGTTCATTTAATTCAGCAACGCATGCATTCGGAAATGAAATGGGAAGGAGGAACCGGACAGGAGATGGGTATGGGAGACTTCACAGACAGAGCTTGGTGATTAATGACTTGTGAAGGAGGAGAAAGATGAAGACGGTGCCTGGGGGGAAAGAAAATGAGTTTGACCAAGTATACTCCTGTATGGCAGTTCCGGAGACACTGAGAGATGATGAACCTGAAGTCAGTGGGTGTATATTTGGAAGCCATCTTTATAGCCATGGCAGCTGAACCAATGGAGTGAGCTCTTTTAGGAGGAAACTTGCAAGACAATTTCAAATCAAGAGGCTTAACCCAAACCTTGGGGCACACCTATACTGAGAAGGCAGAAAAGGGCAAGTGGAAACACAGAAGCAACACCTAAGAAGTAAGCCGCGCTATTCCAAACCACCATTTTAAGGCAGTAGTCCCAAGCGGGGGTGGTCAACCGTCCGGGCCACTGCAGAGACAAGAGGAAAAGCGCCCAGGGACGCTCTGTTACAGGTAACCTAGAGGAAGACCATTCCTGCCGGATGGTGTGGACTGGCGCCAGATTTCAGAAAAGCGATCATGGGAGTAACGGAGATGACTAGGACTGGAGAGCAGGCAGAAACGAGTAGCTTGCAACGGTGGACAAAGTCCTGGGCGCGGCTGTGGCACTGGGAAGACCGCAACAGGTCTAGGGGTAGCAGAAAGGGGGAAAACGGATATTTCCAGAGAACCGTGGCATTTTTCTTCATTCCCGAACCTGCCTCCAACTTCACCAAGACCGGCATGCCCAGAAAGTACTTTATTCTTACCGGGATGCGGGGGGTGGGGGTGGGGTGGCTAAGCGCAGTCTCCACCTGGGCAATGTAGCCACATTCCGGGAAAGTCCTGAGGCACCGGCGGGAAGGGGGCGGCAAAAGTAGAAGCGTCCGCGGGGGAGGGTCTCTCCAAGGTGAGCAGAGAAATCAGAAGCAAGGGGAGCGTCCGCAGAGTAGGGACTCTCCAAGGGGGACAGAGAAATCAGACGCTGCAGAAAGAGGCTCTCGGGTGCCGGACCCCCGCGAGGGTGCAGCATGAAGCAGCAGCCCAGACCATCTAACCCCACCAGAGCCGCGGGGAGCCGCCCCTCCCTCAGTGCACTCACCGATCTGAATGGGAATAACCGCACCGGCCTAGCAGGTTGAGCTTGCAGAGGTGCAAGTTTTCGCAGGGCCTGTCGCAGAACTTGCGACGGCAGACTCGGGCTCGAGTGGTGGCCACCACTGACCGGCTGACCCGGGCCCTGCCGCCAGTCTCCAGCACCACGAAGCGGTCGGGCCCGGCCACCTCCAGCACCTCGCAGAGCTGCGCCTCGGAGAGTGCTATTTTCTCGAGCAGCTTGTCCAGGGCCATGCGGCCCCCGTGGGCGCATAGGATTTTGGTGATGAAACAGCACACCTCAGGGTCGGCCATGGCGCGCTGCTGTGCGGGCTCGGCTGCCCTGGCCTAGCCGAGAGCGCCGGACTCCGCTTGGGTAGAATCGAAACTTATAAGTGTCCCGGGGGCGGGCGCGGGCGGTGCTCCCGCTGGGCGCGCCCTCTTCCTCGGTTAGCTAAACCCAGTAGTTTCGGTTTCCAGCTAGGCTCTTGGGTGGAGAAGCCAGATATCACCGACTGCCACTTGTGTCAGATTTGAAATCTAACGCCGAATGGAAAGAAAGTGGAACGTGAACAAGCGCGGAAAAATCTAGGCTTGGCGAGGATGGGGTTCCCCAGCCGGTCGCCGCGAGGCTTCTTCGCAAACCAGAGAAACTAAATATTGATCTCGGGGCTTTGGGGGAAGTTTTTAAAAGTCAGACCAAGTGGCGAATGACGCTAGCCTTGGGAGCTCTCTTGAGGCGTCCTCTCGCTCTCCACCCCACCCATCCCATTCCCGGAAAGAACAGACCGCGGTGAGCGCTTCCTCCGAGCTAGGGGCTCTGCTTCGTATATTTTAGTTTTCCAAGTTTCGTGGAATTTCCAAGACTCCACGAGCTGGATATATCATCCCTGTAATTGAGGAAGTAACTTGAGTAAAAGCGCACCACCATCAAACTGGAGCTCGGATGCCACCTTAGGCTCCCAAAATCTGGCTCCCGGACCCCAGATGGAGAGCTCTGATCTCCTGTGCCACATCTGGCCAAAGTGCACTTTCTTCCACATTACCACGCCCCTTAAAGAATAGCAATTATTACTCACCCTCTTTGTCTTCCCACAAGTTTTTTGAAGAACCTCTTTTTGACCCCTTCTTTCCTGCCTATAGTCGCTCACAGTGATGCCCAGACGTTGCTTCATCTTCTCAAGAAGTCACAGGCATGCATCCCAAGATTTCAAATCTGTTCCCCCCGTTATATATTTAGACAAGACCTTTTCCCCCCAAGTATAATGGGTCATTGATGAAATAGGAAATAAATGTATTTTTTTAAAAATGTGGTTGCTAAATTAGAAATTCTTCAAAATTATTAATGGGAATTCTCCGTTTGGTAATTCGTGGTAGATGAATTGTGCCTCTCAGTAAAAGAATAGTTTGGTACAAAAACCATCCAAACACAGGGCACACATAGAACTGCAGAACTCTGCCAGCTGATTTCCTGTTCCCTCTGGCTACTGCTTCCTCTCCTTTCATCCACTTGGCCTTATATGTGGTCTGACAGGTTCCCAAGGACTGGGCTTTCATTGCCAAATCAATCAAGTTCAACGTATTTATTAAGTATCTTCTATGTGGCCTTTACATTAGTTAGTCATTCTGAAAACGGGTAAGTTTAAGAAATAGTTCCTGCGCTCAAGGAATTTGTGTTTGGAAAGGCTTGAAAAGAACATTAAAATATAAGGAAATCGGTGATTAAATTTTGCAGTGGTTATATAGGAGATTAGAGAAAGAGTGCAGTTGAGCATAGAGAGAGAAAATTCAACTGGAAGCCATAGCAAATGTTTTAAGGAGTGTGGAAAGAGGAAAATAAGACATTTGGGGAAATTTTTGAAATATATACTGTCACAGGTTGGGTTCTCCAAGAAGCAGATCCTCACCCGGAGTTAGGAGTACAAAAGATTTTTTGGAGCATAACTCTAGTGAAAGACAAGGGAAGAAGCAGGATTGGTCTGTGGGAGCTATCATACTGCATTGCAGACTGCCAGAGTCTCTGCCAGACCAAGAGGAAGCTGCGGAGCAGAAATGTCTAGGCCTTCTTACCAGTCCTTGGCAGGGGCCACTAGAGAAAGTGTGTGGCTTTAACTCGAATTCTAAGGCAGATCCTGAAGGGGTTAAAACTGGAGGCTATCTGGGAGCAGATGTAGCTCAGTAGTTGAGCGCCCTCTTCCCATGTACGTGGCCCCAGGGCTATCAGTTAAAAGTTAAACACACGCCTTACAACTGGACAGCAAGTACTGGCTTGAAGGGAGATCTGAGTGAACATCTTGTCTGCTATAGTCCGCCCACTGTACCACATGGATCTTTTTCTCCATCCATGTTCAGGGAACATCTCCTTCACGGCTCTCATGGGCCTGTCTTCATAAAAGAAAACTTAGAAGAGGGAGGCTAATGGGATGAACATAACCCTGCCACTGCTATTGGTCTCAAGGCCACAATGCAGCCTCATTATATCCCTCCTCCACTATCCATTCTAATTTTCCTCACCCTTGGCTACCACCTCAGCTGGTCTCGGTGGCTTAACTGGTTGGTAACCCAAATCCTCATTCCTGAGGGGTCTAGTATTCCCTTCACAGGCCGGGGTTGCTGCTCTTGTCCATTCACAGTCACAGTTGGACAAAGGAGGACCAGGAAACACCCTGCACCCATCATGTAATAGCAGCCCAACCTCTTCCTGCTGACCCATGCCAATTACCCCTGAAAAGATGGCCATTCCTTTTTTCACCTGCTAGACTCTTGACATCGGAGTCCAAAGTGCCTGGTGGCAACCAAAGCTTGTGGTCCAGTGGGATGTTTACTCTGTCCTTAGGCAAGAGTGTGTCCCTTTTGGGGACCAAAACCCCTAACCCTGCAGAGCCCAGAATTGTAGGGATGGGGAAGCCCACTGTGACATTGGTAATGATGGCAAGTGGGGCCACTCATGCTTCCACCCTTTATTTCCAGATCCACTGGGGATGCAGCACCATACTAAGTTCTCTGATTCAATGCATGTACCAAGTCCTGGAGAATGTGTCATCATTGCAGTGTATTGCCTCCAATCTGGTACTCAACTGCATCTTTAACAGGCCATTCCAACAATTTATCTATGCTGTAGCTTCTGAAGGATGAAATATGTGGATATGACCAGTAGATCCCATGTTCATGGGCCTACTCTCCCACATCCTTGTGAGAAGAGAATCCTCTGGTCAGACCCTGTGTTATGTGGGATTTCATGTCTGTGGATCAGGCAATCTTTAAGCTTCTGGGGACGTAGTCAGAAAATGCATATCGAGAACAAGTGTGTATTCCTCTATGAGCAAACCATTGGCTCTTCAAGGATAAAAGGGACTCAATGGATTCTACTTGCTGCCAAGTAGCCTATTTCTTCCTTAAGGAATAGAGCTCAATGCTTGGTCTGTATGGCTGGCAGATTGGACACCGAGGGGTGGCAGTAGCTATGTTCAGTTTGGCAAAAGGCAGTCCATGCTATTAGGTTCATGGATAGTCTCCATCTCTGCCACCATGACCACTTTGTTCATGTATCCATAACACAGCAGAAATGGGAACTCTGACAAAGGCTGCTAACAATCAGTGACCAAATTATTTTGTCTATTTGGTGCATCTTCTGTAGTAAATGCTTACTAATGGGATTGAACATGCGATACCAACAACTTTCCATTTTGTGTCCACTTCTTCTATGTCCATCTACATGTTTCTACTGCAGACATTATTGTTTCTGACTTTCCGATCTTTTTCCTTTCAGTACCCTGATCTGCCAGCCAGGCCATTTGTCACTACTGATGAGTCCGCATATGTTCTTACCTGGGTCCACTTTTCTTTGCATACAAAGGGCATGACCTGGTACACCTCTCAAAGCTCTGCCCATTGGGAAGATTTTTCCCTCACCACTGTTTTCCAGGCTTTCTATGAGTGACCCACCATTGGGAAGATTTTCTCTCACCACTGTTTTCCAGGCTTTCTATGAGTGACACCGTAATATAGCCGCCATCTATTTTCAGCTTGCCTCCACATTCTGAGCTGACCCATCCATAACCCAAGCTTGGTCTTTTTCTTCCTCTAGTTGCTGGTTATATGGGACCCCCTCCTATGGCCATAGGTATAAGCTGGGGGAGGGGTGCTGGTGCAACTATAGGAGGTGTAATGGATTTCTTGGCTACTCGTTCATGCAGCTTGCTTGTACCCTCTGGTGCTGCTTGTGCTCAGCCCCAGAAGTACCATCTGGTACTGCCTGATTTTGAGTTGATGTGTCCAACAGGACCTCACTCATGATGGCCAGTTCCAAATCCATGACTATTTGGTATCTCTACCAGGTCCCTAGAAAGCCAGGAGATTTTTTTCAAAAGGAATGTAATTTTTCACTGCGCATGGCTTGACCTTGTTCCAAAATCCCAGGAGTCTGCATTGTGATTCTTCTATTGGGGCTTGCCATAAATTCCACTCTACGTCTTTTTCCATCACCAACACCTCCAACACTATATAGGCCCAGCCAGAGTGTACGGTCCAAGCAAAAGAGCTCTTCCCTGCTCTGGGTCTCATTAAAAGTTGGCAGCGTTCTGTGTAATACATGAGCAGCAGTAGTATTCTTAAGTGTGGAACATGTTTCCTCCAGAACTCAAAGAGACCTAATAGGCTTTGTGCTTCCTTCTTTCCAGTAAATGATACAAGATGCAGTAATGTGTCTTGTACTTTGGAAGGAATGTCCCAGCACACTGCTGACAACTAGACCCCCAAAATCTTTAGTTAAGTGACAGGTCACTGAATCCTGGTAGGATTTTTCTCTCATTCTGGAGCACATGTGTCTTGCCAAAGCCTCTAACATGCTCTCCTCCTCTTTTTTATCCTGCCTAAGTAGCATGAAATTCTTGAAATAATGGATCACTGTGATCCATATATGGGATGTCGAAATGCACAGGTTCTCTTCAAACTATCTTATAAGAGAGGACTGGAGAATTAATATAGCCCTGTGAAAACTGTAAATGCCTGTTATCTAGTCCAAGTAAATATAACTGTTTCTGATCCTCATTCTGATTGGGATAAAAAAGGATGCATTCACCAAATCAGTGGCTGTAAACCATGTACCCGAGGTTGCACTATTGTACACTAGCAAAGACATTATATCTGGCACAGCAGGTGTGATCAGATGGACTACTTAGTCTATAGTCTCAGTCATTCTCTAAGATCATTCAGTTGCTGCAGGGTCTACACTGACAGATTAAACAGAGATATGATGGGGACCATACTTCTTCATCCTTTAGATATTTAAAAGTGACACTAATCCCTGTCATTCCAACATCCCAGGATACTGTGTTATTTTGCAGCTACTATATTGGCTAGGGGTATGGGTAGGGGACTGGTAGTGCATTTCAGAAGCTTCTACTTGGCCCTCTCTACTATGATAGCTCTTACCCTAAAGAGCAAGCAGGTCATGTGGGGGTTAGTCCAAGTATGTAGATCCAAATCATATATTTGGGGAATAGGGAAATGACCACAAGGTGAGTCCACAGACCCAGTGGACCCACTGTAAGCTTGACCTTGGTCAGGACTTCATTTGCCCCCATTCTAGCAGGGGTTATGAAGATACTTCAGGTTTCTGGTTATCAATGTCAAATAATCCCCTATTGGGTCTTCTGGCCTAACATAATATCTATTCTGTCATGTCCACTTTGCTGAGACTTTTAATCCTTTCCTCTACTGTCTGCCAAGGCAACTAAGCATCCCAACCTCATTCTTCATGAACCATTCACTTTTCCAGGATTCTAGCAGCAAGTTTGCACCATCTCCTCATCCTTGTATCATGAGAGAATGTCCCTAAGTCAATAAAGTCTCCTTTATTCAGTCTTATAATCCAGCTCACTTGATAAACCAGCAGATTTCTTAGAAAGGTAAAATTGGAAGTTAAATTGTCCATAGTAAAGAAATAGAATCATTGTGTATAGATTACTGTTATCAAAAGATATGTTGAAGTACTGACCCCCAGTATCTCAGAATGTGACCTTATTTGAAATATGGTTATTGCGGCTATAATTAGTTATGTGAAGATGAGATCATATTGGAGTAGGGTAGGCCTACTTATAAGAAGCGGAGAAGAGACAGAGACTGGAGTTATGCAGCTACAAGTCAGGGAACACCAAGTATGTCTGACCACCACCAGAAGACAGGAAGAGGCAAAGAGGGATTCTTCCATTGAGCCATTGGAGAAAGTGTAGCCCTGACTTGATTTTGTATTTGTAGCCTCCACAACTGTGAGAAAATAAATTTTTGGGTAAGCCACCAAGTTTGTGATACTTTGTTATGCCAACCCTAGAAAATTAAAACAGTCACTTATTTTAGAAAATTGACAAGGAAAGAAAAGGGGGAAAGGAAAAGGAAGGGAAAGAAAGAAAAGAAAAGGAATTATTGCAGTAGCTAGGAGAATTTTTTGTTGTTTGTTTCCTTGTTGATTGTTGTTTTAGTGGAGGATCCAGTCATATGTGAAAGTTTCAAAGAAATAAATCCCGGGGAGCAAGCAAAAATGAAGTTAAAGGGTACATTAGTATGATATCAGGCTACATGAATTGGCCTTACCAAACAGGGAGGGAAGCAAAACCTACACAAGGGAGTAATGTCAGCTATGCTAAATCATACAAATTAAAAGTATATAAACATCAGAGGGTGAGTCAGATGGAGTGTCCAAAGTCCATGGCAACTACCTGTATTCTATAGGAGCTATGGGAATCAAAAGAGACATTAGTCAAATGGTCAAAGAGTCAGAGGAGGGCAGAGGTGGGGAGCAGCCACAGGAGTTTTCCCTGATGGAATATGTGTAACAGCAAGCTTCTTTAAACAGAACTGAACTGGGAAAGAATGGAGTTGCAGGTATAAGTGAAGTGGTTATCTTTAGAATAGAGAAGTGACATATCCCTTTTTATGTATAAGTTTACAGACATTGCTTGATGGTGCTAAAATGAGGAATTTTGGACTGCAAACCTTCCAAAAACACTAGTCTGAGAGCAGAAGCAACAGGCATGGGGTAATGCAGGGGTTGGGGGGTGGGGTCAACTTGGTGAAGATAGCCTGATGTGGTAGCCAAATGGCCTCCAGTGATATTTGCATCCTTGTGTATTCCCTTCCCACAATAAATAGGGCAGAACTGTGTAATCAATAGGTTATTACAGAAATGACAGTGTGATTTACAAGGCTAGGTCATTGAAAAGTTGCAGTTTACTCCTTGATTACTCTTGGATCGTTTGCTCTGGGGAGACCAATTGTTATGCAGCGAGGATACAAGGATACTCAAGCTGTCCTATGGAGAGGTCCACATGGCAAGTAACCAAGGCCTCCTACCAACAACCAGTACTAATTTGCCAGGATGTAAGTGAGCCATCTTAGAACTGGATCCTTCAGCCCCAGCCAAGCATTTAAATGACTGCAGGTCCATCCAACCGTTTAACTGCAACCTAAGGAGAGACTCTGAGTCAGAACCGCTCGGCTAAGTTACTCCACAGAAATTGTGGAAGATGATAATGCTGCGGTCTTTAAACTATTAAATTGTGGGGTTTTTATAACAGCTTTATTGAGATATAGTTCACATAACATGCTATTCACCTATTTAAAGTGTACAATTCAATGGTTTTTATTAAATTCACAGAGTTTTGCAACCATCAACCACTATCAAATTCCAGAACATTTTCATCACTGCAAAGAGAAACCCTGTACCCTTTAGCTATCACTCTCTTCTCTCAATCCCTCTATCCTTCCCCCGACCCCAAGCAAGTGGCAAATACCTTATCTACTGTCTGTTTCTATAGATTTACCTATTCTAGACATTTCATATAGATATAATCATACAATATATATAATTTCACTTATCACAGTGTTTTAAAGGTGCATCCATGTAGTAGCATATATCAGGACTTCATTCCTTTTGATGGATATATAATATTGCATCATAGGGATTTATCACATTTTGTTTATCCATTCATCTATAAATGGACATTTGGGTTATATTCACCTTTTTGGCTATTATGAATAATGTTGCTGTGAACATTCACATATAGGTTTTTGTATGGACATATAACCAATTAAGTTTGGGGATAATTCGTTATGCAGCAATAGATAACCAATACAATACAACTGAGGTCCAGAAAGCAAAGTAATGTGGACTTTAAGGATAGTGGGTAGGTCCAGAGGAGGCCTAAAGGAATTGATTTGTAGAGAGGGAACAGGAATTACAACAGGTTGCCAGGTTGTGTTGGTTGGAGAGAAAGAGCATGGAACTTGAGACCTTTGAGCCTAGAGAATAACAAGTTAAAGCAAACCTGGGCATTGCAGGCCAGGAGAGACATAAGCTGCATCTGGGTGGCCTTTCATGGATTAGGTTAATTCCTCGAGCACTCTCTTCTACCAAGATGAAATAGGATCGAGGTTCTGCCATGAACCCCAATGCACTGGAGCGTGATGCTTACAAGACTTCCATACCCTGAGTATTTACTATGCACTAAGTGCTTTAAATAATATAAAGACTTAAACAAAATGTAGTATATCCTTACAATGGAATATTATTCGGCAATAAAAAAGAATGAAGTTCTGATACCTGCTACAACAAGAATTAACCTTTAAAACACGCTAAGTGAAAGCATCCACACAAAAGGCCACATATTGTATGATTCCATTACTGTGAAATATCCAGAATAGGTGAATCCATAGAGACAGAAAGCAGATTAGTGGTTGCAAGGAGTTAGGAGGAGGAAGGAATGTGGAGTGACTGCTAATAGGTGCAGGGTTTCTTTTCAGGGAGAAGAAAATGTTCCCAAATTAGATAGTGGTGACAATTGCACAACCTTGTGAATATACTAAAACCCCCTGAATTGTACAATTTAAAATGGTAAATTTTATGGTATGTGGATTATCTCAACTTCTCAAAAATCTCAATGATCTAAAAAAATAATATGAAAACTGAAACACATACCATAGCACTGACAATGTGCCCAGCATTAATCTAATTGCTTTCTGTATATAACATTTCATTTCTACAAGATACCCAGGAGGTAGGTACTATTATTATAAATTTTGTTTTACAGGTGAGAAAATGGAGGCACAGAGAGGTTAAATGACTTACTTAGGTCACACAACTACACTAAGTGGTAGAGTCAAGAACTGAATCCAGGCAGTTTATGAGGCTGTATGTGAGGCAGGATAGAATAGGTCCCTAAGGAGGAAGGACAGAAAACCCCAAGCGCCAGTTCTCAGAACACAAACATCCTTATCGGAATGCAAGTTGCAACATTTTCACACAGCAGAAAGAAGGAAAAACAGGAAGAGCCCCCGCCACCCACCTATTTTCATAAACACCTCGTGAAGTAAACATGCAGCAAGGCTCATGGACAGTGGCCAGAGGCCAATCATCACTAGCCAATGCGACCTGCAGAGCTCATGGACAGTGACCAGAAGCCAACCACCACTGGACAATGTGCACTAGAAACCAAATAACTCAATGAATTTCCCCTGCTTTGGCTTAAATACACCAATCAGCATAGACTCTAACACCCTATAACAGCCAACAAAACCAGAAAACCCTAGAGAGAAGGGGCATGTCTCTTTCTCAAGCACACCCCCACTCATGTCTTGAGTGTGTACGTTCTTATTAAACTCTTTTCTAATGTTTTTATATCTGTGATGCATCTCTGAATTCTTTCTTACGATGTAACTAAGGACCTGGAACGACCACCTCCAGCAACACATGCTTAACTTCTAAGTTATACTGCCTTGCACACACAGAAATTATCTCAGATGAGTCTTATGGCGACTCAGTGAGGTAGGTTTTCTTGCCTTTATTTACAGAGGAGAAAACTGAAGCTCAGGGAGTTTAAGTAACTTGCTGAAGTTGTCACATGTAGGAAGCAACCGAGGCAGGATTCAAATCCAGGTTTCTCTGATTCCAAGTAGCATAACCTATACCACCTCCAGGCATTGCTAATGGCTGCCATCAGCTGGGGATGGGGCAAATGTGGCTGTCCCAGGTTCCTGTCCCGCAGTGGCTGGCTGACACAGAATGGTCCTCCTTTCAGTGCTCACCAGATTGGAACGCCTAATATTTTCTCTTTATATTTTATCATGTTTATGTCGCTTTCTGTTTTCTAAGTTATCTTTCCAGCACATAAACAATTACATTTTTGCAGTCAAAAGTGGGAAATTATTTTTCTCAGTATCCTCACATAGACAATGCAACTTAGTTTAACTGGTATAGATGCAAGTTACCTTATATATTGAAATAAATAGTAACTGTCATGTCTAACTCATATAAGTTGAAAATTTGGCCATAAAGAGGAATTTGAGAGTTTTCAAACATATAGACTTCTCTTTCCAATTTTTTATTATGAAAATTTTCTATTCAAAAATAGAGAGAATGGTATAATGAACCCCATGTTCAGCTGATCACTGAGCTTTAACAATGATCAACTATAGATGTCTTATCAGCCAAGTCTGCCAATATAGTAGTAGTTCAGCTGTGACTATATTAGCTGCTAGTATTTGTTAAGTCACTTTATAAAGCACTAAAAGGTTAATAGGCATTGTTTCTTAGTTACAAATGTATAGGTGATTTATATTTTTCATTTTAATCTTCAGCATCTTCTAAAGGTTTCGTGGTGAATATGTAGTATTTTTGTAATAAAGTAAAATAAACTACTTAAAAATAATTGAAGGGGGGCGGCTGTGGCTCAATCAGTGGGGCTCCCGTTTGCCATATGGGAGGCCCCGGGTTTGGTTCACTCTGAGCACAAAGCTGGACAGTCTTCTTTTGAAAAACAGATTTAGTGAAGTATAATTTACAATCATAAAACTCAATGTTTTAAGTTCACTGATTTTTAGTAAACTTATATAGTAATATAATCATCACCTCAATCTGGATTATCTTTTTAACATGTTATGTTGCAACATCAATAAAGTTGCAAGGTCCAAATTTGCTGATTACTTATGCAACCAGATTTTGTGTGTGCATGTTATCATGTGTGTTTTACAGCTCCTGGGTGAGTCTCAGAGCTATAGCTGGGGATAATAGCTTCTTCTCAGTATTCTCAATACCATATTCTGCTGTTTATAACCTTAGCTACCTCAAGCAGCCTCAAAGCGGAAGTACTTAAAGCAGTATGCAGAAATGCTGGAAATCAGGGATCATTTCAATACATTTAGCAAAACCAACAGGATTGTTTATAGCATTATCAGCAATACTGCCCTTAGACCCTGGAGACAGAGACTGCTGCTCTGGACTGTGCACCTTGACTGCACCCTA
Organism: Tolypeutes matacus; assembly: GCA_026826555.1. Classification (NCBI taxonomy): domain Eukaryota; kingdom Metazoa; phylum Chordata; class Mammalia; order Cingulata; family Chlamyphoridae; genus Tolypeutes; species Tolypeutes matacus. The sequence continues at coordinate 46,702,059 of JAKSZT010000049.1, forward strand.
CACAAGGTGTGAGGAGTCCATGGGTCCCAGGTGTTCTTGTACCCAAGTTAATTGTGCCTTGGTGCCCAGGATTCTGAATTACCTGCCATAGAAGCCCATGCCTGTTTCCACACCTGAATGGGTATCTTCCATTGGTCTGTCCTCCTTTTGGGTCTGACAAGGGTTGACAGCCTACAGAAGAATGGGTGACTAGAGCTTGGACTTGAGGGCTGGGTATACAAACACATGCACAAAGTTCCTCTTGTGCGGGATGGAGCCTAGGATGGAAATAGAAAGTTGTGGGCTGAGGGCCACAGCTGAGGTTGGCTTTCTCCATACTGCCACATTCTAGCACAGAATTCTAGGAAACCTGAGAATTCTATATTCTATATAGCCTGCTCTCCTTCATGCTGGTATATTTGTCAAGGTAGAAGGATAAAGTTTTTAGGTTGATTTTTTAAACGTTTACTTTTTTTTTAAAGATTTTATTTATTTATTCATTTATCCCCCCCTTGCTGCTTGTGCTCGCTGGGTCAGCTAACCACACCGTGCGGGCGGGCTTGCCCTCTCCAGGAGGCCCCGGGAACCGAACCCCGGGCCTCCCATATGGTAAACGGGAGCCCTACTGATTGAGCCACAGCCTCTTCCCTAAACATTTACTTTTTACTTTAAAAATATATATATGATATGTGGACCTGCATTTGTATTCTTTCCCCATGCTTGCACATGTTAAGCAGGGGTCAACCTGATTATTAAGGTTTGGTAAAGCTCTATAAAACACTAATAGAAATAACCTGTGTATAACATTTTCCAAGCACTTTTACATATAAATATTGGACACTAAGATAGCCAGTGGGATCCTACCTACTCTCTGCATTGGCTCTAGGTGGCTCTTCTAGAATGGAGCTCCATATGTTCTGGCTGGTTTATATTATCTGATGCAGTGTTTGTCATGAAGCAAAGGCCTGGAAAAAGGCTCTCAGGTAAGCTCAGCTCTTGCTCCTTGATTCAATGGAACACAGAGAACATGAGCTGCTTTCTGCTCCATTTAATCCCAGGTACTACTTGCCTCTAAAGGAGACCTAGGTAAGGCATGCACCTCTCTCTAAAATCTCAAATTGCTATCATAATCTTTAGTCACCTTCTGTTTGGATGAAAATATGTGAGTATTACAACCTTGTTTCAACTTATATTAGATTCCACTTGATGATTTTACAGCCTGATCAAAGAGCTTAAAACAAAGGGTTTTAAGTTAAATTTTAACTTCAGATAAACACGGTTTTAGTATAACTGTCCCAAATATTGCATTAATTTTTTCAAGCAACCCTAGCACAGCAGCAAACTCATCGTGATTTCTTTTGTTCTTTGATTTACAATTTTATATCCAAATCCACTTACACATTCCCCAAAACAAGTGCTTACCCTGTGGTTATGATATGTCTCATTTTAAAATCAATCAGGTAATTCTCTCCTTACTTGGCCCAATCTCAGCTGCACCTCCTTTTCTCTGGCTGGCTTTCCAGTTCAATTCTTCAGCTCACTCTGTTGAATGCACTTCACTGAATTTGTAATAACTAACATTCATTGAGCACTTACTATATGCCTTTACTATAAGCATTTACTGTAAGTGGAGTATGTCTTAAGCCTCTCAGGGACATTATGTTATTATCCTCACTCTACAAATTAAGAAACTAGGGCTTAGAGCAGGGGTTCTTAAAAAGAGGTCCATGAGCTTGAATTGAAATTAAAAAACAAAAAACAAAACATTATTCTTGTGGGGACGTGTTGCTGTGGGTGTGAAATATTTATTAAATAATACACAGTATAGTGTGGACTTAGTAAGGGGTCCGTGGTTTCACCTGACTGGCAAAGGGGTCCATGGAACGAAAAAGATTAAGAACCCCTGTCTTAAAGATACTAAATATTCTCTCCAAAGTCATATAGCCAGGAAATGGCAGGTGTGGGCTCAAAATCTAGGACACACCTTTAAAAAGTACACTATACCATCTTCCTATAAACTCTTTATTGAGAACCATGTACTCAATTTGATGGAGTTTGGATCTGCATAAATAGACTACTCTTGCAGCGGTATTACCTGGGTTCAGGAGTAAGATAGATAAATTACGTCGTTCGATCAACAAATATTTACTACATTTTCTTATTTTGTGCAGTTCTGTCTATGGAAATAAGAAACTGCATTTTGGTGCCCTCTCGCCTCCAAACATCAACACCCTCAGCTCAGCAGAATTTTTTTTCTTAGCTTCCCGCTCCCGCCAGAGATCAAGATCGTGTGCCAGTCAGCGCCTGGGGGTTGCTAGGGAACTCAACGCTGTCCAAATCGGAAGTGTGTCCTTGAAAATTATTTTCCCAAGAAATTTGCGTTTGAGAAGCAGTGTCATCCTAACTAGTTTCGTCCTGAAGTAAGCTCATAAATAGAGATACAGCCAAACTTTCGCTCTCAGCGGAGAGAACCGCTATCTCCACCTGAGAGAGGAACATCCACTCTTCTACTGGCAGAAGCGGAACAGAACCAAGAAACAGAGGGCACTGGTTCTCCGGCGAGCACTCCTCCTGTACGGACCCGCCAGCAGCGTGGTTGCCGTGGAAACGGAGCGTGGCTGTGTGGATGCCGCGACGCGCAGGGACCAGGCCTTTGCTGTCCGTCTGCCCAGCGGGTTTACAGGACCGACGCCAAGATGGTTAGTAGTTCTGAGAAGTAAGGGAGAGTTTTGAATTGGTCTTGGGACTGGGGATTAGAGGTTCCCAGGACACTTCTGGGTTAAGTTCAAGAATGTCAGCAGAGAGTGATTCAATCCTCCTGCCCTCCCAGTGTTTCCCCAGGTATAGGGATGCAACTGTAAACACTTCGATGCTTTCTTCCGTCTTGCTTCTCCATTTCCCCACTCCTGAGTTGCATGGGGGATGTAGATCAGACCGAGGGTAGCTGAGACGACAGAAGTTGCACGAAAGCATCTCCTACCCTACCTTAACCGGAGAGGATAAAAAAGTTGAGAGTAGCTGTTTGGTTCAGCTCAAGTACAGGGTGATGACCCTTTTGGTAAAATACGTGTTAAAAAAAGAGTTTGAATACGCTTACTTGGTATTCATTATTAGGGATTTGACTTGTAAGTCCCTGCGCTGTCTCCTTCCGTTTAAAACTGATAATTGGAATTGGACCATACAGCTGTCTTTCTTGTTTCTTTCACAGATGCTTTCAAGGGCCAAACCTGCTGTAGGTGGAGACCTACTGCACACCGACAGAAGAAAGAAGAAAGGTAGGAAGATTCCAAAACTAGAGGAGCTACTTTCACAAAGAGATTTCACTGGAGCTATTACCTTATTGGAGGTAATGTCCAAAGAAGGTTGCTTCTTAGGAGGTGAATACCAAGTACAGATGAATGCTTGGGTGAATGGCTGTTTGCTGTGTGTTGGAACAGGTGGGTGCATTCTGGGACTTCTTCAAGGAATCCTCTGTTAATCTAGTGAGGTGCAGATTCCAAGCTAATTGTCAAAGACATTTCTTTGGACAAAGTTAAACAGGCAAGGATGATTTTATTCATAGTTACAGGTAGGGGATAGAGAACTCAGAACACTGATCTCATCTCTGAGGAAGACAGGGAGTTGGTTAAGTTTTATGATCAGGGTAAGGGCAATGGAAAAATACTAGTGGACCATCTAATTAGAGAGGGGAAAGGAAGATCATGGGCAGTTCTGATTTTCAGAATAGCTAGTGTCTGAAGCTGTTTTTTCCTCTTGTTTTTTCTGCAGTCCAAGTTGTTTATCTCTGCAGTTCTACAACTGGGAGATTAGTTTCCAGGAAATCAGGGCTGGTGGAGGGAACAGGTAGGGTCATCCTAGAGATAAGACCTGGAGTTCAATCAAGGAAAAAGCAGTCATGGTCACTATAAAATGGATTAAAGGTGAACTAAAACTTATTTCTTGAAGACCACTTTTGATTATGTTTAGTCCAGCTGATGGGGAATCTAACCTAGAAACAGGACATTTAATTCAGTGTTAGTTCACACATTGTTTATTCCAGGCCCTAACAAGTTTAAGATTTATTGCTGTTATAAATTGCTGATCAAATTTAAATAATTCTACCATGCTTATTGTTTATAATATTGCATACTTGGAAAGCAGTTCTAATCTCTATGGCAGTAATTCTCAACTTTTAATATGTATTGGAATCACCTAGGGTACTTATTAAAATGTAGGCTCCTGGGCCCCTGCCCTAGGGATTCCAATTCTTTAGCTCTATAGTGGAGCTCCAGAATCTTCATTTTAAATAAGTAGTCTTAAGTGCTTCTGATGTAGATGGCCCAAGGAGACTGCACTTTGAGAAACTGCTTTGTGGGAAGGGCATGCTATAGGAAAGTGAAGAGATGTGCCAAAGGATGAAGAGTTTTGATGGTGTTGCCTGGTTGTGTTATGCCACAGTCATTTCTCCAGAGTACCACAAAGCATTACTCTGAATCTGTCAACAATAATTGTTTTCATTTCCTTTACATATGTTTCTCAGTCATTCCTGTGTAGTCCTGTGTTTCATACCAGTGCTCTTGTGTTAAGCACATTGTTTAACCTCTTTGGTGTTAGTTTTCTCATTTTTAAAATGAGGGAACTGACTCTGAAATGCTTTCTGGCTCTGTAAATTAGGGGGCTGAGTGCTACAGATATGTCTGATTTTTGTCAGTCTCTTTTTTTTTTCTTGAAGGCAGTGACCATATGTTCCTTATTGTATAGGGCCTAGTCTGTCCTACACAATAGACCTAATTTTTTTTTTAAATTTTATTTTGTACATTTAATAATTGAAAACACAAGCAATAAAAAACTAAAAAATAAACACAGATGAATAAATATATACATTTCTCAATTAAATGTAATGGCTACATGTAAATTTTTTTTGTTGTTTTGTTTTTTGTTTGTTTTTTTGTGTGTGTGAATCAAACAATATATTACACAATATAT
>JAKSZT010000049.1:46712002-46774831 GCA_026826555.1 Tolypeutes matacus
GGACTTTGCTGTATTCCTTTTCTTGGGCCATGTCTTCTATTTTCTTAGTATGGCCCGTAATTTTTTGTTGGTGCTTAGGCATCTGGTTAGCATGTATTTTACTTAGATGCTCTATCTCTTTTTCTTTTATGGGGTTTTAGTGGCAGGCGGCTGTGAGTTACCACCGCTCTTTGATTTTTGGCTCAACCTTGATGTTAGGATTGTTCTCCTGGTTGCTCAAAACTGGGCACTGGACCCAGTAATTGGTTGTAGAGTCGTTTTCTAGGGCTTTGGGCAGGGAGGCTATAGAGGCCAGGAAAAGACTCTCTTATTTATTAATTTTCTTATGTGTACTTTCTTGGTCTGCTAGGAGATGGCGCTTGTTGGCAGCTCTCAATTCAATGCCTGGTCAGAGCGTATTTGTTGTGACACAGACCAGATCAACGTGACAGAGCTTCCCGTCCGGGGGCCAGGAGCCCTGCGATTCAAACTTTCTGAGACAGTCCTCCAGACCTCTCTCGCTGTGCCCCCCTCTTCCCAGCCAGGAAACACTTCCACTCCCTTCTGAATCCTCAACAATCAGTCCCTGTTAGTAGAGGATGAGATTGGGAGGTTTGTATATCTTTAGCCCCTTGCAGGCTCCAAGGCAAACAATGGCACAGCCCCACCCAGCCTGGAAGGGCTCTCGGGACAGGGCAGACCAAACCCGGGAGTCCAAAGCAGGGTCAGCCCCAGGCTCTCTCTCCCCTCTCCCGTGGCATCCCCAACAATCAGTCCAGGCTAGAAGAGAGGGAAGTTGCGAGGATCGGATTTCTCCAGTCCTTTCCGGGCTCCCAAGGCAAACCGCCATGTGGAAGGGTCCTTTCTAGGCTCCCAGGGCAAACCACCGTGTGGAAGGGTCCGTGGGGCTCTGCAGCCCAAATTTCAGGTCCGAACCTGAGTCAGCCTAAGGCTGTGTCCCTCTCTCTCCCCTTTCCGGGAGTGGCAGATCCCTGAAGCCTCTTTTGTCTGTGGTCGCAGGCCCAGGGCCCCGAGAATTCTGAAGATTGTGGGGGAGGGTGCCGGCAGCAGCAGAAGCTGCTACTTGCAACTCACAGTTCTGTAGTCGCGATTTCCCTATTCTGTCCCTCTGTCTTCTGGGTGGTGTGCAGCCTTCACCTGGTGACCTAAGCCCTAGAAGATCTTTTTCGGGGCTGTTTCAGCTTGTCCTCTAGCTATTTTTCTGGAGAAGAGATTCCCGTGTCTTACTGGTCCGCCATCTTCCCGGAAGTCTCCTAATTTTTTTTTTAAACAAATGATCACTTTTATTACTGATCAATCTGATTTTTAAAAAAGATTTATTTATTCACTTTTATCCATCCCCCCCCCCCACCGTCCCCCCGTTTTTGCTGTTTTTGTGTCCGTTCGCTGGGCAATTCTCTTTGTCTGTTTCCTGCCCTCTCTTCTCATTCTCTCCTCCAGTCTTCATCGGGATTCGATCCTGGGAACCTCCGATGTGGGAGAGAGGCATCCTACTACCTGCACCACCTTAGTTCCTGGATTTTCAGCGTGTCTTGTCTTGGCTCTCCCTTGTGTCACTCTCCTGTTACGTTATCATCTTGCTAGATGGCTTGGTAGGGCCTGGCGGCACACCCACTCACAGGGCCTGACGTTGCACCCACGTGCGGGGCCTGGGGGGCTCACCCACTCGTGGGGCCTGATGGCACACTTGTGCATGGGGCCTGGTGGTACACCTGCTTGTGGGCCTGGCGCCCTGCGTGCCTTCTATATTTTTCTTTATTTTTACCGGGAGGTCCTGGGGATCAAACCCAGGTCTTTCTATATGGGAGATGGATGCCCAACCATTTGAGCCACATCTGCTCTTTAGACTGTTTTTAAGTTGTCAGGGAGACTTTTCTCTATAAGTTCTACAGTGTATGCTCTGTAAATATGTGTTGGCTCATTTGATTTTTCAGTTTGATTTTCCACGCATGTTTTTGATTTATCACTCTGCAGAGTGAAAAATCTCACTTTACCATGGAAATTCAGACTCCTTTTCAAGGTTTTGATCCTTTCTGCTAAAATAGGACTTTTCTTTTATTGAGGTGGAGTAATTAATAAATACAGTTTACAGTGGACATAAATGAGGCCAGTCCTCTGCACATCCTTAACTCTTGTAGGCCCAGGCGGGCTAACCTGTTTAAGCATATTAGTGATTTGATGGTTTGTCCTCAGTGAAAGTTTCTAACCTAAAAATCAATATATGTGTGTGCTAATGGGGCAAGATTGAAGTGTGAGGTTGAATGCAGTAGAGCATGAAGCATGAGTACATGGGCTTCAGAGTGAGACATTAGTTTAAGATTCCCTGACGCCACACTTACAGGCTATATGGCCTTGAGTTCATTGCTTAATGTCCTTACCTTCAGTTACTTAGCATTAAATATTTCACATAATTTTCTTGTTCCTTACATATCTCCTAGAATTGTTATGAGGGTAACTCTTAAATACTTTCTGGAGTAAGGTATGAGTAAATACAGAAAAAAAAAAAAAGAAATATTTGAAAACATAAATTTCAGTGATAATTAGCCCATTGGTATAGGTTTAATTGAACTGATTATTGTTTTGCTTCTATTTCTTACAATTTCATATCATTCATCAATAAATTAGCATAAAACTTTTTAAACAAAGTGTTTATTATTCAAAGTTTTTCATGATTTTTTTCATGAATTTTTAATCTGAAGTTCAAGCGTCATGTTGGGGAACAAGAGGATGATACTAATTTATGGATTGGATACTGTGCTTTTCACCTGGGTGACTACAAGAGAGCTTTGGAGGTTAGTAAAAAAAAAAAAAATCTAACAAAAGTGTGTTTAAAATATTATGAAACTTTGTCTTTTTTAATCAATTTTATTGATACATATTAATAAAGCATAAATCCATCCAAAGTGTACAATCAATTGTAGAAGCTTTGTCTTTTAATAATACATGTTCATGGCATGGTAAAATTCAAACAATCTAGAAGGGAACAAATAAAAAGAAAAAAGCACACTCTATCTACCTTTCCTAGTCTGACTTCTCTGTTAGAAGAAGTAGCCACCGGTAATAGTTTTCTTGATGTATTTGCTTCAGAAATGTTCTATACATATTCATGGATATGTATGTATATCTTGTTTGCTTTTTGTTTTATGTATATACTAAAGAGATTGTATAACATATTAACAGAAGTATTTAAGTAAATCTTCAGGAGAGGAAAAATAAGCCATTTTGATAAAAATTTTCATGAGTCTTTTCCCAAAAGAAGTTCATTTTTACTTTATTTCTAGGCATAAATATTATATTATCTCTATATTTTTGCAAGTATGATTGTTTTGGATTTTTTTTTTCTGGTCATTATAAACCCTACCCATCTACAACGATCAATCTATAAAATTATGGATTCAAATCTAGATAAAATTATAGATGCCCCCTTTTCAAGCAATTTTTCCTTCATAAATGAAATTGTTTAAACATTTTCCCACATATTCTTACTCCCAAAATATAATCTAAGGATATTTGAAGAATCTGCATATTGCAAATGAAAGTATTCAAGATCAGGTAATGAGGAGGTAAGGTAAGATGAAGAACAGAAGGAACATAATTGGTGAAAGAAAAGAGAAGATGTAAAAAAGGACAGAACACATGCTGGTGGTATTTGTGATATGTTTAGGAGAAAATAAAGAATAATCCAGAAGTAGTAAGAAAAAGGAACAAAGGTATGTGGTAAAGACTTAAAAAAAATAAGAGAATATGGAAAATGTAGATGACAAAGTGAATTTCAGAAAGTGTTGTTGGCAGGGAAAAAGTTTTACCTTTTTCTTTTTTAAATGTAAAGCTAAATAAACAAAGCCAGAGAACAATTAGGGTGAAAAGAAATTTGTATTTCTTATAGGTTATCGTTCATATTCCTTTTAACCAATTCAAGGGGTTTGCCCTTTTGTTAAGACATCTGAATGACTTACCATGTTAGATACTAAATGTATTATTGAATATATTTTCATTGAAGTAGTAGCATGCAGGAAGTAAAGGATAGAATGGGACAAATCCCAATCTAAATGTTTTAACAAAGAGCTATGGGAATACAAGTGACAGAGCAACTCTTGCTGACTGAGGCTTTGTAGAAAGTTGAATAGAAAAGATGGCATTTTCACACGGTCTTAGAGGATAAGTAGGATTTCAGGACGCACTAAGGGGAAAATGGTTGAAAGAGCTTTGTAGAGAGAAGACCCTGGACAAAAACCTGGAGGTGTGCAAAGTTTGTGAATCTTGAAGAGACTAACTCTTACTGGAGGAGTGAGTGGTGGCAGGGGAGATGTTGGATTCTATGTCAGTGAGTGCAAAGCAGTTTTGGGTAGGTGACCTAAGAATCATTATCTAGTGTTGGTGTTGTATTTACTGGTGTATGCCTTTTTAACTTAGCAAAAATAAAATATTTTAATGTATTTCGTTTTTTATGGGTTGTTAATCATATCAGTGTTAGAAGGGGAAAACAAGTGTAAGATTATATGAACAACAGCCCTACATGGGTAGGATTGAGCTTTAATTTCAGTATTTAACCTTTTCAGGAGCAGTTGAGGAACATGTAGGATTCTTTAAATGTCAAGTTGTCCAATCTCAGTGAGAAATCGTGTTCCATTATAGAAGAATGGCCCCATTGATTGCTCTACTGCCAAAATTAGATCACTGCGTAATATATATTTCAGGAATATGAAAATGCCACAAAAGAGGAAAGTTGCAATCCTGAAGTCTGGGTGAACCTAGCCTGTACCTACTTCTTTCTTGGGATGTATAAACAAGCTGAAGCAGCTGGATTTAAAGGTGAAATGGCCCTTTTAATATCTGATATTTTTCATGCATAGTAAGAGTCACTTTGGAGATTTTAAAACTTATTCACTTCTTTTTCTATTGAGGAAAAACCAAGAGAAATTAGAAAACCAATAAATAGCTTTATTCTTCAAAGAATATTGGATTTGAGCAACTTTATGTTTAAAGAGGGAGCTAATATTCCCCTAAAGAAGCTACAACCAAAAAGGAGAAGGATGAGAGAGGAAAAAGGGCAAGTTACCTTTCTTAAGTTCCATTATGGTAGGATATTCATGCTAATGGTAGGAGTTGGGTATAGTTGTTCAAGTTCTTGTGGCTGTGGATTTTACAGATGCTCTCCCCACTTCTGAGTGGGAAGCCCAGTAATTTTGATTTGAAGAAGCCAGACTTCTTGTCATGGCTTCAGTCATTTCAATGTCAATGTCAGTCACTCAATGTCAGACTTCAGTCATTTCAGGAGACCTGTACTCAAGTTTTCAAACAAGAATAGGGCAAAAGAGAAAACATGGGAGAAGAGATTAGGGATAATTAGAGTAAGAATCAAATTCAAGAAAATGCAGGGAAAGTAGGTTAGGAAATTTGTTAGGGAAGGAAGTATTCCAGGGGCAAATTCTTAGAGAATTAACTGTTATATATATATGTGAAGAATTCCAGCTCAGATCCATTGAGAATGTGAACTTGAACCCTTTCTTGATTAGTATCCAAATTGTTTCATAAGTACTAAAGTAGTTTTTCCTAATTTAGTTATCAGGTTCTTTATTTATTTATTTTTATTTTTATTTATTTTTTATTTTTTATTTTTTTAAAGATTTTATTTATTTATTCATTTATCCCCCCCTTGCTGCTTGCGCTCGCTGGGTCAGCCAACCACGCCGTGCGGGCGGGCCTGCCTTCACCAGGAGGCCCCGGGAACCGAACCCGGGGCCTCCCATATGGTAAACGGGAGCCCCACTGATTGAGCCACAGCCGCTTCCCTCAGGTTCTTTAAATTACTTATTTTACCTCATGTTTCTAAACTTTATCTCAGTGTTAGACACATAGAAGGTGATATATTGGTTGAGGTAGCTATCTCTCCATACTTTTTTCTTTTTATAGATCAATTATGAATTTTTACTGTAAAAGAGATATAGGATTGAGTGTCCAGAATTAGGAAAATTTTCCAAGAGTATAAAGGGATCTGAAACTTGAATGATATTAACTTCTTTGCTTGGCTACATATTTCAGTGTGGCAGATTATCATACTAGCATCCATATTAGAGAGACTGGGCTAGTATTTAGGAAAACATGGCAGTATGATGGTGGGAATGGAGATTTCAGAAGGAATTGACATAGAACACTGGGATGAACCGTTGAATGAGAGTCAATTCATACACATATTGAGATGACCATAACTGTCTAGTACCAGTGTTTAGTTCAGCTTATGGACATCACAAAGGTGGGCTGCTACTCCTACTATGTGTGTGGAGTGTTATGCTGTGGGTCACCATAATAGAATCAGGTAGAACAAGTGGTGGGGAAGAGCAGACTCTTAGAACATTTTCTTCTGGTTCTTGATGCTGTTGCTGCAGCATCAAGAACCACTGCAGGTGGAAACCAGGCTAAAACCATATGTATTATAGCAGAGATATGTCCGGATCAAAAAGTAAGGATTAGGGAAGATTCATCTGAGTTTAATTTCATTCTTGCAAGGAACTAAGTGTCATAGACTAAGTGTCATTGAATTCTTTGATAAACAGTTTGGATTTTTCTTTCAGCTCCAAAAAGCCGACTCCAAAACCGCCTCCTCTTCCACTTGGCTCACAAGGTATCCATGTTCTCATTTCATACTTTTTGTTTTTAAAATATTTTCCCTTTTTTCTTTCTTGTTACCAACAGTGGAGAAAAATAACTAAAATTTCTTGTTAATGGTATTTCTAGAACAAGCAGAATATAGGCTCTAAATTTTATAGGATTTTCTTCCCTATCAATGTTCTTTACCCTCTTAATTTATTCAGAGATGTTAGCTTTTAGTTCTTCTTAAGTAGCAGTCATTTAAGAAGGTTTCTGTGAGTCAGCTGTCTATAGTCTCATGGGAAACAGATTCAAAGACACCTTGTCCTAATTCCTGGAAATAAACATACGCTTTTCATAATTGCTTCAAGTCAATCATTTTGATCATCATAAAAAGATTTTGTAAAAAATATTTTTTGATACTTACCTGGCAGGGGAGATACCATGATCGTGAAGGTGGTTTTCCCAGGGCGAGGCTTATCCATTGCACTCCGGAGATGCTGACCCCTGCGATTTCCCCAAATACGGGAAACTGGACTGCATAATTTGTGGTAGTGGGGGACTGCATTCACGCTCTCCCTTAAAGAAAAAAAATATATATATGTATATATATGTATATATATATACACATATATATATATAGAAATCATGAAAGTTACATGTGTTCATTCTATTAAATAATGAAAATATAAATAAGAGAAAAAAAGAAAATCCACCATATTTAAATATAGCCACCTTTCAACCTTTTGGTATATTGTATCTTCTTTTAGAGTTATTAATTTTTATTGCATATTTATCTTCTTTTTTTCTTTGTTTTAAAGAATGGGGATCTTGCTAAATATGTATTTTTGTATTTTGCTTTTTTTTCCATTTACCTTTATACTTCGAGAATATTCTCAAATCACTAAACAGTCTTCAAAAACATGATTTTTAAATGACTCCATAACCTTCCATCATATACATGTGCCATAATTTATTTAACATTTCTCAGTTATTTGGCTTTCAGATTGTTTTACATTTTTAATGATAAAAATGCCATTCTGAACATCCTAGAAATGGAATTACTGAGTTAATTGGTGTGAACAACTTTAAAGCTTTTATTTCATATTGCTACATTGTATCACACAGTTTAATTGCCTACAGGCAGCATATGAAAATAATTTTTGATGCAGCTCAAAATTTCACACTGTAATTGTGGACTTGTTTCTTTCTCTTTTTAGCTTTGTCAGTTTTTGTTTTACATGTTTTACAGACTATGTTAAATACACACAAATTTAGAATTGTTATGTCTTCCTAGTGGATTGAAACCTTTATTATTATGAAATGTCCCCCTTTATCTCTAAAAATTCTAAAACTTCTAAAAATTCCTCTTAAAGTCTACTTTGTCATATTTGTAAAGCTACATCAGCACTCTTTTGGTTAGTATTTGCGTATTCTATTCTTTCCATCCTTTTACTTTTTATCTTTCTATATTTAAAGGGTCTCTTATAAACAGCAAATAAATGAGTTTTGCACTTTTAAAATTCAGTTTAAAAAATCCATTTAAAAATCTTCATTTTTTTGGAAACTCTAATATTTAATCTATTTTCTTAATATGATTACTGATATGGTCAAATTTATAACTGCCATCTTACTATTTGTTTTCTATTTGTTCTAACTGATCTATGTTCCTTTTTCTCTCCTTTCTTGTCTTCTTTTGGATTGATTTTTTTTTTTTTTTATCATTCCATGGTTACTCTTCATTCATTTGTTAGTTATGCAGACTTTTAATATTATTTAAGCAGTTATTCTATCAGGTGTCTTTTGTGTATTAAAGCTTAATATTAATTAGTACTTTTACCAGTTTTTTGTAAACCATTTTTAATCATTTATTTTGTCCCATCTTTTGTGAAAATTTGAAATATATTTTAATTAATTTTTTATAATTCCACAAGACACTATTATTGCTGTTTTTTTAAGTCATTATGCATTTATATTTAACCATATTTATCCTTTCTGTTGCTCTTCATTTCTTCTAGCATCTTTGTGCTCTCATCTGGAATCATTTTACCTCTATTTGAAGACCTTCTTTTATTTCTTTCTTTTTTTTTTTTTTTTTTACCGGGAGGTCCCAGGGATCGAACCCGGGTCCCTCCATATGGGAGACGGATGCCCAACCAGTTGAGCCACATCTGACCCCCTGAAGACCTTCTTTTAATATTTCCTTTATTGTAAGTCTGCTGGTGATGAATTCTCCCAGTTTTTGTCTAAAAATATCTATTTCACCATTTTTGAAGGATATTTTTTCTGGGTACAGAATTCTAGATAGATAGCTATTTCCCTTTAGCACTGTGAAGTTGTTACTTTATTGCTTTTTGGTTTTCATTATTTCTGCTGAGAAGTACGTTGTCAATCTTGTTGCTTCTTTGAAAGTTTTTTTTTTCTGACTGTGTTTAAGATTTCTTCATTGTCTTTGTTTTTAGCACATTTACTATAATATGCCTAGCTGTAGTTTTCTTTGCATCTTAACCATGTAGGTTTCATAGTGCTTCATCAATCTGTGGCTTTGATATCATTTTTCAACTTGGTAAAATTCTTGGCCCTTAACTTTTCACATTTTCCTTCTGCTCCATTCTCCTTTTTCCTCCAGAGACCCCAATTATATGTATGTGTATAAACCTTTTCATTCTGTCTTATATGTCTCTAAATACTCTTTTCCACATTTTTTTTGTATATTCAGCAGCAATTTCTAACAGTTTGCTAATCCTTTCTTTAACTGTCTAATCTATTAAATCCATCTGCTTAGTTTTTAATTGCAGTTATTGTATTTTTCAGTTCTAGAATTTATATTTGTGCTTTTTTTAAAAAATTGTAATTCTTTGTTAAAATTTCACAATTTTTAAATGTAATTTCTTAAACATATTGATAATAGATATTTTAAAGTCCCTGTCTAATAATTCCAATAACTGCATCTCCTGTCGGTATGTTTCTGTGGGCTATTTCTTTTCTTGGTTTTTGATCAGATACTCTTGTCTCCCGGTATGCTTCATAATACTAAATACCAACTATTGCATATGAAAATATAAAGAGATAATTTGAGGTTTTGGATGATTTTGTCTTCTTCCAGAGAGGACTTATTCTGGCAGGCACTTCAGATAGGGGCAAATCACCTTATTCCTGTCAGGGATTGTACTAATTTAAAGCTGGTCTTCAGTCTTTGTCTATTTCAATTTTCTATTTCAATATTCTATTCTATTTCAATAGGCCTGACCTATTTCCTTTTCACCTCTGCTTCCAAGGTAGCTTTTCAGCATCCCAAATGAAAGTCTGGTGGACCTGAACACTAATTTTTGTCATTAAGCCCATAGGACTTTGTGAAACTCTGCTTGGTTTTCAGCTTCTCAGCTACCAGTTGAGAATTGGCAGATGCTTGGAGAGAAAAAGTGGTGCTAAATATCAGGCTCACCTCTCTGTACTTTCCTTTTTATTTGGGATTGTGGCAACTCAAGTCCTCACTACCTTGTTAGCTCTCTCATGTCTTCACACAGATTTTTCAAACTTTTCTAGTTCTTGGTGAGAGAACTTGTAAGAAGCTACTCTACTATTATTATAAGTGGAAGTCTTTTCTCAATTTAAAGAAATATATTTTATTGTGTTTTTTCCTGATTACAAAAATAATACATGTTCACTATAAAACTTCTAGAAAATAGAGAAAATCACAAGGAAAAAAATCAATATTTCATGTAAGTCTGCCACTTAGAGATAACTGCCGTAATATTTAGCTCTCTTCCAGTCTTTTAAAAATGCATATCTCGTTTTACTAAATTGTGGTCATAGTATTTATACTGTTTTATAGCCAGGTTTTTCACTTAAAAGTATATGAACACTTTTCCAAGTCTCTAGATATTCTATAGAAGTGATTGTAAGTGACAGTTCAAGGGTTGAAAATGGACCACAGATATCTTTCAAAACAGTGTTTCAAATTTAAAAAAAATTAAACTATAGGAATATCACACAAATATTTGGATTTCTGGCTTCTTTTTTTAAAAATTAGAAGATTTAAAAACACTGAATTTACATTTATACATGCAAGAATTGTTTGAAACTAAGCAATGAGTGCCACCTTTGGATGGAATAGTTTTTCTCCATTTTACCCTCATTCTATGCTGTCCATAGCATTCTAATTTAGAACCTCACTTCTCTACCTTGCTTTTTTTTTTTTCATGGTACCAGGGTCTGGGATTGAACCTGGGACTTTGTATGTGGGAAGCTGGTGCTCAACCACTGAGCCACATCAGCTCCCCTGAGTTAGTTTTTTCGTTTATTTGCTTGTTGTTTGTTCTTGTTTTTAGGAGGCACCAGGAAGTGAACCCAGGACCTCCCATGTGGGAAGCAGGCGCTCAGCCACTTAGGGCACATCTGCTCCCCACCTAGCATTTTAACGTCCTTATTGTGTTCCTTCTAATAGATACCCATAGGTTACCTAATTGTATTCCTATTGTTTGTCAATTGAATTGTTTCCAATTTTTATGTCTAGTGAAATAGTAATATTGGTACCTCTGGTTTTTGATGTTTGTTACCAGTTAACCAAAGTGCAGGTAGATAAGAAAATTTAGACTCAATTGGAACCTTTCCAGTCTAGACTTTGGAATGTAGTAGCTGCAGTCATTTACCTACCACATCAAGATAAAATTTAAATAACTCATAAAAATTATCTGTAATATATGTGATCAAATTGGAAGTCAACTTTAGAGTTTTTTGTTGTTGTGGAAACAACTTCTTTTTAAAGATTTTTAAGCTTAGAAGCCAATCTCAACACTAGGAATGAGTAATCTACATATTAAGAGTCACTGTCAAAAAGAATATACCTGTTCTATCTCATGTGTAACTAGCTACCACTTAACAAAATAAGCATACGAGGTTGGAATGGAATTTTGACAACCTGAAACAACAACAATATATAGTAACTGAAGCATGAATTTAAAAATCTAGAACAGAAAATTGGAAACTATATTCACTAAGTCACATTACATTTTGAGTCTATGTTGTCCACTAAGGAGAAAGAGATACAAAAGAACAGATCATAATTGTGTAAAGGGTAAAAGTAAAGGGACATATTAAAAAGGAAGGGGAGAAAATGTAAAGAAAGAAATAAAACAGAAAAAGAAGATAAGAAGAAGGGGGTATCAAGGTCAAGAAACTTAAATTAGCTTTAAAGGCTTTCCGTTGTAAGACTTTGCCTCCAGAGACTATTTTCAGCATTTCCTTGAAGAAGAGACAAAGAAGAAGACAAGGAACAGAAATAGAGAGAAGATAGAGACACAAAGACATAGGGAGAAGGAAAAGTTAAAATCTCTTTAAGAGGGGGATGGATGTGACTCAAATGGTTGGGCATCTGTCTCCCATATGGAAGGACCTGGGTTCGTTCCCCAGGACCTCCCGGTAAAAATTAAAAAAAAAAAAAAAAAAAAAAAAATAATTAATTAAAAAAAAAAATCTCTTTAAGATAGGTGTTGATTTCTATAACTGTACAATAATGTGGATCTTCACATGCCTTTTTCTCTCACAATTTTAGTTTAATGATGAGAAGAAATTGATGAACTTTCATCAGAATCTTCAGGATATCACAGAAGATCAACTCAGTTTGGCCTCAATCCACTATATGCGATCTCACTACCAAGAAGCTATTGATATATATAAGCGAATACTACTAGATAACAGGTCTGTGTCCTTTTTTGCTTATTGAAAATGCCTTTCATTTTGTCGGTTTCTTCTGTAACAAATTTGGCTGAAGACCTAGATCAGGTTTATACAGATCAGTACTTTTCTTTCTCATTATCAACCTAAGGAGCCTTTTTTTTTTTTGTTAGACTTTTTCCCCCAGTTGCTCCTACCTACATCCCCCCCAATGAAATTTTAACAAATGTACTGTACATCTGTTTATGCACTTTATATATGTATATGTGCTTTATACATAAAATGAGCATGATTTTTTTCATCCCCCTTACCTCCCCATGCAAGAATTAAATTTTGCTATGATAATGCCCCAGTTGAGAACACATGGTCTAGGTATATCTATCTCAGTGTTGTATTTATACTACAGGTAACTTGCTGACAAAATTAGAAATAAACTAATCTGAAAAAATAACATTCCAACTTTATATTACTGACTGCTTACCTATACCTCCAAAATAGCTCATCCTATACCCTCAAAAATATCTCATCCACTTCCCTTCTCCCCTCTTTTGCTTTACCTTCAGTCTCCCAATCTTCCCTTTATTCTCTAGTTGTCATTTTTTACTCTATATATATGAAAACACCAACATATTCTGATTCAAAAAGGAAAAAAAAAATGTGCTGATTATATCTTGCCTTTCTTCTTCACAAAGCAAATTCATGAACTGTCCTCATTACCTTCCTGTCTGTTTGAGTCATTAAAAAATGTCTTTGTAGTTTGACAGCATTTCTGTGAAATAGGCAAACTGTTAAGCCTTAATTCTTTCATTTAACAGGGAATATCTTGCTCTCAATGTTTATGTGGCCCTCTGTTACTACAAGCTGGATTACTATGATGTGTCCCAGGAAGTTCTGGCTGTTTACCTTCAGCAAATTCCTGATAGTACCATCGCACTCAATCTGAAGGCCTGTAATCATTTTCGCCTTTACAATGGCAAAGCAGCTGAGGTAATCATGGAAATGCATTTTTTTTTTTTTTTAAAGATTTTATTTATTTATTCATTTATCCCCCCCTTGCTGCTTGTGCTCGCTGGGTCAGCCAACCACACCGTGTGGGCGGGCCTGCCCTCACCAGGAGGCCCCGGGAACCGAACCCGGGGCCTCCCATATGGTAAACGGGAGCCCCACTGATTGAGCCACAACCGCTTCCCCTGCATTTTTAACTTACTTAATTCCAGTTTGAAGTAGTTTCTATTTTTCAGGTTATTTTGAAACTCTAGTTACCCATCTGTAACTCTTGATTAATATTCCTTTGTTAATGCCAGTGTGATTCAATGAGAACTGTTTAAATATTTAAGTTTATCAGATCTTCTAAAAAGAATTTTGACTTCTGAGTTCCCTGTTTTGAATAATATCTTGTAGATGATCCTACCTAGATGCCTTCCATTAACTTAAATAAGTTTTAAACCAAATGCTTGATTTTCTTCCTTTAAAATATGTTTATGGCTGTGTAGGTGAATGTCGCCAGTATATACCCAGGAAACCATATCGGAAACCTGGGATCTCCTTCACTATCTTCTCCTTCATCTCCTACATCTAAACATCCACCAGTTCCTATCAGTTTTGCATCCTAGATATTTCTTTTAAATATTACCTCTTTTTCTTTGCCACTGCCCTGGTCCAGTGATATTAATACATTTATAATATTGTGCCACCATAACCACCATGCATTACCAAAACTTTACTGTCACTCCAAACAGAAATTCTCTTCCCATTAAACAATAACTCCCCATCCCTTCTCTCCTGCCACAGTCACTGGTACCCTGTGATATACTTTCTGCCTCTCTGAATTTCCTTATTCTAGGTATTTCATGTAAGTACAGTCATATTATATTTGTCCTTTTGTGTCTGGCTTATTCCACTCAACATGATGTCCTCAAGGTATCATCCATATTGTTGCATGTATCAGAATTCCCTTCCTTTTTATGGCCAAATGATATTCCATTTTATGTATATACCACATTTTGTTTGTCCATTCATCTGTTGATGGACACTTGAGTTGTTTTCCCCTTTTAACTATTATGAATAATGCTGTTATGAACATTAGTGTACAAATTTCTGGCTGAGTCCCTGTTTTCAGTTCTTTTTGGTATATACCTAGGAGTGGCCTACTTTTACTCTTGTCCTCTCCAGGCCAGTCATTGTATTTGTTTCAATACTCCTTACTCTCTTACCAACATAGCTTTGCATATACCGCTCTGTTTCCTGGACTGACTTCCTTCTTTCTTCACTTGGTACACTTCTACTTCTCCTTTAAGGTTACCCCAAGAGGCAATAATGGTAGACATTTTACAGATACTTATTGAATGACTAACTTACAAGCACTGGGAAAAACTTTTTACATCCATTATTTCATTTTGCTGACAATCCTGTGGATAAATGCTGTTATAGCTCTTATTATATAGGAAATTGAGAGAGCACAGGAGGTCATATATCTATTTTAGGTTAACTCTAACCTAAAAATTATTTCCTTGGCCATTACTTTACTTGATGTTGGAACCCATCAAAATTTAAATGTAAAATTTCTGCATGTGCCAAAAGTCTAAAATCCTACCCTTGCTCAAAAAATTTTTTTCTAATTCTCATCATGTCAAAATTTATTGAAAAATGTAACAGCAAGGAGCAACCATTAACTCTTCATGCTGACAGGAGATTCAACCCGAGTATAACAGTGTTTAGTAGTTGGAGGAGGGGAATAGGATGAAGAGCACATGGCCTTTGCCTATGCCAGGATTCATATTTCATGACTTGTGTGGATAAAAGTGGTCCACAAATGCTAGTGCTTGTTTAGTATGCAATCAAGCAGTCCCTTGATGCATTATATAAAGTACATTTTTGAAATAATAGTTGTTTCAACTAAAGAGACACTGAGTCTGCCTAGCTGGCTAGAGTTTTCAACATTAGTTCAGTAGTAGAGTTAAGTAGTAGTAGAGTAAAATTCTGTAGTAGTAGTTTGTAATTCAATCTCTTTAGTTCTCATCCTTTAGTAAGAAAAAAAAAAAAAGAAATGTATTCTTGCCTTTTTGCCTTGATTCAGTCTTGGGGACTCTAGCAATTTTTGTGTAAGGTCTATTTTAAATTTTTACATTTTGCTTTCACATGTACTTTGCATAATCTGGCAAGGGTAGCATGGTTAACCAATGTTCTGTAGGCCTAGAGCTATCCAAGTCAGGATACCAGGCTGTGTTTTCCATTTCCAAAAAACATGCTTTTTTGCTTGAAAATTTAAATCAGTTTAGTTTACATATTGATTTTATAATGTATTCCAGCAGTGTATGCCTATGTCAAATGTACCCTAAGAACGTTTTTTGTTATTGTTGTTGTTGTTTGGTAGCAGTAGGAGATAGGTTGTGCTTAATTATGATAATTTTATCAAACCATTTACAATCAGGCATTCCTCTCATAATGTGTATGTGTATAATAATGTGTATCGGCTCTATATTATCTGGTTCATTTTCTTCACAAACTGTAGTAAGCATGAAATAATTTGTAAGGATTCCTTTAGTTCTTAAGGTACTTTGAGTAACTTAACCAAAGTTACACAACTAACAAGTGGCAAATCCAGATCTCAAGTCCTGTCTATCTGACTCTAAAGCCCATAGACTTAACCTCTGCAAATTTAGGTGTACATTCCTCTTTGCTATTATACATATATTTGTTTCTGTTATCATGCTTATTATTTAGTCGTAGCTAATTACCTTTAATCTAGACAAATTCATTGAATATCAGGACTCTGTCTTTTGACTTTTATATCCCAGGATCTGGAACAATGCATGCACAAAGTTGGTGCCAATTAAGTATTTGGTGAGAAAAGGCCATTGCATTTCATTATTAGTATTTCCCAGAAGTCCTACTCTGAGTATGATTTCATTATAATTGGAGCTTGAAGCTAGGTTGCAAGGAGGTAAAGAGTAGTAAGTAATCACCCAGATTAGGAATTGTCATAAAGGTTATGGCAGAAGGGATGACAAGTAGATGATGAAGAAATAGAAACAGTGAATATATGAGGCTAGTAAAATGAGGGAGAAGCTGGATGGTACTTCTTAATTGAAGTAGCCTCATGAAAAGATCCTACTTACAATGAGTTCACACCCAAAGGAATGAATTAGCTTTAAGAACATGTTTTCTGGAGTACGTACAGTTCTAAATCACTATACCATACTTGTACCTTTAACCTCTTTATAACTTTTTGTTTGTTTGTTTGTTTTTTTATGACTACAAAGTGTACATACAACACAATATACATTTACACATTTACAATTTGCATTTATTTTTATCTTTTCCTGAGCAAATTCAATTCTATATGACCCAGTTACTGGTTCCTTCCACTGCCCTGTGCTTACACTCAAGATATTCTCTTTACCTTGGTACAGTGCAACTTGATAAAAAATAATAATAAAATAAATAAAAAGCCAGACCCAGGGGTAAAATTATTGACTTTACTACCCTTCTCATGGAATCACTTTCATTCTACTTTGTTTCCTTTCCTCTCACTAAATGCCTTCCATTGCTTCCATTCAAACTTCAGTATTAAAAATTCAGGAGAAAAGAGGCTGCAATGATTACTTTCATCTTTTATAAACACCTTGAAATATCTTACATGAGTGAGATGATGCATATGTAGGCACTTAGAGCACTGCACATTAGTTTAAGAACTATTTATGGGGAACGAAGGTGGCTCAAGCAATTAAGTGCCCACCTTCCACATGGGAGGTCCTGGGTTCAATTCCCAGTGCCTCCTGAAAAACAACAACAACAACAAAAACAAGCAAGACAGATGAAAAACCAACTCAGGGAAGCCAATGAGGCTCAGTGGTTGAATGCCGGCTTCCCACATACGAGGTCCTGGGTTCAATCCCTGGCCCCCAGTACCTCAAACAAAACAAAACAAAAAACTACTTATGGGAGAGCTTCAGAAATGTTATGTACAATTAAGCTTTGCCCACCAAATAGATGACCATGAAGAACCTGATTGGTGGCATCAATGTAAATAAATAAATAAGCTGGAATAAACTATAAATAAATGAAGTTTAATTAAACTTTTGGAAATAGTCATAGTCCTGTGCTTTCGTGAAGCTTCATTAGGCACAGATTTGCAACAAGTTGATATTAAGTGTGTCTCTTATAACCATATAGGTGGATTTTGTCTATCCTGTCTGAAAATTTTTATCTTTTAGTTACAGCACTTAATCCAATATGGTTAATGTAATTTCTGATGATTTAGGTTTAAATCTACTATTTTATTTTATTTTATGTTTTCTACTTGTCCCACATGTTCTATTTCTTTTCATCTCCTTTCTTGTCATGTTTTGGATTGGTTTTGATTGGATATTGTTAAATCTTTCTTTTTCTCCTGTACTAGTTTCAGAAGTTATACATTCTGATTTCATTCTTTTAGTGGTTACCATCTAATTACCACATATTAATATAACCAAGTTCAATGTTAATACCATTACCCGCCTCCTATGCAATGAAAAGACTTTAAAATATTTCAGCTTCATTTACCACCTTCCTAACTCATATGCTACTTTTGTCATGCATTTTAATTCTGTATTTAAAACAAAAGAAAATAATATTGCTGCTAAATATAGTCAGTCTTTATTTAGAGTTCCTAACATACTCAAATATAATATATTATCCTCTTTATTCTTATTTGTAGCTTAAGTCTTCCATCTGGGATCCTTTTCCTATTGTTTAAAGTATATCCTTCAGAATTTCCTTTAGTGAGGGGTCTGGTGGCACACTCAGTTTTTGTTTGTCTGAAAATGTCTTTATTTTGCCTTTGTTCTTGAAAGATATTTTCACTGGATATAGGATACTAAGTTGGCACATTGAAGATATCTTTCTGTTGTCTTCTGGCTCAATTTTTATGTTGAGAAGTCAACTATCAATCTAACTTTATTTGAAGGTAATCTACCATTTTAATAATAAAAATTTTCTTTAAACATGTTCCCACTGTCTTTTGTTTTCTTCAGTTTCAATATGATGTAACTAGGTGTAAATTTATTTATGTTTGTCTTTCTATACTTAATGAATCGGTGGATTAGTGTTTCTCATGAGTTATGGATAATTCTAAGCCACCTCTTTTCAGATTTTTTTTTCTTCCTATTCTTTCTCATATTTCCCTCAAACTTCAATCAAGCATATGTTAGACCTTTTCATTGTATCATCTAAGTCTCTTATCACCTGCCCTCTCTTCTATATTTTTCTTCTTTTATGTCTCCATGCTATACTCTAGGGAATTTTGTCAAGCCTATCTTCCCATTCCCATCACATTTCTCGTGATGTGTCTAATTTGTTGTCAAACCTAGCCTTTGAGTTTTTTTAAAGATACATTTTATTTATTCCACCGTCCCTGCCCCGTTGTTTGTGCTTGCTGTCTGCTCTCTGTGTCTGTTTGTTGTATGCTCTCTGTGTCTGCTCATCTTCTTTTTAGGAGGAACTGGGAACTGAACCCGGGACCTCCTATGTGGAAGGGAGGCACCCAATCACTTAAGCCACCTCTGCTCCTGCCCTTGAGTTTTTTATGTCATTTATTGTATTTTATATTTACAAAGACTCTGTTTTTTAAAATCTGTACTATTAAGTTTCCTGTTGTCTCTTATTTTCCTTTTTTTTTTTTTAAAGATTTCCCTCCCTCCCTTCCTTCCTTCCTTCCTTCCTTTCTTTCTTTCTCTTTCCTCCCTCCCTCCCTCCCTCCCTCCTTTCTTTTCTTTCCTTTCTCCCCCCGCCCCCATTGTTTTGCACTCACTGTCTGCTCTCTGTGTGTTCTTCTGTATCTGCTTGTCTTCTCTTTAGGCAGCACTGGGAAATGATCCTGGGACCTTGAGTGGAAGAGAGGTACTCAATCTCTTGCGCCACCTCAGCGCCCTGGTCTGCTGAGTCTCTTATTGTCTCTACTCTGTGTCTTTTTTTGTTGTGTCATCTTGCTGTGCCAGCTCTCCATACGGGCCAGCATTCCTGTGTGGGCCAGCACTCCTGCGTGGTCCAGCATTCTGCGTGGGCCAGCACTCCACATGGGCCAGCTCACTGTGTGGGCAGCTTGCCTTTCACCAAGAGGTACTGGGTTTCGAACCCTGGACCTCCTGTATAGTAGATGGGAGCCTAATTGCTTGAGCCACATCTGTTTCCCTCTTATTTTCTTAAACATTGTCAACATAGTTGTTTTGTGATCTTTGATAATTTGATTTTCTGAAGACTTTGTGAGTTTGATTCTGTTTCTCTTATTGCTCCCTCTTTTCCCTCCTTTGTATATCAGGTTATTTGACTGTGTTCTGGACATAAATATCTGAAAAAATATTTATAGGAATGATCTGAGGCCTACAATAAAGGCACTTTTCTCCCTAAATGACATGCATTTACTCTGCCAGATACTTGGGAGAATCACCTTAAACTAAATTCAAGGCTTGAGATTCCATGAACTGTCCATTGGATTCTAACTGGGCATAATTCTACATAAGAGATGTTCTAGTTCCACTTCATCCTTCTACTTACAGTGTAGCTCTTTGGGGTTCCTAGATTATTGTATAGAGGGTCTCCAGTTAAACTTTCTACCTCCAGGCCCTGGACTTTGCTTTTTGTTCTTGTTGCCTGGCAAGACTATCAACTAATGATTCTTAATCAGTAAAGTCTTCAGGGCAAACTTGGCTGCCGTACTTGCTTATTTATTTCTCTGGGTCCTGTTTTTTTCCCCTTTGTTTTTGACCTTGTAACTTTTTACTTTCTTGTCATCTCTTTGTATATTAAAAAAAATGTTTTTAATAATTTATCTGTTTTTTAGTTGTTTTCATTGGGATGATTGATTTGAATAATATAGCCCAGCAGTTCTTAAAATGTGGTCTAGGACCCCTGAGTTCCTTGAAGCCCTTTCAGGGAGTCCATGAGGCAGGCTGGGATTAGACTGAGGCAAGCAAGCTGCCTAGAGCGCAAAATTTAAGTCAGTACTTGCACCAATTTCACAAACTTGAGTATCTCCTTAAATATATATATATTTTTTTTTACCGGGAGGTCCCGGGGTTTGAACCCAGGTCCCTCCATATGGGAGACGGACACCCAACCATTTGAGCCACATCTGCGCCCCCTTTCCTTAAATATTGTGGCCTAGGTACTTCACTTGCCATACCCTAGTCTTAATATCAAAACTATTCTCATAATACTAAAACATTTCTTCCTTTTTGCTCTCATTCTATCGCAAGGTTGCAGTGAAGTTTTCCAGAAACAATGTAATGTCAAACTGGATTGAATACAGATACAGAATACAGATACAGAATACAGATAGACCAATTTAGTTCTCTTCTGTTAAACCATACATAAAGAGATTTTTGTTTGGGTAAATACAATTTTTTCCTCAAAAAAATTGTTTATGTTAACATGTAAAGGTTTGTTATTGTTATTTTTATAAATGAGATGTTTAGAATTTTTATGTTTTAATTTTCTAATACAATACATATTGAGAGCTGTAACCCACATAAACAAAAGCTCTTTGGTGTCCTTAATTTTTTAGAGTTTGAGATAAAAAAGTTTTATATTAGGCTGACTTAGCTTAATATTACCCAAAACTTTGGAATTGCTGCTGTGGACATCCTGAAGAGCTTAGCTTCCATTAATGGAAGTAAGAAAAGAAAGAGGGAGGGATTACTAAAAATTATGAATTGGGTAGGTAGGCATGGCAGAAAGCTGAAGAAGGAGGTGAGTGAGTGTAGGATGTTAATAAAAACACTGTGGAGAGGGGACAGATGTGGCTCAAATGTTTAGGCGTCCATCTCCCATATGGAGGGAACTGGGTTCGATCCCTGGGTCCTCCCGGTAAAAAAGAAAAAAAGAAAAAAAAAAACACTGTGGAAATGGCCGACCATTTGTTCTAGGGTGAATTAAGGGGACAAGAGAATACAGACAAGATCTGATCTAATAATAGAGGGCAGAAGACACTTGAATTATATTTACTTAAATAAAGGTCAATTTATCAGGAAGGAGGTATTGTAACAATTCAGGATATAAGTGAATGGTCCTATTGAAAAATCAACCTTAGTTGTTAAAGGTCTAGCTCCTTTATCACCTTTGGCACAGAAGAAAAGACTGACTCTCAGAGTCTTCAGTTTTCAAGCTTGTTGCTTAGTTTATGCTTCAAGTCACTTAACTTTTTATAAACTTCAATGTTTTCATGTATAACATGGGGATAATATTAATTGCATCAACTATTTCTTAGGCTCATGAGGGTCAAATGAAATAGCATGTTAAATTCTTTGTAAATTATGAAGTATTGTACAAATATGTGGTATAAGAATTATAAAATTGTCATTTTCATAAGCCTTTCCTTTTTAAATTTCAGGCAGAACTCAAAAGCTTGATGGACAACGCTTCTTCCTCCTTTGAATTTGCTAAAGAACTCATCAGGCACAATCTGGTGAATAACGGATTCTAGTCTTGATTGATTTGAGTCCTACCCTTCTTTGGTACAACACAGAAGTTAGAAAGATGAACAGGGAGATAACCCAGCAAATACCACTCTGTTCCGAGGGAACCCCTTGCTGTGGAGGAGAGAAAGACTTTTACAAATTAATCCTTTTCCTCAAGGAAATCCTTTTGGAAGGGTAGGAATACATGCATAAAACATTTAGAAAGAAGCACAAGGCACTGTAGATCAAAGTGTTAGGGTTTTATTGGCAAAGACAAAGAATTATATCATTGTGGATTAGAGTAAATGGGAAAGATTTTCTGACAAAAGTGAAATCTGAACTGGTCTTTGAAAATGACCATGTACAAGATCCTGGGTTTTATCCCCATACCTCCTAAAGACAAAAACAAACAAACAAATGAAAAAACCAACTCTCATTAGAGAGTGGATGTAGCTCAGTGATTCAGTGCCTGCTTTCTATGTACAAGGTCCTGGATTCAATCCCCAGTAACTCCTAAAAAAAAAAAAAAAAAAGAAAGAAAGAAAGAAATACATACATACTAATTGTTATAATAACACAATTTCTCTTCTCTAGGTTGTTTTCCGAGGAGGTGAAGGGGCTTTGCAGGTTTTGCCTCCCCTTGTCGATGTCATTCCTGAAGCTAGGCTAAACTTAGTGATTTACTACCTTCGTCAAGGTAAGAAAAAGTTGTCTTGGTCTTGCTTAGAATGAAATATTTTAAAACATGTAATCTCAGATTGAACTAGTTTAACTTTTTAAATCCATAATGCTTCCAAAAATATTTTTTCATCAGGTTCACAGGAAACTAAATTATTGGTGCTTATTTCTGTTCCTTTTCTCTTTATCCTTTTTTCCTCTCTTACCTCTTCTGTTGCTTCCAGCCTTCCAGGGAGACCTCATGCTGTTTTTCTTTTTTCTTCTTATTTTTCTGCTCTTGCTTCTCTACCTGTCTTCTTTCAATTTTCCCATTGTTTTTCCTCCCTCTCCATTATAGTTCTTCATTCTTTTATAGTTTCCCCCTGTGTATAATGTGCTTTCCCATTTTCTTATCTTTTTTATTCATTAATTTGTTTTTTATTTGTTCTGATTTTCTGCCATTCTGTTTCTTTGTACCCATGATTTCTTATGAAAAATGTTATGATTCAAAGAGTGTGATATTAATTGTCCCTAAGTGAGGTTAAAATTGACATCCCTTAAGAGTCTTCTATCTGACAGTTAATGTGTATAGTGTAGTAGTTACCAGGCATTGGTGGTAGCACTCTGCCATGGACCTCAGACTAACAGTGTGGGCCTTTTCAGGGGGATGGTAGAAACCAACCAGACAACATATTCCTCATCGAGGAAAATGTAAGTGTTTATTAGATTAAGAACATGAACTTGCAAACAGTTCTCTCTATTAGATATATAAGCAAAATTAATATGCTTTTGAACAAGAAACAGCTAATATATTTTAAAAATTAATTTTTATTATGAAAATTTTCAAACCTAAACAAAATAAACAGAATAGTATAATAAATACCTAAATACTTATCCCATATTCAAGTTTACAAGTTATTACCAATCTTTTTTCTTCCATCCCATTTTTTTGTTGCTGAAATGTTAAGCAAATCCAAGACTTCATGTCATTTTACTTTTACACACTTAATATATATCTCTTTTAAAAATAGTCTTTTTCAAAGTGAATCCCATGGTGGATGATGGATTGTGACTAACAGTAAAGATATAAGAACATTCTTACATGAAATATAACAAATATATAATGCTAATACATGGTGTTAATTATAGGGTGGTTTATGGGGGGAAATACACCTCATGTAAGCTATAGAATATAGTTAGTAGTAATATTTGGATGTTCTTTTATCAATTGTAACAAATGTTCCACAACAATGCAAGGTGTTGGTGGTGGGGTGTTGTATGGGAATCCTGTATGCTATGCATGATTGTTTTGTAAACTCACAGCTTCTTTAATTAAAAAAAAAAAAAAAATAGGGAAACGGACGTGGCTCAAGAGGTTCGGTGTCCGTCTACCATATGGAGAGACCGGGGTTCGATCCCCGGTACCTCCCGGTAAAAAAAAAAAAAAAAAAAATACAATGGAACTTTAAGGTTTCCCTCGGAAAAAAACAGGTCTTTTTTAATATAAGCACAATGTCACTGGTATCTAATACCATGTCCATATTCTTAGATTGAACATTTTTTTAGGTTCCTCTTGGCTTAATATGAGTTTTCTAAGGATGTTTGGTTATCTTTAGGATAACTACTCAAAACTGAACTTGACTGAGAGTTAAAGACAGATAAAACAGACCATATTTCTCATGAATGCTTGCGTATTAAGGGAGCTTATATTTTGGGGGGACTGCTTGAGAAGAGTTTACTGGAATGCAGGCTAGTATAACTACTTCCTTCTTATATTTCAGATGATGTACAAGAAGCTTATAACTTAATTAAGGATCTGGAACCTACTACTCCTCAGGTAATTGATTACATTTTACAATTTACTAACCAAGGTCTTCTTAAAGTCAGTGGAACTTCAAAAACATAGCTGACAGCATATAAGATGAGATTCCTGCTTGAATAATCCCAGGAAACTAGGAAAGACTATATATAGGATCTAGGAATGGTATAAGAGACTTTTGAGATGAGAATGTCTGGGCTTTTAAAAATAATTTTTAATCATTTAATAAATTGTATATTTGTAAATCAATAAATAATATATATTATACTAAGCCTAAAATTTTAGACAATCAAGACTACATTAGTAATCCATAAGCATTTAAAAGGAGATTCCATTTGCACATAGATTTGTTTTGTAAACAGCATAATCACTTCGTACATATATTCTCAATGTACATTAAATTATCTCATTTATACTAACGCTCCTTAGAAAGGATGTATTGTGCTTAGTTCTAGTTGGAAGTATCATAAATTCCAAATTACTTAAGCTTTATTGTATTTGAGAATAGTTCTGGCTCAAGTACTAATAGCTTCAGCCATTTGTTTTCTACTTACATATATATGCATGGGTAAGTTATATGTGCATGTGTTTTTTGTTTCTCTGAAGTCTACCTATAGCCATCTACTTCTAATAACTGACACACAAAGTTGCTGTGTAAAATTATCCCTCAGTTCTATTCTAAACTCATAGTTCAGTTGATTTTATTGCCCACAACCTGTCATACCTGGGAGAAAAACATTGGGACTTTAAATCAAAACTAATTCCACTTGTCTAAAGGTTTGGTTATTCACACTATTTTGCTGAAGACCTGTATGTAAATATAAATCAATATATTAATCTACACGGTTTGAAAGAGATTTTAGAATCCTATGACCCTCTCATTCTTGAAAGAGAGTGATGCATATTTTCTGGTTAATTTATAGAAAAGATCACCTTTTCCCACTATATTTTAAATGAACAGTTCTTCTGTTTATCTAATCTCTGAATTTATCTTTCTGAATTCACTGGTTTCTAAAACTGGCCATAAACAAAGGTCTGAAACTTAGGCAACTAACAGGGACTGTGTAACATACTCATGAAGGTACTTCAAAGTGTCTTAAATTGTTTTTCATTTAAGAGTGTCTGGGTTTTTTGATGTTTTTAAATGTCCTTGACTGTGCTCATTTCTTCAAAAGGGTTGAGAGATTTGAAAATACTCATCTAGAATTGCTATGGAACTAGCAATTAAGTATATACTCATCAGTATAATTATCTGTAACTAGTCTTTCTCCCCCCTAGATTGTTAGCTCCTTGCAGTCAAGGACTGTGTCTATATTGTATCTCCAACACTAAGTACAGTGCCTGGTACATAGTAGGCATTCCATTTATTGAATAAATGAATGAAAAATGTTTTCAGACCCTATGGCGTCTAAACAGGTATATTCTCGTGTATATGAAAAGCTTCAGCATCTTTTGTATTCTTTTCATGCACCCTCTTGAATAAAAACCGCCTTCACATAAAAATTGGTGAAGCTGCTAAAGAGGGTATCTATTAAAGAATTGAATCAAATCTGACAGAGATTCAGGTGAGTCCCCAGGATTCCGAAAGAGAGCATGCCTTACAAATGGAAATCAGAGGAAGTTTCTTTGAGGGAAAGGATCAATAGCAAAGGAAGGTCATTATATCATGAAAGGGAAAATATATATAATATGGCTATAAAGAATGGCAGTGGCTGAAAAGGTGATAAATATTATTACATAAACATTTTACTATAAATTTTTCCATTGATTTGAAATAAAACTTATCTCATGGAAGCTTCCACTGAATTATTTCTGCTTAAGATTGAATTCTGTTACATGGACATATGCCTATTGGGAACTAAACTGAAAGTCTCCTAATTCTTTGATTCAAGCCAGGGCTACAACAGAAAAAAGTGACTTTGGATAACTTTTGATAATATATATAAAGTATTGAGTTGATGCAAAGAATTAACTTGAAAGATATCTACTAGCCTCACATTCCTCTTAAATGAAGTCTTATTCCATGTTTCCAGGAGTATATCCTCAAAGGAGTGGTCAATGCAGCCCTTGGCCAGGAAATGGGTTCAGTGAGTATGAAATCACTGGTAGTCTATAGTTTGCAAAGTTAGTGTGTGGAAAAAGATCAAAATGAATATCAAAGTTCAATTAGCAATAAGCTTACTAATAGATTCTTCTGTAGTTCCTTTCATTTTTCTGTATCCTTCAATAGTTCTATATTCCAGATTCCATTATAAAACTAATTCTGTTATTTAGAGAAAAAAAAAAAAACAAGCAAACAAAAAACCCACAACTTTAACCCTAACAATTGCTGCTTTGTTTAAAAAGAGCTTTGTTTTTTTTCTAAAGTGTGCATATCTAGTGACAGCAACAAAAAATTATGCACAGATTCATTACTTGTGACTTTTTCTTTTTTACCTTGGGCATCTCTGAGTTATAATTCAGACATCTATAAAGTGGGGATAACTGTTTCTCTGGAAAAGCTTTTTATAAACACCAAAACTGTGTCTAAAAACAAACTCTTATTCATGTTTAATATGCCGTATTAAGTTCTTTTTGGAAGTAAGTGGGATATAAATAAATCTTGTTATCCACAGTTTATTCCACAGTGCCTCATGTGATAGATAGGCAGTAAGTAGTTGTCAAATAAATAAATGAGTTTATTTATTAAATACTGTTGTAACTGTAGCTCTTACTACAAGGTCTAATTTAAGGTAAAAGACCAATAAATATTTTTTAATGAATTCATTTAATGAAGGTACTATTTGGATAGAATTTGGGGATTGGTTTGCTTTTTCTTTTTTCAATCAAACTCTGAGTAGTTTTAATTTAGTTTCAGGTTATCAATTTCTAATAGTTTATGCTAATAAGAATTATTACTGTTTTTTGTCAAGATTCAAAACAAGGGTACCAGAATGGTTCTACCATTCTGAGAGATATGTTAAAACCATAAAGTATAATGCACATAAAATATTTCACCTTATTCCTCTATAACAACTCTGCTTTGTTTTCCAGAGGGATCATATGAAAATTGCCCAGCAGTTCTTCCAGCTGGTGGGAGGATCAGCTAGTGAATGTGGTATGACTGAAATCTGAACTTATAAGCATGGTTCATACTTGAATTTGAGCATATTGACTGGTGAAGTTTGATTCTCTGTCAAGGAATATATCTGTTAGGCTTCCCATTGTTAAGGGGGGGGGTCAGAAATAGGAGAAAATAATAGAATGAGCTCTGCTCAACATCTCAGCTGTAGTGATATGAGAGAATGAAGACAAGAATAAATTTATTTTTTAATTCATGAGGGTTTTAAAATTTTGATTCAGTTTTAGTTTTGAAATGTTGGTTTTTATTAATTGTCAAGAGCTCTTTATATATTAACCTTTTGTCGTGTTGCAAATATTTTTTCCAGTGTTTCATTTGCTTTTTAACTTTGCCTATGGTATTTTTTCCCATGTACAAATAATAAAGTTTTATTTAGTTAAGTTTTATTTTTTCTATAATGATTTCTTACATGGATATCAAGCTTAGAAAGTGCTTTCTTAACCTACGGTTATGTATATTTTCCACTAGTAGTCTTATGGTTTCATTTTATTATAAAACCTTGATATTATCAGTGCAAGGATTGAGAAAGGGATATAAAAAGGATTGGTAATCAGCCAGTCTTAATTAATATGGCTGCCTGTACTATTGTCTATGGCTGATATCAGTTCTCATTAATCAGTGTTCATGTAAAACTGGTTGTTAAATATTTTTATCACCACTAGATATTCATTTTCTTTCAAATGTTTAGCTAACACCATTTATTGAATAATATTTCCTTTCCCCATTTCATTCATTCATTCTTACATCAAAAATTTTTTCAAGTGGTGGGACACATCAGTGAATTAAACCATCAAAAAACCCTTAACTGTTTTTAACTTACAATCAAGTGGGGACAGACAGAAAATAAACATAATGAATAAAGAAGTACGTAGTTTGTCAGACTGTGCTGTGGGAAAAAAATGAACAGGATAAAGGATAGGGAGTGCCAGTAGCAAGGGTGTGAATTATAGTAATCCTCCGCTATCTCAAAATAGGACTGTGATATCAGACAAAAAGTTGGGTCAGCAGTCAGGTGGTTCCAAATTATTTCTGCTTTTGAGAAATAATTGTCAAAGACAAGTGTTTATGGAAACCAGGTCACATCATTTGAGTGTGCAGGTGTTGGAGCTGGATGAAGGATCAAAGCTCTGGAGAATACCATAGCCAGGATACCTTCAGGGCATTTGTTCATCTTGGACTCTTGGGAGTTAATCCCCAGAGAAATTACTGGTCACTCTCAAGTACCCTGACCTCCATGATGCTGGGTTTTGGTCCCCAGAACAGAATCTATAATATCCAAATCTAGAAAGATGTCTTGGAATACATTCCTATCTCTAAATTATAAAATAACTCAAAGTTCAGCTAAAGAAAACTTTTAGTTCCATGAAATATGTGGTTTCTTTTTCCTGTCTGTTTCAGATACAATACCTGGGAGGCAGTGCATGGCTTCCTGCTTCTTCCTGCTTAAGCAATTTGATGATGTCTTGATTTACCTCAACTCATTTAAGGTTAGTATAGAATATTCTAAATGATGTGAAATAGTGTATTTAATGTGTCAGGAAAGGTAAGATGCTTGTAGAGCTGGCCTTTTTCTATGGTGGTATTAGTGGCATCAGCTAATTCCTTAAGACTGTTTTTTTTTTTTTAATCTGGTATAACTAATGTTTTTTTTTATATTTTATATGTTCTTGCTCAGTGTGACCTGTTATTGGGCTGTTTTTCAGAGTTACTTCTATAATGATGACATCTTTAACTTTAATTATGCACAAGCCAAAGCAGCAACCGGCAACACCAGTGAGGGCGAAGAGGTGGGTACCTGGTCTTTTTCCTTTAATATATTTGTTTTATTTTGAAATAATTTCCAACTTAGAGGACAGTTGCAAAAATAAAAAACCCACACAGAGAACTCTGACATAGCCCCCACCCTGATACCCAGATCCACAAACTTTTAACCTTCTGCCACATTTGCCATATCATTCTATTTATCTATCAATGTATTTCTCTAACTCTCTATTCATCTATTTTCTAAACATTTGAGAGTAGGTTATATGCTTCATGCTCCTTGAATACTTAATATTTCCTAAGAACAAGAATATTCACTTATGTAGCCACCTTAAATACAGTTACCAAGTTCAAGAAATTTAACATTGATATAAATCTTATAGTCTATATTCCAGTTTTTTCATGTCTCAGTAATGTCCTTCTGGCCTTTTTCTTCTCCATTATTAGAGCCAGTCCAGGATACATTTAGTTCCTGCCTCTTTAGTCTCTCTCTCTCTCTCTTTTTTTAAATTGTGTAAACAAATATGCAAATTGAACTTTCCCATCTCAGCCACTCCCAAGCATACCATTTAGTGCAGTTAATCACATTCACTATGTTGTGCTGCTGCGCTCACCACCATCCATTGCCAGAACTTTCCCATCAACCCCAACAGAAACCCTGCCTCTATTACTTACTAATTCCCCATTCTGTCCCCTCTATCCATAACCTGTAGTCAACTTTATGTCTCTCTAAATTTTCATATTCTATCTGTTGCATATAAGAGGAATCATACAATATCTATCCCTTTGTGTCCGGCTTATCCACTCAGCATGATGTCTTCAAGGGCCATCCATGTTGTAACAGTATCAGAACTTCATTCTTTATTCAGACGGAGTAATATTCCACATTTTGTTTATCATCTGCTGGTGGACATTTGGTTTGCTTCCACCTTTGGCTTTGTGAATAATACTCTTATAAACATTGTTGTATAAATATCTGTTCAATTCCTTGCTTTCAATTCTTTGGGGCATTTGCCAGGTCATGTGGTACTTCTATGTTTAACTTTTTGAAGGACCACCAAACTGTTTTCCATAGCAACTGCATCATTTTATATTCCCACCAACAATGTACTAAGGTTTCTATTTCTCTGCATCCTCACCAGCATCTGTTATTTTCCTTTTTCTTATTTTAGAGAAGTTACAGGTTTACAGGAAAACACTATGGTCCATCATTTACAATAGGGTTCACTGTGTTGTATAGTCCTATGGCTTTTTTGTTTGTTTGTTTGTTTTTTTAGGAGGTACCGGGGATTAAACCCAGGACCTCGTACATGGGAAGCAGGTGCTCAACCACTGAACTACATCTGCTCCCCAATGAAATTTGTTTTTTTTTTTTGTTTTTTTTGTTTGTTTGTTTTAGGAGGTACCAGGGATCAAACCCAGGACCTCATGTATAGGAAGTAGGTGCTCAACCACTTGAGTTACATCCACTCCCCGCTGTGGTTTTTTAAATTTTCATTCTAGTAACATTTATACAACCTAAAATTTCCTTTTAACCACATTCACATATATAATTCAGTGCTGTTAATTACTTTCACAATGTTGTGCTAATATCACCACTACCCATTACCAAAACTTTACAATCAACCCAAATAGAAACTCTGTACAATTTAAGAATTTACTTCCTTATTCCCTATTCCCAGCCCAGCTCCTGGTAACCTATATTCTAGATTTGAATTATATGAGTTTCCTTATTCTAATTGTTTCATATCAGTGAGATCATACAATATTTGTCCTTTTGTTGTCTGGCTTATTTCACTCAACATGATGTTTTCAAGGTTCATCCATATTGTCACATGTAGCAGAACTTAAATTCCTTTTTATAGCTCATTAATATTCCATTATATGTATATACCACATTTTGTTTATCCATTCATCAGTTAATAGAGACTCTGGTTGCTTCCATCTTTTGGTAATTGTAAATAATGCTGCTACGAAACATCGGTGTGCAAATATCTGTTCAGTTCTTTTTGGCATATAACTAGAAGTGGGATTGCCAGTTGATATGGTTAGTCTATACTTAGCTTTCTGAGGAACTATTAAATTGTCTTCCACAGCATCTGTACCATTTTACATTCCTACCAGCTATGAGTGAGTGTTCCTATTTCTCCACATCCTTTCTAACACTTGTGATTTTCTTTTTTTTTTTCATAGTAGCTATTATAGTGGGTGTGAAATGGTATCTCATTGTGTATTTTTGTTGCTATTGTTTTTTAGGAGGTACCAGGGCTTGAACCCGGGACCTCATACATGAGAAGCAGGCACTCAACCACTGAGCTACACCCACTCCCCTCATTGTGGTTTTGATTTGCATTTCCATAATTGCTAATGATGTTGAGCATCTTTTCATGTGCTTTTGGCCATTTGTATATCCTCTTTGGAGAAATGTCTATTCGAGTCTTTTGTACATTTTGTAGAGGTTTTTTTTTTTATTGTTGAGTTGTAGGATTTCTTTATATATTCTGGATATTAAAACTTTATCAGATATGTGGTTTCCAGATATTTTTTTCCCATTCTGTTAATTGTATTTTCACTTTCTTAGAAATGTCCTTTGATACACAAAAGTTTTTATTTTTGAGGGAGTTCAATTTTGTTGAGGTGTTTTTTGTTTTGTTTTGTTTTGTTTGTTTGTTTTTGAGGTACCAGGGATTGAACCCAGGTACATAGGAAGCACGAGCTCAAGCACTGAGCTACATCCACTCTCTGGGCTTTGGATATATGCCAAAAGCCAAAAGCACTTTTGTTCAAGTTTTTGTTATAAAGTCTGAGTCGATTACCTAATACAAGGTCCTGAAGGTATTTCCCTATGTTTTCTCCTAAGAGTTTTATAATTTTATCTCTTATATTTAGGTCATTGATCCATTTTGAGTTAATTTTTGTACATGGTGTGAGGTAAGGGTCCACTCATTCTTTTGCATGTAGATACCCAGTTTTCCCAACACCATTTGTTTCAAGAGACTATTTTTACCCCATGGAGTAGACTTGACACCCTTGTCACATATCAACTGGTGGCTGCTCTATTGCAAGAATAAAGACCATTCTCAGTAATCAAACTGTCAACATTCTGGAAAAGTTTCAACATCATGCTGAAGGATGCACAGTTATTGTGAAGGGCCCCAGAGGAGTCCTGCAGAGGGATTTCAATCACATCAATGTAGAACTCAGTTACCTTGAAAAGAAAAAGAAGAGGTTTTGGGTTGAGAAACAATGGGAAAATAGAAAGGAACTGGCTACTATTCTCAGTATCTATAGTCATGTTCAGGACATGATCAAGGGTGTTACACTGGGCTGCTCTTAAAAAAGAGGTCTGTGTATACTTTCCCATCAACTTCATTATTCAGGAGAGGGGTCTCTTGCTGAAATCCAAAATTTCTTGAGTGAAAAATAAATCCTCAGGGTTTGGATAAGATTGGGCAGTGTTCATTATTTCAGTCCCAGAAAGATGGGTTAATTCTTGAAGGATATGACACTAAACTTGTATCAAATTCAAAGCCACAACAGTTAAAAACAAGTGTATCAGAAATATTTTGAGTGGTATCTATGTCTCTGAAAAAAGGAACAGTTCAGCAGACTGATGAATAAGATCTAAGACTTGTCCAGCTATGGATACAACAAGATGCCAGAACTATTTGTGATATTTCAAAGATGGAATAAAATCTATCTATTGGGGGAAAAAATTCAGTTGGCCATAGATCCTCTTTGGAGTTTGTTGAGTTTCTTGGATGTGTATATTCATGTCTTTTGTTAAATCTGGGAAGTTTTCAGCCATTATTTCTTTGGATATATTTCTACCCCTCTCTCTCTCACTTGTCTCTCTGGAACTCCCACAGTGCATAATATTGGTAATCTTGATGATGTCCCACAGGTCTCTCAGGCTCTTTTCACTTTTCTTCATTCTTCTTTTTCCTCCTCAGACTGAATCATTTCAAAGGTCTTATTTTCAGGTTCACTGATTCTTTCTTATGCCAGCTTCAATCAATCTGCTGTTGAACCCCTCTAGTGAATTTTTCATTTCTGTTACTGTGGCCTTCAGTTCTGGGTAGTTCCTTTTCATAATTTCCATCTCTTTATTGATTTTCTCCATGTTCAACCATCATTTTCCTTATAGCTCTTAAAGCATATTTAAGACCATCTTTTTAAAGTCTTTGTCTGGTATGTCCAAGATCTGGTCTTCATCATTGATGGTTTCTACTGCTTTAGTCTGCTTCTTTCCCTGAGCCATCGGTTTCTGTTTCTTTATATGTTTTGTAATCTTTTGCTGAAGTCTTGTTATTCTGATATTTTAGTTTGTTATCCCTGGAATCTAGACACTGAGGCATCTAGTCCTTATGCTTGTATCTAGTTAGTGTTATGCCAGAGATTTCCTTGAATGCCAGGAGCTAACAAAAAAGAAAGGAAGAATAAATGCCTTTCCCAGTCTTTGAAAATTGGACTGTGTGAGTGCTCTCCTTCAGAGCTTAACCTTCCTAAACAATAAGTTTAGAGGACAGCGCAAGGCAAAAACATTTCCTCATGGTCCTCAGAGCCACACCTTATATCCCACAACAATCAATCTTTTGCCCCAGGCTGCTGCAGTTCTCCTACAGTGTTCTTTAGGAAAGCTCTGTAAGCTGCCTCTATGCTCAGGTCACATTCTGGGGCTTGTGACAAATGTCCTAGTTCAGTCCTTCATGCTGCCACCAGACAGACTGGCACAGAAATACATGCACCCAGTATGTACACAAGGTTTACTCTGCTCCCTCTGGAATTGAGATCAGGGGCCCTCACTGAGAGTGCAGTCTGGCTCCACACCAATCTGGTAAGGAGATTAGTGGGGGTTGGGGGGGAGAAGCAAGGGTGCCATGAGACCTACCATTTTTAAGTCGCCTTTTTCTTTGTTCAGTGTGCTCCCTATTACTGAAACTTTTAAACTTTTTTCTAGAACACTTGAAAAAGATGGTTCTGCCAGTTCTTATTTGTTGTTCAAAGCTTCTGTAGAGGGATGGAGCCCTGAAGAGTCTCCACTCTTGATCTCATGTCTTTATTTATTTTTTGTTTGTTTTGCTTTTGCTTTTGTGTATATGGAACTTGACAAGATTATTCTAAAATTTATATGGGAGTACAAAGGGCCAAGAATAGCGAAGACATCTTGAAGAAGAAGCACAAAGTGGGATGACTTATCAAATTATTATAAAGCTATGGTAATTAAGAAGATATGATATTGGCAGAGGGGTAGGCAAATTGACCACTGGAATAGAATATAAAGCTTAGAAACAGACTCATACATATATGAAAACTTAATTTATGAAACAACTAGTATTGCAGATCATCAGGGAATGGATGGGCTATTTAATAGATAAAGCTAGAAAAATTGATTATCTATGTATGAAAAAAACTGATTTGGACTGCCACCTTACACAAGAGATGAAAATCAATTCCAGATAGATTAAAGACATAGATGAGGGGGTGGATGTGGCTCAAATGGTTGGGCGTCCATCTCCCATATGGAGGGATCTGGGTTCGATCCCCGGGACCTCCTGGTAAAAAACAAAAACAAAAACAAAAACAAAAACAAAACAAAACAAGACATAGATGAGATAGGCAAAAATTTAAGACTTTTAGAAAATATAGGCAAATACCTTTATGATCTTCCATAAAGTAGGACTTTCTAATTATTAAAAGCATGAACTATAAAGGAAATAAATTGGAATATATTAAAAATTAAAAACTTAAAATCAAAAGACACATAAAGAGAAAATCCACAGACTGAGAGAGGTTTTGCAATACATACAACCAACAGGTGCCTTTTATCTGAATATATAAAAATTCTTACAAATCAGTAAGATAAAAAAGACAAATATTCCAATAGAAAAAGAGCAAAAGATTTGAATAGGCAAGTCGTTGGAGAGAACAGTGGCCAATACATATATTAGAAGATGCTCAATTTTATTAATAATGAGATAAAGGCAAATTAAAATTACATTGATATTTTACATGTTTCAGATTTGCAAAAATTTAACAGTCTAACAAAAACAAGCCTTACTGGGGGGCAGATGTGGCTCAAATGGTTGGGCATCCATCTCCCATATGGAGGGACCTGGGTTTGATCACCGGGACCTCCCAGTAAAATAAAAATAAGAAAAAAAAACAAGCCTTATGGAGCAACTAGAACTCTTTAACTAGTAGAAATATAAATTCATATAACCATCTTAAGTAATTGAGCATAATATATTAAAAATCAAAGGTATTCTCATCCTAATATAATCTAGCAGTTCCACTCCTAGAGAAAGTTTCTTTCATATGTGCATTAGAATGTTTATAGCAAAAATATTTGTAATAACATAAATATGTAAATAATCCTCATGTCTATCAGCAGTAGGATAGATAAATTGTATTAGGTGTCTACAGTGGAATACTATACAGCAGTGAAAAAAGAATGGATTACAGCCACACAGAACAATGTGAATGAATCCCATTTGTTCAGTGATGCTTACCTTGATGACCCTGTTGAATACTGTAGCTTGCCCTGTATACCCACATCCTGCTAATCTCCCTTATCCTACTTATTTTCTTTTTTTCTATTGTACATATAACCTTTTGATATATGTAATATACTTATTATGTTTATTGTTTATTGTGTTTATCCTCCAGTTATAATTTAATCTTCATAAAAGCAGAGATTTTTTCCCTGTTTTGTGCACTGAAATATGCAAATGTATAGCACTTAACAGTAATTCAGTTGATTTTTTTTGAAGGAATACGTAAGTGAATCAGTCATTAAATCTCAGTAACATGATTTGTGAAAAAAAGTTGCAGAAGAATATTGGTAGTATGATTTATTTATGTAAAGTTCAAAATCATGCAAAATTAAAGATTATTGTTTAGATATGCAAATATGGTAAACTATAAAGACTAAAAAGGAATATAGCATGCAATTCAGATGGTTATTTCTGAAAGGGGCAATGAATGTCATTGCCATTAGGAAGAAGTACCAAAGATTTCAAAGGTAATGGTAAAGTCATTTTCTTAAATTTAGTGCTTGGTACACACTTTTTAATTGTTTCTTACTCTTTTGTGTGTGTGTGTATTAATTAAAAAAAAATTTATTGAAGTATATCATTCATACATGAACATACATAAACTTTAAGTGTTCAGCAAACATTGTGAACTCACAAACAAACATGCACAACATCATACAGGGCTCCCACACCTCACCCCTGCCCCCACAAACACCCTGCATTGTTGTGAAACATTTGTTAATAAATCATGAAAGAGCATCATCAAAGTACCACTACTAACTATAGTCCGTGTCTTCCTCCCTTATACATTTTTTTAAGGATTTATTTATCCATTTATCTACTTTCATCCATTTTTACCCCCCCGCCCCATTTTTGCTATTTCTGTGTCCATTCACTGGACAACTCTCTGTGTCCATTTCCTACCCTCTCTTCTCATCCTTCTCCTCCTGTCTTCACTGGGATTTGATCCTCGGAATCTTCAATGTGGGAGAGAGGCATCCTACCGCCTGTGCCACCTTAGTGCCTGGTTTTTCAGTGTGTCTCGTCTTGGCTCTCCCTTGTGTCACTCTCCTGTTACGTCATCACCTTGCTGTGTGGCTCGTGGGGTCTGGCGGTGCACCCACACATGGGGCCTGGCGGCTTACCCACTTGCAGGGCCTGGTGGCATACCTGTGCACAGGGCCTGACGGCGCACCCGCGGACAGAGCCTGACAGCTCACCTGCTCATGGGGCCTGGCGGCGCACCCACAAACGGGGCCTGGTGGCCCACGCACCTTCTATATTTTTCCTTTTTTAATTTTTACCAGGAGGTCCCAGGATCGAACTCAGGTCCCTCCATATGGGAGATGGACACCCAACCACCCGAGCCACATCTGTCCCCCTGCTATATCTCTTAAGGCTGACCAATGATACCCAGAGTTACAGTCTTTTCCCATATAGGATGGTCATATAATAAATCAGGCTTAGTTTATCACCAGCCTTCTAAAAACCAGACCTAGGGAGAAAAACTACATCTGGAGACACATGCATGGTTTCTAATATAGCGAATGTTTAGCCTACCCTGATTATCACAAAATCAAGTCAGTGAGAATATTCACATTGTTCCTTACTCTTTATTCCTTATTCATGTCTGTACTCTTTTGTATATACTCATTTTATAAAAGCAGTTTTTAAAAGAATATTGCTCATGACAACTATTCAGACCTGTAGAGGTGTGTTACAAAGCATAAAATTAAATGTTTATGTCTCAAATAAGGCTAAAGACCTCTTTTCTAGCTCTAGGATACTTCTGAAAAACTTACAAAGTTAACATAGAGGTAATATTTTCTCTGGTATCATATCATTTTCTCATGGACTCTACTGGACTCCTTATCATAATGAAGCTTACAATTTAAGGAAATGTTTGTATTAGTGATATTTTCATTAAAATAGTATCATATACAATTAGAAGGTATATTCAAAGAATTATTTGAAAAGATTTTGGGGCTGCAAAGAGTAACAAAAAATATTTTATTCTTTGATATTAGCAAACATGTATAGCACTGGCTCAGTGAGAATGTAGAATGCATCATTATCTTTTCTGATTTCTGACACCTTACTTTTCAATAGCCTCAAGTTTGAAAACATAGCTTCATCCCAGAAGAAAGCATAAAAAAGACTCTGGATAGCCAATATTACTATCAGAAAAGCCTGCTTTTAAAGCCAGCCAGGTACACTATTCTGGAAGCTAAGCCCTTGAATACTTGTTCTGCATTGATTTACCCTTAATAAAATATAAAGCTTAACTTTAGTTTCTTAGATTTCTTAATCTCACACGTTTAAAGATTGCTTCTGCTATCTGATTCTAAGAAGAAACACATTTATTAAATAAATCGAGCATTTACTATGTGCTAGCACTGTGGATAACCATGAACAAAACAGACATAATCCCTGACTTCATGGAGCTTATAGCATAGAGAAAAAAGACATTGGTAGCTGATATAGTGATGATAGTGAAAGGGGACAACTAACAGCAGAGGAGGAAATAAAATATTAAATGCATAGTAGTAATTGTGCTATTATA
This sequence comes from Tolypeutes matacus, assembly GCA_026826555.1. NCBI lineage: Eukaryota > Metazoa > Chordata > Mammalia > Cingulata > Chlamyphoridae > Tolypeutes > Tolypeutes matacus. The sequence continues at coordinate 46,750,158 of JAKSZT010000049.1, forward strand.
TCACAGCATAGTAACAGATGATCATAATGATGATTCTCATTCAATAAGAAGTTAAATAATGCTCAGTAACCTCTAATTGAGAAGACAAATTTGTAATTACATTTGTATGAAAAATGTTTGTTTGAAAATGTATTAAAGGATATATATATAATGTTGATTATTACCTCATGGAAATAGAGCTGGGTAATGAGAGGGGGAAGTTTTCTTCTTATCCTTCCTTTCATTTTGTATCTTTTGCCAACAGAATGTATTGGTTTTGTAATTTTAAAGGGCTTAAAAATGCAAGAAAAGTTACTTAGAAAGATTTTCACCAAAGGTGGTCAAAACACATTCAAAGTTTGCGTATTGGCTGTGCTAAACCTCTGATTTTATTTGGAATAATCCATACTCCAGTAATATTGGATAAGTAATGTTTAGTGTTCTGAACAACCTGTTTAGAATTTAGTCCTCTATAAGGCTACATTAATCATCCATTGAAGGCAATTTCATAATGGATATTTTTAGTGCAAAAGCATCTTCACGTTTGTCTTTCTTCTCTCTTTTTCTAGGTGTTCCTCCTGATCCAAAGTGAGAAGATGAAAAATGATTACATTTATCTCAGTTGGTTAGCTCGGTGCTGTAAGTCTTTTAAGTGTTACAGAGGAACCCCATATTTTTTCTATGTTGAATAATTTTCTGGATGGAAATTACTTTGAGTGTTTTTACATTTTGTTTCATATTTTGGTCTGTAGAATAAGTAAACACTGAAATTAAGCATTAAGCTACTCAATAAGGGTAGCTTGTACATGTGCTATATATTTGCCCTGTGATTAGTTCTACAATACCTAGCACTTACAGAGTTGTAGTCCTGAAATATTCCAAGTTCTTCCTTTAGCCCTATTAAAGTTTCCAGAGTCTCATTTTGCTGTGTCCTTTATGAGATGATATTGTTATACTAATTTTACCTTTTCACTATGATGTAGGCCTGAAAAGTGGCAAAATGTCAAAAACAATTTTTTATACATTATATAACCTACAGTTGCCTTCCCTCCATCCCTTCTCCCGCTTTCCTTCTCATTCTTTCTCTCTGTCTTTCTCTAACTCACTCTCTCTCTCTCTCCCCCCACACCTTTCTCTCTGTCTCTCCTTATTTTCACTCAGATTTAAAATATTCACTGAGTTTTTGTGGTCACAAGAAAGTTTTAGCAATCAAATATTCTTAATGAGACTGAAACTTAAGAGTAGAACTGAATGAATGATGGGTGTCCTCTTTCAAGCAGATGAGCAAAATGGGAACTACTGGAAATCAACCAAGACATAATTATATGGAATATTAACTTACTTATGTCAAATGTGATAGAATTCTGATGGAAAACCAGTTTAATACCAACATTGTATGTTTTCATGTAAGATGTATTCTACCATTACTATGTGTATTTGGAAGGTAGAATCAAACCCAGAGAATAGCATGATGCAGAAGTGTATTTCTTATACATTTAAAAGGAATAAATCTTTGTTTTTCGTAGATATCATGAATAAGAAACCAAGGCTAGCCTGGGAACTTTATCTCAAGATGGAAACCTCTGGCGAGTCCTTTAGCCTCTTACAGCTCATTGCTAATGACTGCTACAAAGTGAGTCTGAATGAGACTAAAGGGAAAATTGAAGATCAGTATCACATTGCTACATTGACTAAATAGGAGGGAAAAGAGTCTTGGAGACTGAATTTAGTCTATGGGGAAGCAATTCAGATAGTGATAGCAGAAGTGTTATCCTCTTTATAAATGAACTGACCTCAGAGATAAGCAATATTTTGGGTTTCTAAAGAATGTGGCTGTTTACTATCCAGGTGGAAATATTCATCTGGTAGTTGGAAATCTGGTTCTGAAGCTCCCCTGACATCTAAAAACATAGATTGAAGTTATCAACAATTAAGTAGCAACTGAAGCCCTGAAAAAAGTGAATATACCCAGGAAGGAAGTAAAGTAAGAAGAGTAGGGGGTTGCAAACCAAATCTTGGAGAATACTAAGGTGCAAACAGTAGACAAGAAAGACAAAGGAACCAGAAAAGGAGAATAAAAAACCAGTCCAATTTAGCAAAGGACAAACTCTGTGTGCATGTGTATGTGTAGAAAGTTGAAAAGCCAAGGAGAGGGAGGAATTTGGGGCCCAATCTCATAAATCAAAAGCTTTTTTAAAATTAGTCTCACTGCCAGGAAGATGGAGGATTAGAGAGATACAGGACTCACTTCTCTTCCAGAAAAATAGCTAGGGGACAGGCAGAAATGGCCTGAAAAAAAATATTTTAGGATTTAGGGTACCAGGGGAAGTCTGGACACTACCAAATTGAGAGAGGGGCTAAGGAAAAGAATCTCAACAGAAAAACTCTGTGAGTAAAACCTGCGGCTGCAGCTGCTGGTGCCCATTCCCCCACCCTTGAAGCAGATGGCTTTGAATTCTCTGGTCTTTGGCAGGTGGCTGTGGACAGAGGGGACTGCGGGGGTCCACCTCCTCAGGAAAGGGGAAAGAGAGGGATGCAGCCACAGGCTAATTCAGGTTTTGACAGAAAAACTTGGTCTGCTGTGTCCCACAAGCCTTCCAGGCTGGGTGGGGCCATGCTATTGTTTGCCCTGGGAGCAAGTAGGGGATGAAAGAGATCCAACTCTTTACTGAGAGATCCAGCATCCTCTTTACTGACCAGGACTGGTTGTTGAAGACACAGAGGGGAGTGGAATTATTTCTTACCTGGGAAAAGAGAGGGGACTGCCAGCAAAGGTTGGAGAACAGTCTCTGAGAAAGTTTGATTTGGGAGGCTCCGAATGCCTTGAGAAAGGATCCTCTGTAACAGTGTTGTGGTCAGTGTTGCTGTGAACACATTCCCATAGGGGTTTGAACTGAGAGGGCTGCCAAAGAGTACCATCTGCTTGCAGACTCAGGATGTGCATACAAAGAAATTAAAAATAAGTAAATAAGAGATGTTTTGGGGGCCTTTACAGCCTCCCTTCCCAAGGCCATTGGAAGTGGGTCTGCAACCCATTAATGGGTCCATGGCCCAGATTTGAGCAACTAAACAGAGATAATCCTAAAGCGCTAGAACAAGTTGAACCAAGAATCAAAAAATGGCGGTAACACCCAGCTTCCTGTCACTAATGCAAATCCCTATGCAAGAGAGAGAAATTGAGCATCAGAATAAACTCACCATCATAACCAGATGTCTACACATCAGCAAAAAATTACAGGCCATATTAAGAAAATGGAAGATATAGCTCAAGAAAAGGAATATATCAAAGCCCCAAATGAGACACAGGATTTGAGACAACTAATCAACGATGTCCATACAAATCTCCTAAATCAAATCAACGAGTTGAAAGACAATATGGCTAAAGAGATAAAGGACATCAAGAGGACACTGGGTGAGTACAAAGAAGAATTTGAAAACCTGAATAAAAAAATAATGGAGCTTATGGAAATGAAAGACACAATAGGTGAGTTTAAAAACACATTAGAGGCATACAACAAGCAGACTCAAAATGATAGAAGAAAAAATAAATGGTGCAGAAGACAACAATTGAAAATGAAGAGAGAGAAAAACAGAGAGAAAAGAATAGAAAAAATTGAGCAGGGGCTTAGGGAGTTGAATGACAACATGACATGCAACAACATACATGTCATGGGAGTTCCAAAGAGAAGAGAGGGGAAAGGGGGCATAAAGAGTATTTGAAGAAATAATAGCTGAAAATTTCCCAACATTCATGAAAGAAATGAATTTACATATCCAAGAAGAACAGCTAACCCCAATCAGAATAAATCTGAATAGACCTACTCCAAGACACATGCTACTCAGGATGTGAAACATCAAAGATAAAGAGTAAATTCTGAGAGCAGCAAGGAAGAAGAGAACCATCACATACAAGGGAGGCCCAGTAAGACTTAGTGTGGATTTTTTCATCAGAAACCATGGAGGGGAAAAAAAAACAACAAGAAACCATGGAGGCGAGAAGACAGTGGTATGATATAATTAGGATACTGAAAGGGAAAAACTGCCAGCCAAGAATTTTTTATCTAGCAAAATTGTTCTTCAGAAAGGTGAGTTTAAAATATACACAGAGGGGGACGGATGTGGCTCAAATGGTTGGGCGTCCGTTTCCCATATGGAGGGACCCAGGTTCGATCCCCAGGACCTCCCGATTAAAAAAAAAAAATATATATATATATATATATATATATATATATATATATATATATACACACAGACACACACACACACACACACACACAGATAAACAGAAATTAAGAGAATTCATAAGAAAGAATCTGGCTTTGCAGGAAGCATTAAAGAAAGCCTTACAGCATGAAAAAGGAGAGAGAGGCTTGGAAGAGAGTGTAGAAAGGAAAATTATCAGAAAGGAAAACCAAAAGAGTAAAAAGACAGATAAAAATAAGATACGACATATGAAAGCCAAAGAATAAAATGGTGGAACTAAATAATGCATTTACAGTATTATCATTCAATGGGAATGGATTAAACTCCCCAATCAAAAGATCCTGAAGAATGGATTAAAAAAACATGAGCCATCCATAAGCTGTCTACAAGAGACTCATCTTAGACCAGGGGTACAAATCAGCTGAAAGTAAAAGGTTGGAAAAAGATATTCCATGCAATCAGTAACAAAAAAAGGGCAAGGGTAGCAATATAATAAAAAAAGACTTTAAATGCAAAAAAGTGATAAGAGATTCATAAGGCCATTATATATTAATAAAAGTGTGACAATCCACCAGGAAGAAGTAACAGTCATAAATACCTATGTACCGAACAGGGTGCTACAAAATATATGAAGCAAATTCTGGCACAACTGAAGGGAGAAATAGACATCTCTATAATAATAGTTGGGGACTTCAACAGAACACTCACATCATTAGATAGAACACAGAAGATCAACAAGTAAACAGAACTTGAACAATATGGTACATGAGCTAGACCTAACAGACATATACAGAATTTTGCATGCCAAATCAGCAGGTTATATATTCTTCTAAAGTGCTCATGGCTCTTTTACCAGGATAGACCACATGGTGGGTCACAAAGCAGGTCTCAATAAATATAAAAAATTGAAATTATACAAAGCACCTTCTCAGATCATAAAGGAATGAAGCTGGAAATCAATGATAGATGGGAAAGGGGAATATTCTCAAATGTGTGGAGGCTAAACAACACAGTCCTTACCAATCAGTGGGTCAAAAAAGAAATTGTAAGGGAAGTTAGCAAATATCTCAAGACAAATAATACAAGAACACAACCTATCAAAATTTATGAGATACAGCGAAGGCAGTGCTGAGAGGGAAATTTATAGCCATAAATACCTATATTTTAAAAAGAAAGAGCTAAAATTAAAAAAAAACTGAACACTTAAAGGAACTAGAAAAAAAACAGCAAACCATTCCCAAAGCAAGCAGATGGAAAGAAATAATAAATATTAGAATAAAAACAAATGAAATTGAGAACAACAACAACAACAAAAAAAAAACAGTAGAGAAAAATCAACAAAACCAAAACCTGACTCTTTGAGAAGATCAATAAAATTGACAAACCCAATTAGACTAAAAGAGAAAAAAAGAGAAGATGCAAATAAATCTGAAATGAAAGAGGGGATGTATGACTGACCCAACATAAATAAAAAGGATCATAAGAGGATATTATGAGAAACTATATGCCAGATTAGACAACCTAGATGAAATGAACAAATTCCTAGAACGCACAAACAACCTACATTGACTCTACAAGAAATACATCAACTCAACAATCCATTCACATTTAAAGAGATTGAATCAGTCATCAAAAATCTCCCAACAAAGAGCTATGGACTTGAGTGGACTTAATGGTATTCTGTTGTAGACATATTGTGATTCAAGCAATTGAAGAAATTACAAGAGTGAGGTGGAGCCAGTGGCCATTGGACGCTTTCGGGGCAGGGAAGGGAAAAGCAGTTGTAATACAGGGGCTTTTTCAGGACTTGGGAATTATCCTAAGTGACATTACAATGACAGATCTAGGCCATTTTACATCAGCATATAACATGTAGAACTGTGGGGGAGAGAGTGTGGTCTACAATGTGAACTGTGGTCTATGCTTAGTGGCAAAGGCCCAGGATGTGTATATCCATTGCAGGTGATGTGCCACACTAATGAAAGATGTTTATGTGGGATATTATGGGAGGTGTGGGAGGTGGGGAACATGGGAATCCCTGTAATTTTTGTATAACATTTATGTAATCTAAGCATCTTTTAAAATATATATATAAAAAAAAGTACCACACAAATACAAAGTATCAACAATACCAGAGTATATGTGAATATTTTACTTTTGCATGAATTATCTGTAATCCTGTAATGTTTCTAATGTAAAAATAATCATATTTCAAAATGTTATTCTGACAGAAAAAATAAACTGCTTTAAAAAAAAATAAAAATAATTTTTTTTTAAAATTCAATGTTTAAAAAAAAAAAAAAAAAAACTCCCAACAAAGAAAACTCCAGGGCCAGATGGCTTTACAGGTGAGGGAAAATTACCCAACACATCTTATGAAGCCACCATCACCCTAATACCAAAGATACTACAAGAAAGGAAAACTTACAGACCAATCTTTCTAATAAACATAGATGCAAAAATTCTCAAAAAAATACTTGCAAATAGAATCCAACAGCATATTAAAAGTATACGACACGACCAAGTAGGATTTATTCCTGGTATTCAAGGGTGGTTCAAGATAAAATCAATTAATGTAATACACCACATTAACAAATTGAAGGAATAAAACCACATGATCATCTCAATTGACACAGAAAAGGCAATCAACAAAATCCAGCATCTTTTTTCGATAAAAAACACTTCAAAAGATAGGATTTGAAGGAGAGTTCCTCAATATGATAAAGGGCATATATGAAGAACCCACAGCCAACATCTACAGTGGCCAAATCATCATGGTATTGGCATAAAAATAGACACATTGGTCTGTGGAATAGAATTGAGAGTCCAGAAATAGACTATCACCTCTATAGCCAACTGGTTTTTTACAAACCTACCAAGTCCATGTTGCTGGGATGAAATAGTCTCTTCAATATCCATAACCAAAAGAATGAAAGAGGACCCCTGTCTCACTCCCTATACAAGAATCACCTCAAAATCGATAAAAAATCTAAATAGAAAAGCCAGGACCATAAAAATACTAGAAGAAAATGTAGGGAGGGGGACGGATGCAGCTCAAATGGTTAGGCGTCCGTCTCCCATATGGAGGAACCCGGGTTCGATCCCCGGGACCTCCCAGTGGGGAAAACAAAAAAAAATGTAGGGAAACATCTTCAAGATCTTGTGGTAGTCGGTGGTTTCTTGGACCTAACACCCAAAGCACGAGCAACAAAAGAAAAATGGATAAATATGACCTCCTCAAAATTAAATACTTTTGCATCTCAAAGGCCTTTGTCAAAAGGGTGAAAAGGTAGCCGACTCAATGGGAGAAAATATTCAGAAATCACATATCAGATAAGGGTTTAATATCCATGATATAGAGAGATGCTACAATTCAACAATAAAAAGTCAACCTGATTAAAACACGGGCAAAAGACTTGAATAGACATTTGTCCAAAGAAGAAATACAAATGGCAGAAAACATGAAAAAAATAGTGAACATCACTAGCAATTAGGGAAATGTAAATCAAAGCTACAATAAGATAATCATTTCACACCTATTAGGATGGCCTCTTTTAAAACGACAGAAAACTGTAAGTATTGGAAAGGATGTGGAGAGATAGGAGCGCTTATTCTCTGTTAGTGGGAATGTAGAACATTACAGCCACTGAGGACTGTTTGGCAGTTCCTAAGGAAGTTGAATATACATTTGCCATGTGACCTGGCAATACCACTACTAGATATATACCCAGAAGAACTGAGAGAGTAACACGGACACCTGCACACCAATGTTCATAGCGACATAATTCACAGTTGCCAAAAGGTGGAAACAACCCAGGTGGATAAACAAATTGTGGTGTATACATACAATGGAATGTTATGCAACTGTAAGAAGAAATGAAGTAGTGAAGCAGACGATAACATGAAATGAAGTCGTGAAGCAGAGGACATGTTGAATGAAGCAAACCAGACACAAAAGGACAAATACTGTGTGATTGCGCCATTATGAACTAAATATATTGTGTAAAGTCATGAAGTTAATAACTAGAATATAGGTCACCAGAAAATAGAATGAGGTTAGGAATGGAAAGTTGAGGGTTAATCTATGCAGAATTGTTAAAAAAAAGGTTGTTCGTAAATCTTTGGAAATAAATAGAAATGGTGAAAGCACATCATAGTGTTTTTAACTTGCAGTGCTAATATATGGGTATGACAGTGATTGAAAGGGAAAGTCTAAGGTCATGTATATTACTAGAAGGAAAGCTAAAAATTGTAACATGGGACTGTATAGCATAGCATATATGACTGTTTTTACAAAATATAAATACAATTAAATTAGAAAGATGGAAACAGAATAGCCACTACGTATGGCAGGGGAAGCATAGAGAGATTGAGAAGTGATTATGAAGGGTAGAGCTTTTTTGTTTGTTTTTTTGGTTTTTATTATTATTATTGGAATAATGAAAATGCTCTACTAAATGATCGAAGTGATAAATGCACAACTATGTGATTATACCAAATAGCATTGATTGTACCCTTGGGATGGATAGTATGTTTTATTAATATGTATCAATAAAATTGATTTTTAAAATTAACCTCAAATTCTGGGAATTCCTATTTTTAGAATATCTTTTCCTGTCTAAAAAAACAGAAAAATGTCAGGTCAAGAGAGTCTAGCAGTAAAATAATCAACAATAGCTCATTTCGAAATGAATGATTTTTTTAAAAGGTGAGAAACACCATCTATGGAAAAGATTCTCAAGCCTAGGAAACTTGAAAATAGTTTGACATGAATTGGTGGGTGGCAATGCTATTAAGTGAGTTAGAGACAGAGGGAAAGAACACATTAAAAGACGGGAAATTAAAGTATCTTTGGAGCTCCCAGGGAGAGATAATACATGTGGGAAATTACCACTGTAGCTTGGAACTCAGGTGTTCGTATGAGAGAGCGGGGTTGGAAATGTAGTTTTAGAAGTCAACAGTGATTAGTAATGTAGTAGCAGCAGCAGCAGCAAGTATAGAGGAAAATGAAAGTAACCAGTAAATGCAGTGAGGAACCATGGGAGCACTAGTATTTAAGGACTAGAAATAGAAGAGTCAGTGAAAGAGACAAAGGATGATCAGAGAGGAAAGGAAACATCTAGGAGAAAATAAAAAGCTTTTCTGGTTCCTAGTTTATCAGAAGCCAAGAAATGAGAGTGTCAAGTCAGCAACTAGATGGACTTGAATGAGGACTGAAAAGACAGCTGTGTTTTGTTTGTTTTTAAGAACATTTTTAGCCAGATGGTAAAAGTAGGTAGAGAATACAATCAGATTAGAAAGTGGATGCAATGTGTGTAACATAGATGACAGTCTTTTGATACTGAGAACGAGGAGAAAAATGTGTCACTAACTTAAAAGGGAAAACGAGGTTAAGGGAAGGATTTGGGGGCTTTTGGGTGGGGGAAAAGTTATTTTTTTCTTGTAGAAAGGGCAGGGGTAAGTGTATCAAGGTTAAGGAAAGACCACCCTCTCAGGTTGAACCTGATTAAATCAGCATAAAATGAATGATAATAGTTATCTACAGAGTATATTGAGGAGACTTGAAAAATATTCACTTCAAATCACTATCATCAGAGTTTGTCCTCTGAATTAGAATATATTCTAATTAGAAGAAATGACAAATAACATGACCATATGTACAAAAAAATACCATATGGTGAAACAATGATTGAAGGTAAACTGATTGTGATTTTCCTTCTTTAGAATGAAATTGAAATCTTTTTGCTAACTAAAAATATTATTACCCATGCAATTGTTTTATAGTTAGCTTCATGTTTAGTTTCATTCTGTGCAATCTTTTGGCTACAAGTATTACCACAATACTTTCTTTTATTCAGATGGGCCAGTTTTACTATTCAGCCAAAGCATTCGATGTCCTAGAGAGGCTGGATCCCAATCCTGAATATTGGGAAGGCAAGAGGGGTGCCTGTGTGGGCATTTTCCAGATGATCTTAGCTGGAAGAGAACCCAAGTAAGTAAATAGACATTTTGCTGGTTTATGAGAGAAAAGCATTGTTTTCTTGGATGGCATCTTCTTCTGAAAACTCAAATTTATAATTTTTAGAATGATGAATAAAATGCTAAGGTGTTTTATATTTTATCTGGTCTTTTTCCTGCAGAAATTTTTTTACTGTGCAGAATCAGGTCATTCTAAATCATATATACAAAAGACATTGAGTATACTACAACTTTCAAATATAAGGGCAAGATGTTTCATTGGCTTCAAATAAATCACCATTTTCACAAAGCCTTTTTTCACCCTTTTTTTTTTTTTTTAAGATTTTTATTTATTTATTCATTTATCCCCCCTCTGCTGCTTGTGCTCGCTGGGTCAGCTAACCACGCCGCGCGGGCGGGCCTGCCCTCACCAGGAGGCCCCGGGAACCGAACCCAGGGCCTCCCATATGGTAAACGGGAGCCCTACTGATTGAGCCACAGCCGCTTCCCTTTTCACCCTTTTCTACTCTTTCTTTGCTTATAGGCTTCTTCTTATCTTTTAGTTTAGGCCTCAAAGAATTAGGAATGGAATGGATATAGCATTAGTATATAGGGTTGATAATTTTCCTTCTTCAGGGTTTTTTTTTTTTTTTTTTGGCCTTCTCATAGTCCAGGAAATGCTGAGGCATTCAATTACATAAAATTAAGTGGCTTATTGCTCCATTTGTAATAAAAATTTAAATACTTAAAACAAAATTCCATTTTCCAAAAATAACCATGGAATGTATTTGTTACTGATATATGAATAATAAATATCATAATTTTATAAGTAAATAATCTATCAAAAATTACTTCCTGCTTTATATTTATTTCCAAGTCTGAATAAATAAAAAATAAATAAGATAAAAAAATAAAAGAATTTGGTTAAGTAAAAGAGGTTGCTTGAGGGAAAAAAAAAGTAGAAAAATATCAGAGGTTTCAGGGAAGAGGGCCAGTAGGCAGTCACCTACATATATGCTAAGGTTATAGGGAAGTTTTAGTATGTATTGCTTAAAATGTTTTAATTTTAATTATTTTGGAATTTTAATTTAAATCACTTAAAATCTTTTTTAAGTTCTAGGCATTTGCCAAATCTTAGTCCTTAAATTTCCTCTCTTCCATATTTATTAACGTGTTGTTTCCCTTAAAGAAGTTATCTGTTCTTCTGACTTTTTAAAATTTTACAAGTGTGGTAGTGACTCCCAATACAATCACTGCCTTAAACAAATGAGAAATTTGAGACCCAGACACCTTAAGTAACTTGTTAGTGACAAGCTAGAGTTTAAGCCCCCAAGTCTTTCAACTCCTGAATTCCTACTGTGTCATGCAGAATAAGCACAGAAATGGGCCTGTTTAAGTCATTTCAGGGAGGACAGCGTAATAATATGTATATAGACAATGTAAACAACAGGGAAAACTTGGGTTGGTGAGGAGTTTGCAGAGTCTCTATTTTACTATGCCATCCTAAGAACAGGAAGCTAGGATGTTTATAATGGTTTATGAATACACAGTGGAAGAGTCTATTATCAAAAAAGCCCTACTTGAAGTGTATTAGGAAGTTAAGAGTTTACTTGTTAATTTTCATTCTTTATTGAAACACTTTGTCCTTTTGAATCTTTTTCTCAGAGAGACCCTCCGAGAAGTGCTACATTTACTGAGAAGCACTGGTAACACCCAAGTAGAGTACATCATCCGGATCATGAAGAAATGGGCCAAAGAAAACAGAGTACCTGTCTAAAATAGCTTCAGAGTCCTAGGGAACCTATCACCACTTTGACATAAAATTGGAGGTCCTTTGCCCTCAAGTGTAATGCAAGATGCAGGGCTCTGTTTTATTGACGTTTTTCCTCCCATACTCTTCAAGTCTCAAGGTCAGTGACTGACTTGTTAGCCCTGGCCACCTGGCTGAAATGCTGTGGCCCCTGTATGATACCAAAAGCAATAAGACTTTGGACTTACCTCGTGCCTTTCTTCCAAAAATGTTCAAAAAAGTACTTTTGTGTAATTTACTGATTTTAAGGAGAACAGCATAACTTCTTTTTTTAATTAGCATTTCATGGCATTTTCTCCTAACTGCAATAACAAATATCTTTGAGGCTCAAGAGTCACCATCATTCTATCATTTTATGTTTAGTCATCTCTGTACATTATCCTCTTTTACTGTGGAATTCCATCAACGGTTTTGTAATGCATCTCTAAAACTTGGGAGAACAGAGGCTGTAACTAACTATATGATTCAAAGAATGGCAGTAAGATCCTTTATCAAACTTTCCAGTCATTAATAGATAATAGGTTTATGGAATTACTCTTTCAGCAATTGAATTCTTGATGATAATAACATGTTACAGTGGAGAAAGATGAGTATTGCAATTGTTAAAAAGGTGAGTGCTATGAAAAAAATCCGTGTGGTACCTCTAAAGGTATTCAGGAAACAAAATATATAAATCTCATTAGTTATATCCCCATATGCTTTAGATAACAAAACAGGTTAGGTTTTTCCTTCATGTATCTTGCTGAATAAACATCACTTCTGAAAGCAAGGCTACAAAGATTTTATATATGTATTTGTGGCCATTTATTAATGTAATGACAATAGAACACAAATTGTGTAGAGCCCTTTGAGGGACCTTCTAATGGCTAGACTGTCCTAAATCATAATCCAGCCCCATGTTTCTTAGCTCTACTGTACAACTGTGCATTCTTAGGCTCACAACCTATTTTCAGAAAATATACATATTTATATATACCAGATTACTTTTGTTTCTACACCAGATTTTTTTTTCTATATTTCAAGGTACCTGGTGGTATAGGTCTAGAAAGTACAAAGCCATCCCTACCTAACAAAGAATGAAGGGGAAAAGAAATGAAAAAGAATCCATAATTCCTTAAAGCACTAAGGACAGAATAATTCCTATAAACACTGCAACAAGTATTGCACTTAGACTCCCAACATCCCACTGTGGATCAAGAAGTTGTATAGAATGGGGATCGGAACATGGCAGAAGTCAAAACAGCCAACAAGAGAAGACTAAATCACTGAAGATAGCCTTTGCCTTCTGGACAGTTCTTTCATGTGCACTCAGGAATATGGCCAGTTTTCCTATTATTTATCTTAGATCTAGATCTAATCAGTTTAGAGCACAAATAAAAAATAAGCTGGCCTTCCTTCTTAACTGAATTTTAGAAAACAAAGCTACATCATTTTTCATTTGGCAAAGCCTCTGTGTCTTCATAATGTTGTTCGTACTTTTTCAGTAATAACTGATTCTTAGCATCCAAGGTACTGCTATAATTTTTAGAATCATTCTTGTAATTTACTTACCTCACTTAAAATATTAGAAAACACAATTGTGGAAAAGACTGAGATGGAACTCCTCAGTGGCTATTGGTGAAATTTGTCTTCCAGTGAATTATTATTTTCAAATGAATTATACTTGAAAAAGCATTTTCACTGATGATAATTTACTTTAAAACGAGCTTTTGTTGAATGTAACACTCTAGATTGTCCCTAACATTTTCTGTCTTTTGGACAAAAACATATTCTAAAAATAGCAATTCCCAGAATTTTAAAAAGTTTTTAAACTATATGATTGAGCCAAAAAACAAAGGCTAATTTAAAGAGAGGTACTATTTGCTTCTGCTGTTATTGAGAATAGACTTATGAAATGTCTTGACAGGGTCTGAAGATTAAGAGTAGTATCTTACAGCTGTTTTTTCTTAAAATGTGATGATATAAAAGAGAAAGGTCCAAGCTTAGGAATTTAATGTGCATAGTTCATAGCTTCAATGTACATTTATAGTTTATAGAATACATTACTCACAAATGGAAAAGTATCTTTTACAATTATTTTTGTACTTCAAAAGAATTATTATATTACATTATAATATACTCAAATTGAAGTTTATCATTTGGTTCTTATTATGGTATTCTGTTGAGTGTGATGAATTAGGGTCCTACACACATCATGTCTTTTCTTCCCTCTCTTTCCTGATCCCAGGATGAAGATAAGATCAAAATTTCAGGTCCCACTTGTTACTCTTTACAAGAAAGGAAAGTAGATATTCCTTTAGAAGTCCTGTCTACTAAGAAACCTGCAATTCCTGCTGAAGTATATTAGGTTTGTCTCTTTGCTGAGTTACAGCTCCTTCCAGATGTTGTATGGCCAGGGTCTAGTATAATAGAAAGCACTCAAATACTTGTTAGGCTAAATAAATATATAGTAACTGGTAGAGCAGGGACTGGTGAGACCTGGTCTCATATATTCTAGTTCCCATCTATTTCTTGTTTTATTGTGTGCTGAGGATATGCCAGGTACTAGGGTTATAAAGATAAATATGTATAGTCCCAGCCCTTAAGGAACTCAGTCTTACAGAACTATACACAACTAACTACAAGAACATGGAATTAGTGTCGCCAGGAGGAACAAGGTGTTACGAGCTAAGAGAAGACAATGGGAACTGTACATCCATGTAAATGGGACATCTCCCACCTCACTTGGGAGAAGCAATCAGAATGGATCCCAAAATTCAACAATTGGCAAGATGCCCAGGCTTCTGCCACATGTGCAGCATATTCAGCATACATCCAAGTACACAGAATCCAAAGGACTGCTTTTCTCCTTTATAGCTTGGTATACTTAGAAAAGTTGCAAAGCAAACAGACAATATATCACAATACTTATATTTACTTTCTAATAGCAAAAGGGAACTAGGAATTTACTCGTTCCTATATTTGGGATTCAATATGACTTAGAGAAATAGCCATCTTATCTTTCTTTTCTTCTTTATCCTATAAATCAATCCTATAAACCTATACTAAGGTTTATAGAACACAAACAGTATTCCTGCTTATTTAGAGATGGTCTCAGAAAAGCAGAGCTAGAGGCCTGATGACCATGCCTGTAACCTACCTAAACTCTGGACTTAGGAGTATGTGAAGAATAAACAGTTCCACACTAAAATTATAAATATAATCAGTTGATGTGTCTTGCATGTGTAGTGTCTAGAAAAGTTTGCAAATTTTTTAACATCAAAACCCTTTCTTTAAATAAAATCTGAACGCCAAATACAACCAGGAGCTACCCTAGTTGTTGGGCAAAGAAAGAGAAGGAAATGCAGGAGGTTCACTACTTGGGCTGCCCCCTCTTAGGGGGCACAGTTTATACATCTCAGAATATGGGGAATAAGTGCCTTGCTAGGACAATCTCAGGTGAGAAGACAAGCTCAGATTTAGGCATCCATAGCATGAACTCTAGATACATTTTATCTAACTTGTTTATCATATATTTGTATATTCATTCATTTATTTGTGTGTTTATTTGGTCAGTTAGTTACATCCACTTTGTTCTAGAAAGAATTTGAAGTAAATTTTATGAATTGATAGAAGCTAAGAATAAAAATACACAAAATTATATACCAGAATTACTAAAGATGGGCCAGATAAATTCATCTTCAAGCTTCCTGCCAACCAAAGCAAAGGGTGAAAATACAACCAGCTACAAAATTCACAGTACATCCATGTAAATGAACTAAAGGGGGTGTGCTTATTTGAGTCTTGTGTGAACCTCCAGAAAATCCTGTTCTCAAAGTGAACCCATTCCTGTGCCTATAAACCCATTGTAGATGGCACCTTTTGGTTAGATCATTTCAGTTAAGGCCTTTGATTAGATTGCGGGACCCAGGGTAGGTCTTAATCCTCTTACTGGAGTTCTTTGTAATTAGAGGACTAAAAAGCTGCAGACACACAGAGAAAAACCACAGAGACAGAGAAACTGAGAGGTGAGACTCAACAGAGCACAGATACATGGAAAGAGCCCCCAAGAAGCTGAAAGAGACAAGGCCTGGAGAAGAGGGGAGAGATGAGCCATATGCCTGATCATCCATGGCTGAGCTTGGGGAGAACTTAAGCCTGGAGGAGAAGGCAGAGACCCAGACTTGCAGAACTGCCATTGTGTCTTGCCACATAGCAGGAGTCCAGGACCTTCGGTGAGACAACATCTCTGATGAGGCCTTGACTTGGACATTTTCACAGCCTCAGAACTGTAAGCTTTTAACCAAATAAATTCCCATTATAAAAGCCAACCCATTTCTGCCATATTGCTCCCAGCAGCTTTTAGCAAACTAAAAAGGTCGGTGGGGGGGGCGGGGAGGAGGGAGGAAATTCATTATTCAGTAATATCTCCTTGTTCATTTGTTTCTGAATTAGGTTTCTCTGCACTATAACTTGAACATAATGTACTATATGCTTAAGAATTTGAAGGGACTATATTGTTCCTCTAAATACACCAGGTCCTTCCAACTGAAAAATAGTTGTACAATTATTAATTATATTTGCCCTTCTATTTCTAATTTTCACTATAAAATATAATTATGTATATATTCCTTTGCCAGAGTTTGGGGAATAAATATTAATGTGGTGGAGCTAAGACATATCATTCAAGTTTCCAAAATTACAAGTGCATGTTAAGATGAAAATGTAATTAACAGGAAAAATGGGTGTAATTTGGGGGCATTTTGGGGACTCGGGAATTATCCTGAATGACATTTCAAGGACAGATACAGGCCATTGTGGTATCATGTAATAACTTGCAAAAATGTGCGGGAGAGAGTGTAAACTACAATGTAAACTATAATCATTGCTTAGTGGCAATGCTCCAGGGTGTGTTCATCAATTGTGACAAATGTACCACACTAATGAAGGATATTGCTGATGTGGGAAAGTGTGGGAGGGCTAGAGAGCAGGGCATATGGGAATCCCCTATATTTTTTGTGTAACATTTATGTAATCTAAATTTCTTTTTAAAAAGTAAAAATAAGAAAGTAAAAAAAAAAAAAAACAACCCAGTAACTAAAGAATAATTGCAATGTACTGTAAAAGCAATGAGATGATGGTATAGTGTAGCCTATACTATAGTGTAGCCTATACTGAGGAAATTCAAAGGGGAAAATCATTGTGAAGTAGGTTAAATAGAAAAGGCTACATGGGAGAAGGCAATCTGAAGCTGAAACTTGAAGTATAGAGTTTAGCTAGTGTATTAGTTAGCCAAAGGGGTGCTGATGCAAAATACCAGAACTCTGTTGGCTTTTATAAAGGGTATTTATTTGGGGTAGAAGCTTACAGTTACCAGGCCATAAAGTGTAAGTTAATTCCCTCACCAAAGTCTATTGTCATGTGTTGGAGCAAGATGGCTGCCAACGTCTGCAACGGTTCAGCCTCACTCTTTCTCTGAAGGCTCTGTGGTCCCATCTTCTTCCAATATCAGCTGTAGGCTGGGATAAGTCTTGTCTATCTTCTGGGGCTCATTTCTTTCCAGGCTCAGCTGCTTAGGGCTCTGTTCTCTGCAGCTGCAAACTATCAGGCTACCAGCTTGTCTCTCTTCCCAGGGCCTCTGCCGTGTCTAAGGAGCCATCTCGATTCCTCTTTTTTCTTCTGTGTGTTTACTTCCTGGTTTCCCAGCATCCAGAACTCTAGCATCAAAACTCTAACTTTCTCTTCTGCCATGTTGTTTTCTCTGTGAGTCCCTGCCTGCAAAGGGGGCGGGGATGCAATGTCCTACCAATGTGGCCCAATCAAAGCCTTAATCATTATTTAATCAAGTAAAAATGAAACTTCTGAATCCAATCCAATCTAATATGCCCAGAGGAACAAACCAATTCACAAACATAATTCAATATCTATTTTCGGAATTCATAAACAATATGAAACTGCTACCACTAGGTAGAAGATAAGTAAACAAGTATGTAGATTCAGTTAACAGTGATATTTACAGATGTGTAGATATTTAATCTTAACCTTGTTCCTATTCGTTATCTATTTTCATATAGACATTAATCTGTTCCTTGGAAAACAGTGTGGCCCTATCTTATAGTTTCACATTATGATCTGGCATTTCCACCCTAAGGTAGATGTCTGAGAGAAACTCTTGCACATTTATACCAGGAGGTATGTACAAGAATGATCATCATAGCACTGTTGCCAATAGGAAAAACCTAGAAAGAACCCAAATACCCTTTGTCAGGACAGTGGATAAATAGACTGCAGGAACATTACAATGGAATACTGTACAAAATATATGAACTACAGTTCTCTTGCAACAATGTGGGTGAATCTTAGTAATATATTGCTTACAACTTGAAACCCTTTTTGTGAGCCAAAGACAATCAAAATATGAACAATCCAAAGGAAAGCAAAAGAATGATGAACACAGGTGTCAGAATGGCGGTTCCCAAAATGGAGAGGAGGCCACATAGATAAACTCATTATTGTCAAGATTCTAGGTTTCACGTTGGGTGGTGAGTCACAGGGACTTAGTCCTTATTTTAAATCAACAATATATATAAATAGCTAAATAAAGGAGCAATTGTGAGAGTGTATTAAACCAAAGATTATGGGAGGCGGCTGTGGCTCAATCAGTGGGGCTCCCATTTACCATATGGGAGGCCCTGGGTTCGGTTCCCGGGGCCTCCTGGTGAGGGCAGGCCCGCCCGCGCGGCGTGGTTGGCTGACCCAGCGAGCACAAGCAGCAGGGGGGGGATAAATGAATAAATAAATAAAATCTTTAAAAAAATAAAAAATTAAAAAAAAATAAATAAACCAAAGATTATTACCAAACCAAAATCCTGTGCATTTGAAGTGAAAAAAAAAAAAAATATATGTATATATATATATATATATAACATTAAAATATATTCCTAAATGTAAACAATGATTATCTTCAAATGGTGGTTTTAGACAATTGTGCTTTATATTATTTTCTTTCTGTATTTTCCAATTTTATACAATGAGCACATGTTACTTGTATTATAAACAAAACATTTAAATAATTGTGAAATATATTTTTAAAAGTAGATCTTCAGCTTCTTAATTCTCTCATATTATCTAATACCCAGACCTTATTCAAATTTCACCAATTGTCTCCAAAATGGACTTTATTAGAATCAGGATCCAAACAAAGTTCAACACTGTACTTAGCTGTAATGTTCCTTAAATTTATTTTTAAACAGATATTCCCCTCCCCCACACAGAATTTTTTCTTAAGCCAATGCTTTGTTAGAGAAACTGGGTCATTTGTTACATGGAATATCCCATATTCTGCATTTAGTTTATTGCTTCCATATGATATTATTTAACTTCTTATATAACTCAAATTGCCTTTAAACTGATAGTCAGATCTGAAGACTTGTGTAGATTCAACTTCACTTATTTTATGTTTCATAGGTGGTACATCATATCAGGAGATCCATAATGTCTGACTTTCCCTCTTTAGTGATGTTAAGATGATCAGTAGGTTCAAGTGTAGTCAGTCTGATCCCCCTGATCCCTCCATTGCAAAGTTCACCATCAACCTTTTATTAATAATCATGCTTTGATCCATTAATTCATTTAGGGTTGCAAAATGGTGATTTACTAATTCTGGAATTCATTCTCTACTCTTTAGCTGAAACTCTATAAAGAAGACCTTTCCCTCATTAACTATTAGTTTACTATGAAAATCTGTTTGCACAGGAAAAGTAGGGAAAATGCTTCTTTCTTTTAGTCAATTTTCAAAGTAATGAATTGTTGCCCTAGCAACCTCCAATAGTAACCAGTGAGATTTTCTTTTTCTTTTTTTTTTAGTATCATTATGAACCCATGGAATTTTATATATTTTATGTGTAGCAATTAATTACAGACATTGTTCGCTTTGATGCTCCAGTTTTCCAATCTTAGGCTAGCAAGGGATCCTTTAAATTGATTCCTGTGAACTTTAACATGACTCTAATAGTTTTTGATAGCTTTGTTGCTTTCTGGCACAGTATGTGCCTGGTTTATCTTTTCCAATATTGGAATTCATTTTTCTGCAGAGACTAGGAATTTGTGTTTACTTTTAATCTAAAATGTTTCTTATATCCATCACTTCCTTCCTCTATCACTAAGGCACTTGTACCTGGAAATCCAAGCCATAGGTGAGGAACTTAGAAAAATTTTGCATGATCAAAATATGAACCTCACTTGAAATCAGACATGCAACTATAATTTTTTTCACTTATCAGTTGTGATAAGTTTGAGGATAACCAGTTTGGAAGGGCTGATAAATAAAACTCATTCTTCAATGGTGGGAATATATATGGGTACTCTTTGCTTGACAAGCAGTTTGGCAATATGTACAGAATGTAGACTCTCCTCTGACCCATCATTTCCACATCTAGGAATTTATTCTAAGGAAATAATTAGAAACTTGCCTAAAGATATATGCAGAAGGGTAATTAATATGTTCATAATACTGTAAAAAGAAAACAACTTAAATGATTGCTCACAAATATATCCTTAATACCTACCCTGTAACATAGTAGTTAACCAATAAATATTTATTAATGAACTAATAAATGAATATCCATCAACAAGATGTTGG
Organism: Tolypeutes matacus; assembly: GCA_026826555.1. Lineage (NCBI taxonomy): Eukaryota > Metazoa > Chordata > Mammalia > Cingulata > Chlamyphoridae > Tolypeutes > Tolypeutes matacus. Next base: position 46,770,728 of record JAKSZT010000049.1, read on the forward strand.
TTAAATAAATGAAGGTACATCTACACAATATAATACTTTGCAATCAGTAAGAAGTGTTGAAGTATATTTACATTTAGTTACTGTGGTAGACAGAAAAATGGTCCCTCAAAGATATCCAAATCCAAATCCCCAGAACCTGTAAATATATTTGGTTACATGGCAAAGGGGAATTAAGGTTGCAGATAGAATTAAAGTTGCTTATCAACTGACCTTAAAATAGAATGTTAATCCTGGATTGTCCAGCAGACCCATTGTAATCACAGGGATCCTCAAAGGTAGAAGATGTGATATAAATATATACAATGGAATATCATTAAGCCATAAAAAGGTATAGAATTATGACACATGCTACAACACGAATGAACCTTGAAAACATTGTGCTACACGAAACAAGCCAGCATAAAAGGACAAATATTGTATGATTCCATTTATATGAAGTAGCAATAGAAAAAGCAAATTCATAGAGTCAAAGTAGATTAGAGGTTACCAAGAGCTGACAGAGAAAATGGGAACTCACTGCCTAATGGATACCGAGTTTCTATTTGGGGTGATAGGTAATGGATGGTGGTGGTGATGGTTTCACACATTGTGACTGTAATTAATGCAACTGAATTGTACACTTAAAAGTGGCTAAAATGGCAAATTTTATTTTATATATATCATATATATATAAAACCACAATAAAAATGTGTAACAACAGGAAATGCTGGCAAGAATGTGGAGAAACTGGATCACTTACACATTGCTGATGAGAATGTAAAATGATATAGCCACTCTGGAAACAGTTTGGCAGTTCTTAAAGAAACTAAGAATGCAATTACCATACAACTCAGTAATTGCACTCCTAGGACTTTATCCCAGAGAAATGAAGACTTGTATTCATGCAAAAACCTGTACACAGCCAAAGTGATTTACAGATTTGACACTATCCTGATCAAAATTCCAGCGGCCTTTTTGCAGAAATAGAAAAGTTAATCATCAAATTCATAAGAAATGGCAAGGGACCTGAATAGCAAAAAAAAAAAAAAAAAAAAAACCTTGAAAAAGAAGAATAAAGTTGGAGAACTCACACTACTCAATTTAAAACATATTACAAAGCTACTGTTATCAAGACAGTGTGGTACTGGCATAATGATAGATGCATAGGCCAATGGACTAGAATTAAAAGTTTAGAAATAAACTCATATTTCTATGGCCAGTTGATTTTCGACAAGGGTACAAAGTCTGCTTGAGGAAAAGTTCTCTTCAACAAATGGTGCTGGAAGAACTGGATACCCACATGCAAAATAATGAAAGTGGACCCCGATATCATACTTTATACAAAAATTAACTCAAAATGGATCAATGACCTAAATATAAGCGCTAAAATCATGAAATTCTTAGAAAATATAGGGGGAAATCTTTAGGCCTTGTATTAGGCAATGCATTCTTAGACTTTACACCAAAAGCACAAATAAATTGGATCTCATCAAAATTAAAACATTTTGTGCATCAAAGGACATCATCAAGAAAGTGAAAGGACAACCTACAGAATGGAAGGAAATATTTGGAAATCATATATCTGATACAGGTTTAATATCCAGAATATATAAAGAACTCCTACGACCCAAAAATGAAAAAGACAATGTAATTTTTTTAAATGGGCAAAGGGCTTGATAGACATTTCTCCAAAGAAGATATTCAAATGACCAATAAGCACATGAAAAGATGCTCAATATCATTAGTCATGAGGAAAATGTAAGTCAAAACCATAATGAGTTACCCTTTCTCACCTGTGAAGATGGCTATTATTAAAAAACAAAAACAAAACAGAAAATACCAAGTGTTGGTGAGGAGGTTAGAGAAATTGGAACATTTATACATTGTTGGTAGGAATGTAAAATGGTGCAGCCACTGTGGAAAATAGTTTGTTGGTTCCTCAAAATGTTAAACATAGAATTACCATATGAACCAGGAATTTCAATGTTAGATAGTGTTTGTTTCCTAGACTGCTCAAGAAAATACCATGAAATGGTTTGACTAAATGGGAATTTATTCGCTCACGGTTTTGGGGTCAGGGAAATATACAAATCAAGGCATCATCAAGACGATGCTTTCTCCCCAAAGACTGTGGCAGATTGGGGCTGGCTGCCAGCAATCCTTGGTCCTTAGTTTGTCACACGGCAGACACATGGCAGTGTCTTCCTGGTCTCTCCCTTCTCTTCCAGGTTGAGTTCTGTTGATTTCAGCTTCTGGTTGCTCTATCTGTGGCTTTCTCTCTGAGTTTCATTCTCTTATAAAGGACTCCAGGAATAGGATTAAGACACATCCTGACTGAGGTTGGTCACACCTTAACTGAAGGTGCCTCATCAAAAGGTCCTACTTACAATGGGTTCATACCCACAGGAATGAATTAAGTTTAAGAATATGTTATTCTGGGGTACATACAACTTCAAACCACCACTGCTCTACACCCTGAAGAATTAAAAGCAGGGCTTCAAACAGATATTTGTTCACAATGTTCAAAGAAGCATTATTCACAATAGCTGAAAGGTAGAAGCAACCCAAGCATCCATTGATAGATGAATGGGTAAACAAAATGTGTTATGTTCATACAATAGAATACCATTTGTAGCTGTTGGCCAATTTAATGTAATTATGAATTCCAAAAATATAATTGGATCATGCTTGTAAACTGATCTGTTAATCTGGGCATGATTAAGTTATGATTAGGGCGTTGACTGGGCCACATCATTAGGGCATTGAGCCCCACCCCTTGGTGGGTGGGGAATCAAATATAAAAGGCATGGCAAAAAAACTAACCACAAAATATATTTGGAGAGGCAAGAGGCCCCGAATTGCCAAAGATATATTGAAAAAGAAAAATGAAGTTGGAGGTATCACATTACCTGACTTTAAAACATACTACAAAGCTACAGTGATCAAAACTGCGTGGTATCGGCACAAGGATAGACCTACTGACCAATGGAACCGGATTGAGAGTTCTGATATAGATCCTCGCATATACAGTCATCTGATATTTGACAAGGCCACGAAGCCCACTCAGTTGGGAGAGAGTGGCCTCTTTAACAAGTGGTGCTTGGAGAACTGGATATCCATATCCAAAAGAATGAGAGAAGAATACCATCTCACACCTTATACAAAAATCAACTCAAGATGGATCAAAGATCTAAATGTAAGAGCCAAAACCATAAAAACCTTGGAAGATAATGTAGGGAAGCATCTACAGGACCTTGTAATAGGAAATGGTTTCATGAATTTAACAGCCAAAGCACGAGCAGCAAGAGAAAAAATTGATAAATGGGAACTCCTCAAAATTAAAAACTTCTGCACCTCTAAGGATGTTATTAAGAAAATAAAAAGGCAACCTACCTAATGGGAAAAAATATTTGGCAACCATATATCTGATAGGAGCCTAATATCCTGCATATATAAAGAAATCCTACACCTCGAAAATAAAAGGACAAACAACCCATATAAAAAATGGGCAAGTGACCTGAAAAGACACTTCTCCAAGGAAGAAATACAAATGGCTAAAAAGCACATGAAAAAATGCTCAACATCACTAGCTATCAGGGAAATGCAAATCAAAACTACAATGAGATACCATCTTACACCATCAGAATGGCAGCTATTAAAAAAACAGGAGACACTAAATGTTGGAGAGGATGTGGAGGAATAGGAACTCTCATCCACTGCTGGTGGGACTGCGGAATGGTCCAGCCACTGTGGAGGACAGTTTGGCGGTTCCTCAGAAAACTAGCAATAGATCTTCCGTATGATCCAGCAATTCCACTGCTGGGTATATACCCAGAAGAACTGAAAACAAAAATACAAACAGATATATGCACACCAATGTTCATAGCAGCATTGTTCACCATTGCCAAAAGTTGGAATCAGCCCCGGTGCCCATCAACAGACTAATGGATAAGCAAAATGTGGTACATACATACAATGGAATATTACTCAGCTGTAAGAAGGAACAAAGTGCTAACACATGGAATAACGTGGATGAATCTTGAAGACCTTATGTTGAGTGAAGCAAGCCAGGCACTGAAGGATGAACAGTATATGACCTCACTGATCTGAACTGAGGAAAGTGAG
>JAKSZT010000049.1:46779831-46866704 GCA_026826555.1 Tolypeutes matacus
ATATATTGTGTAATATATTGTTTGATTCACACACACAAAAAAACAAAAAAAAACAAACAAAAGACAAAACAACAACAAAAAAATTTACATGTATCTAGTACATTTAATTGAGAAACGTATTTATTCATTGTGTTTACTTTTTAGTTTTTAATTGCTTATGTTTTCAATTCTTAAATGTACAAAATAAAGTTAAAAAAAAAAAAAAAAGAAGGTAAGTCTTCAGGAGACTTACTTTCTAAATATTTCCTGAGTTAGCACACTTTCTCTCCATCCTTACTGCAATTCATTAATCCATTGTTGAAGAATACAGGTCTGTTACTTTGTAGAATGCACTCAATTTTGCTTGTCTGGTGTTCCTTCTGATTAAATTAGATTTATGGAAAAAAAAATGGTTCAATTGACAAATTTTATACTATTTAGATGTTACCACAGTTTAAAAACCCTGTCCACAAATATTTATAGCTGCTTTATTCATAGTAGCCCAAAACTGGAAACAACCCAGATGTCCTTCAATGGGTAAATGAGTAAACAAACTGTACATCCCTACCATGGAATACTACTCAGTTAAAAAGGAATGAACTATTGATACACACAATGACCTGGATGGTAAGCTAAGTGACAAAAGTCAATCCCAAAAGGTTATATAATATATGATTCCATTAATGTAACATATTTGAGATGACAAAATTATAGATTAGTGGTTGTCAGGGATTAAGGAGAGAACAGATGCAGAAGGGAAGTAGATGTGCAATTAACAGGGCAACATGAAAGATCCCTGTGTGAGGGAAATGCTCCATATCTTGACTATATCAATATCAACATACTGGTTTTGCTATTGTACTATAGTTTTGCAAGTTGCTCTCATTGGGGAAAACTGGTTAAAGGGTACACAGGATCTCTTACAACTGCATGTAAATCCTCAATTATCTTGAAATTTAAAAGTTTAATTAAAAAGTTCAAGTAATGGGTCGGAGGTGGCTCAACTGGTTGGGCGTCCGTCTCCCATATGGAGGGACCCGGGTTCAATCCCCGGGACCTCCCGGTAAAAAAAAAAAAAAAAAAAAAAGTTCAAGTAATCTACAGAAAAGCAGGAAAGGTGAAACAGTGGAATGATTATCAGCATGAACAAACAAAATAAATAATAAAATAGAAAACTTAAATTCTAACATAACAATAATTATATTAAACACAAATAGTCTAAACACTCCAATTAAAAGACAGACTAGCAGAATGGATAAAAAAATATATATGACCCAATTATATGCTGTTTACAAGAAATTCACTTCAAAGATAAGTTAAAAGTAAAGAGGTAGAAAAACATATACTATGCAAACACTAATTGAAAGAAAGCTGGGGTAGCTATAAGGGCAGAGTCCAGAGAGAACACTCGAAATCATTTACCTTAGTGGTTTTTTTTCCTTCAAAGATTTATTTTTATTTATTTATCCCTCCCCCCTTGCTGCTTATGCTCTCTCTGTCCATTTGCTGTGCATTTTTCTGTGTCTGCTTGTCTCCCTTTGTTGCGTCATCTTGCTGTGTCAGCTCACCGTGCCGTGCAGACTGGCTTGCCTTTACCAGGAGGCCCTGGGAATCGAACCCGGGCCTCCCATATGGTAAACAGGAGCCTAACCAATTCAGCCACAGCCACTTCCCAACCTTGTTTTAATATTTAAAATTTTATTTTTCTATCAATGTTACAAGTTACTCAGTTAACGCAAGATAATAATTATAATAACAATAAATCTACTTTAGTCTGCGGTTACACTCCCCACACACACACACTTATTTTTGTTCATTCCTCAATCTTGAGGGATTTGGGACCATGTCCACTCTGACTGCTTCAGGTTGAGAAGGGACAAAAATATCATGGGGCAGAGGAGTGGAATTGTTTTGCTTGTAGTTGAACATACCCCTTGCTTTTGGGTTGGGGCTGGTACATCATCCTCGTTTTGTTAGTTATCCAGGGCAGGCTCAAAGAACTGGAGAGTAGGAGTTGGCTACCTGTCTGCTGGATTTCAAGGCTCAACTGACTTAGGAACAATCTGAAGGCTTTAAGTTTTTGAGAAATAAACTTAACAAGTAAGTTAAAAATTATAATTCAAATAAAAGAAGTAGAAGAACCATGATTAGGTGATTAATAAATGAGTATATACATGTTATATTGGGGAAATAGCTTTTCATACATTCCCATACAGAGCCCACCGAGGAGGTGTAGATTTCATGAGGCCATGTGGCTTGCCTATGGTGTCAGACATCCCTAGAGCCCTCAAGAGCACTTTTGTTTGAGGCTTTGTTTACTGTGGCAGTTTTTGAAATCTGGCTGAGACTTGCATAAGCATAACCTCTGGAATGACCTCCCAAATCACTTTGAAATCTCTAAGCCATAAAAAAACTCTATTTTATTTAATATTTCCCCCTTTTGATCAGTGTCTTTCTCCAAATGCATTGCTGAGGTAATCTAAGCACCTCTTAAAATATATGTGTGTGCCTCATATATATATATGGCATTTTTGTAGGCAAATACACATATATGCATATATATTTATGTATCATTTTGCAAATGTTTGTATGTATTGTGAGAATTTTGATTTTTACCCATAATTAAAAAAAAAAAAGTAAATAAATAAATAAACCTTTTTAAAAAATGAAAAAAAAAAAAAAAAAAAAAAAGATCAATATGATGGCCTTTGCTGGGTGTAGAGTGTGACCATAGGGGATTGGGGTGAAGGAGATTGGTGAAATGCTATTACTGAAACAAAAATAAAATAATGTAAAGTAAAAAAATAAAAAAAATAAAAAATAAATAAATAAAAAATGCATTGCTGATTAATGGTTGTTAATAACCCCTTGGCACCAGGGAGCCTAATCCCTGGGAATCATGCCCCATCTGGGGAGTAAGGGAGGTAGTGAGTTTATTTTTAGTTTGGCTTAGAGAGAGGCCACACTTGAGCAACAAGGAGGTTTTTGGGAGGTAACTCAGGCATTAATTATAATTAGGCTTAGTTTCATTATTACAGGAATAAGGTTCACAAATCCAAGCTTTAGGATAGAAGGCTTGGCTTATTAGCCTGTTTTCTTTTATTAGGCAAGTCTTACATATTCCAGAATTTTGGCTATCTTTTTGAGAAAGTAGCAGGACTTCACCAAGTAGGGGAAGTATAATATTTTGTTAGCTACAGTAATGGTTGGGCTCATGTATCAACTTGGCCAGGTAATGGTGTCCATTTGTTTGGTCAAGCAAGCATTAGGCTATTGTTACTATGAGGATTTTCATGGACTTAAATCATTAATAAGATGATTGCATCTATGATCCACTGAGAATATTGCCTTTAACAATGGGAGACATCTCATCTAATCCATTGAAGGCCATAAAAGGAGAAGTGATGGGGAGCAAGTGTAGCTCAGTTGCTGAGTGCCTGCTTCCCATGTACAAGGTCCTGGGTTCAATCCCTGGTATCTCCTAGAAAAAAAAAGAGAGAGAGAGAAAGATTATTTCAGCAGTTAGAAGAGAGAATTTCCATCTTTACTTCGGCTACCCAGCTTCTCCTGGAGAATTCATCAAAAACCTTCATCGCAATTCCCAGTTTAAAGCCTGCCCTGTGTAATTTGGACTTGTGTGTCCCCACAATCACATGAGACAATTTTATAAAATTTCATAATATTTACAGATTTCTCCTTTTGGTTCTGTTTCCCTAGAGAACCCTAATACAACTTGGTACTGGGAGTGGTTCTTGAGAAACAAAATCGTATTAAACATGTCTCAGCAGGATCTCATTGACTGCCACAGCAAACTACCTCAAACAGTGAGGGCTCCTGGGGGCTCTAGAGACATCTAGACAGTATAAGCAGGGCAGACAATCTCAGGAATTCAGAACCCTGTCAGTGAGCCTAACTTTGGAATATACACTCCACAGTGTATCAGAGTTAGACTCATTTATAATTTCCCTCCACATGGCTCTTCTGCCCTTTTATTTGAACCTATAATTAGCACTATATTTGTTAATTATACGTCCCAGAGACTTAAATCTTTGGTCTGTTCATATGCCAGTTGAGCCTTAATGCCAGCAGAGTTGCAATACCTACTTCCAGTTCATTGGCCTCTCCCAGGACAACTAACAAAAGGATGATGATGGACAATGCCTATCTCCAAAAGCAGAGAGTATCTACAACTGCAAGCAAGACAGTTCCATCCATCTGCCCCATGGGATCTAAGACCCCTCTCAACTGGAAGCAGAGTGGGCATCACCATCCCCAAATCCTCAAATTGGAGAATGAACAATGGACTAAAGTAGACATATTATTCTATCATTACTCTATTATAGACTTATTATTCTATATTATTCTAGCAATGGAAGTACTTGTATCATTGACATAAAGGCAGTGGCCATCAGAGGTTCTGAGATGAGGGAGAGGGAAGAATAGGTGTAACACGGGGCATTTTTGGGACATTGGAATTGTCCTGCATGACATTGCAATGACAGATACAGGACGTTATACTTTTTGTCAAAACCTATAAAATTGTGTGAGGCAAAGTGTAAACTATAATGTAAGCTATATTCCATGGTTAGTAGCAATGCTTCAATATGTGCTCATCAATTGTAACAAATGTACCACAATAATGAAAGTTGTTGTTAATATGGGAAAGTGTAGGAGGGGGAGGGGGTGAGATATATGGGGATCCCCTACATTTTTGATGTAATATTTATGTAATCTAAAGTGTCTTTTAAAAATATATATTTTTAAAAATAGAGCAAAAAAAAAAAAAGGTGAATTATTTTAGTATAATAAAGTTATGTAAGAAAAAAAGCGTTTTAGTTTGCCAAAGGGCTGCCAATGTAAAGTACCAGAAATAGGTTGGCTTTTATAAAAGGGATTTATTTGGAGTAAAAGCTTACAGTTCCAAGGCCATGAGAGGTCCAAATCAGGGTATCATAAGAGTGCTTTCTCACCAAAGTCAACTATCACATGGCAAACAAGATGGCCACTGATCTCTGCCTTTCTGCAGCTGTAGGCAAAGCTGGCATAGGGTTTGTCTCTTACCAGGCCTCATCTCTCTCTCTCTCTCTCTCTCTCTCTCTCTCTCTCTCTCTCTCTGGGTCTCAACTCTTTGAGCCTCTTGGGAGCTTCTCTTTTTGCAGCTCAGCTCTGGGTGAAACTGGAGTCTTTTCTCTCTCTTACATGTCAGGATCAAACATGGCAGCTCCCTTTTTCCTCTGTCTGACTCTGTCTGTGTCTCTGGGTATATCAGATTCAACAAAGGGGTGGAGGCTTGACATAAATCATGCCCTACTGGCATAGTCCAATCAAAAGCTCTAAATCAATCTTATCAAGTAATCTAATCAAAGGATCATCAACTAAATTTAATGCAATCAAAGGATATCACACCCACAGGAATAGATTAGTTTAAAAACATAATCTTTCTTTTTGGGATGCTTAAAATAATTTCAAACTACCACTAAAAGAATACCAGGATAAAATTAATGTTTCCTCTCCATGGTCACAACCACTATTCAGAGACTGGGATTAGACCTGGGTATCTGTCTAGAGTGTCATTGGAACTAAAAAATAAAATAAAGTATAGGGACATAGAGATAAAGAGAACTACAAGCTTCTGGGGGTGGGGGGTAGAGGGCGGGGAAGAGGGACAAGTTGCATACAAATGATAAAAAAATCATTTCTCAAAAGCAACTCTGGAGGCTATAAAACAATGGCACAATGCCTTAAGAATGCTGAGGAAAAAATATTTCCAACTGATAACTGCCATTCAAATGTGTAATAGAACAAATATATTTTCAGACATACATATATCATAAAATTGTCCCCTGAATAATGTGCTACACCAAGAACATGGGAATAAACCAAGAAAAAAAGAAGACATAGATTATAAGAAACTGTGGCTCCAATTTAAGAGAGAGGTGAAGAGAATACCCAGGATAATAGTGGGGACCTATTTCAAAACACTGCTGAGCAACAGTCCCAGAGCTCAACTAATATGGATTAGAGCCGGGAAAAAGGCTTCAAGATAGACTCATTCAAGAAGAAATACTACACTTGATCTTAGCCAAAAGGCCGAGAAGCGATTCTTCAAGAAGAAATATATAGAATGCCTAGTGTATTAAGATATTGAAAAAAAGGATTTGGGTGAGAGTTGGGAGAAAAATTATATAGATAACTAAGCAAATGAGAAGAAAATGATTAAGATGTGCTCGAGAGGAAAATTAATCATAATATACTTCATGGCTCAGCTGTAGAAAGCATTTGCATAGTCATAAAACTGTAACCACTAAACAGTGATTTCACCAAAAATTAATCCAACTCTATTAGAAGGATGTGGGGATGGGGTGTGTGTGGATTGTGTGTGTGTGTGTGCGCGCGCATGTGTGAGCAAGAGAGTGCTAAATCATATTTCATTGCAATAGGTAATGTCTAAAATTTAGTTCTTAGAAACAGAGGGAACAGAGCAAAACAAAGAATCACAGAGACCAAGCATATTTGTAGGAAGAGCTTTGCCCCTGACGCAGAGAGGCCATCACTGTGGACAGCGCCACACCTGCATCTCCAAGGAAGCGTTGAGAAGAGTAAATGCACAACCCCGAACATGGCCCTGGTGTCTCCCGACATGGATACAGCACAGTCATTAAAATAATAGTCCAAGAAAATTCATCTTCTCAAAGATGAGCAATCCAAAGAGACAGAAGGACCAGCTGGATGTCTATACAAAATCAGCACAAGAAAAAAAGAGAAAGAAACAAGAAAATCAAATGAATGACAAAGATTATCACTAGAAAACTGATGATGTATATAAGAAAGATGAAATCAAATATTTTACTCTAAAGAAAGGTAGAAACTATTGTTAGTACATTAATTTCTCTTCTTTAAGATATAATTTAGAGATAACTCAAGTTGTAGGTATATAAGTGTATTTTGCAATATCATGTTAAACACAAAGTGTAGAAAAAGAGAAAATACATAAACTTCACCATTGCTTATGGCATAGCATCACAGACAACGTCCAGAGAAATCAAGGATTACCAGCATTATAAAATTATCTCATTAGAACAAAATTATAAACCTACCAAATTGCCAGAAATAAGAATCACAAAACAAAGGAAACAACTACTCCATGGAGGATTTTTGAAAAGGTTTAAAGGAGAAATCATGACATAAAATAATGTGACATTTCTATGCTTAAACATACTTCTCGTGTTAAAAAATGTAAATGGGCTTAGCTCACCTATTAAAAGAAAAAGATTGCCAGACTGGATCACAAAGCAAAACTTAACTCTGTACTGTTTACACCCTCTCAGAACAAAGCGATTTATAAATGTTGACAATAAAAATATGGGTAATAGTACAACTAGGCAAGTACAAAGAAAAGGAGAGCAGGTGTCACAATCAAACAAGGTTGAATCCAGGGCAAACTCATTAAGCAAGTCAAAGAAACACACTTTGAATGATAAAGACTCCATTTCTCAACGATGATATAACAGTTATGAATATGCAACAAAGAAAATAGCATCAATATTCAAAAAACAAAAATCATAAGAGTTGCAAGGGCAGTAATAATAGTAGAAGATTACAGCCCATGACAGCTGAAATAAAAATGTAAGTAAAGCTTATAGGTAACCTAAATATCACAAATAATAAGGAATGGCATATTAATATAGCTTATACCTTGAAAACTGATAATATACCTCCTTTTCAGAGACCTATCAAATATTCAATAAAACTGTGCCACAAAGAAAATAACATCAAATAGTTTTATAAGTGCATACTAAACATCAGCCGCTCTTCTAATCACTTAATCCCAACTACAACTTTATAAAGGATATATATCATTATTCCTATTTTGCAGATGCAGAAACTATGTCACAGAATGTTTAAGTCACTTGCACGAAGGTCACAGAGCTAGTAAGCAGCAAAGCTGGAGTTTATACCTGGCAACCTAACTCCCAAACTGTGCTATTAACTACTAAGCCAGAGACTCCCTTCAATAAAGTCCAAAACTCAGAACCATTGCAGATGTTTTCTAAAACAATGTCATAAAGCTCCAAGTTAATAAAACCAGAAAACTAAGAATCCTGCCACCTGAAAAAATTAAGGAGGAAAAAAACCCACAACTAACCAACCAAAGAAGCAAACAAGTAAAAACCAAAACAGAAACTCTCTCTTTACTCCTGGGTAAAAGAGAAAATCCAAATTGTATTCAAACTGAATTAGAGTTAAAGCTACGAAGACAATATAAGGCCTTGATTCCTTATATTACTAAACAAGAAAAAATAAAATGAATGATGCAAGCATCATACTAAGAAGGTATAAAAATAACATTAAAATATACTGAAGGACTGAATCAAGAAAAAGTAATAAACTCTGAAATTAATGAATTTTAAAATAGAAAAATGGTAGCATTAATAAATAAGTCAAGGAGCTGGTTCCTTGAAAAAAATAAAATAGATGATACTTTATGTAAAAAAGAAAAAAAAGGGACGGATGTGGCTCAAACGGTTGGGCATCCATCTCCCGTATGGAGAGACCTGGGTTCGATTCCCGGGACCTCCTGGTAATAAAAAAAAAAAAAAAACCACAAGAAAAAAAAGAACAGAAAAAATACATAAAATTATAGCTCTAGGATGTATTCATAGGTGTAAATACCAGATTAAAGAGTATTTATATTTGTAATTTTGACAGATATAGCCGAATTGCCATCTACAGAAGCTATTCCAATTTCCATCTATACCAGCAATGAATGACAGTGATTGCTTCCCCATACCTTCAGCAGTGCAGTGTGTTACCATTTTTAAAAAATCTTTGTTAACCTGTAAGATGAAAAACAGCATCTCAGTATAGATTTTTATGTGAACAGTTTTGTTTTGTTGTGTTGTGTTGCTGAAGTCTTTGCCAGAATTTGTGTCTGTGATTTGCTTGGGTTATGAAAATAAGTTGGAAGTTTTTCTCTTAATACGCCACTTTAAGTAACATTAAGCCTTTCTCTGTAAATGCTTGGTAGAATTTCCCTGTGAAACTGCTTTGTTTTGGTCCTTCTTTTGGGGGGATGAGGGGGCGGGGTGGGGGAGAGATCTTTGACAACTTTTTTTTTTTCCATAGTAAATGGTCTGGATTCTTCTGTCCATTGTGGAATTGGTTATATTTATATGTTTTTAGTTTTTATAATTTTCCCTATGGATTGGTCATCACTATGGTTCACTTTTTTACCACAAAGAGTCATCCATAATCTTGTTCTGCCATTTACATAGTGGGCATCAGTGGATTGCCCGACAGAGCCTTTATCCCTTCTCTGAACAGGGTCCTGCCCCCAACCTTCTGCCAAATCACCACCAACTCCTGGCAGCCATACATTTGGTCACAGTTGTTTGATCTAGGGATGAGCACCTGACCCACACTAGGCCAATGAAAGCTCCTTCCCTAGGAATCTGGGGTTGGGTGTAAGAGTTTCCAGTCTTCTCTGCAACAAAGAAGATGTAAAAATTGGGGGAGTAATAATGAGGCCATAAATTCAACCATGTAACTTGGGGAACAGAGAAAGAATAGTTCACAGAGAGTTGCAGAATGAAGCAGAAGCAGAAATGAGACAGAAAGAATATTGCCTGGACTCTGTGTGGCTTTTATAGTTCCTGATTCTAGTACCATCTTCTTGGTAGTCTGGGATGATTGCTTATTTTCCCTCGGGTTCTGAGAGATACCCCTATATTCACTTTATAAACTCCTCTGTTTAAACTACCTTAAGTTTATTTATTTTATAAATCAACAAATGTATCACATCAAGGCAAGGTGTTAATAATAGGGTGGTAAATGGGAATCCTGTATTTTATGCATGATTGTGCTGTAAACCCACAACTTCTTTAAGTAAAAAAAGTTCTAATACATTATTCAATTCTAATTCCCACTGTTCTTCTTCCAGCTGTGCTGTTAAATGGAAAACTCTCACCATCCTCTTAAGCTCTTATATTTAGTCCAGCTCTAATTCCATGGTCATGCCTACACTATTTGTGTCTATTTATCCATATCCTCATCATCCTTAAAATGCAAACTGGAATCTCTTCCATAAAGTTTTCTATGACTACTTCAAAGCTCTTTGATTTTTCTTCTCTGATTTTCCATTTAACATTTGTATTTTGGAAGAAAAGCTGAAAATGTTTCCCCAGATATACAAAATAATTCTCAAAGCTTTTTCTACCTCAAGCATCTGAGTGATTTTCACTCAGAATTTTGTTTAGCTCTTCGGCTTCTGCAGGGTGAAATTCCTGTAGCCTTGCTCCATAGTTGCAATTTCATGAACCTATTCAAGACTAAATCTAGTATTAGCTTAGTATTACTTGCTTGTATCACAATTTGCAAAATATAGGTTCTGCTCTATGAAACCATCTAACATTAGCTCCATGACCTTTCCCTTAAGACTGGATAAAAGAAAATTATTACACTTTATAAGTATAAAATCTGAATACTGTATAAAAAGTTAAATAAGTTCACTATATAAACAATTTGTTGGATATTTAAAATGGAATACTACACCTCAAGAAAAAAGAATAAGTTATTGATAACATGCAGCAACATGGATGAATCTCAAAAACATTCTATAGAATACAAGAAGCCAGGCATAATGTATATGAATACAACCTGTGTGATACTGTGTACATAAAGTTCAAGACAGGCAAACTAATCTACAATAATAAAATCAAACTGAGATTACCTCTGGGAGGATATTGACTGGAAAGGGTTCAATTGACCTTTCTGGAGAGGATGGAAGTTGTATGTATTTTAAAGTAGGTAATGGTTATAGAGGTATATACAAAAAGAAGTCATCAAATTGTTTGTATTTTCCTGCATGTTAAAGATTCCTTAATTAAATGTTAAAAAAGAAACCCAAAGCAAAGTTTTCATTTAATAGATACTGCTCCAAATCAAACAAGCACTGCTGAGTTGTTTCCCACTGAGAGTTAACCCTGCATTATACTTCCCAGGTCTTAGAAATTACCTTGTCCAGTCAGTTATAATCATATAATAACATACTTAAATCTTCTAATCAGTAGTTCTCAATCTTTTTCTGCCTCCAGACCTTTCACATAGGCAGTACACTACTACTGTCAGTAAAACATTTCACTATGTGCAATGATTTTCAACATGGGGGGAGGGGTAAAGCCAGGGTGGGATATGGAAAAGAGACACCTGTGAAGTTTGGAGACATTCTCTCTCCACAGTGAGATTCAGTACACCCCTTAGGGAAGTGTGGTTGCTAGTCCTTTCCAAATAGAAGATCACATAAAATCCTTCAGTCTTAAACAACCAATGAGTCAAAAAAGAAATCACAAAGGAAATTAGAAAATATCTTGAGATGAAGAAAACAAAAACACAACATACCAAAACTTAGAGAAAGCAAAAAACAAAACAAAACAAAAAAAAAAAAAAAAACAGTGCTTAGAGGGAAATTTACAACTGTAAATATCTACATTAAAAAATAATAGAGATCTCGACTCAATAACCTAAATGCATATCTTAAAGAACTAGACAAAAAGAGCAAACTAAACCCAAAGCAGCAGCAGGAGAGTTTTGATAAAATTAAAAAGAGAAAAGCAATAGAAAAACTCAATGAAACCAATAATGGTTCTTTAAAAAGACCAAAAAATTAACAAGTCTTTAGGTACATTGATTAAGAAAAAAGACTCCAATTACTAAAATCAGATATGAAAGAGGAGACATAACTACAAACTTTACAGAAATAAAAAGGATTATAGGAGAAAACTATGAACAACTGTACAACAAATTAGATAACTTAGGAAAAACTGACAAATTCCTAGAAACACACAAATTGCCAAAACTGACTCAAGAAAAAAGAGAGAAACTGAAAAGTAAGGAGACTGAATCAGTAATCAAAACCTCCCAACAAATAAAAGCCCAGGACCAGATGTCTTCACTGGTGAATTTTTTCAGACATTTAAAGAATTAACGCCAATCCTCATCAAACTCAAAAAATTAAAGATAAGGGTTGTGATGGTTAGGCTAATGTTGTCAACTCAGCCAGGTAATTGTGTCCAGGTGTTTGGTCCAGCAAGCACTGGGCTAATTGTAATACAAGAGCATTTATGGACTTCGATCACCAGTGAGTTTACTGCGTGGATGGCTGATTACATCTGCATCGATCAGAGAGATTGCATCAGCAATGGGTGACGCTTTTATCCAATCAGTTGAATGCCTTAAAAGGGGAAGTGATTTCAACATTCAGAGAGAATTTCCCAGCTCGTTGTTGGACAGCCAACTTCTCCCAGAAACTCATCAAGGACCTTTCATCGGACTTTCATCGGACCCCCTGGCTTGCAGCCTGCCTGTGGAACCTGGACTTGTGCATCCCCACGGTCGCGTGAGAGACTCTTTAAAGTCTCATATTATTGACAGATATCTCCTGTTGATTCTGTTTCCCAAGAGAACCCTGACTAATACAAGGGTACACTTCCTAATTTATTCTAAGAGCATAGTATTATCCTGATGCTAAAACCAGACAAAGACGCTACTAGAAAAGAAAACAACAAAAAGAGAAACCAAAAAAAAAGAAAGAAAACAACAGACCCTTGTGAATATAGATACAAATATTCTCAACAAAATACTAGCAAATCAAATTCAGGAGAATATTAAAAGGTTTATACACCATGACCAAGTGGGACTTATCCCATGAATGCAGCAGTGGTTCAACAAACATATCAATCAATTTAGTACACTGCATTAATAGAATAAGGGGGAAAAAACCCACATGATTATCTCAATAGGTGCAGAAAAAGCATTTGACAAAACTCAACACTATTTCATGTAAAAACACTCAATAAACTAGAAATAGAAGGGAACTACTGCAACATTATGAAGGTCATATATGAAAAGCCCACAGCTCACACCATATTCAACAGTGAAAAACAAAACTTCTCTCCTAAGATCAGGAACAAGACAAGGATGCTCACTTCTATTCAATAATATGGTATTGGAAGTTCTAACTGGAGCAATTAGTCAAGGGAAAAAAAAAAAAAGAAAAAAGCATCCAAATTGAAAAGAGAGAATTAAAACTATATCTTTTTGCAGATGACATGGTTGTATATGTAGAAAACCCTAAAGAATAGACACACACTCACACATCTTTTAGAGCTAATAATTGAATTCAGCAAATTTGTAGAATATACAAAAAATCAAAAATTAATTGTATTTCCAAACACTAGCAATAAACAATCAAAAAGGGAAATCTAAGAAATAATTCCCTTTACAATAGCATCAAAAACAAAAAATACTTAGGAAAAAATTTAATCAAGGAGTCTCAAGACTTATACACTAAAAACTACAAAACATTGCTGAAAGAAATTAAAGAAGATCTATAGAAAGACACCCTGTGTTCATGGATGGGAAGACTTAATATTGTTAAGATGACAATACTATCCAAAGCAATGTACAGATTCAATCCAATCCCTAAAAAAATCCCAATGGTGTTTTTTGCAGAAATGGCAAAGTCAATCATCAAATTCATACAGAATAGCAATGGACCCTGTGATGGTTTGGAGCTGTACCCCAGAAAAGCATGTTTTTAAACTTAATCCATTCCTGTGGGAAAGAACCCACTGTAAGTAGGACTTTGTGATGAGGCTACTTCAGTTAAGGGGTGGCCCACCTCAGTCAGGGTGGGTTTTAATGCTATTACTGGAGTCTTTCATAAGAGGATGAAATTCAGACACAGAGAGTTTCTAGCCACAGAAGAAACAGCCAGAAGAAGAACATCAATGGAACCCAGAAGAGATGGGAGAAACCAGGAGCCACTGCCATGTGCCTTGCCATGTGACAAGCTAAGAATCAAGGATTGCCAGTAGCCAGCCCCAGAATGTCATAGTCTTTGGAGAGGAAGAATCACCTTGAGTATGGACATTCTCTTAGCCTCAAAACCATTAGCAAATAAATTCCCATTGTTAAAGCCAAATCATTCCATGGTGTTTGGCTGAGCAGCCTAGGAAACTAAAGCAAGCACCAAATAGCCAATATAATCTTGAAAAAGAAGATAAAAGTTAGAGGATTCACACTACCTGATATCATAACTTACTACAAAGCTATAACAAATAAAACAGTATGGTAATAACATGAGGATAAACATATAAATCAAGGGAATAGAAGAGCTCAGAAATAAACACTCACATCTATGGTTAATTAATTTTCAACATGGATACCAAGACCGTTCAATGGGGAAAAGCAGTCTATTCACAAATGGTGCTGGGGAAACTGGACGTCCATGTGTATAAGAAATTGAACCCTTACCTTACATCATATAAAAACAATGAACTCAAAATGGATCAATGACCTAAATTTAAGATCTAATGCTATATAAAACTTAGATGAAAATATAGAGGAAATCTTCATGATGTTAGATTTGATAATGGAGTCTTAAATATGACAATAAAAGCACAGTCAAAAAAGAAGAAATAGATTAATTGGACTTCATTAAAATTTAAACATTTGTACCAAAACACACTATGAAGAAAGTGAAAAGACAACCTACAGGAAGAATGGGAGAAAATATGGGGAAATTATATATCTCAAGAGTTTAATATCCAGAATACATGAATAACTCCTACAACTCAACAAGGAAAACTCAATTTTAAAAAGGCAAAAGAAATACACATTTATCCAAAGATATACTAATGACCAATAAGCACATGAAATGATGCTCAATGTCATTAGTTATTAGGGAAATGCAAATCAAAACTACAATAAGATACCACTTCAGGCCCACTAGGATGACTATTATCTTCAAGATAGAAAATATTAATAACAAGAGTTGGCAAGCATGCAGAGAAATATGAACCCTTGTACATTGTTGGTAGAAATGCAACCACTGTGGAAAACAGTGTGATGGTTCCTTAGAAAGTTAAACATAGAATTACCATATGACCAGGAAATTCCAATTCTAACTATTATCCAAAAGAACTGAAAACAGGGACTCTAACAGATATTTGTTCACCAGTGTTCATTATTCACAATAGTCAAAAGGTGGAAACAACCTAAATGTCCATCAACAGAGGAATGGATAAACAAAATGCAGTATATCCATAGAATAGTGTCTTAGTTCTACGCAAAGGGCTGCCGATGCAAAGTACCAGAAATGGGTTGGCTTTTATCATAGGAATTTTTTTTAGGGTAAAATCTTACATTTCCAAGGCCATGAAATATCCAAATCAAGGTACCATCAGAGAGGCTTTCTCACCAAAGTCAGCTACCGGTGTTCTTGGGGTCCTGCCATGTGGTGAGGATGGCCACTGATCTTTGTGAGGTCCCTGCCTTCTCTTCCAGAATCTGCCATCTCCCAGAGCTCAGTTGTGGGAAACCAGGCACAGGGCTTGTCTCTTTCTGGCCTCTTCTCTCAGTCTTAGCTGCTCCGCTTTCTTCCCGAGTTCAGCTGTGAGCTATCAGCCATATGACTTGTCTCTTCAGCTTTGAGCTGCATTGTTGGCCCAGCCTCTTGGGAGCTTCGTGCTTAAGTTTTGGCTGCTAGTGATCCTCGAGTCCTCTTTCACACTGCAGGGCCAAAAATGGTGGCTTCCTTTCTCTTGTCTGTTTCTCTGTGTGTCTCCATTTACATCAGACCCAGCAAGAGGGAGGAGACCCAAGGTGGCTCATGCTTCACTGACATAGTACATCAAAAGCCCTAAAATGATCTTATCAAGTAATCTAATCAAAGGCCCCTCAACTGAATTTAATGCAATCAAAGGGTCCCACACCAACAGGAATAGATTAACTTAAGAACATTATCTTTCTGGAATTCACAAAATTCAAACTGCCACAAATAGAATATTATTCATGCATAAAAAGGAATGAAGTTCTGATACATGCTACAACATGATGAACATTGAACACATCACAATGAGTGAAATAAGCCAGACCCAAAAGGACAGATAATGCATGATTTCACATATATGAAATAACTAGATTATGCAAATTCTTCGAAACAGAAAGTAATTACAGGGTACCAAGGGTCAGGGTGGGTGTGATGAATGGAGAGTTAATTCTTAATGGGTTCAGGGTTTCTGTTTGGAGTGATGGAAATTTTGGTAATGAATGATAGTGGTGGTAGCAACAATATTGTGAATGCTATTAATGCCACTGAACTGTATACTCGAAAATATATAAAATGGGAAGTTTTATGTTGTACATATATTACTACAACAAAACAAAACAAAAAGCACATCAGCTTGGCAAAGATAAAAAAATGTTTGACAATATGTTGCCAAGGGTATTAGCAATTAGTGACCCTTGTAAATTAGTACTTTCTATGAAGGGCAATTTATCACAGTTAGCAATGCACATATTCCTTAATTCAGCAACTGAGTCTGGTTGAGCAAATATCATTTGGTTAAGAGATATTTGTATTTACTTTCCTGTAAACAATCTGATCATATCCTTTCCCTATTTTTCTATTAGATTATTGCTGATTCTTCTTGATCTGTAGGAGCTATTTATAGATTAGGGAAATTCCCCCATTGTAAAATACATTGCAAACTAGTTTGTCATTTGTCTTTTGACTAATGCTGTTTTACTGTCTTGCAGATATTTATTTTAAATAGCAAAATTAGGGAAGCGGCTGTGGCTCAATCAGTAGGGTTCCTGTTTACCATATGGGAGGCCCCGGGTTCGGTTCCCGGGGCCTCCTGGTGAAGGCAAGCCCGCCCGCGCGGCGTGGTTAGCTGACCCAGCGAGCACAAGCAGCAAGGGGGGGATAAATGAATAAATAAATAAAATCTTTAAAAAAAAATAAATAAATAAATAAATAGCAAAATTATCAATCATATTTGGAAAGGCCCTGCCTACTCCGAGGTTATTTTTAAAATCACAGCTGGTTTCTTCTAAAAATTTTTATGATTTTGTTTTACATTTAAAACTTTGGTTCACCAGAAATTTACCCTCTTGTAAGGTGTCAGATATGGTTCCAATTTTATTCTTGTTTAGATGGCTATCTAGTTCTCTGAAACTATTAAATAATTCATGCTTTCCCCACCAATAAGAAAAGCAACCACTATTACAGATTGAGTTTTCAAATATATTTGGATCTATTTCTACACTCGCTATTCTGTTCCATTAATCGCTCTATTTCTGTGCCAGCGCTATTTATTCTTCAGCCCGCTCCAATATGGCTTCTGCCCCCAGCTCGACACTGAAATTTCTCCCGTCCAACAGTTGCTGTTTAACATAGTACTTGTGTGCCTTGATATGCCGTATGGAAAGAAAATGAAATTAGGTGTGTCATTATTGGAGGGCAAGAGATAAAGCTATCATTATTTGCACATGATACTATTATTTAAATAAAAAAAAATATTTCAACAGAAAAATTAAATGAGCAATCAAAATTGCTGAATAAATGAAAATTTTGCAAAAATCAATGGCATTTCTTACCAAGAAATAAATATAAAAACTATATTCAAAATAGTGCCAGAGTATAAAGTATCCAGGAATTAAGTGAACTAAGAATCCATAAAACCTCTTTGGGAAGACTTTAAAAGCTCTAATAAAGGACACAGAAGATAAATTGGATGAGATGACAATATTATAAAGATGTTGAAGCTCATCAAATTAATCTATAATTTAATACAATCACAATCAAAATTCTAATTGGATTTTTAAAGTAACTTATTTTTAAATTAATATGAAATCCAAATCAAGACTGCCACTGCAGGCAGGCTGGCGGGCTGGAGGCCCATAGTGGATTAGAGTCCTGGCTGTGCAAGGCTTTCCCACTCCACCACCATTGGCAGAGCCAGAGCATTCCACAGCTTCAGCCTGTCGGGCTTTGCCTTCCACTAGGGACTCGAGATCAAAACTTGCTCAGGGGGTAGCAGATGTGGTTCAAGCAGTTGAAATCCCACCTCCCCCATGAGAGTTCCCTGGTTTGGTTCCAGTGCCTCCTAAAGAAAACAAACAATGAGCAGACATTGACCAAAACAACGAGCAGACAATGAGCAAGACAATGGGCAAAGAACGAGCAAAAAAAACCAAATGAGCAGGGAATGCATGCAGCTCAAGCAATTGAGTGCCTGCCTCCCACACAGGAGGTCCCAGTTCAGTTCCTGGTGTCTCCTAAGTTAAAAACAAATAGACAGCGACCAAAAACAACGAGCAGACAACAAGTTCAAACAATGAAAGTAGGGGAAGATGTAGCCAATGAAAACTGGGATTTGAAAGAAGAAATAAATATTGCCTGCACTGAAGCGCAGCAAGCAGATTCTTGCAACTATGGAAAGACTAGAGAAAGTGAACAGCTTTCAGTAGTTTGCTCATATATTCAGTCAGTTTGGAAATGAAATGGTGAAGTTTGCACACCTAACTGGAGATAGACAAAATGATTTGTAAGATGAAAAGAAAAAGGCAACAATGGCAGCCTTTAGGGCGGTTTTCGAAAAGTGTACAATGATGCTTCTCATAGTTTCAAAAACCTGTCTCAGGCATCATCTCAGGCATCGCAACTGTGAATAGGCCCATAAAAACAAAAAAAATGAGTATTTGACTGAATGAAAGTAGCTTTGGATAAGGTAATTGAAATTGTGACCAAATGGAGAGAATGACAGTTCATCTATCAGTATTTTTACTGGAATTAAAGAATTCAAGATGAATATTGAGGCTCTTCTGGAGAATCTTTATTTTCAATTCAAAGAGAATCTTTCTATGAGGTTGAAAGTCATTCTGGAGCACACAGAGGACTTTATTAATTCTGCCTACAGCAGCCATGAGCACAGGGAACGCATCATGGCACTGTCAATGCAGATGAGAATGGAATTGCAGCATTTAAATCCCGTGTGGATTCAAGCTCAAAGCAAGAAAACAAAAAGCATTGCTGAAGAACTGGAACTCGCTATATTGAAAATCAGTCACAGCCTCAGTGAACTTAAGAAAGAACTTCATAGTACAGCAACACAGAAGGCAGCAGCTCTATTAAAATACCATGCTGATGATGTGGCTTTAAAAGCATTAAAACTAACGAGAGTAGAAGGAAATTTAGAAGCTTTAGCTGAATATGCCTGTAAACTCTCTGAACAGAAAGAGCAGCTTGTTGAGACCTGTCACTTGTGACATGTATCTGGGATAGTACCTCTTGAAATAACCTGTGTCCATGCAAAGGAGACATTTCAGGTGACTGGCCAACAGATAATTTCTGCTGCTGAAACATTGACATTACATCCATCTAGTAAAATGGCTAAAGAAAACCTAGATGTATTTTGTGACGCATGGGAGTCCCAAATTAGTGACATGTCAACACTGCTAAGAGAAATCAGTGGTGTGTTTGAAGGAAGACGAGGAGAGAAGTATGGCTACCTTTCACTTCCAAAGCCAGTGAAGAATAATGCAAACTTGAAATCACTGAAGCCAGACAAGCCCGACTATGAGGAGCAAGCCAAGATAGGCAAGCTTGGACTTAAGCTGGGTTTACTCAGGTCCAATGCAGTCTGCGAAATTTAGAAATGGGATGATCAAGAGAATGAGATTGTCCACTATGGACAGAACATGTCCAGGTTTTTGCCACAGAGGGTTTAAAGCTTGCTTCAAGTGTACAGGCTTTTTCAAAACAGCTGAAGGATGACGACAAGCATATGCTTCTCCTGGAAGTAAACAAGCTAGATCCTCAATGCCACCAGCTCCAGTCAATAACTAAGATGCCCTTGCAGAATAAAGTGTTTCTAAAAGTTGACAAGTGCATTGCAAAGACAAGATCCATGATGGCTATCACAGTCCAGCTTCTCTCACTTTGCTATGAACTACTGAAGAGTACAGCAGAAACTAATTATCCTAAATTTCCATCGTCAGATGGAAAACAACAGAAGGGTCTCAGTTACAAATAAAGATACCATGGATGGTAAAGCTTGAGAAGCTTTTGGGGTCAGATCTCTGGAACAATATGTGGCAAACCTGACATTTTTAGAAAGCAAATTCTTTATATTCACAGAAATTCAATAATTTTATATAGAAAACAATACTGAAATCTTGCTTTATTTTCTGATCATGGAACTGATTGTGAAGCTTCTTGATGACTAATAACTGCCACAGTAATTGATAGAATTTCAGTTGCAGTGTGGTCTTAGAAAGGGACAATGCCATTAATACGTTCTATAAAAGTCGAACCAAATATCCTAACTGTCTCAATGACAGTTTAATCCAAAGAAGCTATTTTGAATATGTGCTCACCTTTGGCATACTTGATCTTAATGTTTTCTATCTTTATTTAAGCTTATCATCTAGACCACTAATTTTCAGCAGGAGATATGCAGTAGTCTGGGGGAATGCTGAACTTTCCTTAAACCTGTAATCTCTTCCTCAATCCCTCTGTCGACCAACTATGATGCGGGCTCCTCTGCTGTCCTTTGTCACAGATCACGCACAGCAGTAGTCACCTTGTGCTCTAGCAAGCGTTTCACATATCATATCACAGGTTAACTTTTGTGCTGCTCATGTCCCTCCCCCATTCCCAAAAGCTGGGTGATGGAGCTGGCTCCACAGAATCCTGGAAGAACTTGCTGGAAGCATTTAGCTCTAGTTTTAGCATAGCTGGCCTGTATGTCCTGAGTGTTAGCTGGAATCTGAAAGTTATCTTACTAGTGTAAAAAATATCTTTGGGGAAGCGGATGTGGCTCAATCAGTAGGGCTCCCGTTTACCATATGGGAGGCCCCGGGTTCGGTTCCCAGGGCCTCCTGGTGAAGGCAAGCCCGCCCACACGGCGCGGTTAGCTGACCCAGCGAGCACAAGCAGCAAGGGGGGGATAAATGAATAAATTAAAAAAAAATCTTAAAAAAAAAAAATATATATATATATCTTTGCACTTTCCCTCAGTGGTGACTGATGGAATGAAAGATCTAAAAGACAGAGAACTATGGAACTAAGAAACTGTTTAGAATAAAGTCTGAATAATAACACACACACACACACAAAGTTAATATGAAGAAGTTGGTGGTGGATTAGGCAGATAAGGCTCAGCTCTCCCACAAAAACAACAGAGAAAGCCAAAAGCTGCCCGAGGGACCTGCTTTGGGGGTCAGCAGACCAGGACAGTGCTTCACAACTCCCAAGAGAGTGAAGGACAGAGAGATGAAGCAGCAAAACAACAAACTGTGAGTTACTAAATCTCCCCATCCCCTAGGAAGGGCTCCCCTCCCCTACCCCTGAGATACTCAGAGGGCATAAAACCCCTGGCTCACTGTAGCTGACTGAGAGGGGAGCAGACGTCTTCTTCCCTGTCAGCTGTTACAAGGGAAAAGGGAGAGGGAGTCCTGGGGCTTTTCTTCAGTGAATTTGGCCAGTGGAGCCTGCTTTGAATCTTGGCTCTGGCCTGACGAAAACAGTGGAAAATCAAGAGAGATACACCTCTGTGGAAAGGTGCACCAACAAGTGCCATCTTCAGGCTGGTTTGGAAATTACATGGACAGAAAACTACTTGTAGAGTTCTCGTTACCCTACCCCTGGGAGAAAGTCTGTGCCCCATTTGTAAGTCCCTGGCACAATTTTGATAACTTAAGCTGGGCAATTTTAAAGACTTAGGGTAAGTTGAACTAAATATCAAAGAACTGTGAAAGAATAATAATAGGCAAGAGAGAGAAATTGGCCATCAGAGTAAATTCACCAATACATCAGATGCCCCATCAGCAAAAAATTACAAGCCATACTAGTGTTTTGTTAAGGAAGAGGCCAAAACTAAATGCTATGCAAAGGCAGGTTTATTCAATCAAATGAGTTTCAGGTTATATTAAATGATTATAACAATTAAGCAATCACAAAAAAGAGTAATTAATTAAAGACATAGGAAAGAATGAAAGTATATACAACCACTCACCAAATCGGGAGAAAGCACAACATCTGAACTCTCACATGGCTGGGAAGCCCCTCTGTGGCCGATCAGAGTACTGATTGGAAAAACGGTCCCAGGCAGAGCATCCCCTCCTTGGCGAGGCTCCTACTGGCAGCTTAGGGCCTATCTCTTTTAAGGGGTTCTGAAGCTCAGAAATCCAATGAGTCTTGCAACTCATGAGGAATGACCTCATCAAAAGTAACTGAATCCATCCGGCGGGGGTGGGGTGGGGTGGCCAGCCCTCCACAGGAGAGTCTTTGTATCTCGAGGGGTCTTTGTTCTATTCTATTTATGGTACACTGAACAGGAACATAAAGATTTTTAGCTCTTAGTTTTACAGGGGATACAAACAGGATGTGTAAATATCACGTCTGGTGACTTGCTCCTTTTAAATGTTTGTTTTTCGGTAATAGGTGATGGGGTTGCCCGCATAGCAGCGTTATAACATTCTAAAGGACAAAGGACAAGTTAATTATTCACAGTTCTAGGCTGAAACAGCAGCGACGATTGATTAGAAAGCTTATGAATTCACAATTCTTAATAATAATTTTCTTATAGTACAACAACTAGGAAACAGGAAGAAATGTCCCAGCCAAAGGAACAAACCAAATATCCTGAAGAGATTCAGGATTTAAGATCAATGATATCAATGACTATCATAGAACCTTCCTAAATCAATTTAAAGAATTGAAAGAAAATATGACTAAAGAGATAAAGAATATTAAGACAATACTGGGCGAGCATAAAGAACAATCTGAAAATCTGCAAAGAAAAGTAATAGACCTTATGGGAATGAAAGACAATGGATGAAATTTAAAATACATTCGATTTTTATGTAACATTTATGTAATCTAAAGTTTCTTTAAAATAAATGAATAAATATACAGTAGAGGCACATAAAAGCAGATGTGAAGACAGAATCGGTGATTTCAAAGAAGAACATCTGAACTGAAAAAGACAGGAGAACAGAAAGAGAAGAGAATGGAAAAAATGGAAGAGGTCTCAGGAAATTGAACGACAACACAAAATGCAAAAACATGTGCATTATCGGTGTCCCAGAAGAAGAAAATGGAAAAGGAGCAGAAAGAATATTTGAGGAAATAATGGCTGAAAACTTTCCTATGAAAGATATAAATGTCAATATCTAAGAAGGCCAACATACCCCAAACAGAATAAATATGAATAGACCTACTCTGAGACACCTACTATTCAGAATGACAAAGATCAGAGATAAAGAGAAGATTCTGAAAGCAGCAAGAGAAAAGCAAGGCATCACATACAAGGGAAACTTGATAAGATTAAGTGCCAACCTCTCATCAGAAACCATAGAGGAGAGAAGAAAGTGGTATGATGTATTTAAGGTACTGAAAGAGAAAAACTGCCAGCCAAGAATTCTGTATTCGGCAAAGCTGTCCTTCAAAAATGAAGGGGAGTTCAAAGTCTTCACAGACAAACAAAAACTGATAGAATATGTTACCAAAAGACGAGAATTACAAGAGATACTAAAGGGAGTGCTGCAGCCTGAAAGGAAAAAACAAGGGCAAGAGATTTGGAGAAGAGTGTGGAAATGAAGATTATTAGAAAAGGTAAAAAAGATAGACTATAGTATGATATGAAAACAGAAAACCAAAGGTCAAAATGGATGAAGTAAGTAATGCCTTTACAGTTATAACATTGAATGTTAATTGCTTGAACTTCCCAATCAAAAGACATAGATTAATAGAATGGATAATAAAATATGAACCATCTATATGTTGTCTACAAGAAACTCACCTCAGATGTAAGGACACATCGAGGTTAAAAGTGAAAGGTTGGAAAAAGATAATCCACAAAAATAGCAACCAAAAAAGAGCTGGAGTAGCGATCCTAATATCAGACAAAATAGATTTTAAATGTAAAATGTTATAAGGAATGAAGAAGGTCATTATATATTAAAGAAAAGGGCAATTCAACAAGAATAAATAACTATTCTAAATATTTATGCACCTAACCGCAGTGCCCCAATATACATGAGGCACACACTGGCAAGCTGAAGGGAGAAATAGATGTCTCTACAATAATAGTTGGAGACTTCAATACACCACTCTCAGTACTGAATAGAACATCTGGACAGACGATAAATAAAAAAACAGAGAGCTTGAATAATATGATAAATGAACTACATCTATAGAGCATTGCACCCCAAAACAGCAGGATATACATTCTTTTCAAGTGCTCATGGATCATTCTCCAAGATAGACCAAATGTTGGGTCACAAGACAAGTCTCAATCAATTTTAAAAGACTGAAATAACAGATTTAAGCTAGAAATCAATAATGGATGGAAAAAGGGTAAATCCATAAATATATGGAGATTAAACAACACACTCTTAAACAATTAGTGGGTCAAAGAAGAAATTGCAAGAGAATTCAGCAAAAATCTTGTTACAAATGAAATGAGAACACAATATATTAAAACCGCAAAGGCAGTGTTGAGAAGAAAATTTATAACTCTCAACACTTACATTAAAAAAGAAGAAAGAGCTAAAATTGATGACCCAACTGCACACCTAGAAGAAGTAGAAAAAGAACAGCAAACTAATCCCAAACTAAGCCAAAGGAAAGAAATAATAAAGATCAGAGCAGAAATAAATGAAATAGAGAACAACAACAACAAAAATAGAAAGAATCAACAAAACCAAAAGTTGGTTCTTTGAGAAGATCAACAAAATCAACAAAGCCTTAGCTAGACTGACAAAGAGATAAAGAGAGAAGACACAAATAAATAAAATCAGAAATGAAGAAATAAGAGAGATCATAAGAGGATTCTATGAACAACTGTATGCCAAAAAACTGGAAAATGTAGATGAGATGGACAAATTCCTAGAAACACATGAACCACCTACACTGACTTTTGAAGAAATAGAAGACCTCAACAAACCAATCACAAGTGAAGAGATTGAAACAGTCATCAAAAACCTCCCAAAGGAAGCATAGAGAGATTAGAGGTGAGGAATTTTCTTGTTTGTTTGTCTGGTTTTTGTTTATTATTATTACTACAGAATAATGAAAATGCTCTAATAATGACTGAAGTGATGAATGCACAACTATGTGATTATAGCAAATACCATTGATTGTACACTTTGGATGAATTACATGCTTTATTAATATGAAGCAATAAAATTCATTTGTTTAAAAAAAAAAAAATACACCTCCCAAAGATAAAAAGCCCGGGACCACATGGCTTCACAGGTGAATTCTATCAGTCATTCAAAGATGAACTAATACTGATCTTCCTCAAGCTCTTCCAAAAAATTGAACAGGAAAGAATGCTGCCAAACTCATTCTATGAAGACAACATCACCTAACATCACCAAAACCAGATAAAGATACTACAAAAAAAAAAAAAAAAAGAAAATTACAGACCATTATCTCTAATGAATATAGATGCAAAAATCCTCAACAAAATACTTGCAAACAGAATCCAAAAGCACATTAAAAGAATTAGAGGGAAAAAAAAAAAAAGAATTAGAGGGGAAGCAGATGTGGCTCAGGTGACTGAGTTCCCACCTACCATGTGGGAGGTCAGTGTTCAGTTCCTGGTGCCTCCTGGAGAAGACGCACAAGACGGCAGGTTGACATGACAGGCTGATGAGATAAGATGATGCAGTGAGATAACACAACCAAGAGACAGCAAGGAGACACAGTGAGAGATGCAGCAGAGCAGGGAGCAGAGGTGGCTCAGGTGATTAGAGTCTCTCTCCCACATGGGAGGTTCCCGGGTTCAGGTCCTGGTGCCTCCTAGAAAGAGAAGACCAGCACACAACAAACGGACACAGGAACTGCAAACAATGAAGGGGTGGGGGGAAATGAATAAATAAAATAAATCTTAAAGAAAAAAAAAAAAGAATTAGAGAAGTGGATGTGGCTGAAGTGATTGGGCTCCTGCCTACCACATGGGAGAGGTATGTGGTTCGGCTCTGGTGCCTCCTAAAGAAGACAGTGAGCTGGCATGATGGGCAGGCACAGCAAGCTGACACAACAAGATGATGCAACAAGAGACACAAGAGGAAAAACATAAAGAGAGACACAAAAAAGCAGGGAACAGAGGTGGCTTAAGCGATTCGGCACCTCCCTCCCACATTGGAAGTCCTGGGTTCCGTTCCCAGTACCTCCTAAAGAAACAAAGAAGATGAACAGACACAGCAAGTGCAGACAACGAGGGAGTGGGGAGATATAAACAAAATAAATCTTAAAAAAAAAAAAAGAATTATACACCATGATCAAGTGGGTTTTATCCCAGGTATGCAAGGGTGGTTCAACACAAGAAAATCAATTAGTGTAATAAACCATATTGATAAATTGAGTAAGAAAAATCACATGATCCTCTCAATTGATGCAGAAAGGCATTTGACAAAATACAGCACCCTTTCTTGATTAAAATTAATAAAACACTCCATAAATAGGAATAAAAGGAAGCTTTCTCAATATGGTAAAGTACATATAGGAGAAACCTACAGCTAGCATTGTACTTAATGGTGAAAGATTTCCTGCTGAGATCAGGAACAAGACAAGGATGCCCACTGTCACTATTATTAAATATTGTGCCAGAAGTTCTAGCTAGAGCAACTAGGCTAGACAAAGAAATAAAAGGCACCCAAAGAGGAAAGCAAGAAGTAAAACTTTCACTATTCGCTGATGACATGATCCTATATCTAGAAAATCCTGAAAAATTCACAACAAAGCTACTAGAATTAATAGAGATGTTCAGCAAAGTGGTGGGATACAAAGTTACTACACAAAAATCATTGTGGTTTTTTTTTTTGTTTTGGTTTGGTTTTTTTTTAGTATTTAAAAAGATGCTTAGATTACATAAATGCTACACAAAAATTATAGGGAAAAAATCAATAGTGTTTTATACACTATTGATGTGCAATCTGAGAAGGAAATCAGAAAAAAATTCCATTTACAATAGTGACTAAAGCAATCAAATATTTAGGAATAAACTTAACCAAGGATATAAAGGACCTATATTCAGAAAATTACAAAACATTGCTAAAAGAAATGAAAGTAGACTCAAATAAGTGGAAGAACATTCTGTGTTCATGGATTGGAAGACTAAATATCGTTAAGATGTTAATTATACGCAAACTGATTTACAGAGTCAACACAATCCCAATAAAAATCCAAACAGCCTTTTCTGCAGAAATCGAAAAGCCAATATCAAATTTATTTGGAAGGGTAAGGGACTCTGAATAGCCAAAATGTCTTAAAAAAGAAGAACGAAGTTGGAGGACTCTCACTTCCTGACTTTAAAGTATATTACTTAGCTACAGTGGTTAAAAACAGCATGGTACTGGCATAAGGACAGACAGATTGGCCAATGGAACTGAATCAAGAACTCAGAAATTAACCCTCACATTTACAGTCAAGTGATTTTTGACAAGGCTGTTAATCCCACCCAGCTGGGCCAGAACAGTCTATTCAACAAATGGTGCTGGGAGAACTGGATAACCATATCTAAAAGAAAGAAAGAAGACCCCTATCTCACACCTTATACAAAAATTAACTCAAAATGGATTAAGGACTTAAATATTAAAACAACAACCATAAAACTCCCAGAGGAAAATGTAGGAAAATATCTTCAAGATCTTGTGGTAGGTGGTAGTTTCTTAAACCTTACTCCCAAAACATGAGCAACAAAAGAAAGAAATAGATCAATGTGATCTCCTCAAAACTCAACACTTTTGCACCTCAGACTTTGCCAAAATGGTGAAAAGGCAGCAGACTCAATGGAAGAAAATATTTGACAATCACATATCTGATAAGGCTTCAACAATAAAAAGGCAAAGTATCCAATTTAAAAATAGGCAAAAGACTTGAATAGACAACTGTCCAAAGAAGAAATACAAATGGTGAAGAAACACATGAAAAAATGTTCAACATCACTAGTGATTAGGGAAATGCAAATCAAAACTACAATGTATCACTTCATACCTATTAGACTGGCCACTATTAAAAAGTCAGAAAACTGTAAATGTTAGAAAGGATATGGAGAGGTAGGAATGCTTATTCACTGTTGGTTGGCATGTAGAATGGTGCAGCCACTGTGGAGGATTGTTTGGCAGTTCCTAAGGAAGTTGAATATAGACTTGCCATGGGACCTGGCAATACCATTGCTAGGTATATACCCAGAAGAACTGAGAGCAATGACACAAGTAGATATCTGCACAACGATGTTCATAGTAGTGTTATTTACAAGAACCAAAATTTGGAAACAATCCAGGTGTCCATCAACTGATGAATGGATAAACAAATTGTGGAGTATACACATGATGGAATATTATGCAGTGATAAGAAGAAATGAAGTCATGAGTCATATGACAATATGGATGAACCTGGAGGACATTATGTTGATTGAAGCAAGCCAGACAGAAAAGGACAAATACTGTATGATTGCCCTATTATGAACTAAATATATTATGTGAAATATATATTACTTGAAATACAAATATGGGTAGAATTGCATATATAAGAAGGCTTTTCTTTGAAGCTGAACAAATGTAAGTTAATACTACAAAATGTTAATAGCCAAAAAAAATTATACTAAGTGAAGGAGACCAGACACAGATTGCATGATTCCATTTATATTAAATGTAAATATAAATCCATTTTTAAGGATGAAAGGAAATTAGTGGTTATGTAGGTCTGAGGAAGGAATGCTAAGGAGTGTGGATCTTTCCTTTTGGAGTAATGAAATTGTTCTAAAATGTTTGAGATGATGAATGTAAAACACTGTGATTATACTAAAAGCAATTCATTATAGTTTGGATAGAATAGCCAGAAACAGCAGCTATGTACAGTCGGGGAAGCATAGAGGGATTGAGAAGTGAGGAATTTTCTTGTTTGTTTGTCTGTTGTTTTTTATTATTATTATTGAAATAATGAAAATGCTCTAATAATGATTGACGTGATGAACACACAACTATGTGAGTATACCAAATACCTTTGATTGTACACTTTGAATAAATTGTATGCTTTAATAATAAAATAAATTAACATGAAATCCCAATCAAGATGGTAGAATAAAAAACTTGAGGACTCCGCCCACCCACAGAAGCATTAAACAGCCAGGACGAATTGGCAGAAATGTCTTTTTCAAAACTCCAGAAAAGTTAAAGTCTTGTAGAAACAGGGCAAGAGCTTCTTGTGACTGGCATTGCGTTGATCAAGCTTTGTGAGCAGCTGCATCGCTGCGGGGGGGGGGGGGGTGCCGGAGAAAGGGCACCAGTAGCTCACATTAAAAATACATTAGAGTACCTTGATTTTGTTTAATAGAAACATATTTTGTATATATACTGAAATAGCTGCAGATGTTTGTAGGATTCTGTATCTACTACAAATAAAACAACAAATAGTTTTGTGCTTAATAGTCTTGGCTAAAACATGAGTTTATTATCTAAAGTTATCAGAATGAGGAAAATTATAGAAATGAGAAAAAGTTACATATGACAACTTTGATATTCATATCTATACCCCTTGTTTTCCCTTCTGGTTTGGAAGAGGGTATCAACCACTAGAAAGAGTGCCTCATTGTATTTTTTCTTAAAGGGAGTTAGTTTGAATATTTTCATTGTAACTTAGTCTATAAGAAATCTCGTTTGTCTGTACTTTTCACTTACACCTAAAAGCAAACTTAGAAGAAATTTGAAGCTGTTCTTTTTATATCTGTATGTAAATATAAATTAAAAAATATATATTAGAGGACATCATCAATATGGTGACATAAAACATCCCCTGAAAAAAAAATCTCCCCAGAGATTCAGCGAATAAAAGGACAAATCCTACTTGCTTAGAACTCTGGAGGACAGGAGAGACTGGAGAAGGACTCCACAAATGATGAATTGAAGAGAAAGGAAAATATCAGGTGGGAAACTTCTGTCCTGGACTGCTGGTCCTCTTCCCTCCCCATAACTTGTCCTGGGCAGCTTGGGACTTTCTCAGAAGTAGCAGTCTGCATCTCTCCCATCACCCACCAGGAACACAGACTTTAGCGGCACTCACAGCAGTGAGTTAGAACCCCACATGTATAAACAGGCACAGGACCCAAGTCACAGCGACCCAGGGCAGAATATAAGCCGCTGAGGAGTGCTACATAAAAAAGGTCCCTTGGGGATGGGGAGACCACAATAGAACTGCAGCTGGCAAGGGATGCACTCGCTCAATCCAGTGTCTATTGATTGGACCACCTAAACACAAAATGGACTTTTCTGGAGTGACCCACCTTTCTGGATTGACCTCAAATGGCTCCCATGGCAGGATACCCTAATGGGGAAGAAGCCAGAAGCAGAAAAGCCTCACAGAGAAGGAGAAAAAAAAGGGGGGTGGGAAAGGGGCACTGAGTGAGAGAGAGAATTTAAACAAAATCATAGGAGCTGAGGGAAAAATTCTGCACAAAAACAAACAGAGCATTTTAGGATTCCCAGAGAAGGAACAGAGGAAAGGAAACATTCTCCTGGAGGAGAAAGAATTACACAAAAAATGCAATCTTAAAATTGTGTCACATATCCAGGGCAAGAGTCAGATGAAGAAAAGCTGAGAAAATCTGGTCAGTTAAACACAAGTTATTATAAAGGTCTAGAGTTGGACCAAGCATCAAAGAAGAACTTAACACAAAGCCAATCAACAACAAAACCCTAAAGAAGAGGGAGAAACTGACCTTCAGAGTTAATGCATCAAGATAATCAGATGCCTAAACACCAGGAAAAAAAAATTACAAGCCATACTAAGAAACAGGAAGATATGGCTCAGTCAAGGAAAGAAATTAAAACTTCAGAGGAAACAGAATTTGGGGCAATTAATTAAAAAAAAAAAGTAAATTTTAAAAATGAGGGAGACTTTAAAATATTGACAGATAAACATAAAGTGAGAGCATGTCAACAAAAGAACTACCCTACAGGGATTTCTAAAGGGAATTCTGCAGGTTGAAAGGAAAAGACAGGAGAGAGTGGCTTAGAGTAGTGTGAAGAAATGAAGATTATCAGTAAGGGTAATTAAAAGGGTAAATGCAAAACCCAATAGTACTGAATCTTCAATATAGAAACTCTACTCTTTAATTCCTATAAGAGTAAGAATACAATTAAACAGAAAAAGGCATAGTTCTTGATAATGGACATACATGGAATATTGAAATAATATTCAGCCATAAAAAGGAATGAAATTCTGATGCATATGACAACATGGATGATTCTTAAGGAAATTATGCTGAGTAAAATAAGCCAGATACAAAAGGACAAATATTGTGTGATCTCACTGATATGAACTAATTATGAGCAAACTCATAGAGTTAGACTCTAGAATATAGGTCTTGAGGGGATAGATTGGGAGTAGGGAATGAGGAGTTGATAATTTGTACAGAATTTCTATTTGAGTTGATTGTAAAGGTTTGGAAATGGGTGGTGGTGACAGCACATTATCGAGAGTGTAATTAACAGCACTGAATTATATAGGTGAATGTGGTTAAAAAGGGAAACCTCAGGTCATATATGTTACTAGAATAAAATCGGAATGATAAAACATTGAAAGAACTGTATTGCACAGTGAACCATATTATAGGTGATGGACAATAGTTAATAGTACAAGAATAATAATGTTCTTTCATGAATTATAACAAATGTATAACACTAATACAAGGTGTTAATAATAAGGTGGTATATAGGGGGAAATACACATATGTAAACTATGGAAGATAGTTAATAATACTATTTTAGTAATCTTTCATCAATTGTAACAAAGGTAACTACTATTAATAAAAATAGTACAATTACAAAAAAGTGCTATCATCAATTTTAACAAATGTTCCACACCAATGCAAAGTGTTGGTGGTGGGGTGGTGTATGGGAATCCTGTGTTTTATGCATGAACAGGGCAAGTGCTGAATCAAGAAAAATGCTACTTAAAAGGGATAGGATCTCATGGCATCCTTTGGCCCCCTACCCCATCCCCTCACAGGCTTGGCATGAAGCTAGATATTAAATATTAAAAGTCACTATCAAGTAAAATGGAGGAAAAAATCGAAGAATATCTCTGTGACCTATGGGATAAGGAAGGACTTCTCACATAAAACTTCCAAAGCAGAAACCAAAGTAAAAAATTTTACTTATATTAAAATTGAAGATTTCTATACATTGATGGACATCATGAACAAAGGTAACAATCAATGACAAATTGGTGAAAGACATTTGCAATGTTTATAACCTATAAGAAACTAATATCAATAAGAAAAAGACAAGAGCCATAATGGAAAAATGGACAATGATTATAAGCAGGAAATTTACAGTAGAGGAAATTTAAAAGACTAATGGGCATATGAAGAGATGCCCAAATTCCTTAGTCATCACAGAAATGCAAATTAAAATAACAATACCTGCAAAAATTAAACTTGTTTTATTGGCGGCTGTGGGGTAAAAGGTGGGAGGTGATATAGGAAACTTATGCACTGGTACAGCCATTTTAGAGATCAATCTCTTAATGTGTACATATGCCCTATGACACTTCGTTTCTCCCCTGGGTAGATTGGCCAAATTAATTTTCACACAGATCCAGAGGGCACATGAATTCTAAGATTATGTTACTTCTCTACTTAAAAAATTTCCATTAGCTTCTGGTTTCATTTACAATCAAATCCAAACTCCTTAAGCCATGACACGACCTGGCCCCTACCTCCATCTCTGATTTCATCTCCTCCATTTCTCCCCACCCTGCTCACTGTGCTTATCCCTCTGATCTTTTTTTTTTTTTTTAATGTTCTTTTTCTTTTTAAATAATTTATTGAAGTATATCATTCATACATGAACATACACAAACTATAAGTGTTCAGAAAAATTTGTGAACCCACAAAACAAACATGCATAACATCATACAGGGCTCCCACACATCACCCCACCACAAATACTTTGCATTGTTGTGAAACATTTGTTAACAAATTATGAAAGAGCATCGTCAAATATTACTACTAACTATAGTCCATATCTTACTCCCCGAAACATTTTTTTAAAGGATTTATTTATTTACTTACTTTTATCCATTTTTTAACCCCCTTGTTTTTGCTGTTTTTGTGTCCATTCCCTGGGCAACTTTCTGTGTCCGTTTCCTGCCCTCTCTTCTCATCCTTCTCCTCCTGTCTTCACTAGGATTTGATCCTCAAAAACTCTGATGTGGGAGAGAGGCATCCTACTGCCTGCGCCACCTTAGTTCCTGTTTTTTTGGCACGTCTCGTCTTGGCTCTCCCTTGTGTCACTCTCCTGTTACGTCATTATCTTACTGCGTGCCTTGGGGGGCCTGACAGCTCACTCATGCGGCACCCCCGCTTGTGGCGCCTGACAGCGCACCCACGCCTGGGGCCTGGGGGCTCACCCACCTGTGGGTCC
This sequence comes from Tolypeutes matacus, assembly GCA_026826555.1. Taxonomy (NCBI): domain Eukaryota; kingdom Metazoa; phylum Chordata; class Mammalia; order Cingulata; family Chlamyphoridae; genus Tolypeutes; species Tolypeutes matacus. Next base: position 46,813,096 of record JAKSZT010000049.1, read on the forward strand.
TGACGGTGCACCCACCCATGGGGCCTGGTGGCCCACGCGCCTTCTATATTTTTCTTTTTTTTCTTTTTACCGGGACGTCCCGGGGATTGAACCCAGGTCCCTCCATATTGGAGATGGACACCCAACCACCTGAGACACATCCGTCCCCCTGCTTTATCTCTTAAGGTTGACCAATGATACCTAGAGTTACAGTCTTTTCCCATACATATGGTCATATAATAAATCAGGCTTAATTTATCACCAGCATTCTGAAAAACAGACCTAGGGAGAAAAAATAGGTCTGGGGACACATGCATGGTTTCTAATATAGCGAATGTTTAGCCTACACTGATTATCACAAAATCAGGACAGTGAAAATATTTGCATGCTCTGATCTTTGTTGCAACTCATCAAGCTCTCTGCCTCCACAGACTTTTGCACTTGCTTTTCTTTCTCTGTACTACTCTTCTTTTGGGTCTCCACAAGACATTCTGATTTTAACTCAAACGCGTCTTCCTCAAAGAAGCCAAACATAAGGGAAGTCTTGAACTATGGATCATTATACCCGTTTATGTTAATTCTGTATGTCTTGTCTATTTTCAACTAAGTTTTCTCTATGGTTTCGTCCCCAGAGGGCAATCATCTTACCTTATTGTTAAACTCACTGTGGGAGGTAGGTATAGATTTGGGGAAAATGTGGCTGCTTCACCCATGTACTGCCAATAAGGCTTTAATGCAGAAGGCATTAACTAGTGGTGCTAGTTTATCCCTTTTCTATAAGTAGACTTCTCCATAGGTACAAGATTACCACACCCTGGATTGAACATTACTTCTCAGCGTTAGATTTGGGAATTAGTAAAATTATCAAAATTGCTGTGATGAAGATTAGCTGATCTGATATTTCAGACAGTATTTAATCATGAAACAGTTATGAGTAGCTTGACTATACATATATGTATATATAAATACACACACACATATATATATACACACACAACCACATATACATACATATATATATATATACATATACATACCTATATATATACACACACATACATACAAAAAACAGAGTACCTGATCTTATAGCATACAATTAGATAACACTATTTCAAAATGTTCTGACTTTGCATTCACCAGGAATTGACTTTGACCTCCTCTGAGCTTCCTTGAAGGACCCCACTGCTCAACAAAAGCAGCCCCTAGCAATAAAATTGCTTTTTCCTCATCTCTCCAGTCTCTAACTGCTAAGGTGGATATCTACTTGAAATTGGTGATTGCAACCAACTAGAAGATTCTGAAATCAATTTTGAGTGTCATAATCAGCATTTTTAAAAGATGAAATAGACAACAATAGAACTTAATAGAAAACAGCAGAGTGTGTCACACTTCTTCTTATGCAGACTGCTCACATTTCAATTTGATGTGGAAGAGCAAGGTGAGAGTCACAGAGGGAGGAGGTGTTGTGATACATGTACTGGCATCTCACTGGAGCTCCTGGGCTAATTTGTTGGATATATAATGTTGAACAGCTTAATTTTATGTTATTACAACTAACTGTGACTTATGAAGTGAAGCACAGAGAGAATTTTACTTACTGATAGAAAACTCAGAATTTTCAATTGAATCTACTGAAGAACTGTGTGTTTTAGGGAAAGGATGTCAGCAAGCATGATTTGTGTGTGAGACAACGACAATATCTTAATCAAACTACTACAAAGTGCTCCCAAAGTTGTTGTTTTATTATTATTAGAAAAAAATAATAATACAGAAGCATATTCAAGTTCAGCTGCTGGATCTGGAAGTGTGAATAGTGAAATAATTGTGAAATAAGTGTGAATAGGGAAATAATTGAAATAATTGTTCACTCTAATCAATAATCATTGATTTTCATCTCATTCTAAAAAGAAAAACTTAAGGGGAAATGGATGTGGCTCAAGCTATTGGGCTCCCATCTACCATATAGGAGGTCCAGGGTTTGATTCCCGGGGTCTCCTAGTGAAAGGCGAGCTGGCCTGAGTGGCGAGCTAGCCCATGTGGAGTGCTGGCCCGTGCAGGAGAGCTGGCACAGCAAGATGGCACAACAAAAAGAGATGCAGAGGAAAGACAATAAGAGACATAGCAGGCCAGGGAGCCGAGGTGGTGCAAGAGACTGAGTGCCTCTTTCCCACTCTGGAAGGTCCAAGGATCGGTTCCCGGTGCTGCCTAAAGAGAAGACAACCAGACACAAAAGAACACAGAGAGCAGACAGTGAGCCCAAAAACAATGGGGGGTGGGTGTGGGTAAATAAATATTTAAGAAAAAAAAGAAAGACTTTTTAATATGATGTTTATTTAAAATGCAGTTTTATCAAATGTTCAACACCCAGTATAAATGAAAACCCCCAATATTATTTTAATGATATGCTTGCAAATGAAAGCATAATACCTTGAAAAGTAAAAGGACATTTGGAAAATGTAAGTATGATGAACTTATCAATAAGTCCCTCAAATATGTTCTTTTTAAAAATTGTGTGACGCTATTGGCAAAATTTCTCAGTTGTTTCACAAACTGTAGTAAGAAAGTCAATCTTTAGATTTAGTTGTCTATCAAAGCAGCAAGAGAGAAATGTATCATACTAAATGCTGATTCATATTCATCCAGTATGTATGGATATGAAGTGCACAACTTTTGGTAACAAATCAGCTGGTAAATTAAAAACTATACTTCTGTTATAACACAGTATCAACTCTATTACCACAGAATATTTAGAAGCAATGATTATTATGCAGTTAATAGCCCAACTTGATGAGAGCTCTAATACTGCAAGTTGCATAAGACTTTTATGCCAGATATGTGTAGCAAGATGATTTTATACAGGAGTTTTTGTCTATATGGATCAAAATATATATTCAGAATTAGAAAATAGCTTTTTATATTAAACTATATAAGGTAAAAAAAGTAACTGCAAGTGATGGACCAGCAAATATAACCAGGAAATGGGAGATAAAAAAAAAATTGTTAGAAAATGTTAAAATCAGAAGATAATTTGAAATATTAAAAACAGCTATAAAATGAATTCCTGATACATAGTAAAGCCAACTGTATATAAGACTCATTTGGTTTCTAAAACCTTAAATTGAATTAATTAATTGAATTAAACTTGGAGCTCTATGAAGAGAAAAAAATTATTGCAGTTTAATACTTCATTTACACAGAATAATGATTGCCATATATGAAATTATCATGTTAGAGTAAGATTAAAGAACTTTTATTTCAAGAAGTAGACTTAAATTATTACTATTCACAACAGGATACATAGAGTACATATCAGATATATATAAGTGGTATTATAATTTTACATATGTGAGCTAGCATTTTGAATTTTGACTCTTTTAAAAATAAAGGTACATCCTGAGAGCCTCCTTGTTGCTCAAATGTGGCCTCTCTCTAAGCCAAACTCAGCATATAAATGCATTACCTTCCTTCCAGCGTGGGACATGACTCCTAGGTATGAGATTTCCTGGCACCAAGGGATTACTACCAAGCACCAACTAGCAATGCAACTGGAAAAAGACCTTGACCAAAAGGGGGAAAGGGTAAAGACAAATGAATTTATATGGCTAAAAGACTTCAAAGTGAGCCGGGAGGTCATCCCAGAGGTTACACTTATGCACATCTCAGCAGGATCTTATTGACTGCCACATTAAATATTGCCTCAAATAGCGGGGCTCCTGAGGGCTCTGGAGACATCCAGACAGACAGCTCAGAAATTTGGCACCCTGCCAGTGGGCCCTACTTTGGAATTTATGCTCCCCAATGTGACAGAGTTGGACTCAGTTGTGGTTTCCCTACACATGGCTCTTCTGACCCTTGTATTTGAACCGATAGTACTAGAGTTTTTAGGTATATGCCCAAGAGACTTAAATCTTTGGGCTATCCATGTGCCAGTTGGGCCCTGAATCTCAACAGCATTGCATCATCTACTCTCCAGTTCATTAGACTCACCCAGGACAACTAACAAGGAGATGATGATGGACAACGACAGTCCCAAGGAACAGAGAGAGTCTGCAACTGCAAACAAGATAGTCCCATCCATCTGCCCCATGGGATCTAAGCCCCCTCTCAATTAGAAGCAGAGGGGGCATCACCATCCCAGAATCCTCAGGATTGGGGAATGAACAATGGACTAGAATAGACTTATTGTTATTCTACTAGAGACTTAATGTGATTCTAGCAATGGAAGAACTTTTATCATTGATCATTGATGTGAGGCAGTGGCCACTGGAGGTTCTGAGGGGAGGGAGAGGGAAAAATAGGTGTAATATGGGGTCATTTTCGGGACTTGGGAATAGTCCTGAATGACATTGCAATGACAGATACAGGGCATTATATATCTTTTCATAACTTACAAAATTGTGTGGGAGAGTGTAAATTACAATGTAAACTATAAACCGCACTCAGTGGCAATGCTCCAAAATATGTTCATTAATTGTAACAAATGTACCACACTAATGAAGGATATTGTTAATGTGGGAAAATGTGAAAGGGGTAGGGACCAGGGCATGTGGGAATCCCCTATATTTTTAATGTAACATTTATGTAATCTAAGTATCTTTAAAAAAATTTTTTTAAGTATATAAAAAATAAAAATAAAGGAAGGGAAGCAGACGTTGCTCAAGTGGTTGATTGCCTGCTGCCCACATGGGAGGTCCCGGGTTCAATTCCTGGTGCCTCCTAAACAACAACGAAAACAAACAATAAGCAAAACAAACAAAAAAACCCAACTCAGCAGAGCCGATGTGGCTCAGTGGTTGAGTGCTGGTTTCCCACATAGGAGGTCTCTGGTTCAATCCCCAGCCTACTAGGTACCTCAAAAATAATAAAATAAAATAATAAAATTTTAAAAATAAAATAAATTAAAACAAAAAAGGAAAAGATCAGCTCAACAGTGGACTAGATGCACGTTGTAGTATTGTCCTCATGCATTCTGGACAGGAACAAATTTATGAATAGGCAAAGACCTCCATGGCATCAAATACAATCTTTCCTAAATTGCTTTTGTATTATTTATACTGAAATTTGTTTATACATTTTAGTATAAAATATTATGTTTATATTAACTTCGTTTTTACTTTATCCTACACAGTATGGTAAATATTGAGAAACTTGTATCTTAGATATGTATATATGAATGCATACACTGGGTCACAGTAACAACTCTATTTTACCCAGTGTTGGAAAAACACTGCCTGAGAGGTTAGCAGAAGATAATGCTGTATAAGTAACCCGCCTGCAGAATGGTTTGGCTCACAGACCATCAGTAGTTTGCAGTCTCTGAGCTAAATTGTGGAGGATTTTTAGAAGTTACTTTGTAGGTAAATTGACAGCTAGGACAGAGAATGATAAAATAAAAACACTGTTTTAGAAGCATCAATATGGCCACATTGCAAGACTGGCCGGAAGAAAGATTGAGGGAAGAAAGGTCATTTATATGGAACTGCGACAATCCAGAAATGACACCCTAGTGAGGAATCAGAAAAGGAGCGATGGAGAAGGAGATGATAGAGGTAAAAGAGGGTGCCAAGGAAAAATAATAGCATTTTGGAGCTGGGAGGGACCTCTGAAATCATCAATTCCATCACCATCTTTGAACAATTAGGAAAGTAATAGGAGACAAAAAAATGAAACCTACTCGGAATGTGGTTATGACATCACTGACTCAATCAAGGAGTCATCAGTAGGTACCTAATTATCGGGTTAATGTAATCAACACAAGGCGTGGACCCTCTTCAGGATGTGGAGGAAGAGCCCTCAAAATTACTTTCTATTGAATGGACTAAAACGGACAGTAATTCTTATCCTTTTAAATCTGAATTCCAATTACTTTTTCCCAGGTCTGCCTACAAGTCTTGCCTAATCAAGGCTTCTCTCCCACCCTAAAATGGGCCATTTAGCCATACTCTACTTTCAGAAAGTATTTCCTCTAAAATCCATCAAACCTTCTCATAAGAGGTTTTCTATTAACATCAACAATTTAGGCCTTACGAACGTGACACACAATCCCCATCGCGGCCGAGCGAGAAAAAGAGGATTAGGTCTAGGAAGCAGGAGGCGAGGTCTGGAAAGGGAGGGCTCTGGGATTCAGTGTTGCTCTTTCGGGAAGGAAGCTGGGTCGAGGCTGGTTGGTATTAGCTGTTTCCTTTCTTCTCGTGATAAATCGTGCTGTAGCAGCCAGGCTGGGGGTCGGGGGAGGCACTGGGAGGGCAGGTACAGCAGCAGGTCCGCGGGTCCCTCCACCCCCTTATCCGTTTCCATCTTGAATAACTTTCCTACCCCAAATGCCTTCAAACAAGAACGGGAGGCAACTGTGGCGAGGAACCAGGCGCCATGATTAGGTCCGTCCCAAGCACATCCCCGACGCTCGCCCTTAGCAAACCACACGCAAGCCTCCGGTTTCCTGGTGCGAATAGGAAGCTACTTGGAAAACCCCAGACCTTCCCTTTTAGGAAGGGCGCAGGCAGCGTCTCCGTTTCCAAGGAAACAAGCAGAACCGTTACGTCATTTCCGCGGACCTGCCTGGACTCCAGGCTGTTGGGAGGAAAAGTGGAAAACTGAGCAACAGCCACGACTGTGGACGCGAGCGTCTCTTCTCTGCGCATGCGCCCGCTAAGCGGCCTGCTTCTATTTATGTGGGGGATCCAATATGGCGGCTGCAGCGACCCGGGCGATGGCGGTAGAGTCGATCAGAACATAGTAGCGGGGAAGGGGGAACGGTTCGCGCTCACGGTGGAGTCGGCAGAGACGGCTGAACGTGGTGGAGGGAAGAGAAACGACGGAGAGAAAAAGGAAGGACAGGCAGGCAAGCAACTCGGCGTAGAATCGAGCGCCGGCTCGAGCGAAAGCAGAGGGCCAGAACAGTGGGGATGGCGGAGCCGCGCAGAGTAGCGTTTATTAGCCTGTCACCGGTGAGGAGGCGCGAGGCCGAGTACCCAGTGGCTGAACGCGAACCCGAGTTCCCCCGTGAGCCTCCCCGGCTGGAGCCTCAGCCATACCGTGAGCCCGCCCGGGTGGAGCAGCCAGCCTCGCGGGAGGCCGCCCCCCGGTCGGACGCGCAGCCCTCGCCTCGGGAGAAGCCGCTCCCCCAGCGCGAGGTCAGCCGCGTCGAGCCTCCCATGTCGCTGCAGCGCGAGCCCCCGCGGCCCGAGCCGCCGCCGCCGCCGCTCCCGCAGCTGCACTTGCAGCCGCCCCCGCCGCGGGAGTCAGCCTCCCGGGCCGAGCAGCAGCGGAGGCCGCCTAGGGAGACAGTGCGCCTGGAGCTGGTGCTCAAGGATCCTACCGACGAAAGCTGCGTGGAGTTCAGTTACCCCGAGCTGCTGCTGTTCGGAGAACAACGGGTACAGGATTCCTCTCTTCATCCCCCCTAGACCCTGGGAGCCTCAGGACCGGTCCGCCTTCCCCCAGCTGGTTTGCACCTTCGGACGCCCAAGCTGCGCGTCTCTGGTGGTCCCAGAGGGTGGGCTGGACGGGGCAGAGAGGGTGGATGGTACGGTTAGTGATGCTACCCTCCTTCCTACAGTGTTGCCTAAGCTCTCACCCGGCTCACTGACCCCCACCCTCGCTCGCCCCATACACTGTTCCTGGCCTATTTTTCTGTGCTCCTTTCGAAACCTCAGAATTTTCTCTTTTTCTTTCTGCTCCCCACACAAAATCTTGGGGCCCTGCAAGTTCTATGGTTGGGTTTCCTGTGGCGCTCCAGCTGTCGTTTCAATAGAAGGGAAGAAAAAAACCTTGGGGGACACGCCCCCCAGCCTGAAGCGGAGAGATTGTGTAACCCCTCTAGTATCATCCTCATCTGTATTTGTTATGCGTGGCGTTGTGGCTGCTGAGATGTGCTTGCGTGTATTTTGTGTGGTATTTCTCTCAATTGAAGAAGATTTAAAAGTAATCTAAAAATATTCATTCCACTTTTGGAATGAAGGGAAAGTGAGTAATCTGAATATTTTTCTCTTTCGTGTTACTGGTAAGCCTTTTTAGCTTTGTTTTCTGTGGAGTTTGTTCCCACTGTAATTGAGTGGGAAGGTGTCTCTCCTATCCGTTGTATATAGTGCCTGCCATCATATTCTTATTTGATTGTAAATAATTAGTTTATAGGTCCAAGTTAGAGGATATTTCACTTGGCCTTGCAATTTTTGAAGAATAATTTTTTTTTTTAATGTTAGCTTTGAAATTTTAAAAACTTACTGAAAATATATAGGTATGTCTTCTATGGAACTTGTAAGCAATGGAGATAAGGAAGAGGTTCGTTGATAATTGTAATTTTTGGAGTTTGTTGATAATTGTAATTTTTGTTGTTGTGGGTTGTTGATCTATAGAAGTTAGAAAGGGAAATGACACAGTAACAGTAAAAAGACCACAGTTTACGCGGTTGTTATGTCTTTTACTAGATTTTGCTTAGCATAAATATAATGGACTCCCCAAGTCACTCGTTTTATTTTCATCCTCAACTGTCTTCAGTGTTGAAATGAGTGACTCCTTTGCCAAAAAATATCATATTAGACAATATCACTAGATTTTGTTTTATGGCCAACTAATCTTTTGATCATTATTTACAAGTATTGTCTTATGGTCAAAGCATTACTAATGTTTTCACCCTAAATGAATTGCTAAGTGTAGGGATTATTTTGTTCCTTTCCACAAATAACATTTTGCCCTTTAGACTTATTCTCCTGTTCCTATTATTTATAAATGTGAAGTCATTTTTTTTTCTAAAATAATTTAGAAAATATTGGATTGGTGCATTTTTCAAATAAATTATATTTGACCTAATCTAAGTCAATTTTCAGTTTTAAACTACTGTAATTCATGAATTACAGGTGAAAAACATATTTTGGTAAAAATGCATAATACATAATAACATTTAGTAAGTTCTTACTATGTGTTTGACACAGTTCTAAACACTGAGCAACAGCCACGACTGTAAGTACATTGCTTACTTAGTTTACTTAGTTTAATCCATCAGAACTCTATGAGGTAAGAACTATTATCCTCATTTCCCAAATGAGGAGACTAAAGCATGGAGTGGTTATATATAATTTTATAAGCACTACTTTCCATGGTAGTACCAATTCTGTGTAAAAGGAAATGTTTTATAATTAACTTACAGTTTAAATTTAGAGGGTCCTGCTGACATGAAGTAGTAGAGTCATAGAAGAAATACAAAAGCCTCTCTTTTCTGTAATATTCATGCTATGATAAGTAGATTTGTATTTTATAATTATAAAAAAGAAGAAAATTTCAGAAAAAAGATCATTCTGACACCCTACCTTTGTTAACCTGATAATACCAGAATTAGTACTTCCTTGTAATCGGAGAAAGATGAAATTCAATTTATTTTTTGTGTGTGTTCACTCTATACTCTCAGTTTAGGGGTTAATTAGTCCAATTTTCTCGTTGTATATTCAGTGATAACTGATAATTTTGGTGAGATTCCATATAACATTGGCATATTTCACTGGACAGAAAATCCACTGTTTATACTGTATACCTTTGCAACAAAGACTTGCCAGAATTTCCTGTGATTACTTCAGTGAATATATTTCTTACATAGCAAAGTGTAAACACATCTTTCCAAATAAAGTAAAGTTGTCTTGCTTCCATGAAAGGAAATTCTAGGAAGAAAGACCATCAAAAAGCAAAGTATGACTGTTAGAATTGGTCTGGAAAGTGGCAATTCCTAAATTTGATTTTTCTTCCTCCCAGGGAGTGTCTGATTATTTTTAGGGATTTAAATTAGATTTAATTTTAAGTTATTTTGATTGAACACTGTACCGTGTAGCAGGCTGAGTAGAGTAGAAAGAAGAGGAAAAGAGATGTTGTAAAATTGAAAGAAAAAAGCCTGTAAAATTTTTTCTATCACCGAATAAGATTTTAGCTTCAGATCCTTGGGTTGATAGGTATGGGGCTATTAGAAAACGTTTGTTGCATGTGAATACCATCTATATTGGGGTGCATTTAAATCGGCCCCATCAGAAATACTAAATGAACAGAACTGGAATGTAATCAGAATTTGTCTGCATTCTATTTTGTTTTTTCTTTTTTTGTTGTTTATTTCTTTTTTTGTTCTGTTTTTATCTTTGCATTCTATTTTTATTGAGATATATTCATATACCATATGATCTATCCAAACTGCATAATCAATGGCTTTTAGTATAATCACAATGTTAGGTAAAATTGCATATATAAGACTTTTTCTTTGAAATTGAACAAATGTATGTTAACACTACAAGATGTTAATATCAGACAGAAAAAATCCATTATGCTGAGTGAAATCAGACACAAAGTACTACATATTGTATGATTCCTTGTATATAAAATGTAAATATAAATCAATTTATAAAGATGGAGCTCGATTAGTGGTTATTTAGGGCTGGTGAAGGACTGCTAAGCAGTGTAGAGTTTTTCTTTTTGGTGAAATCTATTTTTCTTAAGAAGGAAGAGCACAATCAAGTCAGCATTGTTAGCAGAATATGAAAAACAGAACCATTTTCCTGGTTTTCAGGACAAAGTTTAGCTAAATCTTTGAATTTGTCATCTCTGTACAAGAGATAATTGAGGTGGTTCAAGATGATGAGTGAGGCATTCAGTCATCCTTATCCTGAAATATTAATTTGTCCACCATTTTTGGGTAAACTGTAATAGTACATTTTCAAAATAAGTTTTGCCAGTGAACGGTATACAATAAATTTGTTTTTAACTCTTAGTAAACCAGAACACCGATTTTTTACTAAAATTTTATTTAAGTATATCACTCATACATGAACATACATAAACAGTGAGTGTACAGTATAAATTGTGAATTTACAAAATAATCATGCATATCATCATACAGGGCTCCCATACATCACCCCACCACTAACACCTTGCATTGTTTTGAAACATTTGTTACAAACCATGAAAGAGCATTGTCAAAATGTTGCTACTAACTACAGCCCATATCTTACCCTTGGTGTATTTTCCCCCAACCCACACATTTATCAACACCCTGTATTAGTATTATACATTTGTTATAGTTCATGAGAGAACACCAGAACACCCATTTTTTAACATGATTAATTTGAGCATGTACTGTAAAAAGAAAAGTGGTTATAGTGTTAGTGTATACTGTTTGAGAATTCTGTAGTATTCCATTGCTGGTCATATTGCATATTTTGGATAAGATATATGAAAGCATCCTTAAAAATAGTGCTAATGAGTTAAGATCAGAGGACAAAATTATTGCATTAATTTTGCATTGGTAATTTTAATATGTACTAATTTAAGATCTTTTTTCTTCACCTGAAAAAACATAAGTTACTTAGAGTCTAGATTTTTGGGGGACAGGGGTGTGGAGTTCTGTCTTAACTATGAAAAAAAATGAATCAGTTTTCTTAAATTTATTTTCATAGACTGTCAAGAATGAATAAGATTTTTTTAAATGTCTACATAAAACATGGCATGTAAGGTGATTCTTATTAAAAATACATATCCATGTGTTTATATTTACACTTATAAAATGGGTCATACCAGTTGCAAGACTTAGTATTCGGACTTCACAGTTATGTGAAAGAACAGTTTATAATGGCAAGGCATGGTGGTTGCTCACTGTCCTTAACTTTAGCCCCAAGTTAATGCTATATCCTAAACATACCTAATGTTCCTTATTTCATTATCAATCTATTCCTGTTAGTTTATTTCTTCCTGGACAATATTTATATTTTTCACTAGTAACACCTATTGGAATATAAGTAGCTCCTTCTTTTGGCTGTTTTTTCTGTATATTAAAAAAAGCCATATATATGAAATGTGTCTGCTAAACTAGTAAAATCAGGTAAAGGATGTGATTTTTCTTTGTTTTGGTAAGTGGATATTGAATGTGATATCCTGGCTCTCTGTGTGTGTTTTTTTATACCATGTATTATAGTAAACTTTCATTCTCTCCCCTGCTAGATGGATCTTTTTTTTTTTTTTTTTTTTTTTTTTTTTGGTAGCTATTTCACTTTTCTGGCTTTGTTTAAAAATCATGTGTATTCCCTGAATGCATATTTATTGAAAGGATGTAGGTGATGCAGAGGGTGTTATTGTACTTGGTCTCGGCAGAAAACCATATCAGCTAGTCATAATCTGGTGACAAATCACAAACAGATGATTAAAAGTTGACTCAAATTAATAATTTACAAATCGTTTAGATGCAATTCCTGACCAAAGCAATTAATCTTTGTTAGGAAAGATAACAAATGAGTTAAAAGTGGGGATTTCATTTTTACATAACTTGCTTGGTTTTTTAAGTATTATTATTTTGAAATGGACTGATCATAGGATCATTTTACAAGCAGAGACAATTTGGATTGTTGAAATTTTAGCCACCAAAAATCGGTAGAATTTCTAGTAAGAGTCCATTAAAAATGTGAAATTTTTTGCTATGAACCAACATTTCTTTTTAGTTACTTGTAATGTTTCTGACTTATTTGGAAAAATTGACCCTTGTTATTGATTAAATTTAAGGATATATTCAAGTCTGTTTAAAACAATACTAATACTTCTATTTCTTTCCTATTCACTTTGACTCAGAAAAAGCCCAGTCATATAGAAGACCCCTTTAATGACGACCATCAGGAGAGGCAAGAAATGGAAATGTTGGCTAAGAAGTTTGAAATGAAATATGTGAGTATAATAGTGTTCACTTAGATAATTTTATCGTCTTAGCCTATTTTCTTTCTAGGACTGGGTGGGAAGTCTTACTAAACATCCATTGCCCACATTGCCTTATTCTCACAAATTGAATGTAAATGAACGGTTAGGTAGTTAAATGAAAATTCTGATAGGTTTGTGATAGCTACAGTAGTACTCGTTATTTGCTGTTCTTCTTTTATAGTCCAGACAATTTGCTTAACATATTATCTCTGATCTTTAAAATAAAAGTGCAAGATAAGTTTTATTTGTCATATTTTACAGATGAAGAAATTGAAACTCTGAGCTCAAGGTTAAGTGAGCTCTCACACTGGCAAAAACTAGGCTGCATTTCTGTGTCTGTCTAGCTCAAACTCAACACTTTCTGTTGGCCCCATTGAGAATGCTATTTTAATTCCTTTGGGTTAGTGGTTTTCAGACCTTCTTGCCTCTTAAAGAATTTAAATGAGTGATCCCTGGGATCAGAATCAATCAGAAGCAGCAGGAAATTTCTTTGGAAAATATCCTGTTTACCTTAAAAATTCATGTACATTTTATATTCTGTGCTACAATAATTGGTGTTTGTTCTAATACAAAATCATTTTAATTACTTGGTTAAATTGCTTAACATTTTTCCTCAAATTTTCTAGTAGGAAAATTCTTATAAGAAGACATCTACCCAATATTTATCCTTTTGCTTTAACTACTCTTGGCACTTTGCTGAAACATAACCTAATTGAGAAGCAAGACCTTTTATATCAGCCCCTGTTGAGCATTGAAAAGTATCTTTGAAATAGAATATCAGCTTACACCAGCCCTGTCATTCATATAGCCTCAAGATGTAACTAGAATCTTAGTTGCTGGCTTCTTGTGATAATGAAGAAACTGGGAATGGGGGGAGTATATGAGAATAGATTGGAATGTGGGTCAGGTTCTAGGACACATCTACTAATTGTGTTGTTTTGGTAAGGTTATTTAATCTTTTGTGGCCACATTTTTCTTATCTGTAAATTGTGGGGTATAGAATTTTCAAAGAACTTCAGGCTTTATATTCTTTGACTATATAATAAATTTAGCGATGGACTGGTGGGTGTTTTGATAGAAGGAATAGCAAAAGTTGTCACTAATTTGTAGTATTTATAAGACATTGTTCTCAGACTGTACTGTGGAGTAATATGTAAATCCTGAAATATTCTGTATTTTTGATATATTATTTTATTTATTGGTTAAATTAAATGTTTTAACCAAGTAATACATTTATGTGGTTCAAAATTTAAAAAAGGTTTAGAGTGAAAAGTCTTCCTTTCATTCTATTGCCTACCCATCTAATCCCACTTACTAGAAGCAATTCTTGGGGGTCCTTCTAGAAATATTTTATGTATATGTCTGTATAAACATATATCCTGTCCCACCCTTACCTTTTATACACATATTATAGAATACTGTCCACATTTCTGCTCTTTGCTTTTTTCATTTACTCTTTCCTGGATAATTTTTCATATTAGGACCTAGAGACTTTCTCATTCCCACCCCACCCCACCCTTTTTTTTAAGGTTTCATGATAATACTTTATATGGAAATATCACAATTTATTTAACAAGTCCACAAATGATTTAAGTTGTTTCCAAAATTTGCTCTTATAAATAATGCTGTAGTAAATAACTTTGTAACATGGCATTTTACACATTTTCAAGTATATCTCTAGGACAAATTACTAGAAGTGGAATTTTCAGGTCAACAGATACATGCATTTATTAAGTAAAATGAAATATTTTAAATATTATATGTAAAATCTTCTTGCAAACTATTAACCCACTTTAGTTTGGGTTTCCTTTTTACAATTACAAAAAGAAATTAATTCTTTAAGGCTTATAAAACAAAAATAAAACTTGTATCCCTAACTACTTTTTCTTCTTCCTACTTTTGTTTCATTCATTTTACAATTTATATGTCCTGGTCATATGAACATAAAAAGGGATATGGCACCTCTCTTCTCCTGGAGAAGTTTTCAAAATGATTGGGAAAGCAAGACATATACGTGACACACAAATACAGTGCCAAACAGTGCCTATGTAAGCGAGTGATTCTCCTCTGAGGATTTGAAAGCAAGTAAAAGTGTCAGTTCCACTCTTGAAATTGGAAGGAATTTTTGAGACTCTGGTGCAGAGTCATTGAATGGATATTTCCAGTCCCCTATGGAACCACATTTCTCTGTAATCCCTGGAATAGTTTTCAACTTTTTGTCGGTTAGTGGTGGATGATAGGCAATAGAGGTAATGAATTATAGTGGAAGGGAGCACAGGATTATGAGTTAGGACAGCTGAATTCTGATCTCATCTCTTTGCCATACTAACTAGCTGTGTGATCTTATTTAAAGCTCTTGGCTTTTTTATGCTTTGATATCTTTCAGAGGAAGATAATATCTGTCTACCTAACCTCACAAGCACAAGGTTTTTGTCAATGTCAGATGAAAAATAGATTGTTAGCTAGTGTTTGACGTGTAAAGTACTATATAAATGTGAGATACTGTGCCTTTTCTTATTCTGCACACATCGTGGATACATTTTAACATAAATATTTGTGGGATTTTAACCTCCATTAACTGACACTACCCCACTGGTTTTGATCCTTTAGTTCAGGTATTTTCCTCCGGATGACCTTTTTTCTTTGATCCTTGAATCATTCTTTCTGATTCTTCTTAATGAAATATTTTACTTAAAGGCCACAACAAAATTTTTTGAACCTTTTAAGAAAGCCATCAGGCCAAAAGCGACCTTGGAGAAGATACCTCATCCAGCAATAACCTCACACAAAAGATTACTCTTAAACAACAAATGAAGGGGTTTTTGTTGTTGCTGTTGTTGTTGTTTTTGGTGTCCTATAGTTCAGGTGGAACAAATTCAGATGTCCACGAGATCCTCACTGATCAATCAGTGGAGCAGACCAGTTGGAGAATAAGTAGTGTGGGAGATTGTCCCAAACTGGAGATAGCACTTGCCCCATCTAAAGGGGACAGCTGCTATGCAGCTCTAGCCTTTTGTTACTTTTCAGGAACTTAGGCTTAGGGTTGTCAGATCTTTCCATTTCTTAAAAGAAGGCAAAAATCTTCTGACATATCCTACTTTTAAATGTTGGTTTCTCCTTAAAACACCACCAACTGACCCCAACAAAATACATCCTTAGGCCAAGTTCAGCTCATGAGCCCTAGTTTGGGACCTTGCTTCCCTTTTTTCCCCTAATGTATTCAACTAAAAAATCCATCTACTTTTAAGTTCTGTCCTTTCTCTACTGCAGGCAGAGTGGTTGGTGGTACATGTGGAAGGATATTCCCATATCCATTGTGAAGGGGAATATGTTTTTGGAAGTTTTAGAGAACTGAGTGAGTTAAACTCATTTGGGAATTTCTAGGTATAGGGAGAAATAAGATGCATTGAGATGTGGCTGGGTCTATGGGTAATGTTAATGATGAATTCTGTGGTTTCTTGGAAGTCCTGAGAGGAAAGTGTATGGGCTTTTTGTGGTCTTGTAGTATGTATAGTTATTGCTTGTGCTGGAGAAGAGTTGTATGAAATATGAAGCAGGCTAGCCACTTGAGGATAACCATGGAGTGTAGGATGTGTCCTTTCTTTTGCAGCAGTTGCTCTGTGAAGAAGGAATGAGACAGTTCGGGTAGTTGAAAAGCAGTGATATCAGAACTTATACAGAAATTAAATAGTAAAAGGAGCACCGTATATTTAATTTATGGGTTTGTTTTCCCTATTCTGTCCTATTTTTATTGCATTTACAGGCATACCTCAGAGGTATTGTGGGTTCGATTCCAGACTTCCACAATAAAGTGAATATCACAATAAAGCGAGTCACAGGAATTTTGTGTTTCCCAGTGTCTAAAAAAAAGCCAATGTAGGGAAGCGGCTGTGGCTCAATCAGTAGGGTTCCTGTTTACCATATGGGAGGCCCTGGGTTCGGTTCCCGGGGCCTCCTGGAGAAGGCAAGCCCGCCCGCACAGCGTGGTTAGCTGACCCAGAGAGCACAAGCAGCAAGGGGGGGATAAATGAATAAATAAATAATCTTTAAAAAAAAAAAAAAAAAAAAAAAGCCAATGTAAATACCTTAATTAAAATGTGACACAGAGACATGAAGTGAACACATGCTGTTGGAAAAATGGCACTGATAGATTTGCTCGAAGCAGGGTTGCCACAGACCTTCAATTTGTAAAAAATGTAATATTTGCTAAGTGCACTAAAGCAAAACACAATAAAATGATGTATGCCTTATCCTATTTCCTGTTGTGCTGCTCTTCTACTCAGGTAATATTACAGTGCATATTCAGCATCAATTGCTAAATGGGTATGTGTTTGTTTTTTGGGAAAAGGACAGTACATCTATTAAGTAGTTACTTTTACCTAGACTGTACTAAACTTGTTTGTACATAAACTCATTAAGAAGGTAATTTTTATTACTCTGTAGGCCAGATTAGTCTTGTTGGTTACCATAGGAAGAAAGCAGGATACAGTTTGAAGAGATTTGTCCCTTCCCCCATTCCCAA
Source organism: Tolypeutes matacus (assembly GCA_026826555.1). Lineage (NCBI taxonomy): Eukaryota > Metazoa > Chordata > Mammalia > Cingulata > Chlamyphoridae > Tolypeutes > Tolypeutes matacus. The sequence continues at coordinate 46,830,308 of JAKSZT010000049.1, forward strand.
TTTCAAGACTCCAAATGTTTAAGCTAAATTATCTCATTTCCAACTCAGTTTTCAAAATGGTTTCTAGGTTATATGTGCTTTTTCTGAGTCCATGATATACTCTAGACTGGGGAATGTGGTTCATTTTGATAGATATAGATTTGTTCTCTTAGCTTTCTAGGATAAAGGATAACCTGTAATGATTGGAAGATTTCTTAGAGTGATTTTTCTCACTCTGTACCCCAAGCCATCTTGAAAGATATACTCTCCTAAAATGGATATAAATTCAATAATCTAAATGAAATCCCCTAGCATAATGCTTGGTGCGTATCAGGGGCTCAGTTAAGACTATTTGAAGCTGAATAACTCTAAGAATAGGAAGACATGAACCCTGCTCTACATTTATTAGCAATTATGAAATTACATTATGACACTAAAATCTTTTTACTATTCCATATAAACCTTGAATACCACCATTGGTGCTTAATTCTATGTGATTTTGAATTCTTAGAGCTCCAATAAGTGTCATACTTATTTTTAAATGGAGAATAAGAATAGATTTGATGATAAAAAATAATTCTGAGCAGTCTTACAAATAAAGTCCATCAATGGAGTGACTGTTTTACTCAGTAATAAGGTATATGTATAAAATGTCTTGTTTTTCTTTTTGTGTGGCTTTTAAAACTGATTTTTGTCTTAAAAAATATGTTTTAAAGAATGATAGTATCTTGTAGTAACTATGATTTCCAGTGGGTGGCTTCTTCATAGTAAATACTACTCAATTTAGTAGAAAGGAAATACGTTTTTAAACTTAAAATAATTATGGGTTGTTTTTAAAAAGAAATGTTCTCAAATATGAGACTGATACAAGTAGCTGTTATTAAAGTGTTTATTAACTCTTTCTGGGAGTTTTAAGAATTATATCAGTTATACATATTATTAATTGATCAGCCACATTTGCTGAGGGATTAGAGCTTCCTCATGAACTTTCTTGGCTGTTTTTCCTCTTTTTGTTTTGATATTATGTTAGGTCTGGTCTCTAAGGATCAACTTGATTGGGCTTTGGGTAAAGGAGTTTGGGTAAACTTATTAATACCACCGCAAAGTAATACATTTTACTTAGCACAAATACCAGTGTATTTAAGGTTCATTAAACCAGCAGTAATATTACTACAACATATCCAGTAAAAACATAAAATAACCTTTTAAAAGCAAACCAAGGGGTTCTTACATAAAGGGCAAGGAAGAATTCCAGCTCAAATTATAGTTTCTTTATTACCATTACCAATTGTAATCACTTGCCATGACATGCCCTTTTTTTTTTTTTTTTTTTTTTCTCTTGACTTTTTATTTTTTACTGTGCCACCAGCATATTTAATTACAGAATCATAATATAATTATCCAATTCAGGGGGAAAATATGGACACAATATTATTACCTAATATACAGTCCATTTCAAATTTAGTTAAAGTCATATACTGTCTTCTATAGCAATTTTTTTCTGATCAAGGATCAAATCTAGAGCCACATGTTACATTTAGTTGTCAGGTTGCTCATTCTGTCTCTCTCCACCCACCCTCTCTCTTTTTGGTTTCCTACTCAGTTTTTTTTATTTTTATTTTTATTTATTTATTTATTTTTTAATTATTATTATTTTTTATTATGGGTAAAAATCAAAATTCTCACAATACATACAAACATTTGCAAAATGATTTATAAATATATATGCATATATGTGTATTTGCTTACAAAAATGTTATTTATATATATATATACATATATTTTAAGAGGTGCTTAGATTACCCAAAATATTACATGGAACCCACTGGGATTCCCATGTTGCCCACCTCCCACACCTCCCATCACATCCCACACAAACATCTCCCACAGTGTGGCCCACCACCCTCAATAAACTAACACATCCTGGAGCCTTGCCACCAACCATAGACCACAGTTCACACTGTAGACCACACTCTCTCCCACTCAGTTCTGAGTGGTGTGTGCTGATTTAAAATGGCCTACATCCGTTGCCACAACAGTACTCAGGACAACCTCCAACTCCCAAAGAAGCCACTGTATTTCAACTGCTCGTCCCCTCCCTACCCCAAAAGTGTCAAGTGGCCACTGGCTCCACCTCATTGTTATAATTTTTTGCATTGCTAGAATCACCATATGTGAACAAGAGAATACCATCAAGTCCACTCTAGTCCATAGTTCTTCCCCCAGTCCTGAGGGGACTGGGATGGTGATGTCCACTCCAACTCCAAGTGAGAGAGGGCTTATATCCCATGGATATGGTGGGTGGGATTATCCTGCCTGCAGATGCAGGCCCTCTCCATTCCCTGGGATGGCCATTTCCCATCGTTGTCTCCTCACCAGGTGACTTGGATGAGTCCATTGAGCTGTAGGGTAGGAGTTGCAGCACCATCTAGATTTCATGCACACCTGGCACATAGGTAGGCGGGAGGCTCCAGTCTCTGGAAGTATACCTAAAAACTCCAGCATCACATGTAGGTTTGAATAGAAGGGACTGGTGAACCATGTGCAGGGAGGACTTATTTGAGTCTAATTCTGTCACTCTCAGGAGCACAGATTCCAAAATAGAACCCACTGATAAGGCATCAGTCTCTGGGGCTATCCCCCCTTATATAGGATGAACAGTATATGACCTCACTGATCTGAACTGAGGAAAGTGAGCAGTCTCTGAGAACCATTGTCTGAAAGATAGGTTAACAAAGGAGAGTAAGAGAAGAGCAGGCTTTGAGCCATCACCCATATGGACATAATCTATGGTAAAGGGATAGAGTGTGGTTGCATGTTGGGGGATGGGGCAGATGAGTGGTGGTGTTCCTGGGTTTGGTGGTGCAGCACTGGGGGGTGGGTGGATTAGGAAGGGCTGGTTCAAATCCCCAGGGCATGTAACTGGGAATCTTGACATTCCATGGGTTGGGAGAGGGGGGTATCATGGGCCCTGGGGGGCTGGGGAGAAGGGAACAGTCAAGATCTAATGGGTTGTTTGGTGGTCATGGGGAAGGTTTTTCATTACCTTACAGTAATGGACAGAGGACATGGTAAATATAATCAAAATTATTAAACTGTATCATCTAAATTGTAAACTATACTGTAAATCACTGACAATGTTTAGTTGCTATATTTTGCTATCTGCATAACAGTTATAACAATGCTAACAACCAAAAAAGAAGGGGGGCGGAGTTAATATGGGGTGGGGAAGGGGTGTGGTTTGGTATCTGGGAGTCTCCGGCACTCCGTGTGTGACTTTGCTGTGACCTAAACTTCTTTGAAAATTAAATGAAAAATTGGGAGACAATGGGGATTGAGAGGAGGATGGTGTCATGGCACACCAGACATCCGATAACACAGTGATAAAGGGAAGGAAAAAAGGGAAAAAAGAAAAGAGAAAGGAAAAAAAATGAATATATATAAATATATATATTTTAAAGGCATTTCCTTTGCTTTTTTGCCCATTTTTTGAATGTCCCAATCCACTAATTATATTTTATTTTGTTTTGTTCTTTGATTATTTGTTTTTTTTCCTTCTCTCTTTTTTTTTTTTTTTCCCTGAGTTTCCTTATGTTTGTCTCTTGCATGTATGCTTATCACACTTGTTTCTTTTTCCTAGTAAGTGTATTTGATTATTTTATGGACTAAATGTTCATGGAGGATTTGGATCACAGAAGGGTTACAATGGGTACTGCGGGGGATTATTGGGGGGGGTTTCGTGGGGATTGGTTCATCCGAATATACATGAAAGATATACAAAATCATTCAAGGGATCGGGGGATGGGGCATGGTCACCATACGATGAATGGATAATCACACAATAAATGAGGGAATCTGAATTCCTAGCCTGGAGAGCTCTGTCACAGTCTCCAAGGGAGCAACAATAGTCCTCTGAGTGTAGGGACAGTGCCTGTCAAAATAGGATGACCCAGTCCATCCGGTTCTTCCAGCGACCCCGCCGCTGGTCCCAGCAGCTCGGGCGGCGGGAGGAGCGGTAACGGCCAGTAGCTCGGCTTCGAGAAGGCTCTCGGCGCGTCGCGTCCCGCAGCACCGCCAAGATGCCCAAGAGGAAGGTCAGCTCGGCCGAAGCGGCGGGGAAGGAGGAGCCCAAGAGGCGCTCGGGCGAGGCTATCCGCTAAACCCGCTCCTGTGAAAGTGGAAGCGAAGCCAAAAAAGGCAGCGGGAAAGGATAAACCTTCAGATAAAAAAGTGCAACCAAAAGGAAAAAGGGGAGCAAAGGGAAAACAAGCTGAAGTGGCTAACCAAGAAACTAAAGAAGATTTACCTGCGGAAAATGGAGAAACTAAAAATGAGGAGAGTCCAACCTCTGATGAAGCAGGAGAGAAAGAAGCCAAGTCTGGTTAATACCATATACCATGTCTTATCAGTGGTCCCTGTTTCTCCCTTCTTGTACAATCCAGAGGAATATTTTTATCAGCTATTTTGTAAATGCAAGTTTTTTAGTAGCTCTAGAAGAAACATTTTTAAGAAGGCGATTGGAATCCCACCTCATCCCATTTTTTTAAGTGTAAATTCTTTTTTTTAAGAGGGGAAATCATTTGCTGGTTGTTTATTTTTTGGTACAACCAGAAAATAGTGGGATATTGAATTATGGGAGGCTTTGACTGTCTTGGGTGTCAACTTAACATTCCACTGGGGCCTGGCAGTTTTTATACCCTATAATACAACACATACTAAATAGTGATTTGGAATCACAATCAAGCATTTAATATGTGTTGAGCATTTTTAATTACTCCTATTCCCATGTTTTTTAGTGGACATGTTTCTTAAAACCACTTCCCTGATCTTGGCTCTCCCTGTCAGAACTCTACAACATCCTTGGTCGTGGTTGTCCAGTTTTTCTAATAACTTTGTTATGTGCTGTAAAAGATTGGAAATGTGAGTATGTAACGTGGATGGTATTAAATTGTGAATTAGTGGGACTTAAAGATGTAACAGTTTATCAACATTTGAAGATATTGGTACTTGATATCCTCTTAAGGAAAACTTGCCTCCAAATTTTAAGCTGGAAAGTCACTGGAATAACTTTAGAACAACTACATGGCTTTTTAGGTTTTCGGTACGTACATTAAGAATTGTGTACAAATTGTTCATAACGTCTGTGCTGATCTTCAAAACAACCAATAAAATCTCAATTATGAAAGAAAAAAAAAATAGGATGATCCACTGATGTTTTTTTGTTTGTTTGTTTGTTTGTTTTTTTTTTATTGATGACTACCCTTGTGAGTCTTTGCTCTTGTAAATGAGACTTAGCCTGCAGTTGTGGGGTGCCTAAGAGCCTCCTTGTTGCTCAAATGTGGCCTCTCTCTAAGCCAAACTCAGCATATGATTGCATTACCTTCCCCCCAGCGTGGGACATGACTCCCGGGGATGAGCCTCCCTGGCAACGAGGGATTAATACCAAGTGACAACTGGCAGCTTTGTGCAGTGGCAGTATCGTAGCCAATGAGGCTTATCCGAGGCACGATTATTGCTAATTGAAAACTTTTCCCAAGTGCCAACTGGCAACACAACTGGAAAAAGACCTTGAATAAAAGGGGAAAATGGTAAAGACAAATGAGTTCAAGTGGCTAAGAGACTTCAAAGAGAGTCGGGAGGTCATCCCAGAGGTAACTCTTACGCACACCTCAGTAGGAGCTCATAGAACATCTAAGTGCCTATCACCCCACTCAGTGGGGTTCCTGAGAGCTCCGGAGACACCCTGGTCCTATATGACATGCCCTTTTAATTCTTGACCTCTCTGAGCTAAATAAATTCTCTCTTTAGCCTCCCTTTAAATCCCCTCAGAACAACTGAGAATAAGCAATTTTAGGATATTTTGGAGGAAGATCCTATATCTGTAAGTGGTGATTGTAGAAATCTGTGTGTACTATTTCTGTGTTATGAATTCACCTATTGGCTGACTTTCCACCGACTTAAAACTCTACTCTTTTCTGCTAGTACAAGGGTTCTTAGCCTTTTTTGTTCCACGGACCCCTTTGCCAGTCAAGTGAAATGAATACTATTGTCATTTATTTATTGCATACATTCATGAGTGAAGGAAATGCTAGATTTCAGTTAGAGGTCAGAGAAAAAATAAAGATAATAAGTTGATTTTTTTTTTTTTTCAATTCAAGCTCATGGAACCCCTGTAATCTTTCCACTGACCCCCCCACCCCCCTCCTGGTTAAGAAACTCTATACTAGTAGGTTGGGAAAATCAACAGAGATAGAGAAAGATAAGACTGGGACAAATAGGGAAGCTTTGTGACTAGGGATTTTTAATTCTCAAGTAAGACTGGAGTCTTAGAAATTATTATCATGCTTTGACTACTGTAGATGACCAGTGAGTGCTGGTTCTTGGTTAGGTTTACTGTTACCAGGAGAAAAGAGGGGGCCCTATACTAAGAACATCTTGTTTGTTTTCTAATTTAGTGTTGCAGTGTAATCAGATTGCTTTGGCTTAAAACAGTGATTATCAGGTTAAGCAGATACTAATGAATCAGTAAGTAATATTTTTCTGAGTCATAGTAAGCTAGTATCCTAGAGAGAATAGATTTCAAGGAGTTTCTTCATTTTAGATGTAACAAAATTAAAGTTTTTATTTGAAAAATAAATTTTGGATTTTTATAAGATATATTGAATGTGTAAACTGTAATATAAACAAACTATAAGGGAAGCGGCTGTGGCTCAATCAGTAGGGCTCCCGTTTACCATATGGGAGGCCCCGGGTTCGGTTCCCGGGGCCTCCTGGTGAAGGCAAGCCTGCCCGCACGGCGTGGTTAGCTGACCCAGCGAGCACAAGCAACAAGGGGAGGATAAATGAATAAATAAATAAAATCTTTAAAAAAAAAAACAAACAAACAAACTATAAGACCCAGAGAGTTTATCAAGTAAGACTTTGATTGTACTGCAGGGAATATTCTTGCTAAGGATATTGAAAAGGAGCAGTTCAAAATAGGCCCCATAGAGAAGACACTGTTTTAAACCTATGCCAATCTTGAGTTCCGTTAGGTGAAATTTTAATATCTGTGGATTAATTTATAAATGACTTTTTGGCAATTGCTGAAAGCTTGGTTCCAGCTTATACAAATTGCACTTCATTGAATTTCAACATAATTAGGGAACTAGAGAACTGGAGGTTGGAGAATGGCACAGGAGAAGTTAGAAGGCAGGCCAAGGATAGATGTTTTTGCAGTAAGGCCGGCCAAAGGGTAAGGAACAGTAAACTGAGGCCAGAAACCTGTACTCTGCTCGCCTCAGTAATGAAGGAGGGCACGGGGATGTGCTGGACAGCAAGTGTTTTGCAGAAAGCTATTAATAGGTGGAGCAAAGTCTATATAAGCCAGGCTATTGGAGAGGGATTTAAGAAATAAGTACTCAGGTGTGGGTGTGTTAAATACAGGTTATTCAAAGCTTTTTCCCCACAGTGGGATTGTGAAGCAGAACCTTATAAAGAGTTGAAAAATCTGAGACGTATTGAACATTTGGTGGATCAGACCTAAGAAAATAAAATTTCTTGAATGGGTAATACATGTACTTAATAAAATCCAAAAGATACAAAAAGTAACACAGTGAAAAGTAAATCTTCTTCCTACCCTTGACTTCCAGCTACACTGTTCCCTGTTCAGAGACAATCACTAAGTTTTATTTCCCAAACATCATCTTTGTGTATGTAAAAGGTTTTGTTGTTGTTGTTGTTGTTCATTGTAACATAATACGTAAATACAGATAAAGCAAAAGAAAAAAATACAAATCACCTAAACATCTTTAAGCCCACTGCTAGACATAACAACTAATTTGATATATATCCCTTCAGTGATTTTTTAAAAATGCATGTATGCCTATACATTCTCTCTTGGACTTATCTTTTTTTAAAAATTTTAATTATCTGAGTAATATGTAAATACATTCCTTTTATTAAAAATTATTTTCAAGTAATTCATATTAAGTCAAAGTCTCCATCACCACTGCCTTCAGTTATATCCCCTCCCATGGTAATAATTAGTTATCTGCTTACATATTCATCCAGCTTTTATATATGTCTATAGACTTTAATTGTGTTATTGTGTTTTTCATAAATGAGATCAAACTGTAAATATAATAGTAGAGAAAGCAAAATCTTGTTATTTTAGTCTTGTCTCCTTGATTACCAGTTAGGTTGAGCACCTTTTCAAATGCTTAGTGAACAGATATTACCTTTTCTCTGAATAGCCTAAACTAAACATAGCATTTGGAAAATTCCTTTTTTTTACTTTTTATATTAGTAAACAACATTGTTTTAAAATGGCTGCTACCATTAAATGGATGTGTCATAGTTTATGTCATAATTTATGCCTTTTTAATTGTCATGATGCTGTAATTTTTGTGATGCTTGGTGAAGATTTTATACTTTTAAGGTCCTCTTTAGGAAGGCATTTTGATCAGATAAATACCGTTACATTCAAGTTAAAGCTTTAGCCTTTTTGTTTACTATGATTGGTAAGGATTCACATTTACTTATATTTAACAGCATTAACCATTTTATTGCATGTATTGGATTATGGACTCAGAAATGTTACTGATCATAGTTTCCTGTGGTAACAAACTGGTCACCTTGATCATACTTAGGTATTCCTTAATCTCTCTAGTTACCCATAAATTATTTGCACTTACTTATATGTCTGATTGTATCCAGAGAAACAGAACTGAGATTTATTATAGTAGTTGGCTCACTTGCCTGTGGGGATTGGCAAGTCCAAATTCTATAAGGCAGGCCACAAGTTGGAAATTCGATGAAGGTGACAATGAATTCCCCAGGAGAAGCTAGCCAACTTAAGTAGAGATAGAAATCATTCTTTTTCTGAAAGGAAAAATCCTTAGTTCTTATTTCTCCTTAATCTTCTGCTAATGTGCTTAGTTCCCCTGCTGCAATCCTTAGTTCTTCCTTTAAGACCTCCAACTGATTGGATGAGGAGACTCCTCTCATGGCTAAAGGCAGTCTCCTTTGTTGATTGTAGATCGAATCAGCCGTAGATGCAATCAACTGGCTATAGCTGTAAATCCGTCTATGAAATACTCAGGCCAGTGCTTGATTGACCAAACAACTGGACACAATAACCTAGCCAAGATGACATGTTGAAATTAACCATCGCATTACCCATTACAACAGAACCTATTTGTTTTTTAAATTTTGTCTAGGTAAATCTTTTTTTAAAAAAGCAGTTTTATTGAGATATATTTATATACCATTCATTCCATCCAAAAAATGTACAACCTAGATAAATCTTATAGGTTGTGCTTAGATTAAAAAAAATATATTTTAGGAGAATAGAAAAAGATCTCTGTGATTTTAATTAAAAAGCATAACAGATAAAAGGTTTAATACTTGGGCTGAACTGTAAAAGGTAGAAGGATTCAAAGAGAAGTGACTATTCCAAATAAAGGAAAAGAATGAGGAAATATAAACAAGCATCTTTGGGGGAGAGTAGATAGTTTGAATGGATCAAAATGCTCATGTTGGAAAATTGTAAGAAAAAATTGGAAAGGTAGTTTGAGTCAAATGTGTCGAAGGTATTTATTAATGTCTTAATTAATTGGTTTATCTCGTAATACGTGGGATGCTTATGAAGCATTTTGAACAGGAGAATGATATGAAATCGTATTTTAGAAATATTAATTAGGTGGTATTATGCAAGATAAATTTGAGGGAGACTAATTAAGGCATTCATTGCATTTAAGTGAAAACAAGGGCCAGCCTTAGAGCAGTGGAGTTAGAATAGAAAGGAGGCAATAGATGTAAGCAATTACATGAACAAAGGTTTTAGGGAGAGAGTTGAAGTAGAAATGAGCATTATTGAGATAAAATTTGAATAAATACTGTTCATCCATTTTAAGTATACAATTTGAAGATTTTTTTTTTTTTTTTTTTTTAAAGATTTTATTTATTTATTCATTTATCCCCCCCTTGCTGCTTGTGCTCGCTGGGTCAGCTAACCACGCCGTGCGGGCGGGCTTGCCTTCACCAGGAGGCCCCGGGAACCGAACCCGGGGCCTCCCATATGGTAAACGGGAGCCCTACTGATTGAGCCACAGCCGCTTCCCGAATTTGAAGATTTTGACAAAGGCATACAGTTGTGTAACTACCATGACAATCATAGTATAGAACATTTCTATTGCTCCAAAAAGTTCGCTTGTGAGAACTTTTCCCCCAAGCTCTGGCTCTTGGCAAATACTGATCTGCTTCTTGTCATTATAATTAATTGTATTTTCAAGAATTTCCTATAAATGGAATCTTACAACTTTGTGTCTGGCTTCTTTCACTTAGCATAATGCTTTTGAAATTGATCCACATTGTTGCATGTATTAGTCCCTTTTTATTGCTGAGTAGTAATCCATTGTATGGATGTACCATATTTGTTTATCCTTTCACTAGGTGATGGGCATTTGGGTTATTTACAGTTTTTGGCTCTTATGAATGAAGCTGCTCTGAACATATGAGTGCAAATATTTGTCTAAACATATATTTTTATCTCTCTTGGGAAGATATGAGTGGGATTAAGTCATATGTTAAGTGTATGTTTATAAGAATCTGCCCAACTGTTTTCCAAAGTGGCTGTATTGTTTTGCATTCCCACCAGTGATGTATGAAAGTTCCAATTACTCCATATCCTTGTGAATACTTGGTATCATCACTTTTTTAAAATTTTAGCCAATAATGAAGTTTTAGGCAGAAAATTAGTAAAAATGAACAAATGGGAGTATCAAGTAGGAGAAGCTAGTTTGGTGAATAGTGGGAACTCACTAATTTCAGTTTTGGTATATTGCGTTTGAGGTGTCTTCAACTAAAAATGACCCTGTAGATTTTATAACTTCTCTTATAGTACTTTAAATAGAAGGGTACTTTGCAGTCATATGTCATAGGTGTTTGAAGATTAATTTTACCACTTTTTGACTGTGTGATCTTAGACAAGTTATTTGTCCTTTCTAAGCTTTAGTTTTTCCCATTCATCAAATGTGAATTAATAGGTGGTTGTACTTAGAATAGGATCTAACACAAAGTTAGCACTTAATGAATAGTAGCTATCATCATCATAATCATCATAATCATAGATATTTTAATATGACTTTTATGCCCCCAGGAACTTGTGACTTTCTTGCAAATCTCTCCGTTACCTTTCTAACTGATTTCCTCTGCAACTGTTCATTCTCCACATAAGAGTGATTTTGTTAAATACTAATCTTTTGAGGCTACTTTCCTATTCTAATCCATTCATTGGCTTCCACAAGGACTTAACTCCCCTTTTCCTTGTTTGGGTTTTAATGTCTTAGGGAAGCCTTGATTAGTTCCTCTGTTAAAAGCTCTCAGTACAACCTGTATTTTTCCTTTTACCATTTTATCACTGTAATTATTTGTTTAGTCTTTCTCCTCTCTACCATACTGTAAAATCCAAAGAGGCTGCAACTGTGTCTATTTTTATTATTGTTTCCATAGTACATAGAAAAGGTGTGAAAGGTGGTAAATTTGTTGTAGATAATCTTGTTATAAGTTACTTGACAACAAGAACTTTTCATACTTAAATTCCTTCTAATATTTAACATATTGCCTTCTATAGCATAAATTCTTAACATAATTCAGTGTCTAATACATGGTTAGAAAATGGCTACATAGCTTAGGTGTAGAGGTATTGGATCAAATTAAGATGAAGAATTTTAAAAATTATTTTAACATTTCTTTTATGACAATAATATTTCACTAAAAAATTGGAAAACATAGAAGAAACAAAAGAAAGCAATGGAAGAATATAGAAGTTTCTTGGCAGATGCTTTCTTATTGCTTTCCAAAAGTGTTGTATTAGTATACTCTTATCAGCAATGTTTGAGTATTCCTATTCTTCCCATCTTGCCAGAATTTTTAAGGTTTGTAGTTTGATAAGTGAAATTGGTATCTTTAATTGCATTTGTTTGATTTTTTAATTGTTTTCCATTAAATATGCTGCCTTTTTCATCTTAAATTCTTATATACACTAGAGTAGGTTTATGAACGATTCTGTCCATTAATCTGTCTTATATTCATGCCATATCTATTTTAACTCTTAAAACTTTAAAATATATATAATATGTACAAATAAATATATTTAATATTTAATATATAATATATTAAAATTTTAAATATAGTTAATAGTCCTTTTTGTTAGTTTTCTTCTGTATGATTTTATATACCTCTTAGATTGCTCTCTCCTTTTTTTTTTTAGGGTGAAATAGCCCCTCATGTGCTTACTGCTTGTGTGCAACTTTTTCTAAATGGAGTAGAAATAGTTCTTTCCTTCTCCTTACCTCTGATTTTTACTGCAATTCTGTAACCTAGTGTAAAGGTCCCAGTTAGCAGACCAGGCAAAATGAGAAAAATAAGAAAAATTTAGTATGTGTGTTGTGTTTAAGCACACACATGTGGTATATGTATGTATTCTATATACATGTCTTTTTTTTTTCTTTTTTTAAGATTTACTTAGGGAAGCGGCTGTGGCTCAAGCAGTAGGGCTCCCGTTTACCATATGGGAGGCCCCGGGTTCGGTTCCCGGGGCCTCCTGGTGAAGGCAAGCCTGCCCGCACGGCGTGGTTAGCTGACCCAGCAAGCACAAGCAGCAAGGGGGGGATAAATGAATAAATAAATAAAATCTTTAAAAAAAAAAAAAAAAAGATTTACTTAATTTATTTCTCCCCACCCCCTCATTGTTTGTACTTGCTGTGTCTGTTCATCTTCTTTGTTTCTTTAGGAGGCAACAAGAACTGAACCTGGGACCTCTGATGTGAGAGGGAGGCACCTAATCACTTAAGCCACCTCCTTTCCTTGCTTTGTTGTGTCTCTCATCATATTTTTCTTCTTGTGACTCTTGTTGCGTCATTTTGTGTCAGCTTGCCACGCTTGCCCATCATGCCAGCTTACTGTCTTCTTTAGGAGGCACCGGGAACTGATCCACAAACCTCCCATGTGGTAGGCAGGAGCTCTGTCGCTTGAGCCACATCCGCTTCCCACTTATGTCTTTATGTGTGAATGTATTTTGGTTAAGGTTGCCAACTGCTTTTTCTTGAGGAGTATCTTTGTTCTGAGATTATGCCCTAAATAGCTTTATTTAGCAAAATAAAAGGGTTATCACCCTATGTTGTTTTTTGAAATTTGTCTAACGTGTAAAATATAAAAATATGGGAGCGGCTGCTTTATATCATGCCATAATGCCTCTATTGGTGGTGATAGTGGTATAGTAATAGTGTTGTTTTGTCCACTGAAAAGCATACAGTGGAGTCATAGCTTTTGTGGGGATTAGGTTTCTAACATCAGTAAATAAGATAAACATAACATTTAGTCAAAATTATCTCTGTAAATTGCTTAGAAAGGGATGGCACTGTGTTGGAGACATAACTCAATAAATCTAGCATCACCATTTTTTGGTCAAGCAATGGAATAAATTAAAATAAGACAAAGTAATTAGCTTCCGTTTAAGGGCCATGATGCACAAAACTTATCCATCTTTAATTATTAGAATAAAATCACACTTTGCATTGAGAGCTTTGCACTCTGAGAACTGAAATCAAGTGAGGCAATAGCAGATTCATATCTTGGAGCCCATACTTTCTTCAGGGATTACTTTGGTTCAGTGGTGGCAGGTTGGTAGACAGAATCCTTATAAATAATTGTTTTCTTTCCCCTCTTTCTCCTCTTTCTGAGTAATCTCCCCACTTCTGTATTCCTGCACCCCCTCCCCCAAATTGGAGTGGTTGTTAGAAAATCACTCTCAGAGAGTATAGTTCTCAGAAAGTATAATTGAATTTAAATGAGTAAATTTTAATGTCTAAGATAAATCTAGGAGACTGAGCTAACATTCTCTTTTATTTTGTAGTGTCACAATATTGGGCTTCCTGTTCACTTAAACTTCTTATACCAAGTTTATACATAGCCTTCAGAATACATGTAATATTTTAAACCTGAAATATAATGAATTATTTACACTGTTAGAGTTGAAAGGCTCTGGAAAGCAGGACCTAACTAATGGAATCTACGCTAACAGATTTGGTCTTTTTTTTACTTTTAAAAATTTTTATTTAAAAAGAATTATATACTCACAAGAAATTGCAAATATAGTACAGAGACGTTCCTTTACCCATCACCCTTCTTCTCCCAATGGTAACATCTTACATAACTATAGTAACCAAAAATAGGAAATAGACACAATACAATTAACTAGACTACAGACCTTATAAGGATTTCACCAGTTTTTGCATTTTTTGTAGGTCTCTGTATATATTCTGTGACATTAAAAAAATTTTTTTTAAGAATAGTTTTAGGTTTATAGAAAGGTTGCAGAGATTATATAGTATTCCATAAAGCCTTCACCCACTTTCTTCTATTGTTAACATATATTTGCAATATCCTCTATTGTTACATTTGTATAGTACATTTATTATAATTAAGGATCTAACATTGATACATGACTATTAACTAAACTCCATACTTTTATGCAAATTTTACTAGATTTCCTCTAATGTCCTTTTTCAACTCCTGAATCCAGTCCGGGATACCTCAGATTACATTATTACATTTAGTCATTGTGGTCCTTTAGGCTCATCTAGAATGTGACAGTTTTGAGGCAGTTTTGGTCAGTTCTTTTGTAGAATGTCCCACAATTTGGGCCTATATGATGTTTTTCTCATGGTTAGAATAGGATTTCTAGGTTTTTAGGAGGAAGGCCACAGAAATAAAGTGCCATTTCATCACATCATATCAAGAACACATGCTATCAACATGGCTTATCACTCTTGATGTTGACACTGATCACCTGGCTGAGGTAGTGTTGGTCATGTTTTCCACCATAAAGTTACTTTGTCCACCCTTTCTCTTTTCATGCTCTAGTCTTTGGAAGCAAGTCACTAAGTGCAAATTACACTCAAGGTGTGGGAGGAATTAACCTTCCTTATAGAGGAGGATTATCTATGAAAATTATTTAGAATTCTTCTAACAGGTATTTAACATGATGGAAAATAGCACAAGTACTGAATCAGTCTAACATATCTGTTCATTACAGGGTGGGAAACCCCGTAAACACCGGAAAGATCGCCTACAAGATTTAATTGATATAGGCTTCGGCTATGATGAAACCGATCCATTTATTGATAACTCAGAGGCTGTGAGTAATATATTTTTAATATAGCAGAAGATTCTTTTTTGGGGATAGTAGATGTCAAGGGTAAAGTGACTATAGTTCAATTTTTTTCTTTGCTTTTTAAAGCCATTTTCAATGCTTAAAGATTTTGCACTCTTTTTAAAAAGAAGAATACTGCAGATTTAAAAAACTTTTAATGTTTGGTTAGTCCATGGTGAGTCATTCTTAAACTATTGTACTAGACCAGGATTTGGCCAACTTGTTCTGTAAAGGGTCAGAT
The DNA here is from genome assembly GCA_026826555.1 of Tolypeutes matacus. Lineage (NCBI taxonomy): Eukaryota > Metazoa > Chordata > Mammalia > Cingulata > Chlamyphoridae > Tolypeutes > Tolypeutes matacus. Next base: position 46,845,724 of record JAKSZT010000049.1, read on the forward strand.
AGTAAATGTCTTAGACTTTGTAGGCCATACAATCACTGTCACAATTACTCAACTCTGCCATTGTAGTGTGAAAGCAGCTATAGACAATATGTAAACAAATGAGTTGACTGTGTTCCAGTTAAATTTTATGGACACTGAATTTAAATTTTGTATAATTTTCACATATCATGAAATTTTAGTTTTTTTATTTTTTTCCCAACCTTTTAAAAATGTGAAAACCATTCTTAGCTCACAGGCTATATAAAAACAAATGGCAGGCTGGATTTGGCCCACATATCATAGTTTGTTGACCCCTATACTAGACGGTTATTTTAAACATGCTGTGTTCCATTCCAGGGTTCTTGAGACAATTTCTAAGGGTTCTTTAATAGTTGCTCATTTTCAGACATGTATACTTAACATCGATTCTGTCATCTCTGTCCCTTGCCCAAACTGATAACGAAAATAGTTTTGGAAAAAAAGAATAAGAAAAGAGAAAGCTGTAGCCAAATACTTTAAAAACCATTCTATGAGACTAATGGTTCTGAATCAGGGGTGAAAAAGGTTGATACACTTGTCTTAATCCAGATATATTGGGTGAGAATTTCTGGAGATAAGACCTAAGCAAGAGATTTTTGTTGTTTCCATTTTGGTTTTTGGTTTTTTAATTATAAAATCAGTAAATGCTTATGGTAAAACCACAGTAAAGTACAAGAAAGATATGAGGTAGAAAGTAAAAGTACTCCAAAGTTTCCATATCCAAAAGGTAAATATCATTAAGCTTCTTGTGTAGTCATCCAGAACTTGCATGTATAAGCATACATACCTATATATCCTTTAAATTAATTAAAACAAATGAGATCATAGTATATATGGTAGTTTTGAACCTTGCTTTTGTATATAACAATGTCTTTTAATGATATTTCCATATTAGCAAATAGATAAATTCCTTTTAATGGCTGTTAGAGAATACATGTTGCATAATTTATTTAACCATTCCTATTAATAAACATTTAAAGTGTTTTCAGTTTTATGAGCTTACAAATAATTGAGCATCTGTGTACATTTACTTTTGCATACTTAAGTAAATATGTATGCATGCAGGATATTTATAAAATGCAAATATATATGTAGAATAAGTTTCTAGCAGTGGAATATATTGAGTATTTACATCTTGAATTTTTATTTATATTGACAAACTTGGGCAGGTGTATTTTGAAATAATTTCCAGATAAGAACCATGCAATCTTGAAAATTGGTGCTACTAGCTTAAAGTTAATCTAGCAGACTTCTTTAAAATGTACTTACTTTTTTATTGCTGCCAGTCTTACTACAGTGGTGGTATATTGAATGCCAACCTGTATCACCAATCTGTTATGATCAAGCCTACACCCTTTCCCCTGAAATTCTCTTTCTCTCATAAAAGGAAGAGAAATTTACAAGAGTAGTTAAGTACTGTAGCAATCCATTGATCACATGGCAAATGAATGAGGGTGTGCCATGGTTTTGGGTAGATGAGTTTTTTAGTTTGCCAGGACTGCTACAACAAATACCACAAAATTGGTTGGTGTAAACCACAGGAACTTATTGGTCTCATGGTTTTGGGGAGTAGAAATCCAATATCAAAGTAGTGACAGGGCTTGTTTTCTCCCACAGTCTGTAGTGTTCTAACAAATCTTCCATCATATGGCAAGCTCTATTTATGTCTGATCCTCTGGTTTCCTCTGATTTCTGGCTTCTACTTCCATGTCCAATTTTATTTGCTTATAAGGACCTTCAGCCATATTGGATTAAGGACTGCCCTCTTTCAGTCTGGCCATAACTTAACTAAAAATAACATCTTCAGAGATCCTAATTACAAATGGATTCATACCCACAGGATTGCAAATTAAGCCTTGAACGTATCTTTTGTGGGTTACATGATTTAATCCCTAACAGTGAGTATATGGTCTTACACTCTTCTCAGTGTACTACTGTAATTTAAACCCTGGGATTATAATATCCTCTGCAGTGTACACTGACCACCTAGGATATACAGTTAGTGACACTAAAGTGGCTATTATACAACCCACAAATTAGTATGTCTTTTTTCTGTTGCTACAGTGCTTGGTTGTAAAGATGATGACAAAATGGTTGATAACTCACAGGTATGGGGATGTTTTCAATAGTGTTGACCTTGATTTGGAACTTGAAATTCAAGTCAGAAGACCTAGATCCTAGTCCTGGCTCGGTTTCTAATTCACCATGAGACCTGGAATAAGTTTTTTTTAGCATCACCCAGTTTTCTTTTGCTCTGCCATGCTTGCCATGCAGAATTACTCTGAGTCTCAAATAAATTCATTAAAATAATGAATGTAAACATGCTTTGAAATGCATAGAGAAGTTATAAAGCATTAGTATTAGTATTGACATTGTGTGGAAAGTGGATTCTGAATTTTAAGTAACCCAACCTCTGCCATATATAAACAGGCACTTCATATTCAGGCTTACATAAATAACATTTTCAAAATCTTCTTTTGTAGCATTTAGAATATTTGAATAAAGTAATTTTCAAATTGACTTTGCAATCAATAATTGAATTATATATCAATTTAGAAGTTATGATAGGCACTTTTAAAGAAAATGAAATAGAAACTATCACAGTACATCACTGGTAGTGAGATTATGTAATTTTTATGGTTTGAGTATGTGTGTGCTTGTGCACATGCTGGGTTTTGATGTGTAATGTACTTTCCATCATGGGTTGTGGTGAAAAAAAGTTGAAAGCCACTGTGCTAATAAATAAGGATAAATTTTTTAGGTATAAGTGGTTGCAAGGTTATGTAATTAGTTTCTGACATTTTGAGGAAAAGGTAGGTTCCTGTTTTATAAGAGGAAATTGAACTAAATACAATTTGTTTATTGACTTGTAATATCATTGCCCTTAACAGATTCTTTGATTTTTTTGTAAAGTAGTTCAGACATATAAAACAAATATAATCCAGCCAAAAGAATTCTCTATTCTTTTCATTGCTTGAATTGTGAAAATAATCTGTTTCTAATTATTTTTCAGAATCATGTGTTATTTATTATTTCAAATTCCTGAAAATAAATACTTTTGAAGATTATTTTTAGCTTCACATTTATGCTGTCAAACTTCAAAGGACTAAAAGAAAATGTTTTTGTTATTAATAAGTAATAATACCAAGTACAAGCAATACTTTCATTTAGATTGTTTCTCTTAAATTTCACTAGAACCTTGTGAAGTAAGCATATTGCCCCATTTTACAGGCCCCCAAAATTGAGTGTAAGGGATTTACCTTGGGTCACACTAGCTGGTCATTTCAAAGAATCTAAATCCAGGCTTTTTGATAGTTAAGATCAGCACTCCATCCATTGCCTCTTAACCCATTTTATCGAAATGACTAAATTAAATATCCATAAAGAGTTTATTCTCTTGAGGAATGTTCTGATAGGAAAAGTTCAATAGACTACTACAGAACCGAACAGACTTTGAGCATGTCACAATTTCCTTGTATATATGGTGGTGAGTGTGTTTCCCACATGAAGAAGCTGTTTGGTGTAGTAGACAGGCTGGGAGTCAGCCGGTGACTGCCATAAACTGATAAAATTGTTTTGGCAAGATACTTAACCTCTCTGAACCTGGTTTTCACTTATAAAATTGCCTTGCCTCACAAGGGTATCCTGAGGACCAAATGAAATTATTTTAAATGAAGAAGCATTGAAAATTATAAAGCATTATACAATTATATATAAACAAAAAGTACAGTACATTTATCTTAACAATTAAACATTTTCAAAAAATTACTACAAAGGCTTTTCATTTTTATTCCTTTACTTATATCAGTCATTCTCTTAACTTTCAGATCTTATCTGCAGACTTTATAGTAGTGTGAGTGGAGCACCAAGAAAGTAGTTTACTTCATTTCTTTTCTTTCTTTTCATTTCTTTTTATTCAATATGATTCTTTTCCCATTCATATTATTTGAAAGGATACAGGTTAAAATCACAACTTTAGTACTTATCCTCAATATTCTTAAAATAATTAGGAGGCTGTGCATATTCCTTGCCTATGGTAAAGAAATGTCCTTAAAAATCTGACTTAAAGACTGATTATAAAATATGAAGGATTCCAGAAGTAATGTTCTTGGGACCTCAGGTAGCAAGTATCTTTTTACTGTTAGATAAATAGTATCCTTTTTCTTTCTCTTTATGAACACCTTCATTTGCCTAAAATTGGCCTTCATTTAATATTTACTTTTTGTACATCTTCATCAGGTGAGATGATAAATCTTGAAATTTCAACTTTGAGGACGTAAGCTTTAAATGGTATTCTATATCAGGCCTTTAGTCTAATGGGGACCGTTTGTATCCCTTGCTTTAAGCAAATTGCCCAGCTCCTTATAGGCCCTCAATATATGCTTATTAAACTGGGCATTTATTTTTCTCCTTCTCTTTAAAACATATGTACTATTTTTCTTATAGCATTGTTTTAAAATTTTCTCCCACTTAAATGCTTAGAACTTTGACAGAAGAAATAACATGGTTATATACTGATCTGGTAGGAAATGAAATTTACTCCTTGTCTGGACATTTAGTCATATGTTCTAAGTTGTTTCAATTTCTCATAAGAACCATTTGTCATTAGGAATAGTAGCAGTGATCCTTAAAATTTTCTTAGCAGATAATATATTTAGAATTTACTTCGCAAATTAAAAAAAAAAAAATTATTATTCCAGAAGTTCCTGTCTTAAAATACTGAATAATCAGAGCTAGTTTTATTCCAGATATTAACTTTTTCTAAACTTATTCCCCAAACATCCCCATTGCAATCAGTTGTAACAGAAATTTTTCAATCAGGCATTGAGGAAGAGGCTAATATGGTGAATGAGTTCATTTGATATGTTTATAGAATTAAAGTCAGTGGGACATATCTGAAACTTCATGTTTTTTAAATCTAGTATGATGAATTGGTTCCTGCTTCTCTAACAACAAAATATGGAGGCTTTTATATCAACACGGGCACGTTACAGTTTCGCCAAGCTTCAGACACTGAAGAGGAAGATATTACAGACAACCAAAAGCACAAGCCACCCAAAGTAAGTTTATCCAACATTGCAACGGTAATGAGATTGTTTAACTAATAGGATTATTTTTAAATTTTATTTGTGCCACAACTGTGAATGTAAGGAAAAGCAAAATGCTAATCATCGTTTAATGAATCTCTAGTTTAATTACATGCTTTAAAATAAAAATTGTGTAATATGGGAAATTTGCATCATAGTAGAATTATATCTTCTTTCAAAACTTTTCTCTCCATATGTGACTAATAATCTGTTGTTTGTAGGAGATTAAGACTTGTCATAAAAATAACTAATAACCCTGTTACCTTTCCTAAGGTGTAAATTGTAAAGCAAAACACTATAGAATTTGTATATACTGTTATTTGGGAAATGGATAGGTAGTGTCCTGAGATAAGTGTTTCTTGAAATGTGGTCCAAAGACTACTTGTACCAGAAGCACCAAAATGTTCATTAAGAATGATGATTATAAGTCCCTGCCCCAAGACACCTGAATCAAAACCAGGAGTGGAAGTACTCATGGGCCCCCAAAACCTCAAGTGAATAAAAAAACAGAGATGGGGTTGTTTTTGGACCCCAAGAATTTGCATTTTTAACAAGCAATTCTAATGCATACTAGAAATTTGAGAAAAAATACTACCCTGGTAGCTGGATTGCTAACATAGGGTAAAACATTGGTTCTTAGATATGTGATACATTCTTTATTCATTTTTCAGGTTTCCAAAATAAAAGAAGATGATATTGAGATAAAGAAGCGGAAGCGGAAAGAGGAGGGGGAAAAGGAGAAGAAGCCAAGGAAGAAAGTACCCAAGCAACTAGGGTAAGTTAAACTGAATATATAATCCTGGAACTAGCATCATGGTCTGACTACTTTTCCTTGTTTTTTTTTTTTTTAAAGAAATCAGTTTAATTGATGCAAACTAATAAAGCATACAATTCATCTAAAGTGTACAATCAGTGTGGTATTTGGTATAATCAGATAGTTGTGCATTTATCACTTCAGTTGATATTAGAGCATTTTCATTCTTTCAGTAATAAAAATAATAAACAAAAAACAAACAAACAAGAAAATTCTTCACCTCTAAATCTTTTTATGCTTCCCCTGCTGTACATTGCAGCTATTTCTGGCTATTCTTGTACAATTATTCATTTATTTATTTACTTAACAGTTTTATTGAGATATATACTTTTCCTTTTAAAAAGACAGATTAAACATTAACTAATTCATCATAATCTGGGTCTAATTTAATACAATGTTTATAAATATTAGTGACCAATTAGAATTAGCTTTCATTTATTAATAAGTAGAAGACTGTCATCTTAGAGATTCAGGGTTTTTTAGATCATATTTACAGATTGTTTCATAAAGTATTTTGCTTATCACAATTTTTATCAAACAGAACCAGTTTTGGAATATGATATAAACATTGAACAAGTTGTTTTACTCTTGTGGTACTAAAACTATGGTTCCACATATTAGAACTATGGTTCTAATAGATCATATAAGTGGTGGAATCATATACTATTTTTCCTTTGGTGTCTGGCTTATTTCACATAGCATAATGTTTTTGAGGTTCATTCATGTAGCTTGTATTAGAATGTCAATGGAATAATATTCCATTGTATGTTTATACCACATGTTGTTTATTCATTCATTTAATGATGCACACTTGGGTTGCTTCCACATTTAGGCTATTGTGAATGATGCTGCTTATGAACATTAGTGTACAGATATCTGTTTTCACTTCTTTTTGGTATATACATAGAAGTGGAATTGTCAAGTCATATAGCAATTCATATTGCAATTCTATACTTAACTTTTTGAGGAACTGGCTATTTTCCATTTTAGGTACCCACCACTAATGCATGAGAATTCCTGATTCTCTACAGCCTTGTCAACACTTGCTATTTTCCTTTTTTTTTTTCTCCCTGAAAAAAAAAAAAAAAAAGTGGGTGTGAAATTGTTGTGGTTTTGATATGCATTTCCCTAATGGCTAATGATGTTGAACATCTTTTCATGTGCTTATTGGCCATTTGTATATTCTACTTGGAGAAATGTTTGTCAGGTCCATTTTTAAAATTTTTAATAATTTTTGCCCATTTTTTTAATTGGATGTTTGTCCTTTTGTTGTTGAGTTGGTAGGATTTCTTTAAACATTCTGATATTAAACCTTTATCAGATATACGATATACAACTATTTTCTCCCATTTTTGGGTTGTCTTTTCATTTCGTCATATTGTCCTTTGATGACAAAAGTTTTACATTTTAATGAAGTCTAATTTATCTTTTTTTTTTTTTCTTTTGTTGCTCATGCGAACCCAAGACTATGGAGATTTTTCCCTATATTTTCCTCTAAAAGTTTTATGGTTTTAACTCTTACAATTAGGGGGTAGGGGTCCAATTTCATTCTTTTGCATGTAGGAATCCAGTTTTCCCAGCACTGTGTTGAAAAGACTGTTATTTTCCCATTGCAAGAGTAGTAAATATAACCTAGTATACTTTAATAATCCTGAACTACATTCAGTTTTGTTTCTTTGTTTTGAATCGGATGGCTTTTTACCTATCTGTTTTTCATGGGTGGCTTAATCCATAGGCTGTTTAAGAAGATGCTACTGTAAAAGATTTAGGTAAATTTAATAAAAGATTAAGGTAAAAGCCATCTGCTCTGTCACCCATCATATGATTATTTTAATTTTGTGCCTCTTATTTTATACAAGACTTTAACCTTCAAAATCATATATAGCCTAACCAATCACTTTCTCTTCACAGAGTTGTGGCTCTAAATTCACACAAATCTGAAAAAAAGAAGAAACGTTATAAAGATTCTCTTTCTCTAGCTGCCATGATTCGAAAATTTCAGAAAGAGAAGGATGCGTTAAAGAAGAAGGAGTCTAACCCCAAAGTTCCAGTGACCTTATCAGCTTCCTCTCTGAATAAATCCCCCTCTGCTGCTGTAGCATTGGGAAATGATGTCTCTGACTTAAATCTGAACAGTGCTGACCCAGACCTCCCCATTTTTGTTAGCACAAATGAACATGAACTATTTCAGGAAGCTGAAAATGCCCTAGAGATGCTAGATGACTTTGACTTTGACAGATTACTGGATGCTGCTTCTGATGGTAGCCCCCTGTCTGAATCAGGGGGAGAGAATGGAAACACTACTCAGCCAACCTACACCTCCCAGATTATGCCTAAACTGGTACCAACACTCCCAGAGGGTCTACCTGTACTTCTTGAAAAACGTATTGAAGACCTCCGCATAGTAAGTGTAATAACTTTCTTGGTTTTTATTTGCTCACAAACAAAATGATATGCACATTTCTAAAGAAAAATATAATAATCCACAGTCCCAACACCCTTATAACAAATTTTTATTTTCTATATTTCCATTTGGGCATTAGCTATATGCATAGGCCTTTTTCTTTTAAATAGAAACAGCTATAATTATAACTTGGATTCAGTTGATTCACCTTATAAATATTTTTCTGCATGTCTCATAAATACAATTTTTATTGGCTACATAATCATGTAAGAAAAATGGGGAAGAAGGAAGGAACAAATAGTAACATTACAGAAGTATACTGGAATTTGGTCCAAACTTTGCTGATATCTAGTTATTTTTAAATCTATTTAACTAGTTAATCCCTTCCAGCGAATCAGCAGCTTTAGTACACATGCATTCTGTGTTCCCACGAGGACAAACCTAAGAGTCAAGCTTTTGGCATGTCAAAATAGATTCCTCTCCAGATAGACTTGTATTCATAATCGTCACGCATTTAACTAGCTGCAAATCCAGTTTTGATATCACACATCTTCTCCATTTTATCTCAGAGAGATATTGCTTTGACTTATAGTGTACCAAACCTACCTTAAAATGTCCTTTTTGATTACTTTAGCACCTTTATTCAAACCGATGACACTTTTTTCCCCCCTTAATTACAAAAGTAATACAAACCATACAGAATGTCTTTCATGCTTAGGAAAGATTCCCCATAATATGACATTCCCCACCCCTAGCAAAGATAACCACTATTAACTGTTATTTATTTTTCTGGATTTTAATCCATGCATTGGCAAATATTATATTATTATTGTAATGTATAAACTATTATACCATTTGCTTTTTTCTCCTGGGATTATAATAATCCATTAAATCACATTTTTAATTTTATTAATCATCTCTAGGTTATGTTTATTTCTCTTAACTCTGTAAATTTTAGATATCTGTTTAGGAGAGTGAGACATGTATCTAATTTTTCTAACAACTGGCTCTTGGATTTTATTTATCAGTTCTATTTTTTCTATTTATGTTGATTAATATTTCTTTTGAAGGCATAGTTACTAATTGGCTCCTCTATATCCTTCTTATTTATTTTTTATATTTATAACTTATTATTGTGAAATAATCTGAAACTTACAGGACAGTTGCGAAAATAATACAAATCCCATACAGAGCACTCCAACACACCCCCACCCACCCCCAATACCCAGATCCACCAAGTTTAACATTTTGCTGCCTTTGCCATATCAATCGTCTATGTATCTATTAGTCTATCTATCATCTGTCCATCTATATTTTCTGAACATTTGAGAACAGGTTGCACACATCATGCACCTTAAACACATACTTCCATGTATATTGCCTAGGGACAAGGATATTCACTTGTGTAACCAACTTAAGTATAATTATCAAGTTCAAAAAACTTAAGATTGATAAAAAGCTTACATTTTGTATTCTGATTTTTTCTTATATCCCAAAAATGTCCATTTGAGCCTTTTCACCAATATTCTTAAATCCCATCTAGTCTCATGTATTGCATTTAATGGTCATTATCTCTTTAATTTCTCTCTTCGTCCTTTTTTAATTGTGGAAACATACTATAACATAAACCTTCCCATCCGAAACCCCTCCCAAGCATACCATTCCGTAGGATTAATCATATTCACAATGTTGCAGTACCCTCACCGCTATTCATTACTAGAACTTTCCCTTCATACCAAACAGAAACCCTACACTCATTTTGTCCCCACCCCTGGTAACCTGTACGCTACTCTCTGTTTCTATGAGTTTACATATTCTATGATATCTTCCTTATGTTTACCATGGGGCTTAAGTTTTTTTTTTTTTTTTTTTTTTTTTTTTTTTTTTAAAGATTTTATTTATTTATTCATTTATCCCCCCCTTGCTGCTTGTGCTCGCTGGGTCAGCTAACCACGCCGTGCGGGCGGGCTTGCCTTCACCAGGAGGCCCCGGGAATCGAACCCGAGGCCTCCCATATGGTAAACGGGAGCCCTACTGATTGAGCCACAGCTGCTTCCCTGGGGCTTAAGTTTAACATCCTAAATCTATAACAGTCGTGTTTGCTTTGATACCAACTTAACTTTAATAGTATACACTATACTCCTCTGTCTCCTCAGCTTTATGTAGTTCTCACAGATTACATATTTATACATTGTAAGTCCAAAACCATTGATTTATCATTGCATTTTATGCATTTGCCTTTTAGATCTTGTAGGAAGTAAAAAGTGGAGTTACAAATCAAAAATACAATAGTACTGGTATTTATATTTACTCATACCATTATCTTTACTGTAGATTTTTATTTCTTCATGTGACTTCAGTCAGTTGCCTATTGTCCTTTCCTTTCAACCTGTAAAACTTTCTTTAGCATTTCTTGTAGGGTCAGTCTAGTGGTGACAAACTCCCTCAGCTTTTATTTATCTGGGAATGTCTTAATTCTTCCTTCATTTTTGAAACACAGTTTTGTCAGATACAGAATTCTTTTTTTTTTTTTTTAAGATTTTATTTATTTATTCATTATCCCCCCCTTGCTGCTTGTGCTCGCTGGGTCAGCCAACCACGCCGTGCAGGCGGGCCTGCCCTCACCAGGAGGCCCCGGGAACCGAACTCGGGGCCTCCCATATGGTAAACGGGAGCCCCACTGATTGAGCCACAGCCGCTTCCCGAGATACAGAATTCTTGATTGACAGTTTTTTGCTTTCAGCACTTTAAATATGTCACCGCAGTGCCTTCCTACCTCCATGGTTTCTGATGAGAAATGGGCACTTAATCTTCCTGAGGCTCCTTGTATGTGACATTATGCTTCTCTCTTGTGGCTTTCAGAATTCTCTTTTTATCTTTGGCATTTGACAGTTTGGTTATAACATGGCATTGTGTGGGTCTTTTGGATTTATCCTGTTTGGAATTCATTAAGCATCTTGGATGTATATATTTATGTCTTTCGCTAGATTTGGGGAGTTTTCAGCCATTATTTCCTTGACTGTTCTCTCTGCCCCTTTTTCTCTTTCTTCTCCTTCTGGAACTTCCATAATGCATATATTGGTACACTTGATTGCATCCCATAGGTTCCTCAGGCTCTGTTCTTTTCTACATTCTTTCCTCCCTTTGTCTCTCAGACTAGGTGATTTCAGTTTTCTTATCTTCAGGTTCACTGGTTCTTTCTTCTGCCAGCACCAATCTGTAGTTGAACCCTCTAGGGAATCTTTTAACTTTATTTTGTACATTTAATTGAAAATATGAACAATAATTAAAAATAAAAAAACACAGTTGAATAAAAACATACATTTCTCAATTAAAGGTACTGTATAATAAATTTTTTTTTGAATCATGCAGTATGTTATACAATGTATTTGGTTCATAGTAATGCAGTCATACAGTATTTGTCCTTTTGTGTCTGGCTTGCTTCACTCAACATAATGTCCTCCAGGTTCATCCATGTTATCATACGTTTTACGATTTCATTTCTTCTTGTAGCTGCATAATATTTTCCATCTTGTGTATATACCACAGTTTATTTCTCCATTCATCAATTGATGGACACCTGGCTTGTTTCCATCTTTTGGCAATCTTGAATAATGCTGCTGTGAACATCGGTGTGCAGGTGTCTGTTCATGTCACTGCTCTCAGTTCTTCTGGGTATATACCCAGTAGTGGTTTTGCCGGCTCACATGGCAAAAATGTATATTCAACTTCTTTAGGGACTGCCAAACAGTCCTCCACAGTGGCTGTACCATCCTACATTCCCAAGAACAGTGAATATCCTATCTCTCCACATCCTTTCCAGCACTTGTGGTTTCTGTCGTTTTAATAGTGATGAGTTTAATAGATGTGAAGTGATATCTCATTGTAGTTTTGATTTGCATTTCTTTAATTGCTAGTGATGTTGAACATTTTTTTATGTGTATTTTTGCTATTTATATTTCTTCTTTGGACAAATGTCTATTCAAGTCTTTTGCCCATTTTTCAATTGGGTTGTTTGTCTTTCTATTGTTGAGTTGTAACATCTCTTTTTATATCCTGGATGTTAAACCCTTATTGGATATGTGACTTCAAAATATTTTCTCCCATTGAGTTGGCTGCTTTTTCACCCTTTTGACAAAGTCCTGTGAGGAGCAAAAGTGTTTAATTTTGAGGAGGTCCCATTTATCTATTTTCTCTTTTGTTGTGCATGCTTTGGGTGTAAGGTCTAAGAGACCACCACCTACCACAAGGTCTTTAAGATGTTACCCTACATTTTTTTCTAGTAGTTTTATGGCCCTGGCTTTTATATTTAGGTCTTTGGTCCATTTTGAGTTGATTCTAATATAGGGAGTGTGATAGGAGTTCTCTTTCATTCTTTTGGTTATAAATATCCATTCTCCCAGAACCAATTGTTGAAGAGACTGTTTTGTCCCATTAACCTGGACTTGGTAGGTTTGTCAAAAACCAGTTGACCGTGTAGGTGAGGGTTTATTTCTGGGTTCTCAATTCTATTCCACTGATCGATGTGTCTATCTTTATGTCAGTACCATGCTGTTTTGACCCCTGTAGCTTTATAATATGTTTCAAGGTCAGGCAGTGAAATTCTTCCCATATTGCTCTTATTTTTTGGAATGCTTTTGGCTATTCAGGTGTACTTTCCCTTCCAAATGAATTTGTTAATTACCTTTTTTTTTTTTTTACCAGGAGGTCCCAACAATCAAACCCAGGTCCCTCCATATGGGAGACGGATGCCCAACCATTTGAGCCACATCCATCCCCAATAATTACCTTTTCTAATTCTGTAAAGTAGGCTATTGGAATTTTGACTGGTATTGCATTGACTCTATAAATCAGTTTGGGTAAGATTGGCATCTTCCAGATATTTAGTCTTCCAATCCATGAACACAGAATGTCTTTCCCTTTGTTTAGGTCTTTTTAAATTTCTTTTGCTATTGTTTTGTAGTTTTCTGCATTTAGGTCCTGTACTTCTTTGGTTAAATTAATTCCTAGGTATTTGAGTCTTTTTGTTGCTATTGTAAATGGAATTTCCCCCTTATTTCCTCCTCAGATTGTTTGGTACTAGTGTACAAAAACATTACTGATTTTTGCATGTTGATCTTGCATCCTGCCACTTTGCTGAACTCTTTTATTAGGTCAAGTAGCTTTGTCGTGGATACTTCAGAATTTTCTAAGTACAGGATCATGTTCTTATTTTTTGATCTTCTTCATCAGTCTAGAACTTAGGGTAGTATGACAAAGTATCTCATTGCCAATTTTTTTTTTCAGTATAATTTGTGTTTACTGTAGATTTTGCTATATTTATTATTATGTTGTGTTATTAGACCCATTAGATTCTTTTTTCTTTTCTTTTTTTTTTTTTGTTTGTTTATTAGAGAAGTTATAGGTTTACAGAGAAATCATGCATAAAATACAGGGGTTCCCATATACTACCTTATTATTAACACCAGGCATTAGTGTGGTACATTTGTTGTAAGATGAAAACACATTTTTATAACTATATTATTAACTAGAGTCTGTGGTTTAACTTAAGGTTCACTGTTTGTGTAGTACAGCGCCATAAGTTTTTTTGTTTTTTTAATTTTTGTTATAGTAATATATGTACAATCTAAAATTTCCCCCTCTTAGGGAGCCCGAGTAGCTCAGTGGTTGAGCACTGGCTCCCATATACAAGGTCCCAGGTTCAATCCCCGGCCTGGGTACCTCCAAAAATTTTAAAAAAATAAAATTTCCCTCTTTTAACTACATCCAAATATATAATTCAGTGCTGTTAATTATATCTGCAATGTTGTGCTACCATCACCACCATCCATTACCAAAACTTTTCCATCATCCCAAATAGAAACTCTGAACCATTTAAGCATTAATTCCCTATTCCCTACCCTAACCAGTATTCTAGTTCCTTACTCTGTGGGTTTGCTTATTCTAATTATTTAACATCAGTGAGATCATACAATATTTGTCCTTTTGTGCCTGGCTTGTTTCACTTAATGTGATGTCTTCAAGGTTCACCTGTGTTGTTGCATGTATCAGAACTTTAGTTCCTCTTTAAGGCTGAATACTATTCCATTGTGTATGTATACCACATTTTCTTTATCCATTCTTTGATTGATATAGACACTTGAATTACTTTCATCTTTTGACAATTATGAATAATGCTGCTATGAATATTGGTATGCAAATACTCTGAATCATGGATCCACCACTTAGTAGCATTGTGATTTGAGACATATTATGTAAACTTTGTCAGAATTAAGTTCCTTGTATATAATATAGGGACTTTAATCTCAAAGTAACTGTTTATTGTAAGTTTTGTTGACGATCTTTTGTTTCTCTAGGCTGCCAAACTTTTTGATGAAGAAGGAAGGAAAAAATTCTTTACACAGGATATGAATAATATTCTTCTGGAGTAAGTGATTTTTTTCTTTGATTAAAAGATCTTAAGCATTTTTTTATTCATATCTGCCAGAGCAAGTGGCCACTCTACAGTGTGACTATTAACCTAGATTTAAATATATTTTATGTCACCCTATGTGAAAATACCTTTCTTGAGGTTCAGCATGTTTATGTTTATGATTAATTTGATATAATTTTCCATCTGTTTTCATTATTCAGACTTAGAAAAATAATTTGACTGCCATCTAATGAGGTCCATTATAATTCATAGAAATGTTTATAGCCAAATGGAAAGTATGGTTTCATGAAGAATTTATAGTTGTGGGGTGGGCTGAGACAATGTGGAGAAGTCAGAAGTTAGATTGAAAAGAAGAGACTAAAGACTGTATGGTACATAATTTTGCACTCTTAGTGTTTCATCCTTATAAAGCTGTGGGTTCAGGTTTGGCCAAATAAGCTGTACTTAAACCTATTGGCTCATTGAGTTTGACCATTGGTCACAAGAATTGAGTGTATTATTGGATGCAAGCAGAGCTGGGCAAAAAAGAAGTGATCATGGAGAAAGCAGCAAGTTTATTCCTCTCTGATAAAAGTAGTGCATGCTTACTCTTGGTGGTTCAGGAGCATCATATAGAAAGAAAGAGGAAAGGAATATTTCTAGTACTATGGTCCCTGCCTTTTAAATATATATGGAGATAGTTTCTCATGAGATATAAAGAAGGATTTGTTCTGATAGCTGTTATTATAATTAATTGTAATCTCTCAGTATCCTGAAGTACTTTCAAAATGTTTATAGTCCCCATGGACATATGAAATATATAACCCAAAATATTACTATCATGGTGGCAAAGGAGTTTCTTGTTCCTGTTCTTTATTTTAGTTAGGGATTCTTAGATTGATTCATTCTTTCTGGAAGCAAGGCAAATACTTCCTGTCTGCTCAGTCTCCTTTTATCCAGCTCCCTTTTAAACTCTGTACTCAATAAACTGTATATAATCATTTATCAGCGCTGCCCCAGATTCCATAATCAGGGATCTGACTAGCTCTTCCTTTTCTTTCCATCTTGGAACCCTAAGTTTAGTAGATCAGCTCCTTCTCCCATGACTGAGACTCTTCTTTTTGTTTTACTCTTCTGTAAGAGGGAATAACTGTTTCTCCCCTGGGGAAGTCAAAAGACCATCCTTGGGATATAGCATCTCAAGTAAGTAGAATATCAGTGTTCCAGTAACAGACTTCTCTGTTAATTCCTTCCATGTAAATCTTAAAACAAAGCCTCTGTTTTATATAACCCATGTACCTTTTATTTCACAGAGAGTGTACCTCCAGTTCCTCAGGCCCTGGTGTCCAGAGTCACATATTTTCCCTTTTTTTTTCTTTTCCCTGGCCTCTTTTTCTACTTTCCAGTTAAACATCCCTGATTTCTCTGGACTGAGTTACTCTTCTAAGGACATTTGATATATGATTATTTGGGGTAGTAATTCCCATGAAATAAACCAGATGTATTGGCTTCCATTCACCATTGCTTCCTTATGTCAGAGAGAGAAAAAAAAAAGATCAGTTTGTTGTTAATAAATAGACAACATGTTGGTTCATTTCCATCGTCCTTTATCTGAAACAGACATTGCTGATAAATCATGGCACTCATTGTGTGTGATCCCAATTTGACCTGACAGTTCTGCTCAACAAATTGTTCTGGGCAGGTACTACCAATAAATCCAGCTGAACACTCGCAATGAGATCTATCATCTCATTGTTAGATGGGTCTTTAAGAAGCTCATGAATGAGTAGTTTTTTTGAATCTCAATTTGAAGGGACTCATCAATTAATCAATCTCTCTACTATGAAATAAAGGAAACAAAGGGAGATTACTAAAGTGAAAGGATTGATCCTATACCGCACTTTTGAGGGGAGCCTTTACTTTTTGAGGAATTACTTTGCAGTCAAAAAAATCCTAACCAGTTTTTCATCCATATCTCTTAACTTATTGAACCCCAAGCCTCTTTTTATTTCTTTTCTTTTTTCTTTTTTTAATTTTTGTTTTTCTCTGTCTTAACCCCAAGACTTTTGTAGGTAACACTAGAACCAGCCCATCTGTTCTGGTTGTGTAGGGACAAGAGAGACCTCTAAGGGTAAAAAAAAAAAATCCAAGAACTCACTGATCATGTGTGAATTGATACCTAGTATAGCAGTTACTTGGAGTGGAGTGGGTTGGGGGGTTATCTTTGAAGAAATTAGCTTTTAGTTAATTTGGGATCCCAGTGCTTTACCCAAAAACATAAGACTTTGCCCCATTGCCAAAAAAATTATTACCAGGGAAGCGGCTGTGGCTCAATCAGTAGGTCTCCCGTTTACCATATGGGAGGCCCTGGGTTCGGTTCCCGGGGACTCCTGGTGAAGGCAAGCCCACCCGCACGGCGTGGTTAGCTGACCCAGCGAGCACAAGCAGCAAGGGGGGTGATAACTGAATAAATAAAAAAATAAAAAAAAATTATTACCAGATTGTTTGCAATTACATAAATTCTGCTCTTAAACTAGACTCATAGAATATTTTTCATAACATTACTGTTTATTATTTTTGTTGGTTTCCATGAAAAATAGTGTCTAGGAAATCATGGAATGATAAAATAAAAAATCACTGCCTTTACCTTCTTGCCTATGTGATACTATCTAAAGGAAACTCTATACTGTTTATTTTGTTGTTGTTGTTTTGGTCAGCATTGAGTTACAGCTACAGGAACTAGGCCCTGTCATTCGTAGTGGTGTCTATTCTCATCTCGAAGCTTTTGTGCCATGTAATAAAGAAACGCTGGTAAAACGTCTAAAGAAGTTACACCTCAATGTTCAGGTAAGAGGAACAACTATAATATCGGCATTTGGAGTTTTATAACTTATAAAGAGACTAGTTTCTGTTTGGGGTCTTTGCACAGTATTTTATAATCATATTGTATTTAGTTCTGTTGTGTGTATTTAATATATATTTATTCATTTGATAATTTTAATTATACATATTTATGTATAATTTAATAATTTAATTATTAAAGGCATGTTGGATCCCCTAAAAAATAATTACTTTTTCAACAATTGATAGGTTTAGTTGAGAAATAATGTTTTCTAAAACATAGATCCTAGGACTAGTCAAATTAATCTTATTTCCACAATTGATCAATTTTGCTCTCAGCACATGATTTAATATATTTATAATTCAATTTTCTTATTCTTGAAATGAATATATCTACCCCACACTTGCTCACACTGACAGTATGAAGACTGATGGTGAGAGTCCCAGAGTTGGATTTAAACTTAAAGAGTATTTATCCATATTATGCTTGAATCTCTTCTACTACAACCCCTCTAAGTTTGAATGCTTCCAGCAGTCAAGAACTCACTTCATTACAATACCAGGAAGTTCTTCCATGCACTGAGCCAATATGCAGGCTCTTTCCACCCTATTGGTCCTAGTTTACCTTTGGGTTCAATCCCAAATGTAATCACTTCTCTACTTCATGACTTTTCATATTTTTGAAAACATTTATTATGCCCCTACTTCACTTTATGTAAAATGATTTTCAGTGCCTTTTCTGTCCTAATTAATCTTCTTTTAATGAGCTTGTTTGTCTATATAGTTTTAAATATATACAATTAACAAGTAACAGAAAATAACTTGAATGCAGCTTAAGACAAAAAGGAAATTTTTTTCTATGCAGCCAGGAAGGGATGGGAACTGATAATTAGGATTAACTTTCTTTTCTACCTCTTTCCTTATCTCATTTTTATCCTGTTATATGCATCTGCATATAAGATTACTTTATTCCCAAGGTTTTATATTACAAAAAAACCATCCAAGAGCTCTCCCACCCCAATCCAAATTCTTGGGAGACAGAATCTGATTATACCATCATGGGTCAAACCAGTCTTTTCTGGCCAGAGGGTGGGAGTCACACAAACATGGGTATCTAAGACCCACCATGATAGGAATGGCGGAATAAGCCATGTGCTTCCCACATGGGAGGTCTGGAGTTCAATCCCTGGTACATCAAAAAAAAAAAGTAGTTGGTTTGATCTGATAAGCATAGAATCCTTTATTATAGGTATTAAACTTCTGTTAATAAAATATTTGTTTTGAATTGAGAAACTATAGTGTTTCTTAATTCACAGCAGGTTAATGAACAAATGAAATTTACTTGAGGTTTCAGATTTTGTGCCTATGCCTGGTTCATTCAGACATTGACGTTTGGTACCTACTAATGTAAGCTCAAATGACAGAAATGGGAAGTCAATAAAAAAGAACTAGAAGTGGGAAAACAACTTATTGCAGATAATAAATTATTTTCTGAGGAATGTTTCAGATTTAATGTTTGAAGTTATTTAATATCCCTACTGGTTATGAAGAAAGACATTTACCCTATCCTTGCTTTTCTTGATATAGTTTTATCACTTTTGTTTGTATTTTTTCACTTACATGTGTGTATATGCAGAAACATTATATTGTTTAGTTTTACATGTTTTTGAGCTTCATATAAATGAAATCATACTGCCTATTTTCTTCTACAACTTCCTTTTTTACACTCAAAATTATGTACCTCATATTTAACTATACTATTACATGTAGGGATCGTCTGTCCATTTTTACTGCTGTGTATAAAGGTTTCTTATATGAATATATCCCAATTTATTTACTTATTCTACTCTTGGTGGTTTTTTGGGTTGTTTCCAGGCAAAAAGTCTCAGCTGCATAATTCTTAAATAGTCATCATCCAGGGCCCATGGTACTAGATGCTCACCTTTTTTGAAATGAGATTTTATAGCAGACACTGTCATATGTGCTATAATATTTATTTTTTATTTTTTCTACTTTTTTATTTTTTAATATAATATCTATTAATAGGTACATGTGGAGTAGGTTAAATGCTTATTGGTAATACTATTTAGGTTCTCTTTTTATTAATAAATTTGTAAAACAGACTTGCTCTAATAAGATTGTTGTAGCCTAAAAATCCTCACCTTACCAAAAAAATCACATTTTAAAAACAATTGTTTCAGTAAAGAAGAGCAAGGTTAGGAACTGGAGAGTTTTATACTTAGAATTTTTCTTTCTCTATGATAGTAATAAAAGTAGGTTTTAAATAGCTACAAATATATTTTGTTATTTGCAACATGAATATAAGAAATTAGTTGATCAAAACTGTCAGAAACAAACCTGCTTGCTTTTCCTTTTGCCCTGAACCTACATGATGAATAAGTCTCCTAGTCTCCTTTTTACTTTGGCCTTAACCTTGCATCTTTGCTTGTAGCACAAATCACAATTACTAACAGTAAATGAGAAAACAGGATCCCAAGACACTGTTGGTAGTTACCTAAACCAAACTGTGTATTCTAGTGTTTTAGAGCAGTATTTCTTCTTTCAGTGTTGGTTCCCTGTCGTAATGGGAATTAACTAGTTGGAACCTGCACATTGTAAATTCTGTTCTCTATTTAATCATTGTATTATAATTGAAGTGTTCATAAAAGAAAAAAAAGAAAAGAAAAAAAGATAAAAAAATAAAATAAAATAAAATAAATAGAAGTGTCCATATAAATTGTTGGTCAAACATGGGACATTTTTAAGAATGTTAAGGAGCACTATTGATAATTATGGTGGGGCATTGGGAAAAAACTAGGATATTCCTTAGCTAACTAGAAATATGATCGTCCTGATTATATCTAGTTTGCATTATGAAAACTCAGCACTGTAGAGTATATGTCATATTTAAATATGCTAACATTTCAAATATATAATCAATATGTAAAACTTAATCTTTTGAGGATCTGCTTGCAAAATAAATTTTGTAAATATGTTTAAAAAACTTTTAGTATGTTTTCTTCTCAGGATGATCGTTTAAGGGAACCTCTGCAGAAACTGAAACTGGCTGTTAGCAATGTCATGCCTGAACAGCTATTTAAGTACCAGGAGGACTGCCAAGCTCGTAGTCAAGCTAAGTGTGTCAAGTATGTACCTCTTCTGGTTTTTTTCATTTGAGAAATACACTTAGCTGTTAGGGATTGGTCTTAAGTAGACCTCATCACCAAGATATCCAGATTCACCATGGAAATGGTATAATAAAATACTTTTTTTTTATTATTATTTTTTAACTTTATTTTGTACGTTTAATAATTGAAAACATACACAATTAAAAACTAAAAAGTAAACACAGATGAATAAATATATACATTTCTCAATTAAATGTAATGGATACATGTAAATTTT
>JAKSZT010000049.1:46874100-46921383 GCA_026826555.1 Tolypeutes matacus
TCCCCCCCCCCCCCCCCCCCCCCCCGGCTGCTCGCGCTCGCTGGGTCAGCCAACCACGCCGAACCCGGGGCCTCCCACATGGTAAACGGGAGCCCCACCAATTGAGCCACAGCCGCTTCCCTACTTCTGTGTTCTTGATTGAGCTTCCGTTTATTTAGCCCACCAAGGGGGCAGGGACTCAACCCTGCACATGCTAATGATGTGGTCAAATCAAAGCCCCGATCTTAACATAATTTAACCAAAGACACCTCAGCTGAATCTAATGCAATCAAAGGGGATCATGCCCAGAGGAACAGACCAGTTTACAAACATAATCTCTCTTTTTGGAATTCATAAATAATCTCAAACTGCCCCGGATGGGATGGGAAATTTTATGTTGTATGCATATGACCACAATTTTTTTTTTTTTTAAAGAGAGAGACTGAAGAGACCATGGCAATTAAATGCAATATGTTATCCTGGACTGAATGGAGGAGAAAATGCCCAAAAGGATACTATTGGAAAAACTGAAAAAAGTGAAAAATGGACTGTAAATGATAATTTCTGGAACCTGGTAGTTGTATGTAAGGTAGTTACATAAGTGAGTATCCTTGTTTTCAGGAAATGTAGATGGAAATGTTAAGTGTTAGACAAGCATGATGTATGCAACTGACCCTCAAATGTTAGAAAACAGGTAGAGAGATAAATAGATAGACAGATAAATAGAATGATATAACAAATGTGGCAAAATGCTAATAGTTGGTAAATATGAGTATCTAGGTGGAGAGCACATTGGGGTTCTATGTATTTTTTCTGTCTTTTTTTTGGTACCATTCCTGTAAGTTTGAAATTATCTCAAAATAAAAAGTTCAAAAAAATTTTTTTAATTAACCATTGGAAGCACCAACTCACAGGGTTGATGGGAGGATTAAATGAAACCATCTATTACAACAGATGTGATGTGCTCAGCACGATGCCAGACACAGGAGTGCCCTATAGATGGCTTTTATTAGTACTACCAGGTAGAGGAGAGCGGCAGCCACGTGCAGTGAGCATTTCACCAAGAAGTGATGGCTGTATCATTCAGTGGTCCCTTTCCTGAGCTGTGGTCCCCAGATTGGTGCAGTCTGCTTTTGTGCTGCCCTCGGGAATGCTGCTTGAAGTGGGCCTGGGCCTCTTCACTGAGAATTCTGAAAGGCAGAAACAAGCACAGCACGGTCTGAAGTACAGAGCTGGGTTCTTTCTTGCAACAGATAATAATTATAGGCTAACCACAGCGTCTAGCCCTCATTTTTTAGGTTGGACCCCGCCCCCCCAACAATCTTTATGATTTTTCCAAGATTGAAATATGCTGTAAGGAGAGGGGTGCTAAAATGGTCAAAACCCTTGGACCTAGAAGAATTTAAATCTAAGAGGGTGTCTGTAACTAATCTGGTGGTTGTTAACTTTTCTTTTTTGTACTGAACCCTTTCCTTAATGAAATCTATACAGATCCCTTATACAGAAAACGTGAAATTGGAGCTGCTATGGTTGAAGGGGGAGTGAGAAGACTCAGATCCTGCCTCTTCAGTCACCCCTTGCCTCCCTGTGCCTCCCCCATTCCCCAATTCCAGTGTAGCCCAGACATACTGCCATGAAACCCCAGGACCCCCCATAGCCCAAGTGAGAACATTGCCCATCCCTGCCCTGAGTTTTACAGACAACAGCCAGGTGGCAGCCTTCTCCCTGCAGTCCAATGGAAGTTCTGTGCCATCCAAGTCTGCGGACAAATTCTTTATAATGTACAGTTGCCCTCATCTTTCTACCTGGTGGAGAAAGACCTGTGGCTTCCTAGCAGACTACATCAGTCTCATCTCCCTTCTCCTGGAGTCATTAGGGCCACTGAGGTATGGCTGGATCTGTGGGTGGTGAGTAAGGTCATGCCCTGAGCCCCTAGAGAAAAGGGACACACAGTTTGGATTAAGGCTGTGGGACGATCTGGCCATGAGCTGGGCTGGCATTGGGGTAGCAGGGAGGAGGAGTGGCCTTGATTAGGGAATCCCTGGATTCCAGGGCTGCTCCCTTGTGAGGGATGGTGAGTAGCCCTTAGAGTCACTGTTCACGGAAGACTCCTTTCACCTGGGCAAGTCCCAGTAGTGTCTGGGGCCCTTCCAATATCTGAGACAGATCTCAGGAATTGGGCCCACCTCTCCGAGGTGGGCAGAGGGGAAGAAAGGACTTCAGCGTAGCACAGGTGGAGGCACGAGAGAGGGAGCCTTCACACAAGCAGAGCAGGACAGATGGATCAGGACCTGGGAGGGCAAGAGAGCCTAAACCTCAAACAGGCAAAGGCAGTTGGGGCAGTTCAGTCCCAAGAGCCAAGTCCAGGGCCCAAGAAACAGTTGGCTGTGAGATTGCTGAGACTTTTTGTTGTTGTTCTTTTAATTCTGAAATAATTTTATATAGGACAGTTGTAAAAATAATAAAAACCCATACAGAGAACTCCAACCTACCTCCCACCCAGATCCCCAGATGCACCAACTTTTACTATTCTGTGGCAGAGGCCTTTCTTCTGACCTTCTACCCTGGGCAGCCCAGGGCGAGCCACTGGCTGCAGCACAGGGATGGCTATCTAGCCCTGGCATCCAGCCCAGCTGGAGCAGCCTGACCTTCCTGGGAAGACCAGTCTTCTAGATCCATGTGGAACCAAAATATGGTGGGTTTGAAATGAACTCAAGCTTCTTTGTCTTCACTGAGCACCGTACAGTTGGGCCTAGAGTGGGGGTCAGCATCTTAGGAAGAGACCCCAACATCTTCCTCTCTGGTTCAGTCACCCTCTGCCCGGCCATAGGTCCTTAGAGAGGGGCTCCTGCCCAGGGCTGTGGGCTGCTTTGCCCCGGGGGGCCATTCCCGCGGTCTGTGGTCGGCCTGGCCTCCCTCTAGTTGAGTACCTCATCATCTCTGCTCCTGGCAGTTCTGAAGAAACACAGAGCCAATGGGCAGGGCAGTCTGATTTTAAACGGGCCACTTTATGTTCCTATAAGCTCATCACCAAAAAAAGAAAGGCTATCTTCCACTTCCTCCTCATAAGAGGGCAGTTAGACTTTGTGTCCTGAAAACTGTAGTATATATACCTCACCCCAGGGGAAAGTTGAGTCTTTTGTTTTTAAAAGCCTAGACTCATAATATAATAATAATACAGGAGGTTTGGGATGGGATAAGGCTCTAAGGACTGAAGCTAAAGAATAGCCTAAGAATGGAGGAGACTGGGTGGGGACAGGTGTTCCAAGTGCCAGAGAGCTACAGCCAAAGGGCCAGGGAGGTGGCAGGACCTGCAAGCCGGGAGGGGATGCTTGGATGTGTGTAGGGGCCGCCTCCAAGAGGTGTGGCTATGGAAGGGCAGCCCGCAGGGGAGGGGGATTCTGTGCCCACATGTGGAAGATGGGAGGTGTCTAACCCCCCAGGAGTGAGAGAACAGCACCTGCCTGCTACACCTGGTGACAGGCTGAAGCAGCAGCCAGATGGTGACCCTAAGCCCCAGGAACAAGTGTCCTCTTTCCAGACACTGATAAGCCCTAGTTCAATCTCCTTGAGAGAGAGGATGCTGAGATGGACTCATAGTGGAGTGCCCACACACCTAAATAAGTGAAGGCTCACTGGGCATAACATGATGTAGGAAAATAAGGAAAGATGATGTTTCTTGGATTTAAGTGTTGAGAAGCAAATTATTACTGATGACAAGACCTTTAGGAGCCCTGCCCATCTAAGGGACAAGAGTAATGTGGAAATAAAGGAAGTTGATAGGATTTAACTAACAAATAATTTCTCTACACAGCTATTATGTAAGGTGAGGGGTTGAATTTTAGAGAAAGTGAGACAGGGGCCAGTTATGGTATTCCCTGGACACAGTGGTTGACCCTGACGCCTCCACACTCCAGTCGAGGATCTAGTCTAAAAACCTAAGCAGATGGTCACTGAATCACAGATACATCAGAATACAAGACTGTTCATCTACGGCAGGGGAGGCACTGACCCCATGGCCACCACCCTTCTTCCTGCAGGTTGCTCCTTGAGCAGAAAAAGAAGGTAAGGTTAGGCAGAACAGGAGCTTGAGACATCAAGATAGATGAGGGGGCCCTTTGGTGAGGCACCCACAGGCTCCTCACCCACAGGGAAGTAGCAAACTAGGATAATCAGGCAGGATCGGCTCTACGGGGGCAGGGTGGACTCCATGGCTTTCAATGGAAGGATTTCACCACTGAGTGAGGGCTCAGCTGTCCAAATCCATGAGAGGTGGAAGGGATGGCCAGGAACCACAGGGACAAGGTAGGTTCAGAAACTTACAACTGGGCCAAACTTCAAAGTTAAGCTGCAGACTTCAGAATGTTCTAGATGAGAAATGGGGTTCAGGGTCTGGGCAGGCCAGGGAGGCAGAATGGCCATGTACTCAGGGGTTAGACACAGAAGCTGGTGAGAGCAGACTCACCAGGCACCTGCACTTCACAAGTGAAGGGCCCCTGCTATTTCCTGCTTCCCCTCCCGCACCGGTTCAGGGCCTTGGGGCGGGAGCCTGGCGGTGGTCCTCAGCACTGGCAGCGGGAGGAAAGGGCAGGCAGGAGCAGAGCACCCACGGCACAGGGGCCTGGAATGTCTGCTATCTCGATCTTGGGCAGTGCTGGAAAAACTTGCCAAGTTCTTACCTTTGGGGGACCTTTTCCTATATTCCATTCCCCACCCCACTCCCACCTTTTTTTCCCTGAGAAATGATTGCTTCGCAGTGTTTTTTTCCTTGGTTGTATAAATACCACCTTTGTTTTGAAACACATATTCTCCAGCTGTTAATATATTTGATTAGACGACAGTTTCCTACATTTACTCATGTCTTCCTGGGGGTGTATGGTAGGCCTTTAATTAGATTTTTGCAAGGCCTGACTGGATTTGGGAGATACCCTATACTTGAAGACTTCCGGGCTAACAATTCTTATTTACAATAAGTTGATTTGGCTCAGAGAAGAAGAGGGTAACTTTATCTCCAAATTTGGGGGCCTCCTTGCCGAGGTGCTCATAGGCATATGCGTCTTTGTCCTTTGCTGCTGAAGCTTCGTGGGACATGTCTAAACTAGACCAGGGATGTGAAGTGGTGGGTGCTGCTTCTCCTGGTCTAATTCCCGTTTCCACAGCTCCACTCCATTTCTCCCCATCCGTCTCCTGGGCTTCCCCGCTGCACCTATCCAGGTCTTTTTAGGGGTTGAGCCTCAGACCCAGAGAGATCAGGAAGGCAGGAGGGCCATAATCCATAGGAGGGGTAGGTCTGCCCCAACATCACTGAGCCAGAGCTGTCTGTGTATGCACATGACTTACAGCCCCACATGCGCTACATCTTACTTGAAAAGATTCTGGGGGTGGATATGCAGACTCACCTGCTGTAAAGGATATTTGTTTCGACATGCAGAGAGAAAGCAGCAGATGACTCAGGGAGATGTTTTCCTATTGTGGCATAAATTTTATACAGCTCTCCTCAGGTGAGCTTGCACGCATGCAGGTGGAACACTTCCTCAATGCCTGTTGTAGCTTTACATACAAACCTGACCAAAAGCCACCTTTTCTTTCTCCACTGGGGCCCAGCCAAGCAGCAAGTGGATCCTTGCCAGAAAGGAGTTAAACATGCCCACTCCTGGTTCTTGGCAGCCTTGTCACTCCCAACAGATGGCTGATGTCTCAGAGGGCTACAAGAGATAAGGTCAGGGAGGTGTGGTATTGCTGGTAAAAAATAGAGGCACTTAAAAGCTAGGCCATCTGTCCAGTAGCTGAGTCAATACTTCCACTTCTGTCCCAACCCAGATCAACCAGAGGATGAAACCTCTGGGGAGCCAAGAGGACTAGAGGGAGCATGATGCAGTAAAAGGGGAAAAATGATATGTTTGGGAATCAGAGAGAGATGATGGCATCTTAGTTTTCTCACTTAGGAGACATGTGACCCTGGGCAACTTCCTCAACATCTGTGAATCTCAGTTTCCTCACCTGTGATGTAGGGATTTTAGTGCCTTCTTCACAGAGTTATTACCAAGAGTAAAGGGATGTAACAATCAAAGGCAATTGTGAACCTCGATTAGATCCCGGTTTGAAAAACCTTGGGGTAACTGGGGAATTTAAATATGGTCTCTATGATCTCTAATCTCTAACATGGAGCTAATTAATGTTCATTTCTTTGCTGCAATAATAGTATTGTACTTCTGTAGAATACATGCATTTTTAGAAGATGCAGGCTGAAATATTTAAGAGTGAGTTTCATGAGGTCTGCAGTTCAACTCTCAAATGATTCAACAACAACAAAACGTATGTCTGCGTGGAGATAGAGAGAGATAAAGCAAATATGGTGAAATGTTAACTGTTGAATTCAGATGGAAGGAATGCAAATGTGCATTGTTTAATCTTTCAAAATTTCCTAAGGTTTAAAATTTGTCAAATGAAAACTCGGAGAGGGGTAGAGTAAATGAGATAAGATATGTAAAGTACCCTGCATAATGCCCTGTTGGGCATTATTTATTTAATGAATATTCTTTAAGCCCCTGGGGGTGACATCAACCAAGAACTGGGGGTGGGCTGCCAGACACTGTTCTGGGGATGCAGCAATGACGTCTAGAGGGACGGAGACAAACATTAAAAAACAAAACAAACGTGTGAACAAATTGACCTTGGATCGTGCTGGGTGCAATGAAGATAATAAGCAGGTGACAGACTAAGAAGCCAGGCAGGCAGGAGTGCCACACAGGACTGGGTGCCCTCAGAGCCTCTGAGCAGGTGGAATGTGAGCTAAGGCTGGGCCATGCCAGGGAGCTGGCCGAGCAGAATGCCCTCTCCACCCCTCATCTGTGGGTCCAGGAGGCCTAGAAGGGGCTAGGATGCCACAGGGGTGACATCAGTCAAGAACCAGGATGGACATGTCTGTCTTCCCTCCAGGAGCAAACAGCCATGGTTTACCTTAAGCTCTTATAACTCTTCAGCCCTGTTCAGACAGGCCAGATACTACCAGCCTCCCTGGACTACTGAACTCAATGGTGCCGTGGCAGGAGGGGGTGACCAGGGTTCTCACCATGGCACATCCTGGAACCAGCCAGTGATCTGGAGTTGGCATTCAAGTGCATCTCAGTGTTTCTTAACACAGGCTCTTAGACTGTCATAGATGCTTCTTGGTACAGGGAACAAATGAAAAGATGTTCAATCTCATTCATAATTAAAGAAATGCAAGTTGAAATTCAATATTTTTGCCTATCAGATTGGTAAAGACCAAGAAGATTGATAATACTGAATGTTGGCGAGGCTGTGAGGTACAGTTCTCTCATCTGTTGTTTGTTCAGCCTTTTGGGCCTATTTGGGTAATTTGACATAATCCATCAAATATGAATCTGTGACCAGTCTTTGGCCCAGCAATTCTACTTTAATGAATCTATTCTAAAGAAATTATCAGAAAAAAAAAAAAAAAAAAAAAAGAAAGAAATTATCAGAGATGTGATTTTTAAAATGATGTACAAAGATGGTCACTGAATTATAACTGTAGCATTTGCAGCTTTGCAATGATTATATGATCTAAATGGAAGCAACTCAAATGCAAACCAGAGAGAGACTGCTTAAATAATATATATGCATCATTTAGTATGAGTAAATTTTGTGAAATAAAGATATTTGGGGTTGGATGTGGCTCAACTGGTTGGGCGTCCGTCTCCCATATGGAGGGACCCGGGTTCGATCCCCCGGACCTCCCGGTAAAAAAAAAAAAAAAAAAAAAAAAAGATATTTGTGTATATATAACAATATAGGTCAGTGATGCATAGAAAAAAAGTCAGAAGACTGTATACCAAAATGTTAAAAATGGCATCTCTGAGGCATGGGATGCTGGGGGCTATCACCTTCTACAGTACGTAATCTTATAATGGTTTTTATCAGAAGCATGTATCGCTGTTACAAGCAGAAAAAATAAAAGGATTTTAAAGGAAAGGAAATTGAGAAAAGAGGGGAGGGAGAAGGAAGGAAGGAAGGGAGGGAGGGAGGGGAATCTGCAGTGGGTATTTGTCCTTCTTTTTGGCCAGCAGCATCGGAACCGCTTGAAACCTTTGGGGAATTCCCCTATCAGATGGCCTTGGTGGGAGGAAGAGCCCACTTCCCACCACAGAAGTTGTAAATGACCTCTGGTGGGGGCTGCCACAGCTCTGCCACGCATGGTGCAATGGAGGCTGCACCAAAGCCTGGCCCTCCCTGAGGGAGCCTGAGGCGGTCCGGCACTTGGACTTGGTTTACTGCCACTTACAATCAGAGTTGTACATGACATAGGAAGTTTTAAGTCAAAAAGGCAGGGGTGAGGGGGTGGACATGGGAAGGATACTCCAGTACCTCATGAAATCCACAGAATTGAACAAAAGAGCCTTAGGCAGGGTTGAAACCAGAGAGACTCTGAGGACCTCAGGAGGAGTTTGTGAACCTCCTCTCTAGAGAGCAGTCCCTTTTGGGAAAGCTGACATCTCCCAGCTCCGGGTCTCTCAGATCAAGTGCCAAATTCCTCCGAAGGAGAATCTGACTGGCCCAGCTGAGTCAGCAACAGTGAAGGCACCCAATACAGAGGCACCCAATACAAACACGCTGCTGTGGAAACCACCCACATCTGGAGAGTCATGCCCAGGGGAGCAGCCGAAGAGGTAAAAGTCAAGCTCAGCCCTGGGCTGCATGGAGAGAGGGCTTTGAGAGCCACTGACATGGGGGTGAATAAGAAGCCTCTGGGAGAAGATGTAGGCTGAAAAGACAAGGCCTCGGGCAGAACCCCAGCATTTAAGGTTTTGATGAAGGAGAAGAAACTGGCAAAGCAGACTTAAGAAGGAGCAGCCAGAGAGGTAAAAGGAAAACCAGGAGAGTGTAGTCTCAGGAAAGTCACAGGTGAATGTGCTTTGAGGAGGAGGAAACTCTACAATGTCAAAAGCTTCTGAAAGATACTGAAAGTAAGCCCTGAAGAGTGTCTGCTGGATTTGGTGGCATGGTGGCCATTACTGGCCTGGGCAAGTAAAAAGTGGGCAGACTAGTGGAGGAAGAGACAGACTGTAGTGATTTTAAGGAGTGCCTGGGATGTGATAAAAGAGAGATAGGGAATGGGGACAATCTTGTTAAAGAAGATTGACTGCGATGGGGAGGAAATTGATAAGGTGTTAGCCGGAAGAGGGTAAAGGGTCCAAGGAGAAGCTTAAAAACTCTAACCTGAAGATGGAAGCAACTCAAATCCCCATCAACTGATGAATGGATAAACAAAAGGTGCTATATACATACGATGGAACATTATTGAGCTGTGAAAAGGAACAAAGTTCTGACGACATCATGTTGAGTGAAATAAGCCAGATACAAAAGGACAATTATTGTATGGCTTTCCTGATACGAAATAATTAGAATAAGCAAACTCAGAGTCAGAATCCAGAATACAGGTGGGGATGGAGTGGGGGTAGGAAATGGGAAGTTAATACTTAAATTGTACAGTTTCAATTTGGGTTGATTGTAAAGTTTTTGTAATGGATGGTGGTGATGGTAGCGCAATACTGTGAATGTAAATAGCACCATTGAATTATATATCTGAATGTGGTTAAAAGGGGAAATTTTAGATTTTATACACGTTCCTAGAATAAATTTTTTAAAAATAGGACTGTACACTGATGATGTTCTTTCATAATCTGTAACAAATGTTCCACAACAATGTAAGGTGTTGGTGCAGGGGTAATGTATGGAAATTCTGTACATTATGCATGATTGCTTTGTTTTTTTTTTGGTTTTTTTTTGTTTTTTTTTTTAAAGATTTTATTTATTTATTCATTTATCCCCCCCTTGCTGCTTGTGCTCGCTGGGTCAGCTAACCACGCCGTGCGGGCGGGCTCGCCCTCACCAGGAGGCCCCGGGAACCGAACCCGGGGCCTCCCATATGGTAAACGGGAGCCCCACTGATTGAGCCACAGCCGCTTCCCTGCATGATTGCTTTGTAAACTCACAAGTTCTTTAATAAAATTTAGCCTTTCTAAATCTAAGGGAGAATAAATAGAATTACCAAAAAGAAAAAAAAAAAAAAAAAAAGGAAGGAACATCTCTAAAAAACAAATAGGACTGTACAACACAGTGAACCCTAACAAAAACCATGGACTATAGTAAATAGTACAATTATAATAATATTCTTTCATCAATTGTAACAAAGGTACTGCACCAATGCAAAATGTTAATAATGGGGGTGGGTATATGGAAACTCTGTATTTTCTGCATGATTTTTCTATAAACTTACAACTTCCCTTAAAAAAATCATTTTAAAAACTTAAGCATGTTTAGTGATGTGGGAAAGGAACCAGGAGAAGGGGAGAAATTAAAGATCTATAAGGAAAGAGGAGATCATCAGCAGTTAAGGTCCCAAGAATAAGCCAAGGCTGTATATCCACAGTGCCAGGCAAGTAATAGGTGCTCAATAAATACCTGTAAGAATATGCTGTATGCAGAAAACAGGTGGAGGGATTGGTCAGGGCCACTTTTTTTTTTTTCACTTGCTACTATCCCTTTATACTTTTTAAGAAATCAGTTTTATTGGTACATATTAAAGCATAAATCCACCCAAAGTGTACAATCAATGGTATTCAGTATAATCACATAGTTTAAACAGTTATATATGCAATATCACCCATATTCGTATTTCACATGAGGTTTCACTATGTTATACATCCCATGTTACAGTTTTTAGCTTTCCTTCTAGTAATATACATATCCTTAGACTTTCCTTTTCAACCACTGTCATACCCATATAATAGCTCTGCTAGTCACAAACACCATGGTGTATTCTCACTTTTTCCATTCATTTCCAAAGATTTACAAACAACCTTTTAACCAATTCTGCACAGCTTAACCTTCAACTTTCCATTCCTTATCCTTATTTTATGTTCTGGTGACCTATATTCTAATTATTAATTCCATGAGTTTACATAAACATCTACTTCATAATAGTGCAATCATACAGTATTTGCTCTTTCGTGTCTGGCTTGCTTCACTCAACATAATGTCTTCCAGGTTCATCCATGTTGTTATATGCTTCACGACTTCATTTCTTCTTGTAGCTGCATAATATTCCATTGTGTGTATACACCACAATTTATTTATCCATTCATTGGTTGAAGGACACCTGGGTCTTTTCCAACTTTTGGCAATCGTGAATAACATAGGGCCACTTTGAGTCCACTCCAACTTCCTCTGTCCACTCTCTTTGCACATGGCCCAATATTGCTGACAATGTTGTCCCCCTCACTAACTCTTCACAGTTACTACGCCCCACAGTTAGAATTCAAGACAGAATTTAGTGAACTCTGCCAGTCTGTGGATGCCACTGGGTCACCTCTGAGTTGAGAGCCCAGCTCAGGTCAGTGATGATGGCCAGGGGAACCAGGCCTTGGGGTACCCCAGAGGGTCGAGGGGGTATGCCTGAGAGTGACACATCTTTTGCTTCCCACACTGACTTTCTCTGACCTGAAATACCTGGAAGGCAAGGGGCCTTGGTTTTTACAAACTATTTGATAATCATCCTCCCAGGAGAAGATATTGAAGCAAGAAAGCACAGTCAGGTATGCTTCTCTCTGGGCTCTGGACCACACTGAAGATGGACAAGTGACCAGTCTCAGCAGGGATAGTGGTTGCCTCCATGAGGTGAAACAGAGGAGGGAGGAAAGGGAGGAACTTTTCCTTCATATTTTATATACTTTTGAATTGTTTTAACGTTTACAGGGAACTTTATTAGCCTTAAAAAGAATTAATCTCGACATACAACATTCCATCTTTTTAAAAATTGAATTTTCATTTAAGAATATACATAAATACACTGTCTGTATGGAATGTGGAAACATTACAGATAAGGATAAAGTCTCCTAGATCACTTCCTCTCCCTCTCCCTCTCCCCTCCCCTCCCCCCCCCAATTCACAGAGGAATGCACTATTATCAGTTTGATGTATCATTCCACATCTTTTTCTGTGCATTCTCATGAATATATATGCTCCCACATAAAATTTATAGTCTGGCTTTTTTAAGTGATTAAACATAAATTGATTTTATATAGCATGTTTCTTTCTGTTGGATTTCTTTCTCTCAATTGCTTATTATCAAGGAGCATCCCTTCCAGTAATTTAATCCTCCACTTAAATTTCTTCCCCTACACATTCTCCTTCCTCTTGCCACCCCTAAGTGTCACAAGCTCCTGGTCTTTCCTAATGTTGTGCCTCAGACCATTCCAGAAGTCCCTGGGCTAGAGTCACCAGATTTAGCAAAACTATAGGAAGGAAGATGCATAAACTCATGGACTTAAACTATAAAGTATAGGTTACTAGGAGATAGAATGTGGGTTGAGAAGAGGGAGCTGATGCTGAATGTATGTAAACTTTTTAATAAGGTTGATTGTAAATGTGTAAAAATAGAGTTGATTGTAACACATTATAGTGAGTGTGACTAACATTCACTATATAGTGACTATGATCTTGGTGGTAGATGAGGATTGTGGTTAATAATATGAATACAAGAATGTTCCTCTATTACAAAGTGTGAAGAATGTGTTGATACATGGGTAAAATAGAGCCAATGTAACTTACAGATTATAGTTAACAGCAATATTGTAATATTTTTGTAGCAAAGGCAAAGAAGGTACTATATCAATGCTTAAGGTAAAAAAAACAATATGGGACTTAGTTTTTCTGACATGTGAATATAATTAAGCTTTTTCTTTCTTTTTTTTTTTTTTTTTTTCATTTTCTTCATTACAAGGAAACCATGGTCATGTCATTTAACCAATCTGTGCTCATTTTTTCATCTTTTGGGACACTGGAGAAACAATTGAGTTTGTTTTTAGAATTAAATAAGATAAATGTGACTGGACAGGATTTTTAAAAGTAATGCTTCCATAATTTGTTAAGCTGTCTTTTGCCTGTTATTTAATTTTTTTGAAGTTGAAATAAAGTTTTAAAAATATATAGTGGTGGGGTATATGGGAATCCCCTATACTTTCTATGTGACTTTTCTGTAACCTAAAGCTTCTTTGAAAATAAAGTTAAAAAAAAAAAAAAAAAAAAGACACTGGGGGAACATACAGAAGAAATTTTCACTGTACATAAAAGATAACAGATCTTACAGGGATGAAAGTTACAACACAAAAATTTTTTTATTTTGTATTTTTATTATTTTTATTTTATTTTATTTGGCTTTGTTTTTGGGGAGGTTTTGGATTGCAGAAGAGTCACAAACAATTGTGGCAGGGCAGAGTCCTTGGTGCAGGGTGTTGGTGGGGGGGGGGGAATGTGTTCATATGATCATGGGGTGTTGTCTTGGTGGGTGGAGACCACACAATAACTGAAAGAATATTGAATTCCCATCCTGGGGAGTCCTGCTACATTCTCTAATAGAGTGGCAAGAATCCCTAGAGTACATGGGCAGTGCCTAGTGAAGAAGGACAGACCAATATGCCAACGCTTGATATTGGTGCTTGTACTTATGAACCTCATTCTTGTGAAACTGAAACTTAGCCTAGTATTATATATTGCCTAATAGTTACCTCCTGAGAGCCTCCTTCTTGCTCAAATGTGGCCTCTCTATAAGCCAAACTCAGCATATAAACATACTACCTTCCCCCTGGCATGGGACATGACTCCTGGGGATAAGCCTCCCTGGCACCAAGGGATTATTACCAGGTACCAACTAATGATGCATTTGGAAAAAGGCCTTGACCAAAAGGGGGAAATATTCAATACAAATGAGTGTTCATGGCTAAGAGATTTCAAAGTGAGCTGGGAGGTCATTCCAGAGTTTAAGCTTATGCACATCTTAGGGGGATCTCAGTGACTGTTGCAGTAAATCATGCCTCAAGCAGGGAGGCTCCTGAGGGCTCTAGAGACAGCTGAACACTATAGGCAGGCCAGACAACACCAGGAATTCAGCACCCTGTCAGTGGGCCTTACCTTAGAATATATGATAACCTCTCCTCCCAATATATTGGAGTTGGACTCATTTATAGTTTTCCTACCCATGGTTCTTATGCCCCTTTTATTTCAACCTATAATTAACACTATAACCATTATGTGTCCCAGAGATTTAAATCTTCTGGTTGTTCATATGCCAGTTGAGCCCTGAATCTCAGCAGAGTTGCAGCCAACACCTACTCTCTAGTTCATTGGACTCGCCTAGGACAACTAACAAAAAGATGATCATGGACAATGCCCATATATATTAAAATATATATACAGGAAGTAGGTTAATTTTGAATTAATGGATAAAAGTAAACAAATAAATAAAAATAACAGGGTGGGTTGGAGGAAAAATACACCAAATGTAAGATATGGACTATAGTTGTATTATTTTGACAATATTCTTTCATAATTTGTAGCCAATGTTTCACAACAATGCAAGGTGTTGGTGTGGGGTGATGTATGGGATCCCTGTATGATGTTATGCACGTTGATAACTTTTACTATATACTTATTGTTTATGTATGTTCATGTATGAATGATATACTTCAATAAATTTTTTTAAAAATTAAAAAAAAAAAAGCAATAATGCTGGAAAATCTAGATATCCACATGCAAAAGAATGAGAGTGGACCCCTACTTCACACCATATACAAAAATTAACCCGAAATGGATCAAAGACCAAAGTATAAGAACTAAAACTGTTAAAATCCTAGAAGAAGTCCTAGGGGAACATCTAAAAGACCTTGTTTTTTGTTTTTGTTTTGTTTTTTAAGATTTATTTATTTACTTTATCCATTTAAACCGCCCCCCTTCCCCATTTGCTGTTTTGTGTCCATTCACTGGGCAATTCTCTGTGTCTGTTTCCTGCCATCTCTTCTCATCCTCCTCCTCCAGTCTTCACCAGGATTCGATCCTGGAGACCTCCGATATAGGAGAGAGGTGTTCTGCCACCTGCACCACCTCGACTCCTGGTTTTCAGAGCTTTCGGAGCATCTTGTCTTGTCTCTCCCCTGCATCTCTCTCCTGTTATGTCATCATCTTGCTGCATGGCTTCTGGGGCCTGGCGGCTCACTGGCACACAGAGCCTGGCAGCCCATGTGCCTTCTATATATATTTTTTTTATTTTACCGGGAGGTCCCGGGGAGTGAACCCAGGTCCCTCCATATGGCAGACGGACGCCCAACCAGTTGAGCCACATCCGCCCCCAGACCTTGTATTAAGCAATGGTTTCTAAGACTTTACTCCAAAAGCATGAGCAACAAAAGAAGAATAGATAAATGGGACTTCATCAAAATTAAAAACTTTGTGCATCGAAGGACTTTATCATGAAAGTAAAAAGACAACCTATAGAATGGGAGAAAATATTTGGAAATCATATATCTGATAAAGGTTTAATAATCCAAATATATAAAGAACTCCTACAACTCAACAACAAAAAAGACAAACAACCCAATTTAAAAATGGACAAAGGATTTGAATAGACAAAAAAAAAAAAAAAGATACACAAATGGCCAATAAGCACATGAAAAGATGCTCAACATCATTAGCCATTAGGGAAATTCAAATTAATTTTACACCCACTAGAATGGCTACTAGTAAAAAAATTAATGTGTTGGAGAGGATGCAGAAAAATAGGAACACTCATACATTGTTGGTAGGAATGTAAAACTAATGCAGCCACCATGGAAAACACTTTGTTGCTTCCTCAGAAAATTAAATACAGACTTACCATATGACCTAGCAATCCCACTTCTAGGTATAGATGCAAAAGGACTGAAAGCAGGGACTCAAACAGATAGTTGCATACCAATGTGGCATTATTCACAATTGCCAAAAGATAGAAGCAACCACATGTTTATGCACAGATGAATGGATAAACAAAAGGTGGATACTCATACAAGGGAATATTAGGCAGCCATAAAAAGGAATGAAGTTCTGATATATGCTACCACATGGATGAACCTTGAAGGCATCATGTTGATTGAAATAAGCCAGACAAAAAAGAACAAATATTGTACAAGTGCACTGATATGAAATAATTAGAATATGCAAATTAGTAGAATCAGAAATTAGAATGCAAGTCACCAAGGGCAGGGATCAGGTGGGGAATGAGGAGTTAATATTTAATTGGTACAGACTTTCTGCTTGAGGTGATAGGGACGTTTTGGTAATGGTTGGTGGTGATGGTAGCACAACATTGGGAATATAATTAACAATGAATTGTATACCTGAAAGTGGTTAAAATGGGAAATTTTAAGTTGTATATATATTGCCAGATTAACAATAAAAAAAGATCCATAGAACTGTATAATACAAACAGTGAACCCTAATGGAAATTCTAGACTATAGTTAATAATACAATTAAAATAATATTGTTTGACTAGTTGTAACTAAGGTCCCACACTAATGCAAAGTGTTAATAATATAGAAACTGTGTGTGAAGGGGTATGGGAACTCTGTACTTTCTGCACAATTTTTCTGTAAACTTATAACTGCTATGATGAAAAAAAATATTTTTAACTATTTATTTATCTGAAATTCAGATTTAACTGAGTGGCCTGTATTTTATCTGCCAAGCCCACCCTGGGCACTTCTTAAAAATACAGGATTTCAAGGCAGCCTTCCTATAACATCAGCAGGAAAATAGTCTTCAGAGTGAGGACAACGTCAATTCCAGGGGTGGGTACAAAGGATCGTCTGCAAGCCAGGAAAATAAGCAAGGGCACTGCTGGGATCTGGCAGAGGTGAGTTTGAACCCATTTGTGGGAGAAAGTTTGCCTCCCTGGCTTTGTCAGCTCTTGCACTTGGCTCTTTGACAGAGCTGGGTCTCCTTTTCAAGACAGTAGCTTGAGAACAAGCCGCAGTAGCCAT
This sequence comes from Tolypeutes matacus, assembly GCA_026826555.1. Lineage (NCBI taxonomy): Eukaryota > Metazoa > Chordata > Mammalia > Cingulata > Chlamyphoridae > Tolypeutes > Tolypeutes matacus. Next base: position 46,890,931 of record JAKSZT010000049.1, read on the forward strand.
GCCACCCTCTTAAGAAAAGTCTGAGGATTCAGGCTAGAAGAGTAACAATACAAGCACTAACAATTGGGACTAAAAATCAAAGACTGGGAAATGCTTTCCAGATAGCCTTTGTCTGTGTCCACAGGCCTGGACAGTGGAGCAAGAGGCCTATAGGACAGCAGAGGACCTCCTCCAGGATCCAAGCTCTGAGACCTCTTTGTAAATAGCAGTTCTGTTTTTTTGTTGTAAAAGTAGAACATAGCCATAAAACATAATTTGGTAAGTACAGAAAAGTAGAAGGAAGCAGAGTCATAGTCTCACTACCTGGGAAGTTGGGAACAGCTGGCTTAAGGGGACATGAGGTCAAAGCCCAACTGTCCCCAGCCACCTGGGGCTCACAATTCGCACCCAGAATGATGAGGCTTCTAATCAGTTTACAGGAAAAACTGAGCCCTGTCTTTTGCCTCGTGCAGGAGCCTTTTCCCTGGCCAGGCAGCAGAGGCCCTACCTGCTCTGCCAGTAGCAAAGACCATGCCCATGTTGAAAAGAGTATACTCACAGGCTGCAAGAGCCCCAGACCCCCAGACCTGGGCACAACTAGGACTGCAAGGTACCTGGTGTGGGGGAAGGCTGTGGTAGACAAACTCTGGCCAGCTGTGGTGGCCTGGTGACCCCTCTTCACCATCCCAGAGGCTCCCCTTCCTTCAGCCCTCCAGAGCAGCCTGACATCTGGCATTTGATTGGTGCTGAATTGTTATGTGCCTGCTACCATTTGTTTAGTTAACACATTTACTGAATCCCTAAGGGGTGCCAAGTCCTGTGTTAGGCTCTGCTCCCCAACTTGAACCTAAATGATCCACCCTTTTGCAGCCTTGGGGATGGGGCCTGGTGGGATTGGGTAATGTGTAAATCTAAATTAGTTGAAAAGTTTTCCTGTCTTCCCAGATTGGCTTCAAAGGGAAACCAGGGCAGGAATGAGGAAACAGTTAGTGAAAGCTCTCATTAAGTGTCCGGTACTTTCACAGATGTTAATTTTTCCACTGAATCCCCCAATAAAGACTGAAGTAAAAATACAAGAGGATTTTTAAAATACCCCCCCCAAAATACAAGAGGATCTCCTTCCCCTAGGAGATTCAGTATGTCTGGGTGGAGCCCGGCCAGAAATCTATATTTTTTAAAGTGTATTCAGCTCATCTGCCAAGATTAGGAACCACACCTGACTGGTCTTAAAAATAAACACATTTTATGCTTACTCATTCTTCATCCTTTACTAGGTTAGCCAATAAGGTCTCCAGACTGCTCATTCCTGGGACTTGTGCTGTGGGGGAATCCTCTCAAGTGTGGTGCTCCTCCCCCTACTACACTGGCGGGACGACCAGCTCTGGTACTTTTCCTTAGGCCACCCGCCCTATTCCCTCTGGACCCACGGATTTTTCTGCGATCCCCAGGTTCGACAGGGGCAAATGGGTGGGGCCAGGGCCACAAAAGAAGTAGGAGTCAGGCCGGACTCCGGATTCCCTCTTACAGGCTTCTGCTCCCAGCTCTGCCTTTTTCCTGAGAGCTGCCACCCACCCGGTAACCCTTCCGCCCCTCCCGCTTCCCTGGGCCAGGTGAGGGTGAGGCCGAATGCTGTGAGGGGGCGTGGCCAACAGATCCTAGCCACAGCCAATCGCAGCAGGGTTCTTGGGTGGGGGGTGGGCGCGAAGGAGAGGGGCGTGGCTTGATAACTTCAGCTACTCGGACAGACCAATCGCGACCCTGGAGGACGAAGCTGCGCCCTGCCGGGGTCGGGTGAGCCCCGCATCTACCCACTGCTCAGCGAGTGTGATGGAGTCGGCCCCGGCAGCATCGGGAGGCGGCCAAGCAGGGGCCGAGTTCCCCGTGGAGCCATTGGAAAGCCGGATCCCAGGGCAGGGGCAGCCGCAGGTCCCCGCGGAGGAGACGCGACGGCCCGAGAGTCCCGAAAGCAGCCCGAGTCTGGCCCGGGCCGCGAAGGAGGCCGCGGGCGCGGACCGGGTCCTCGCGGACGAGAAGCAGCTGCCCCCGGCACGCCTCGCGCTCCTGCGGGTGCCGCCGCCCAACCTGGGCTACGGCGCCTTCCGCCGCCAGGGGTCCTCCAGCCCCGAGCCGCTGTGGCCTGGCCCCGCTGCGGCCGAGCAGCCCCGGGACGGCGAGGCGTCGGGGGCCGAGCTGGTGCCCGCGGCAGCGGCCGACGAGCCGGCAGCAGGCACCTGGGCGCCGATGGAACTGCAGGTGGACGTGCGCGTGAAGCCCGTGGGCGCGGCCGGCGGTAGCCGCTCGCCCTCGCCCGCGCCCTCCACGCGATTCCTCACCGTGCGGGTGCCGGAGTCCCCAGCTTCCTCCCGCCACGCCTCCTCCTCGCACCCGCTCCTGGCGCTGGCTCCGTCCCCGGGCAGCACGTGGGGCCGCGACGCGCCCTACGCCGCGGCCTGGGCCGAGCGCAGCAGCGACGCCGAGGGCGGGGCCGGCCCCGCGGAGGGGCGCGCGGGCTCCCCCGGCTCCCCCGGCTCCCCGGCGCGACGCTGCCGCTGCCAGGAAATGGGGTTGGAGAAGGAGGGCGCCGCGCTGCTGCCCCGCGCGGACACCGACGGCGAGAGGAAGCTGCCCCGGGCGGTAGAGCTCATAGGTGAGTGAAGCCCGCGCCGGGGCCCGCGCTGCCCTGAGGCTCCTCGCTCACACCTGGCCTCCCAGGCGGTGCAAGCGGTAACACGCCGGCCCCCGTGATTCAGATTGTTTGCGGGATAAGAGAAAAAAAGCCCACCGCCCCCATTTTCAAAGAGCGTGCACCTTCCGTCTGGCTGTTCCCAGCGCCTCTGAGAAGTAGAGGGCAGGAATTCCAGCCGAGATGGAGTCAGTCAGCATCGCGTGACGGTGGGCCAGCGCCCGGGCGGGAACGCAGCCCTCGCTACCCAGCGCTTCAGGCCGGCGGGGACGGCGTCTTCCGCCAGAGCGCTCGCAGGCTCCTTCTTTTTCTCCACTGAACGGAGGAGCACTTGGCCCCAAACACGCATCCATTCAGAAACTGTGTAAGGACGATGGGCCACACAGTGCTAGTGTGTGTGTGTTTGGGGAAATATGGAAGACGAAAGAGTCTGAAAAAGATGTAAACGCTCTTGAACAAGGAACCAGGAGGGAGTGGTTGGTCAACTTGGGAGCATGGGAAAGCTTCCTAGAGCTAAGCAAAGGTGAGTAGCCGTGCAGGGTGGTAGAGACCCCTTCTAGGTGGAGAGAGGGGGGCGGGGTGGGGGGACGGGGGACAGGAACAGAGGCCAGGAGGGGCGAGAGCCCTGCCCAGCAGGCAAACTGTCAAAAGCTAGGTTCATTGAGAGGTAGGACAGGCCAGCTAGGCCAGCACCAAATCCCAAGGGCCTCTGTGCTAGGGTTTTTCAGACCTGAGTGGAGTTCAGGGGCCCTAATCACTCAGGAACTTTTGTAGATTTTGGTGTGGAAACATGGTTTTTTAATTGCTGATGTAGCAAATTATCACAAACTCTTAGTGACTTAAAATTACACAATGTATTATCTTATAGTTCTGTGGGTGAGAAGTCTGACACAAGTCTCAGAGGGCTAAAATCAAGTTGTTGGCAGGACTGTGTTCCTTTCTGGAGGCTCTCAGGGAAAATCTGTATCTCTGCCTTCTCTGGGTTCTAGAGGCAATGACATTCCTTAGCTCATAGCCCCCTTGTTCTGCCTTCACAGCCAGCAATGCCCAGCTGAGTCCCTCTGCTCTCCTGCCTCCTCCTTTCACTCATTAAGGGGCCTTGTGATTACCTAGTGCCCAGCCAGATGATCCAGGGCAACCTCCCCATCTTAAGGTCAATTGATTAGCAACCTTAATTGCCCTTTGCCATGTAACCTAACATATTCACAGGTTATAGGAATTAGGATATGGACATCTTTGGGGGTGGGTGGGAGGGGAATGGTGGCATTATTCTGCCTTCCACAATACATCTATAGCTTTTTTTCCCCATCAGATTCTTAAAAAATAAGGAAGTGAGGAGCCAGTGGGGAGGTGACATGGCTGGTTTATTATTTTAGAAAGTGCTGTCTGACAGTATTGTGGAAGAAAGATGAGACAGACATAAGACTGAAGGAGGGGAGACCAGCAGTAGTTCAAGCAAGAAAAGATGAAGGCCTGATCTATGGCAGAGGTAGGAGGGAGGGTTCAAGAGGTGGAATTAGTAGGCTGGGTCACTGAAGAGATGAAGGTGAGCCAAAGGGGAGTGTGGGGGTGATTCCCATGTGTCTGGCTTGAGCAGCTGGATGATGGGTTGTGGTATCATTCCAAGATGGAGAATGTGGCAAGAAGAGGTTTGGGAGAAATGAGCAAAAAAGGCCTTGGGGAGTTAGAGGGAGAGATGTCATTTAAAGAAGAGGAAAAGGAGCTAACCACAAAGACTGGGAAAGGAAAATGTGGGTGGTAGGAGGAGAATCAGGAGGCCAAGAAGCAGAAGAGGGAGAGTTTCTAGACTAATGTGTCGATAGTGAAATGTTTGAGGTTTCGGGTGAGATGCAGACTTTGGGGTTGGGTTATTAGGGATTTTACTACATTGAAGTGGTGCTCTGGCCAGGGTGTGAAGAATAGTGGGTGAAAGAGGGAGATTTAAGACAGGAAATACTGCAAGGTGGATGCCGATGCTCGGTACTTTGGTTCTGCTTACTGGGACATGTGGGATTAAAGAACCTGGGTTTCCTAGAAGAGGGCTGAGGCTTGATCTGAGGGATGCTGCTTGGACAAGGAATTCTGCTGAATGGTTTCTGCCTGTGGTGGCCTTCACCATCTAGGTCAGGCAAGGTTTGATGCTGGTTACCACATGATAATGCCATAACCTAGCAGCTTTCCAGTCCCCTCCTCATGAACCTAAGAGGGAAGAAGTGTGAAGAGGATTGGGAATATAGCTGCTTTGTCTTTTCTCTGGTACCCAAAGGAGTTCCAGTTGTAAATTGAGGGACCAGGACTCAAAGAAAGTTCCTTATGGCTGCAATAAGCCAGCACCATGTTGCACAGCAACAGACAGCAAACAGGAGACCAGTTGGTTTGCAGAGCGCCAGAACTGGGGGAAGAGCTAGATCCTCGGATACAGAATATTTCTGCCTTAGCTCTTGGTTTAGATGTCACTTACTCTAGGAAGTGTCCTCTTCCCCGGGGCTGGATTAGGTGTCCTCATCCATGACTTCTTGGCCCCTGTGGTTCTCCATTGCAGCATTCCTCACATATGTTATGGTTGCCTTTTTGTATGACTCCTCCACTGGATTCTGAGCCCTTTGGGTTCTGGGAAGATGGCAGTCTTGACTTTCACTAAATCTCCAAAACCTGGCTCATCGGTACTTTATAAATAATTACTAACTGAACGGCCCCAGACTTCTCAGAGTTTGAATACATGTAAGAATCCTGAGTGCGAATATTCTCACTGTCCTGATTTTGTGATAATCAGGGTAGGCTAAACATTCGCTATATTAGAAACCATGCATGTGTCCCCAGACCTGGTTTTTCTCCCTAGGTCTAGTTTCTAGAATGCTGGTGATAAACTAAGCCTGATTTATTATATGACCATCCTGTATGGGAAAAGACTGTAACTTTGGTATCTTTGGTCAACCTTAAGAAATATAGCAGGGGGACGGATGTGACTTGGGTGGTTAGGCATCCGTCTCCCATATGGAGGGACCTGGGTTCGACCCCCAGAACCTCCCGGTAAAAATAAATAAGAGAAAAATATAGAAGGTGCTTGGGCCACCAGGCCCTGTCCACGGGTGAGCCACCAGGCCCTGTGAGCAGGTGAACCATCAGGACTCGTGCGTGGGTATGCCGCCAGGCCCTGCAAGCCACGCAGCAAGATGATGATGTAACAGGAGAGTGACACAAGGGGAAGCCAAGACGAGATGCACTGAAAAACCAGGAACTAAGGTGGCGCAGGCAGTAGTAGGTCGCCTCTCTCCCACATCAGAGGTTCTGAGGATCAAATCCCAGTGAAGACAGGAGGAGAAGGATGAGAAGAGAGGGCACGAAACGGACAGAGAGTTGCCCAGCGAATGGACACAAAAACAGCAAAAACAGGGGTGGGGGGGCAAAAATGGATAAAAGTAAATAAATGAATGAATCTTTTAAAAAAATGTATAGGGGAGGAAGATTTGGACTATAGTTAGCAGTAATACTTTGACGATGCTCTTTCATAATTTGTTGACAAATGTTTCACAACAATGCAGGATGTTTGTGGGGGGCGGTGATGTGTGGGAGCCCTGTATGTTATGCATGTTTGTTTTGTAAGATCACGATGTTTACTGAACACTTATAGTTTATGTATGTTCATGTATGAATAATAGACTTCAGTAAATTGTTTAAGGAAAAAAAAAAAAGAATCCTGATTCCTCGGCCTTCACCCTGGAAAGAGGGAGGATTTTGATCTTGAGAGTTGTCTAGTCCACTCGTGCCTGTTGAGCACCTACTGTGTGGAGTATACCAGTCAAGGTGTTGGGGAGGTTAAGAAGAACTGTCTTTTCTGGCCCTTGCCCTCCAGGAGTTTTCAGTCTGGGCAATGGGAGAAAACATTCATAAAGCAAAAGCACAAGGCAGTCTAGGGTATAGCAAATAAGGGAACAGAAAAGGAGGACTGTCCACAGGGATAAAAGGGTCTTTTGGGGAAGGTGGGGCAGTATAGGAACTCCAAAGGTAGTTAGGGTTTTTTTAAATAAAATTTTATTGAAGTATGTCATTCATGCACATAGGTAAGCAATAAGTGTATAGTAAAAGTTGTGAACTTAAAAAACAAACATGCATATCATCATATAGGGCTCCCATATATCACCCCACCACTACCTCACATTGTTGTGAAACATTTGTTACAAACTATGAAAGAGCATCGTCAGAATATTACTACTAGGGAAGCGGCTGTGGCTCAATCAGTACGGCTTCCCGTTTACCATATGGGAGGCCCCAGGTTCGGTTCCCAGGGCCTCCTGGTGAAGGCAGGCCCACCCGCATGGTGTGGTTAGCTGACCCAGCGAGCACAAGCAGCAAGGGGGGGGATAAATGAATAAATAAATAAAAATCTTAAAAAAAAAAAAAAAAAAAAAAAGAATATTACTACTGGGGGCAGATGTGGCTCAAGCAGTTGAGCGCCTGCCTCCCACATGGGTTGTCCTAGGTTCGGTTCCCGGTGCCTCCTAAAGAAAAAATCAACAGACAAGGAGCAAAAAACGATGAGTAGGCAATGAGCAGACAATGAGCAAAACAACAACAAAAAAAAAAAAAAAAAAAAAAACAAGCAGAAACAAATGCAATGACCAAATAAACAACAAGCAAACAGACGAGGGAGCCATGTTGGAAGTAGGGTGGGGGTGGATGGGGATATTACTACTAACTATAACCCATGTCTTACATTTGGTGTATTTTTCCCCCAATCCACTGGGTTATTAACACCCTGTATTAGTATTATATATTTGTTATAGTTCATAAGAGCATTCTTGTATTCTGTTAACCACAGTCCATCTTCTACCACTGAATTGCCTATGTTATACAGTCCCATGCTTTGTACAGTTCATTCAAAGTGTACACTCAGTGGCTTTCATTTTCATCCAGAATTGTGCTATCACCACCTCAGTCAATTTTAGAATGTTTTCATTACTCTAAAGGAAAAAAATCCCATACCCCCTTAAATCCCCTATTGTTGGCCCTTAGAATTGAAATAATATATTCTTTGCCATTGCTGCAAAAATATTACATTGTCACTGTTAACTACCCTCCGTAAGTTACATTAGTTATAATTTTCTCATGTATCACCATATTCTGAACACTCTATAAAAGAACATTCTTATGTTTATACTATTAACCACAATATTCATCCATCACCGAAATCACTAGGTTATACATTCCCTAGATTATTCTCTAGTTTCCTTTCAGTTGTCATTTATTTATGTCCATGGACTACCCTTATCAGTTACAATCACATTCATAAATCACCAGTTTCAGTTATACTTGCTATAATATTACCATCAATTCTATTCATGTCCACACTTTTACGATAAACCTTACTAAATAATTCTGTATACATTAAGCATCAGCTCCCAATCTCAACCCACCTTCTATTTCCTAGTAACCTATACTCTAGAGTTTATCTCCATGAGCCTACTCATCATATTTAGTTCATATCAGTGAGACCATACAATATTTGTCCTTTTGTGCCTGGTTTATTTCACTCAACATAATATACTCAAGGTTCATCCATGTTGTTATATGCTTCCTGATTTCATTTCTTCTTACAGCTGAATAGTATTCCATTGTTTGTATATGCCACATTTTGTTTATCCATACATTGGTTGATAGACACTCAGGCTGGTTCCGTATTTTAGCAATTGTGAATAATGATGCTATGAACATTGGTGTGCAAATGTCAGTTCGTGTCCTTACTTAAAGTTCTTCTGAATATATTCTTAGTAATGGGATTGCTGGATCATACGACAGTTCTATATTCAGCTTCTTGAGATACTACCACTTCCACAGAGGCTGCACCATCCTACATTTCCACCAATAGTGAAGGAGTGTATCTATTTCTCCACATCCTCAACAGCACTTGTAGTTTTCTGTAAATAATGGCCATTCTGTAAGGTGTGAAATGATACCTCATCGTGCTTTCGATCTGCATTTCCCTAATAGCTAGTGATGTTCAACATTTTTTCATGTGCTTTTTGGCCATTTGTATTTTCTTTTTGGAAAAATGTCTATTCAAGTCTTTTACACATTTTTAAATTGAATTGCTTGTACTTTTATTGTTGAGTTGTATGATCTCTTTGTATAACATGGGGATCAACCCCTTACCGGATATGTCGCTTCCAAGTATTTTTTTCCCACTGAGTTAGCTGCCTTTTTACTTTTTTGACAGTCTTTTGAAGAACAAAAGTGTTTACTTTTGAGGAGGTTGCTTTTATCTATTTTTTTCTTTCATTGCTGCTGCTTTGGGTGTAAAGTTTAAGAAATTACCACCTCTTATGAGATCTCAAAGATGTTTCCCTACATTTTCTTCTAGGATTTTTATGGTTATAGCTTTTATATTTAGGTCTTTGATCCATTTTGGGTTAATTTTTGTATAAGGTGTGACATAGGTGTCCTCTTTCTTTCTTTTGAATATGGCTATCCAGTCCTCCCTGCACCATTTGTTGAATAGACTGTTCTGGACCAGCTGGATGGGCTTGACAGCCTTGTCAAAAATCTCTTGACTATAGATGTGAGCGTCTACTTCTGAGTTCGTGATTCGGTTCCATTGGTCAATATGTCTATCTTTATGCTAGTACCCCACATTTTTTTTTTTTTTTTTTAGCACTGTAGCTAAGCAATATGCTTTAAACTCAGGAAGTGAGAGTCCTCCAACTTCATTCTTCTTTTTAAAACATTTTTGGCTATTTGAGGTCCCTTACCCTTCTAAATAAATTTGATGATTGGCTTTTCCATTTCTGCAAAAAAGGTTGTTGGGATTTTTATTAGGATTGATTTGAATCTGTAAATCAATTTGGGTAGGATTGACATCTTAATGATATTTAGTCTTCAAATCCATGAGCATGGAATGTCCTTCCATTTATTTAGGTCTTCTTTGTTTCTTTTAGTGATGTTTTGTAGTTTTCTGAATACAGGTCCTTTATGACCTTGGTTAAATTTATTCCTAAATATTTGATTCTTTTAGTCAGTATTATAAATGGAATTTATTTTCTTACTTCCTTCTTAGATTGCTTATCAGTAGTGTATAGACACGCCACTGATTATTGCATATTAATCTTGTATCCCTCCACTTTGCTGAACTCATCTATTAGTTCTAATTGCCTTGTTATAGATTTTTTGGGATTTTCTAGGTATAGAATCATGTCATCAGCGAATAGCGAAAGTTTTAGGTCTTCCTTTCCTATTTGGTTGCCTTTTATTTCTTTTTCTTGCCTAATTGCTCTAGCTAAAACTTCTTTCACAATATTGAATAACAGAGGTGACAATGGGCATCCTTGTCTTGCTCCCAATCTCAGCAGGAAAGCTTTCAGTCTTTCCCTGTCGAGTGCAATGCTAGCTGTGGGTTTTTCATATATACACTTTATCATATTGTGAAAGCTTCCTTCTATTCCTGTCTTTTGAAGTGTTTTTATCAAGAAAGGATACTGTATTTTGTCAAATGCCTTTTTTGCATCAATCAAGAGGATCATTTGGTTTTTATTCTTCAATCTATTATTGTGTTTTATTACACTAATTGATTTTCTTGTGCTGAAACACACTTGCATACCTGAGATAAAACCCACTTGACCATGGTGTATAACTCTTTTAATGTGCTTTTGAATTCAGTTTGCAAGTATTTTGTTGAGGATTTTTGCATCTGTATTCATCAAGGAAATTGGTTTGTAATTTTCTTTTTCATAGTATCTTTTTCTGGCTTTGGTATTAGGGTGATGTTAGCTTCATAGAATGCGTTTGGTACGTTCTTCCTGTTCCTCCTTTTGGAAGAGCTTGAGCAAGATTGGTATTAGATCATCTTTGAATGATTTGTAGAATTCACCTGTGAAGCTGTCTGGTCCTGGGCTTTTCATTTTGGGGAGTTGTTTGATAACTGTTTTAATCTCTTTACTCATGATTGGTTTGTTGAGGTCTTCTATTTCTTCTAGGGTCAGTGTAGGTTGTTCATGTGTTTCTAGGAATCTGTCCATTTCGTCTGTGTTGTTTAGTTTGTTGGCATACAGCTGTTCATGGTATTCTCATTTGATCTCTTATTTCTGAGGAGTCGGTGGTAATGTCCCCACTCTCATTTTTTATTTTAATATTTGCATCTTTTTTTTTTTTTTTCTTTGTCATTCTACCTAAGGGTTTGCAATTTTTGTTGATCTTCTCAAAGGACCAACCTTGCTTTTGTTGATTCTCTCTATTGTTTTTTTCTGTTTTCCATTTCATTTATTTCTACTCTGATCTTTATTGTTTCTTTCCTTCAGCTCGGGATTAGTTTGCTGTTCTTTTTCTAGTTCCTCTAATTATCTCTTTCTTCTTTTTTGATGTAAGCATTGAGGGCTATAAATTTCCTTCTCAGCACTGCCTTTGCTGTATTCCATAGCTTATTTTTTTTCCCCCATAGGTTTTGAAAAGTTTTGTGTTGTATTCTCATTTTCATTTGTCTCAAGATATTTACTGATTTCTCTTGCAATTTCTTCAAGCCACTGTTTAAAGAGTGTGTTATTTAATCTCTACATATTTGTGAATTTTATCTTTTTCCAACCACTATTGATTTCCAGTGTCATTCCTTTATGAGCAGAGAAAGTGCTTTGTGTAATTCCAGTGTTTTTAAATTTATTGAGACCTGTCTTGTGAGCCAACATATGATCTATCCTGGAAAAGGATCCATGAGCACTTGAGAAGAATGTAATGGTGCACTAATGGCGCCACAAATTCATTTATCATCTTATTCAAGCTCTGTTTCCTTATTTATCCTGTATCCAGATGTTCTGTCAATTGCTGAGAGAGGTGTATTGAAATGTCTGACTATTTTTGTAGAGACATCTATTTCTCCCTTCAGTTCTGCCAGTGTGTTCATGTATCTTGGGCCACCCAGGTTAGGTGCATAACTATTTATTATAGTTATTTCTTCATGGTGAATTGCCCCTTTTATTAATATATAATGACCTTCTTCATCATAAGATAATAGTTTTGCATTTAAGATTTATTTTGTCCAATATTACTATCACTACTCCATATATTTTTTGGTTACTATTTGCCTGGGATATCCTTTACACTTTCAACCTGATTGTGTCCTTACATCTGAGGTGAGTCTCTTGTAGATAGCATATAGATGGCACATATTTTTTTTAATCCATTCTGTCAGACTATGCCTTTTGATTGGGGAATTCAATCCATTAACATTCAATGTTATTACTGTGAAGGCATCACTCACTTTGCCCATTTTATGCTTTGGCTTTCCCTTGTTATATCTTACTATTATTGTCTCTCTTTTTACTCTGTAAGTTACATTTATTAATATCTTCATTTCTACACTCTTCTCCAAGTCTGTCACCTTTGTTTTTTCCTTTCAGGCTTCAGCACTCCCTTTAGTATCTCTTGTATATTTGGTATTTTGGTAACATGTTTTCTCAGGTTTTGTTTGTCCATGAAGACTTTAAACTCACCCTCATTTTTGAAGGATAGTTTTGCCAGATGCAGAATTGTTCGCTGGCAAGTTTTCAGTACCTTAAATACATCATATCACTTTCTTCTCACCTCCCTGGTTTCTGATCAGAGATCAGCACTTAGTCATATTGAGGTTCCCTTGTGTATAATGCATTGCTTTTCTCTTGGTGCTTTCAGAATCCTCTTTTTTTTTTTTTTTTTTTTTTTTTAAAGGGGGGGGAAAATTTTTTTTTTTTTTTTTTTTTTAAGATTTATTTATTTACTTTATCCATTTTAAATCCCCCTTTCCCCATTTGCTGGGCAATTCTCTGTGTCTGTTTCATCTCTTCTTATCCTCCTCCTCCAGCCTTCACCAGGATTCGATCCTGGAGACCTCTGATGTAGGAGAGAGGTGTTCTGCCACCTGTGCCACCTCGGTTCCTGGCTTTCGGAGCATCTCGTCTTGTCTCTCCCCTGCATCTCTCTCCTGTTACGTCATCATCTTGCTGCATGGCTTTCGGGGCCTGGCGGCTCACGGGCACACACAGCCTGGCAGCCCATGCACCTTCTATATATATATTTTTTATTTTACTGGGAGGTCCCGGGGATCGAACCCAGGTCCCTCCATATGGCAGGTGGACGCCCAACCATTTGAGCCACATCTGCCCCCAGAATCCTCTCTTTATCTCTAGTATTTGTCATTTTGAATAGTAGGTGTCTTGAAGTAAGTCTATTTGGATTTATTCTGGTGCATTGTCCTTGGATTTTGATGTTTGTGTTCTTCATTAGGGTGTGGAAATTTTCAGTTATTATTTCCTCAAATATTCTTTCTGCCCCTTTTTCCTTCTTTTCCCCTTCTAGGACACCAATAAGGCGTATGTTTATGCGTTTCATGTTGTCATTCGATTCCCTGAGACCCTGTTCCATTTTTTCCATTATTTCTCTTTCTCTTCTCCTATATTTTCAGTTTGGTTGCTTTGTCCTCCAGTTTACTAGTTTTTTCTTTCATCAATTCAAATTTGTTGTTATTTGCCTCTAATGTTTTTTTTTCAGTCTCATCCATTGTGTCTTTCATTCCCATAAGCTCTGTTACTTTTCTTTGCAGGCTTTCAAATTGTTACTTATGCTCACCCTGTGTCTTTTTAATATAGTTTATCTCTTTAGTTCTATTTTCCTTCAAACTCCTTGATTTAGGAAATTTGTGTAATTATCATTGGTTAGTTTTCTTAAATCCTATGTCTTGTCAGGAATTTTGGTTTGTTCCTTTGGCTGGACCATATTTTCCTGTTTCTTAGTATGGCTTGTAATTTTTTTTGCTGATGTCTAGGCATCTGAATATGTTGGTGAATTTCCTCTAACGATCAATTTCTTTCTCTTGCCTAACCATTTTGTTTCACAGCTCTTTGATTTTTTGGTTCAACTTATTCTAAGTCTTTAAAATTGCCCAGCTTAAGTTATCAAAATAGGCCAGGGACTCACTGGCACACAGATCTGCTCTAAGTGGTCTGGGAGGAGAGACTCCTAAAAGTGGTTTTTCTCCTTGCAGTTTCCCAGCTAGCCAGCAGTTGGTGCACTTCAGCAAATCTTTCCACAGAGCTGTCCCTTTCCATCTCCCTGTGCCTCCTGATTCTGATCTGGCCAGAGCCAAGATTCAAAGCAAACTCTGCTGGCAAATTCACTGAAGAAAAACCACTCTCCATCCTCCGCGGCACCCTCCTTCTTCCCAGGGAGGAAGATGTCTCTTCCTCTCTCAGCTGCAGTGAACCACGGGTTTTATCCAGGCTGTTCACCTTGAGGGTGGGCAACAGGTGCCGTTCCCAGCCATGGGGACTAGTAACTCACTGTTTTCATTTCAGTTTCTTCATCTCTCTGTCCCTTGCCCTCCTGAAGGATGCATAGCCCTCTCCTGGTCTGCAGATCCCCAGATCAGGTCCCTAGGACAGCTTTTTGCCCTTCCTCTGTTGTTTTTGTGAGAGAGTTGAACCCTGCCTACCTATTCTGATGCCATCTTCCCAGAAGTCGTTCCCCTCCCCCCCCCCATAGTTAGGGTTTGTTTTTTGTATTTTTTTTTTGATGGGGGGGGTGGGTGAAGAGGAAGAATATTCTCAGTGCATGGAGGAAATACAGATGAGGAGGGAGAGGAAGGGAAGAGAGCCCTGTTTGGCAAGCCACAGAGGAGCTTTGGGGAGAAGCTGATGTCCAGTGTGGTCGGGCTCAGTGGTGGGGAGCAGTGCCTGTGGGCAGAAGCAAATTTACCTGAAGTGTATGGCACAAAAGCAGGCCACTCACAGGCGCTTCTAAGACCCTGTACCTAACTCTATAAGCTTGTATTATTTTTTAAGATGGTCCCCCCAATTGAATAAACTTTAAGTCCCACAAAACCTGGACCCATTCCTGGTCATTGGATTTTTCTAGAAGGGGGCAGATGGTATTTCAGCTGTGGGCTAGGAAGAGTAGTCAAAATGTAAAAATGAAGAGGGACGACCAGTGAGAACATAAGTAGAGAGTGTAGACATCGGAAGGTATAACATCAGAGATGTTAATTCATGAATTGAGAAGGAAATTGGGTGGAAGCTAGAGAATAGGGCAGAAGGGAAGATGCTGGAGAAGGAGATATACATTATTCTTGCCCTTTTCTTACTATTCTCTCTCTCATGGGGTGAAGTCCCTGAGGAATTGGGAATGGGTGGGTAGGTTTGAAGGCACTGTGAAAATTAGATTTAAAGAAGAGAAAGTCCAGGATTGGGGAAGCAAGGGGAAGACTGGTTAAAGAGGGCTTTAGCTTCATCTGTATTTTCTTTTTATAAGGAAAATGTATTTGTGTGACTTGTATAATTAAAACTCAGCTTTGCTTTTTGAAAGGAGGAGGTGGGAACTTCCCTCTTTCAGTACTGGAAGTTAGGGAGGCCAGATCAGTCCACTGGGGTCCATTTCCCAACTCAGCAGCTGGCAGGTCCTCCTGTGGCAGCACTGAGTGTAGGTGTGTGACAAGTTGTAACTTACTGTATTTCTTTACTGCTGGTTCCCTAAAAAGATCAGAGCTAAAGTTCCTGTTCACCTCAGTAATTGGCAGATTTATTTCCCTTTTCTTTTCCAGGCTTTTTTCATCTGCTTTTATTTATTTATTAAAAAAAAACTTTTTTTTAACAATTTATTGAAATATATCGTTTATACATGGACATACATAAAACTATAAGTATCAGTAAACATCGTGATCTTACAAAAGATCATGACATCATACAGGGCTCCCACACATCACCCCCCACAAACATCCTGCATTGTTGTGAAACATTTGTTAACAAATCATGAAAGAGCATTATCAAAGTATTACTACTAACTATAGTCTGTATCTTCCTCCCCTATACATTTTTTTTAAGGATTTATAGGATTTATTTATTTATTTTATCCATTTTTAACACACACACCCCGCCCCATTTTTGCTGTTTCTGTGTCCATTTGCTGGGCAACTCTCTCTGTCCATTTCTTGCCCTCTCTTCTCATCCTTCTCCTGTCTTCACTGGGATTTTCGGTGCGTCCCATCTTGGCTCTCCCTTGTGTCACTCTCCTGTTGTGTCATCATCTTGCTGTGTGGCTTGTGGGGCCTGGCAGTGCACCCATCCATGGGGCCTGGCAGCTCACCTGCTTGCGGGGCCTGGTGGCTCACGTGCCTTCTATATGTTTCTTTTTTTTTTCTTTTTACCGGGAGGTCCTGGGGGTCGAACCCAGGTCCCTCCATATAGGAGACAGACGTCCAACCACCCGAGCCACATTCGTCCCCCTGCTATATCTCTTCAGATTGACCAAAGATACCCAAAGTTAGTCTTTCCCCATACAGGCTTAGTTCATCACCAGCATTCTAGAAACCAGACCTAGGGAGAAAAACTAGGTTTGGGAACACATGCATGGTTTCTAATATAGCGAATGTTTAGCCTACCCTGATTATCACAAAATCAGGACAGCGAGAATATTCACATTGCTTTTATTTTAAGATTCTCAATTTTCATGTGCCTTTTCTTCCAAGGATTTTCAACCCCGCTTTTATTTTTGTAACAGCTTTATAAAGATATAATTCACATACCATAAAATTCACCATTTTTAAAGCGTACAACTCAATGTTTTTTTAGTATTTCACAGAGTTGTACAGCCATTACCACAATCAATTTTAGAATATTTCCATCACACCAGAAAGAAACCCCATACCCTTTAGCTGTCACTCCCCAGCCCCCATCCTCTCCATCCCCAAGCAACCAGTAATATATCTGTCTCTGTATATTTGTCTCTGTTCTGGACATTTCATATAAATGGCATCATATAGGTAGTCTTTCGTGATTGGCTTCTTTCACTCAGCATAATGTTTTCAGGGTTCATTCATGCTATAGCATTCTTATGGGTGAATAATTTTCCATTGTATGGTTATACCACATTCACATTTTGTTTATCCATTCATGAGCTGATGGACATTTGGGTCAAATCCCTTGTCGAAGCAACTAATGTAGTTAAAACAAACAGCACTCCTCAAGGGTCACGGATGGAATGTTGATTTTTCTTATATCAACATAACACGCTTCCCTTTCCAATCTTTGATTTGGGTGTTTTCTCTAATACAAATGAAGAAATGGGGATTTCAAAAGTGCCTATGCTTTTAAAGTTGTATTATGATTGGAAATGTGTTTTATTAAACCTTGGAAATGTGTTCTCTGTGTCTTTCTTTGTATGTGTGTGTACATATATAAATGTATATACTTATATGTGGCTATTATAATGAATTAATATGTATACAGAATTAGTCTTTCCAAAACAATAAAATATTGCTACAGGATTACTTCTATTGTTTCAGGCTTTGGCAAATATGATGGCTGAATTCTTGTAACACTCACATCGATCATACGGTCATTCCCAACCCTTATCCCTGAGATATGGATAGATTCTAGGGCCCCTTGCAACAAGGTGTCAGGCAGAGGAGAGTTCTCCTTCTGCTATAATTGATTTCACACTTCTGTTTTGATCAGATTCAGGAGAACTCAGATACGTCAAATGGGCGTGTAGGTCCAGGTTGAAAGCTGTTTATAACTGTCATTGGCTATGATTAAGCTTTTGAAATCATTTCCTATTATCTTTTTTTCCCCCTACTATCTTATTCTCCAAGTTTTACCCTCACGCTTCCCTGGTTCCTCCATTCTCAGGGCAGGAGGATGTAGAGTTTACAAATGCTCTATCTTGGAGCTTTCGCATGTGCCCTTCCTCCCTCCTGGATTGCCCTGTCTCTGTAGCTCATACCTGTATGGTGCTGGAGCACCTGCAGAACCCTCTCACGTGCAGTGCTTCGTTACTGCAGCCAGTGGACTGGAGAGACTGAAGAGACAGGCGTGTTTTTTATTTTACAATGAAAAAATCAAGATTACTTGGGAGTCCCATAGATTCAAAACTTGAACCTAGGCCTGCTCAACTCCAAAACTTGCCCTCGTTTCTCTCTTGTTTGGTGGTTTTATCTCCTGGTGTCCTGGACTACCCTCTTAGCTCCTGGGGTGCAGGGGCCCTACGCTATTCTGAGGGGCATTTGTACCTTGAGTCTAATGCTCAATGAATGGTTGTTTGCCAATTATTTCTTCTTTAAATATCTAATTATTTAAGAAGTAAAACATTTAGCATCTTTCTCCCAAATACAAAATTCTAACCTAAATCAAATGGTTTTTCCTGGTGTCTTGGACTGAGGGGATGGGGCTAAAGTGGGTGTGATGCCTGGTGAAATGAGCCAGTGCAGTTCAGAGTTGGGTGCAGGTGGATGATCTCCTAACCTGTCTGCCTCTCTCGGTCCCCCCACAGGACTGCCCATGTACATGAAGTCCCTGCGCTGGGCCCTGGCAGTTATGGCACTGCTCCTGGCAGTGTCCACAGTCACCATTGTCGTCCTGGCCTCTAGAGTAGGTATGTGCCCATTCTGGTCCCCTCCTCCCCCCACCCCCACCAGGGCTATCTCTAACCCTTATAGCATCTTTGGGAGAATTAGAAAAAAAGCATCCCCACTGGGTAGATGTAGCACGAAAACACTTGTTGAGCATGAAGGGTTTGTAGAGCATAGAGTGCTTTTTTACAGAGAAAACAGAGCTCCTTCCTCCCACTGGACCCGCCTGGACCTGACAGCCAAGTGGGTTTCAGCCCCCACTTAGGATAACTTTGTGTACTGCACAAACTATACAACTTCCCTGGGGTCCTGCCTGCCCTTTCTGCTCCAGCACCAGCCAGTACCATCCCTCCAGATTTGTCCCCTCATTCAAAGCAATCATATTTTGTTTTTTTTGTTGTTGTTGTTGTTGTTTTTTCAGTATACATGTGTTTAGTTATTTTACAGTTTACCCTGCAGCTCATTAGTGGTCTCTGTGCTTGCAGGAGGCGGGTGCCAGCCATGCCCCCAGGGCTGGAAGTGGTCCGAGGAACACTGTTACTACCTTTCTGTGGAAGCTCAAACCTGGGAGGCCAGCCAGGCTTTCTGCTCAGCCCACCATGCGACGTTGGCCCTGTTGAGCCACACCCAGGTGAGAAAGGGGGCAGGGGGGAACCAGTAGAGGCATATGGATATCATTACAGAATCCTAGCATTGCAAGGAATCTCAAAGAACTAGTCCAGCTGTACATTATAGAAAAAGTCACCAGGCCCCAGAGAAATAAAGTAACTATAGGGAGGCCAGAAGTCACAGCTCCAAGGTCTTCAATTTATTTTTCTTTATAAGTAGTGGAAGCAGAGCTGGGAAGGCTGGAGCAGGGATGCTTACATCCCACACCTTGATCAAGCAGTTAACAGTGAGCTCAAGGTTCAGTGTGTACTGGCCCAGGTCTGATGGGGAAGACACATGTGTACTCTCTGGGAAGTAGTGTGGAAAAAGATTACATTTAGTGGGTATATTCGTTATTGCTACAATAATGCAGGGTAACAAAGCACCCCAAAACTCAGTGACTTCAGACAACATTTATTTATTTCTTGATTTTTGGCCTGTGGGTCAACTGTTTAAAGCTGATCTTGGCTGGGTTTGGCTGGACAGCTAAGCTTCAGGCTGCGGCTTGGCTTAAGGCTGAGGGATGGGTTTGTGTTTGCTCTATAAATCTCTCATCCAAGGGGGGACAGATGTGGCTGAAATGGTTGGGTGTCTGTCTCTCATATGGAGAGACCTGGGTTCAATCCCCAGAACCTCCCAGTAAAAAAAATAAATAAATCTCTCATCCATCTACTAGAGAGAAGTTATTCAAAAGGAAAATGGCAGGGGAGTAGATGTGACTCAAGCAGTTGAGTGCCCACCTCCCACATGGGAGGTCCTGGGTTCCGTTCCTGGTGCCGCCTAAAAAAATAAAAACAGACAACAAGCAAAAAAAAAAAAAAAAAAAAAGGAAAATGGCAGAAATGCAAGAACCAAACCAAACCAAAGTACCAATTAAGGTCTCTTACTCATGCCATGTCTGCTAACATTTCATTGGCCAAAGTAAATAACATGGCCAACCCCAACATCAAATGGGACAGGAAGAGGGGAGTGAGTATTTCCTGAATGGTAATCCTGTCAATCACAATGGGGTTTGTGAGTGGCTACAAAAAAGACCTAAAAACTGGATCCAGTCCTTGGAATAATTTTAACTGACAGAGAGCAGATGCCCAGGATTTATATTAGTTCTTTTGTTATACATGAAAATGCAGCATTCTTTCATTCAGTTCTTTAGTAAATATTTATTGAGCCTCTATTCTTTGTTTGGCACTGGGGAGTCAAAGATGAGCCAGAATGGCACAACTTCCACTTCACAAAGCTAAGAGAATGGTAAGTGCAGCAGACATTAATCAGGAAATCATAGACAAATTACTATACTGGTCTGTGCTATGAAGGAAGAGTACACAGTGCTATGAGAGTAAATGACAGGAGGACATGACCAGAAGGACAAAGAAGGCTTCCCTTGGGAAGTGCCATTTAAGTTGAAATGAAGGATAAGTAGGAATTAACTAGGAAGGGAAGAGTATCCTAGTAAGATGAATGTAGGATGTTATAACACTGGTGGGCAAGGCAGCATGAGCCTTTCAAAAAAATTGTAAAAGGTCAGTGAAGTTGGGGGAGAGAGCTTCCAGTCTGGACTGGTTGCTCGCTAGGCTTGCTACACATCTTTTGTCTCAGAATTTATGTTTGTCTGCCGTTTCATTATGCCTTTTGTCTATTTTCTACTTCAGATTGCCTGTTTCCTAGGTCCCATGTCTTTCTTTTTCTTAGTTTATATCCTTTTCTTGGTTAAACACTCTGTAAACATCCTGAAGAAAAGTATGTGAGAGGTGAGTTTCTTGATGCTTTTCATGTCTGAAGGTAAGTTTTATTCTACCCTCTCACTTGATTGACAGTTTGGAATTCTAGGTTAGAAATAGTTTCCCTACTACCACGTCCCCCCAGAATTGTGCAGTCCTTGCTCCATTATCTGTCAGCTTTTAATCTTGCCATTGAGAAATTTGATTCACTATGTTTCCCAATCCTTTGTATGTGACTAATTTTTTTCTTCTGTGGAAAATTCCAAGGTCATCTTTGTCTCAGTGTTCTGAAGTTTAACAATAACATGCCATTGTGGGTCTTTCCCCTTCATTTGTATTTCTGCTGCCTTATTTCTTATGCCCTCCCCGCACCCCCCTCCCCCCCCCCACCGAGATGGCTCTCTCGTCTGTCTGCTCATTGTTTTTTGCTCGTTGTCTGCTTGTTTTTTTCTTTAGGAGGCACTGGAAACCGAACCCGGGACCTGGGAGGCAGGCACTCAACTGCTCGAGCCATATCCGCTTCCCCTTATTTCTAATTTTAAGTACTCTTTTGGGTCCTCAAATGTTCCTTTTGTATAGTGTCCTGTTCCTGTTTCATGGATATACTTTTTAAATTTCATTTTAGATATTAATTATAGTGTTTTTCAAATTATCTCCTACTCCCTGCATTGTCTCTTTTCTGTCGCTTTTATTCTGGGTATTGTTGTTTTGTTTTGTTTTGTTTTTTCAAGTTAGAGAATTTCCATAAATGTCTGGTGATGCTTAGCAGTCATATTTAAGAGTAGGTCACTAAATATCGGATTGAAAGCTCTATACTAGGGGTGGTAGGGTGAGGGGAGTACATAGATTGGGCATTCTTAGAGGCAGGTTTTGCTATAGGGAAATCAGGCAGGAACTAAGCCATTTTCTTAGTGAATGCCAAACTCTTTTATTCAAGGAGCAGAAGGATGAGGAGCAAGAGGTTTCAACTTCAGGCATGTAGCACTTAAACCCTCCCTTTTTAGTATAGTCCTCTCACTTTCAGCTGAACCTGGTATTCGGATCCCCATATTCCCTCTGGTTCTACTAGTAGCCTGGCTCAGGGGGTGAATGAGTGGATCTTGCTTGGGTGGGCTATAAGAGGGGGTGTTCAACTGCTCTTTTATATACTTTCAACCAAGCCTCCCTTTTCCAGGCCCACCTGAACCTTGCTTTTCAGAGGAAACTGTTGCCTCTATATTTGAGCCTTTTAGGACTTCTCAATACAAATTGGCTTGTTTCTTTTTTTTTCCAAAGATTTTATTTACTTATTCATTTATCCCCCCCTTGCTGCTTGTGCTCGCCGGGTCAGCCAACCACGCCGTGCGTGCGGGCCCGCCCCCACCAGGAGGCCCCGGGAACCGAACCCGGGGCCTTCCACATGGCAAACGGGAGCCCTACTGATTGAGCCACAGCCGCCTCCCTGGCTCGTTTCTTGATTTCTTCTTACCCTTCCCTTTCCTTGATAACCACTGAGCCATCTGAGGGCTGCTAAGTCAATTACAATCATCCAGTTTCCAAAAGTTTATTGACATTTCTCATATACTATTGTTTCCTCCCATCCTTGTCCTTTTTTTCCTTCTATTTTTATCATTTAAGATTGTTCCCTTCTATTCCTATTTTATTAAGAGCTTTAAACATGAATGTGTTTAACTTCATTGAATGCTTTTTGTACATCCATTGAGATGATATCTTTTTATTTCCTCCTTTAACCTCTTATTATGGTGAGTTACATTGCTTTTATTCTTAGCTTCTTTGGATAAGGTTTACTTAGCCATGATTTGTGCCCCCCCCCCAAAAAAAAACCACTTCTGGATTTGCCTTGTTAATATTTTACTTAAGATTTTTGCAAATGTGAAATTAACCCAGAATTTTGTTTTCTTGTACTATCCCTTCCCTGTCCTGAAATCAAAGTTATTCTGCCTCCATACAATGGGGAGGGCATGCAGTCCAGAAGAATTAGGGATTCAGGTGCTACCCTGAAGTCTGTGGCCCGGTAGCCCAACACTTTATATGCAAATTCCCAGCTTTGCTTCACACCCACTTTCATGATCATATTCCATGTCACACTGAGACTTCTCCTCACCTCTGGTTCAAGTCACCTTGTCTGGGGACAAACAAGGAAAGTGAGAGTAGAGGAGAACTGGCATGGGACAATTCATGCCTGCCACTAGCAGTGCCACGTGCCTCCTGTCCTGGAGAAGCGAAGAGGAGCCTTCCTGAGAGGGCAGGAAGTGCCCTCACCCCCAAACCCACACTAGTATTTCTTACTGCTGTATTTTTTTCTCATTATTAAGTTTTGTGTTCATTGCAAAAAGTTCAGGAAAAAAATACATAAAGGAGATAAATTTTACTCATTATTTCACACTTAGAGAGTCACTAACAGTATTTTGGAATATTTACTTCCAGTTGTTTTCTAGGCATATATATTTAACTTTTTCTTTAAAATAAAAATGGGATGTGCTGTTTTATAACCTGGTTTTTTGTTTTGTAGTTCCCCCCCCCTCTTTTTCTTTTTTTCACTGAAGGATATGTTATGAGCTTTTCTCCAGATCATCAAATATCCTACTTAACTTCAGCTTTGCTGCTTGTGTGGTAGGCTGTAGACTTGAGCATACCTCTTGTGGCCTGGCTCTGCCCCCTGCCTCAGGCACATCACCTAAATTATTGCATCTGTAAAAATAAGGCTAATGACAATATATTTTTTGGTTTCCATAAGAATTCAGTGAGGTAATACACATAAACCGTTTATCTTGTGGCCTAGAAAATGGTAAATTCTCAGTAAATGGGCCTGTATTATATCTATTTCCCTAATTAATTAATTGTTTCCTCATCTGTAAAACGAGGGTAACAAAACCCACTTCACAGGATTGTTCTCAAGATTAAATAAGTATGGACATAAATGGCTTAGTATTTTGACACATAGTACTTAGAACAGCCTTTGTTGTTGTTAGTAGTTGTAGTAGCAGCAGCAGTAGTATTGCTAGATATTTCCTTTGCTTCCAGTTTTCTTTTGCCGCCATAACAAATACTGTGTTAAACCCCTTAGATTTGTCTTTTGGTGCATATTTCTCATTATTTCCTCAGGATAAATACCTTAAAGTAGAAATTGTAGATCAAAATATATCTATATTCTTAATTTTTTCATTTATTTTTCATGGGTGCCTATTATATGCCCAGACCCCGGGCTAGATCCTAGAATACAGTGAATAACAACTGATGTGGCCCCTGTTCTCAGTGTGCTTACAGTCTAGTGGGGGAGAGATCACGAATCATGGATACTTATTACCAAACTCCCCTCTTGACAGACCTTTCACCTTCTCACCAGCAGTGTATAGAGTTGTTCATTTCTCCCACATTCGCTAATACTGGGTTGCCAGATCTCTTTTTTCCCCCCTTGTTTTTTATTTCTGTTTTGGTCTTTTGTCAACTTGATAGGGGGGAAAAAGACTCAGTTTGCATTTCTTGTCTTTCTAGTGAGGCTAAACCATTTGTCACACTTTGTTGGATATCTGAATATCTTGAATTACTTATCATGCCCTATCTATTTTTTTTTCCTCTTAGGATGTTCATCTTTTTCTTGTTGATTTGTAGGAGCTCTTTATATTATCAGGCTATCATATAAGGAATCTCCTTATGCCCCTAGGCACATTTGAGCAGGAAGGAATCTCTACTCAATGAGCATTCATTGAACCCGACAGTATCAGAGACCCTGTGCTAGGTGCTGACATCCAAAGGAGAGTAAGACATGGACAGAACTGACAGTCTGGTGAACTGACAGCTCTTCCTTCATTCCAGCAATTTTCCAATTATGAAAGCAGTGAAATCTTTTTTTTTTTCAGACAACTTTATGGAATCTCAATACTCGACTGATAAACATGGCATTTTATGTATCAAGTTAAGTTCAAAAAAAAGAACACTTTCATCATAAATCCCAATCAGTTTTAGAATATAAATTAGCATATCATAGATCAATTTGTTGAAAATTGGAACATGCCACATACCAATTTGTATTGTGGTAATATTTATGGTCACAGTTTTGTGTGTAGTGGAAATATATTTCTAAATGAAATATAGGCATATATTAATTGCAGCACCTCTAAAACACCTCTGAGGAATTCCAGCATTTCAGAGAATGCTATTTGGAGACCACTGGTGTGGTGTGAAGTAGGCAAGGAGTCCAAGGAGTCTGTGACCGCAAGAGGCCAAGCGACTTAGTGAATGAAGGAGAGTTTGCAGAGTCCCAGTGCCCGGCTTCCCAGTGTCGCTGTTGCCCCACCTGATGCTGCCTCCAGTGGTACATGTTGCCTTTCCCTCTGGAGTCTCCCACTTCCTATCTGTGACTGAGATGTGCAGAGAGAAGAGGGGCCCTGCTTCACCCAGGAAAGCTCCACATGGCTATGGGTCCCAGACCTCCATGGAGTAGCTGGACTTACCCACAAGGCAAAGCCAGGAACACAGCTGGGTCAGGGCTTCCAGATATCACCAGGTGCTGGCCCTGCTAGGAACTTGTACATGTGTGCTCCCGATAAGCGTTCGGGGCAGGTGTGTTTACCTAGGGTCAGTGGGAATTGATTTAGGTCTCCCTCTCACATCTCCCAGAACTGCCACGTAAGCCAGGATCCGATTACAAGCCCCTCCCCACCCTGGTGTGTGGACTTCCAGGTCTGTGTTCTGGGAAGCGGTGGCGAGGAGCATAGGCTTTGGAATCATATCATCTGGATTCAAATCCTGGTTTTGCCACTTATCCAACTTAATCTCACAGAGCCTCCGTTTCCCTGTTGTTGACATGAGGATAATAAGAGTATGATGCTTACGTCATAAGCTCTCTGTGAGGATTGAATGAAAGAATCGATGGAAGATGGTTGGCCCAGGGCTGGCCACTGAGCAGAGACAGCGTAGTAAGAAATGCTCACTACATGCCAGGCACTGAGCCAGGTGCTCTCAGCTCTGATGAGGAGCCAGAGGCTCGGAGTTGAAGTGACCTGCCTAAGACAAGACACTAAGGGGCAGATCTGACTCCACAGTCCTTGATCTTAGCCATTAAACTAAACTGCCTCAATAATAACCACCAGTATTATTGGGTCCTTTGTGTATGTCACGTAATGTTTTAAGGACTTTATATGTATTCATTCATTAATCTCCAAACAGCCTTGTAAAGTAGATATTGTTTTCTATTTTATGGGTGAGGAATCAGACAGAAAAATATTGAGTATCTTACCCCAGGTTCCAGAGTAAAGAGATTTGCACCCAGGTGGCCTGGCTCAGACAACCACCTCCTCCCCCAAAGACTGTATTCAAGCCATACCATCATTTGGCTCCAGGCCCTCTCCAAGCTCCCATCTCTCACAGCAGAGAGAGGAAAGGCTTTCTTGTGTCTTACCGTTCTTTTTCTTTTTTTAAGATTAATTTATTTATTTATCACCCCCTTGCTGCTTGTGCTCACTGTGTCCATTTGCTGTGTGTTTTTCTGTGTCTGCTTGTCTCCCTTTGTTGTGTCATCTTGCTGCACCAGCTCACCACGCTGCGCGGGCCGCCCTGCTCACCGCGCCGTGTGATCCGGCTTGCCTTCACCAGCAGGCCCCGGGAATCGAACCTGGGGCCTCCCATATGGTAAACAGGAGCCCAACCACTTGAGCCACATCCAGTTCCCACCATTATTTTTCTATGTGAAAATCTGTGAGACAATATTTTATAGTGAATGTGGGCTATTTATTTTGTAACCAGGAAAAATGTTTATTTTTTTTAATGGGGAAATGGGAAAAATACAATGGTGATGGAAAAACTCAAGTTTCTGATAACAATATGGTAAATACGTATGCACAGAAAAAAAGACTGAAACATAATAGTGGTTACCACTGAGAGGCAAGATTGAGTGATTTTATTTTCTTCTTCAAAGCTTTATTTTCTGAATGTTCTACACGGAATATGACCTATGCCTGGGGGAAAGTGCTAGAGGAATGGTAGCCCATGAAAGCAAGAAGGTATGAGTATTTAACGGTTTCTGCCTGGGGTCTGCACCGGGCCTGCATTGTTATGACTGTGAGAGCAGGCTGTGCAGTTAGTGTTCCAGGTCTCTGGACTGAAAGGCCCAGCAAGTGCCATCAGGAACCCTGGGAGACAAAGGACCCGCTCTCCACCTCTCATCATACAGCATCAGCCCAGGATGAGCCTGGACCTTGGCTGAACAAATAGCCTCCTTGTTGCTGGTGGGTCCTCAAAGATTAGATGGCTTTAAATCCCAAAATTGCAATCCTGGCTTGTGACGAAGAATGTTTTAAAAACTAGGTGAGTGGGAAAAAGAAAAAAAAAGGAAAAGAAAAACTAGGGGAGCAGATGTAGCTCAGTGGTTGAGTGCCTGCTTCCCACGTACGAGGTCCTGGGTTCAATCCCCGGAACCTCAAAAAAAAAAAAAACCCCAAAAACTAAACATATAAGATCAACTGTTTGAAACACAAGTAAAGATGCAGAAAAATATCACAGAGTCTGGATAAGCTCCTAACCTGTAAAAATACTAAAGCTAAGGTTTGGTCCGAGGCAGTTAATACTATGACCCTGGAGCTCTGGAATCCTCCTGAGTTCAGGAGAGAGCTGGTGGCTCCAGGAGGTGCTGACGTAGGGAGCTGGCACGCAGCCCAAGGACGGGCTGCACAAGAAGATCAGCCACATACCCCCTTGTAGCAGCTGGTCCCTGGGGTGCCAGGGAGGACCCACAGTCTCAGGATAAACACAGATCTTGTTCCCCAAGAGATGGCTTTGCTCAAGGTTAGGAAAAACTGAGAAAGTTTAAGTATTATATTTCTCTAATATCTAAGATGCCATCAATCATAAGACTCGCTCACCATAGGTGAGCTTTGTTTTGTTTTGCAAGGTACAGTAGAGAAGCAGCTAAATTAAATGTACACATTGAATGTAAAACACTTCTTGATTTCAAAAAGTTAAAAATACGAATAAATATACACCATAGAATTAAGAATATCAAGTGATTTGGAACTTTTTTTTTTTTTTTTTTTTAAAGATTTTATTTATTTATTCATTTCTCCCCCCCTTGCTGCCTGTGCTCGCCGGGTCAGACAACCACGCCGTGCGGGCAGGCTTGCCTTCACCAGGAGGCCCCGGGAACCGAACCCGGGGCCTCCCATATGGTAAACGGGAGCCCTACTTATTGAGCCACAGCCGCCTCCCGATTTGGAACATTTTAACGCTAAAACAGGAAGGTATGAAAGTATAAAAAATAATTTAAGATGTAAAATATGAAATTTCAAGTAAAGTCTGCTCAGGATCACAATCACATTCCTCCTTCCCATATTGGTGGGAAAAGTTGGAGAAACACTACCTTAAGGCAGTGGAGGGCCCAGGATCTCTTGCACCATTGTCAGAGAGCAGTCCTTTGAGCCATAAATTACTCAGAAATCTCATGATTCCTGGAGTTCATTGATAACTCTCCAGACAATGCTTTTCCCACATCATATTTTTTGCTAATAATGAGAACAGATTAATAGACTCTGAGTAAAAGAAGGAAGGAATGGAGTAGGACTGGAAAGTTGACAGACCATCAGCTCCTGTCTCCTGGAGGCCCCAAAGGGAAGGGAGAGAGGGAGGGGTGGATGGCCAGAGCTGGATCTTCTTGGAGTTCCTATAGGCATTAAATCACATGTGTCCCTGGCTGGAGGTATGATGCTTTGCACACCATATATCAGAGACTGCAAGGAGAACCCGTAGCTGAGGGAACATTTATTGAGTACTGTCATGTGCTTTATACGTAATATATCAAGCGTCTCAGCAAAGGCCAGCCCATTTCACAGACCACCACACTGAAGTTTTGAGAGATTGGGTGACTTGCCAAAGATCATAGAATTTACAAGTCTTGGAACCAGAATTTGAATACGGGTCTGCCTGGCCCCAAAGCTCTACTTTTCTCTGTAGCGATAGCCTCAATCTCAGCCCTGGTAGGAGCACCAAGCCCTGGTAGGCCTTCGGAACCAGCTCCCACTCAAACAGGCTATTGGTTGGCCCAGGAGGGTGGTGTTGGACAGCAGGAGTCCAGTGATTGGTTGCTTCATCAGCAAGATGTTTTGGGGCTGCTTAGCCCCCTCATTGTCCTGAGAAGCCCTATCCTGAGACCCCAGCAGTGGTGGAAAGGCCGGGCATGTGCTTTTCTGTAGCAACCATGGCCGCTATGTTACTGAAATTCACTCTTATTTTCATGTGCAGTCCAATCTTGGGGATTAGAAAAAGGGCAAAGGCCTTTGGCCAAAAAGTTGTCTGTGTCTCCTCTCTCAGCTGTTGGCTGGCCTGTGCGCCCTTGAGGTCCAGAAGACAGTGCTGACGCTTCCGGGGCTGGCCTGATGTTGGTGTGTTTTCCTGACGGCTCCTCTGCTTGTTCTGGCAGTGAGCATAGGAAGGCAGCTTTTGTTGCTCTGGCCTACTGGGGCTCTGTTCATTTTGGGCTCTGACATTGCAGTGATGAATATGGCTCCCAGTTCCCACCAAGTACTCCCTCTAATTCAGGAAACAGACAAGTCAGCAAGGAAATAAAAGGTAGTGCGACATGCACTATACTGTGAAAGCCTGGGAACACAGGGGAGGGAGAACTTAGCTCACCATGGAGGGGGACAGCACAGCTCCCTATGGGAGTGACATTTAAGCTGAGACCTGAAGGATGGATAGGAGTGGCAGTCATCCCTCTACTGCTGTTCTAGTTTCCTGGGCTTCTTTAGCAAACATCATGCAATGGGTCAGTTTAAACAGTGGGAATTTAATGGCTCATGGTTTGCAGTTAGGAGAAGTCCAAATCAAGGCATTGTCAAGGCGATGCTTTCTCCCTGAAGACTATAGGGTTCTGGGACTGGCTGCTGGCAATCCTTGGTCTGGGGCTCCTCTGTCACGTGGTTGTGCACATGGCAGCCTCTCCTGGTCTCTCCCTTCTCCTCTGGGATCTGCTGAATTTCAGCTTCTTGCTTACTGTGGCTTGCTCACTCACTGTCTGAATTTCATTCTCCTTATAAAGGACTCCAGTCATAGGATTAACACCCATCCTGATTGACGGAGGCCACACCTTAGTTGAAGCAACCTGATCAAAAGTCCTTACAATGGGTTCACACCCACAGGAATGGATTAAGTTTGAGAATTTGTTTTTCTGGGGTACATTCAGCTTCAAACCATCAAAGCTGCTAACCTTTTAATTCCGAGTTCATTGTAGAGATTTTGTCTTTGGTAATGTAAACAATTTTATAGAGAAAAAGAACTGAACATATATTTAAAATTCAATTTCTGCCACTTCACTTGTAGTCAACATTGATGAGAGTATATGTGTCCGGTGTTGTTGTGAGCCATATGTACTTGCTGGTGTGGTCTGCCCTTGTTACTTGGCATGGTTTCATATTTACATTTTCTTGTATATTTTTTCTGTATTTGTCATTTTTAATAGCACTGTAGTTTTCCATCATGTTACTATCCCATAATTTGCTTAGTTCTTTTCCAATTGCTAGCATTTGAGTGGTTTCTGCTTTTTCTTTATAAATAACACTATGTTATCTTCAGATAAGTTCATTTTCTCCCTTTCACGTTTTTTGGATTTACTCCCCAACGTGGAACCACCCATTCAAGCAATAGGAATGGTGTTACCGCTTCTGTTACATAACACCAGCTGATGTCCTGGAAAGAATGAACTGATGTGGTCTGTGCCAGAATCACTGCCCCCCACCTTACCACATACTGGGCCTTTTACAATGTTTAAAAATTTTTTTAAGTTAAAAATTTTAAGTAGATTTGTTAAGATGCCCTTTTGGTTTTAATTCATTGTTAAAAAGGACAAATTATTTAAAAGATAAAAATCTCTAATACCTCTCTAACATACTTGTTTCATTTTTTGTTATTCTTTGTATATCTATATCCATATGCATACATATTTTTTCATTATTATAATCATATCACAATTTTGATGCAGCTTTTTCACACATACCATAGCCTTCTCCCCATATTGCTGCATCATCACAATACTTGTCTTTTTTTAATGGCCTTAAGAATATTACATTAAATTGATGGAATAT
>JAKSZT010000049.1:46921483-46974034 GCA_026826555.1 Tolypeutes matacus
TATTTTAAAGCAAATCCCATCATTTCATTCATACATATTTTAATAAATACTGCTAAAAGATAAGGGCTATATTTTATTAACATACCTACAGTCCAATTATCACATTTGTAAGGTTACAATAATTCCTTAATTTCATCTAATATCCTTTTGGCATTAAAATTTCCCTGATTGTCTTATAAAATCAGACTCGCATTTTCAGGGGAAAAAACCTACACAGACATAATCCTTAATTGTTTCAATATGTGCACACAAGAAATATTTTTAGAAACTTCAGTTTGATTTTATGAATTTTATTATGTTATTATTTTTTTTGCCTGGTCTGAAACATCAAAACCATTTTTAACTCATAAATTGGGCGTTAACCTGAAATTTTCTGTATAAGAAGATATATATTATAGAGATTGCTTTATCTATGCGAGTTTGAGTGCACACTCCAGAGATTCATTAAAGTTATTTTTTTAGTAGGGTGATAAATTCTTATTTCTTATATATATTAGTCTGGTCATATTTTTATTTCCTTTTACATCAGTTTTGAGTTTGGGTATTATACTTTTATTTTTATTTATTTATTTTTTTGGTATTATACTTTTCTAATCCACTAGAGTATATTGTTACCATAATGAGGACTTCTGGGTGGGAATTTTTTTTTGTCCTCAGAGCCTAGAAAATAAGTTTTTGCCCAAGTATGCCTTTAAATATTTTCTCCTTCTCAGCAACTTCTAAAACTTCGGCCTTCAAAACTTGACATGTGGGAGTCAAAGGACTTTCTTTTGTGGATTGCTGGTTAATGGAATTTGTTGACCTATTAATACCCATGTTGACATTGCCATTCGTTCAGGAAACCTTTCTTTGTTTACCTAATGGCAGTTTGCATTTTGCTGGACAAAATTTTCCCTGTAGTGCTATTATTTATTGGTAGGCTTTTTATTATCTATTCTGTACTTCCCTGCTTTTTAGTTATACAATTTAATTGAGAAAAAAACTTGCTTCAGTGTTGGATAATCATTTGTTTTGGTGGATAAATTCTGATCTATTTGCTTTGCTGAAATGTATGCCCACACACAGTTCTAATTCCAGTTCTGACACAAACAGTAACTCCAATTTATTGAACAAATAACTATGTACCAAGCACTATTATAAATTACTTAACAGATGGTGTACAAGTTAGTCTTTACGGTGGCTTCTGAGGTAGGTATCACAAGCTCTATTTTAATGTGCGGGAATGTAGGCCTAGCGATATTTAGAAATTTATCGAAGGTCACATAGCTGGTAGCCGCCAGAGTTGGTGTTTGAACGTAGATCTGGATGACTTCTTAACGAGTCCTTGCCTTGTCAAGTAGCTGTATGAAGTTTGATGTTTTCATTAATTTATTTTTTGCAAGCATGATTTCTTTTTAAGTTTTTAAAGCAGGCTGAGTGTCTTCATCTTGCTTTGTGGTTTCTGCCAATGTGGGTGTTTCCTCTGGGCTCTTTCCTGTTTGTATGCCTTTCCCTTTTGGTTAATTGAAACTTTGCGTGGGGGTGGGTAGGTAGGAAGCGTTAACTTTTTCATAAATTGGGAAAAAAACTACCAAAAGGCACAAAGAATAATGTAAAAAGCATCAGAGTACTCATCTCCCCGAATGAATAACTGTTTATAACGGGGGGACAGATGTGGCTCAAATGGTTGGGTGTCTGTCTCCCATATGGAGGGACCCGGATTCGATCCCCAGGGCCTCCCAGTAAAAAAAAAAAAATTGTAGAAATAACTTAATATTTACAGCAATAAATGTTGAGTGATTAAAAAAAAAAATGTTTATAACGTTCATTTTTGCTTCTTGTCTTGTAAAACAAAATAAAAAATCATAACAAGCTTAAGGACTTTTTTTTTTTTCCTCTTCCCCAGTCCCACTCCTCTCCCCAAGAGCAACCTCAGTCATGCTTTTGGTGTGTATCCTGCCCATCCATGTTTTTATATCTTCCTCACATTTATATTTGTACCTATATACAAAATGTAGTATTGTTTTTTGTGTTTTAGACTTTTTATTCAACGTTATGTTTTTGAGATCTATTCATATTGATACATAAAGATCTAGTTCATTCATTTTAAGAGCTGTACGGTGTCTCATCGTATGATTTATATAAAACTTATTTATCTGTTCCTCCAATAACGGACATTTGGGTTATTTTCCATTTTTGTGCTACAAAAAACCATGCTGCCAAGAATATACATGTCAGTACCTCTTGGTGCTTGTGGCAAGAGCTTCTCTGAGATAATTAGAAGTGGAATTTCTGGGTTGAATTGTTGCACCGCTTCAACTTTACCAGATTCTGACAAACTATTCTTAAAGGTGGTTGTATCAACTTATACTTTTATGTTTGTGACTCCCAGTTTCCCCATTTGTGGCCAACTAACCCTTGCTATTATTATCGGACTTGTGTACACATAAACCAGCTTAAGAAAAGAATGTTACTCAGTTAAATCCTCCTGAATTTGCTTCCTTGATCATCTTCCCCTTCCTAGAGAGGGTAACTGGAGATAATTGCTGTTCTGTATTCGGTGTTTTTTTTCCCCCATATATTTGTTTAGTATTTTACTACATATGTGTGTATTTTTAAACAATATTTAAGATTGTTTTGCATTTTTTCAAACCTTCAACTCTGTCAATGATCTCAATGCTGAATGTATTCTGTAACTTGCTTTATTTTTTCACCACAATATTTCTGAGATTCATGTCTCAGAAATGTGCAGAGCTACATTTCTCTCCCACCTTGAGAGCTGGGAAAGGGGGCCTTCTGCCCTGGGCTCTGTGACTTACAGGGCCTACTTCTGGCCCTCCTCCAGTTGTATCTCTACTCACCAGCTGAGGAGTCCTTGGAGCCAAGGAAATGTGCCCATCTGGAGCCTATGCCCGCCATCCCACTTCTAGATCATTACTGGGTTCCTGGGACTCTGGAATTTTTAAGCCCACTTTCAGGGCCTATATCTTCTTTTCTGGGTCTTCCTAAGTGTGTAAGGAATTTGAACATGAAGCTGGCCTGTCCACTGCCCCTGTATGAACCTACTAGCAGTGTGGGACAGAGCCAGGGATGGAAAGAGAAGTGGTGGGTCAGGGTTGGAAGCCAAGGCTGGCTTTCTCCACTCTGCTAAAGTCTCTCATAGAACTTTGAGGAATCTGGGAATTATAAATTCGAACTTGGCCTTCCAGACTATTATGAAAGTTTATTTGCCAAGATAGGAGGATAGAATGAATTGTATTTAATTTTTTTGGCTTGATTTATAATTTTTAAATATTTAGGCATATGGTGCATGGGCCTCCATTTTATAGTCTTGCCTGGGCCCCACAAATTTCTTTTGTATTAATGTACACAATTTCTATATCAATTTCCCTATTATTAAAAATTTCAATTGTTTTTTATTTTTTGTTATTACAAACTGTGATGTGCTGGGCATTTTTGTATAAGTCTCCTTGTATACATATTGAAGAGTTTCTCTAGGGTACTAGTGGAATTCCCATACTTAAGTTTTATGAGATTATACCAAATTGTTTTCCAAAGTGAGTATACAAAGTTATACTCCCACTAGAAGAATATGAGTATTCTCTTGCTTCATAACTTTGCCAGTTGGGCTCATCAGACTTTTAAAATTTGTGCCAATTCAAGGGATATAAAATTGTATCTGATTGTGGTTTTAATTCCTTTTATATTCTGGGTCTCTATCCCCTTTAAGTCACATTGCTTGTTGTTTACAATGGTCTTACTTGGTGTCTGATTTTTAGTAGCTGCTTCTTATTTGCATTTTACTTTTATTGTCATTTGTGCCATATAAATATATTTGTAATAGCCTTTTAAAAACCATTTCAATAATTTTAACATGTACAGCTCAGTGGCATTAAGTACATTTACTTTGTTGTGCAACCATTGCCACTCTCTAGTTTTGGAACATTTTCATCACCCTAAAAAGAAACCAACACCCATCAGCTATTACCCCTCATTCCCTTCTTCCCCAGCCCCTGACAACCAATAATCTGCTTCCTGTCTCTATGGATTCACCTATTCTTGACATTTCATAGAAATGAAATCATACAATATGTGGTCTTTTGCGTCTGGCTTTTTTCACATAGCATGATTTCAAGGTTTGCCTTTTGCTTTGCATGTTACATTTTGTTTGTGTGGGTGTATTTACCCAGGAGGATTCTTCCTTGAAGTTCATTCTGTTACTAATTGTTCACTCACTGTCCATGGAGTCATGTTGTCAGGCTGAAGGTCTTAGAGACAAATTATTTTCTGCAACATCATGGCACAAAAGGGTGTACCTGTAAGAGCCATTTGGTAATTTTTCTTTTCTTTTCAAATTTGTTTCGTTTTTATTTCAACTTGAGCAAATTTGACTTTCAATTTCTGCAGTTTTCTGCAGAAAGTAGTAAAGCTAAAAACTTATCATTATAAGTGATACTGTGAACCATGATAAAATCTTAAATAATGACAAGTAGGCATCTGATAAAATATTTTCTACTTTTTACATAATCTATAGAAATAAAAATTAAGCATTCAAAATAAGTATAGTCTTCTTTTCCTTCCATGAAATAGTTCTGATTTGCTCCTGTCATATTTACTTCCCGACAGGTGTCTGAGATCTTTACTTACTTGCTACTTTTGACTAGACTAGGTCCTAAGATGGGAGTGGAAAGGGAGTAAAATAATCCAGATGGACTTCAGATTTCAGGCCCAGTGAGAAATCAGTTTATCCAAGTTGGAGCAGGGGAGTTATACTCAGGTTTGAAGTTGAAGTAGAAACCCATGTCATGTTTTATTTTTTAGGTCTTTCCCATGCTGAGAACAGATTTTAATACATCTCAGACCAATTCAGGGCAACAGGTTAAGAGAGGTTGTCTAGGGCAGTGGTTTCCAAACATTTTGATACTTCACTCCTGTCAATAGAGAACATTATGAGCATGTACTCGTAATATATGTATATTTACTTATAAATTATATAAAGTACAACTTAATTTTTATATTAAATATAATAAGACCTTATTTTTTACATTTTTGATAAAAATAAATATAAAGAGAAGTTCTAAAATTTTTTCCACACCTTAATGGATCATCTTGAGCAGCCTCTGGGGTATAGGCACCCAGCTTTGGAGCAGTAGTTCTCCAACATTGGTGCACATCTGAAATTGCAGAGCTTATTAAAATGCAGATTCTTAAGTCACACATCAAGAATTCTATTTTAGAAGGTGTGGATTGAGGTCTGGGAATCTGCATTTTAACCATCACACCAAAGGATTCTTTTGTAAGGGTTCAGGAACCACACTTTCTTTAATAGTACCTGGGGGTATGCTTCCTGGCATATTGCTAATGCAAGGTTTAAATGGCTTCACTTGACGGAATAAAAGAAATGGGTTCTTTAGTGCAAAATGAAAAAAGATTAAAAAATATATATATTGCTTTCTCATAGGGCAAGGTTATGTGTAGACGCACAAGCCACAGGAACCCTTCGGCATCTAGTCACCCAGTCGACAAAACATTTATTGAGCACGTACTTGGTGTTGCAAAAGTAGACTATTCTAAAGGATTTTACCCCTTCCTCTCTCCTAGACTCAGGATCCCTCAAATACTGTTAACTAGTTAATTCATCTTTGTCTCTGATTTATTTCACTATTCTTCTTAACTCCCAAAGAGAATCATGTTGGGAAGTATGACTGGAGGAGAAAGGGTCTTGTAGGAGGAGATGAGGTTTGTGTGACCTACTTTGTCAGCATCATCAAGATTTTGGCAATACCTTCATCACCTCCTACTCTTTGCTTTCTGTACTTCCTAGGCTTTTTCTAAGTCCTGATACTGATTTAAAAACTTGCTTCCCAAACTTTGCTGCACAATGGAATCACTCAGTGAATTTGTTTAAAATACTGGTACCTGGCTCCTTGAACCCCTCCCCTCCCCCGGCATTCTGATTTAATTTGGTTTGGGATGTGAATTGGACATGAGGATTTTTAAAAAGTCACTAGGTGATTCTAATATGTAGCAAAGTTTGAGGAATCCCATTAACTGAGGCCCCTGGACTAGAGCAAGACTGGGGAGATGGTCCACATGTTATTTGATGATTTTTGCTGCTGATTGTCCCATTCCTGGTGCAACTATAAAATAATCCATGGCCTCCCAGTGCCCCCATCCTCAGCTGGTCTGGTCTTCTCATGTTGCCCTCTGCTGCCCAGTCTTGGAGCATACTCAGGTGTATTCCTCTCCTCAGGCTGAGGCCTGCAGCCATCTGCAGCTGGGGCTCACCCATGTTGCAGCAGTCAGCTGGAGTTCTCTGCTTTGTGCCTAATGAGCTCTGTGTAATGCTGCTGTGGGTAAAGCAAGCCTGTTTGTTCAGCTCTGCCCCTTGTCTTTCCTGACATTGTCGCTAACCTGTCCATATGCTCTTTGCTGGTCTACTCTGTTTCTCCCTGCTTGTACCAGGGGTTCTAGATTCACTGAACCCCCACCCCCACCTCCGAAACATGGCAATTTAATCCTGAACATCAGAAGTACAAACATATAGAGATTATGAATCTCGTGGCTTAACAATAAGACATTAGGGTTGTGTTTGACTGATTATTGGGGTTGTTTTTGACTGATGATATTTTATTTTTAGACCAACATTCTCTAGATTTTATCTTTCACATATGCAGGTTGCTTTCTTTCCTGACATATCTTGGTAAGTTCTTTCCTATTTTCTGTACAAATCAATTTTTATTTGTTTTTATCAGCCCCCATGAGGTGTTGGCTCATGGAAAGATGGGAAGGGGTATTTCTATGCAAGTTACTATCAAAAAGCAAGAGTTTTCCTTGGGACATTCATGATCACTTTCCTCTTGGTCTGGCTTTTGAGCCAAGGGCTGGCCTGTGTTTACTGACTTGTGAGGTACAGGAGCTCAGGGGTGAACATCTAGTTCAGGAATCTAACCTATGATGAATCTGACCAGTACAATCACCTAGTCTCAGCCCTGGCTGCACATACAAATCACCTGGGGTTCCACCTGGTCAAATTAAACCAGTTTGAGGGTGGGGCCCAGGCCTGGGTACTTTAAAATATGCCCCAGTTGATTATTATGTGTAGCTAAACAATAAGCAGTTATTTAGACTTCATCAGTTTTGTGGGGACAGAACTTGTTGTCAGTGTTGAAATAATATTTTGTTTTCTGACCAGAAGAGAAAAGCAAAAAGGTCATTTGTTTTTAGGCTTTTGGCCTGGGATTCCCTGAAGACAGACAGTTCTGTATCTTTCAAGGCCATGTTTGCTTTTTTTTTTTTAATAAGGCTCTCCTTATTAAAAGTTGAGGATCTCCTATCCTCAACTTTTTTTTTCTCAACACAAAATTCTATTGTTTTTAATTATACTTTATTATGCATGCCTTTTTAAAAATTTTAAATAAAAATTTATTGAAGTACATCATTCATATATGAACATATACAAATAATAAGTGTATGGTAAAATTTGTGAATTTCCAAAAAAAAAAACATACATATCCTCATACAGGGCTCCCACACATTACCCTACCACCAACACCTTGCATTGTCGTAAAACATTTGTTACAAACTCTGAAAGAGCATCATCAAAACATTACTACTAACTAAAGCCCATATCTTAGATTTGGTGTATTTTTCTACCAACCCACCCAATTTATTAACATCCTGTATTAGTATTATATATTTGTTATTGTTCATGGGAGAATGTTCTCATATTTGTTCTGTTAACCACAGTCCATCTTCCACCACTAGATTCCCTGTGTTATACAGTCCTATGCTTTGTACAGTCCATTCAAAGTGCACACTCAGTGGCTCTCATTTTCATCACAGAGTTGTGCTGTCATCACCTCAGTCAATTTTAGAACATTTTCTAAATTTGGATTAATGACTCCAAAAGGAAAAATCCCATACCCTGTTATCCCCCCGTTTTTGTCCCTTAGAATTGAAATATCTTCTTGCCTTTGCTGCAAAATATTACAATAATACTGTTAACTGTTGTCCATAAGTTACATTGGTTGTAATTTCCCCCCGTATCACTATATTCTTAGCACTTGATAGAAGAACATTCTATACTATTAACCACCATCTTCATCCCCCACCAAAATCTCTATGAGATACAATCCTTAGATTATTCTTTAGTTTCCTTTCAGTTGACATTTACATCCACCGACGCTTTTTAGCCATAATCACATTTATAAATCAGCAGTGTTAGTTATACTCATTATGATGTGTTACTATGAACTCTATTCGTTTTCACACTTTTACAAACCTTTGTATTAGTCAGCAAAGAGGGATGCTGATGCAAAGTACCAGAACTCTGTTGGCTTTTATAAAGGGTATTTATTTGGGGTAGAAACTTTTTAACAGTCACAAGGCCCTTAAGAGTCCAACTCAAGGTACCATAAGAGGTACTTTCTTACCCAAAGTCATTTGCCATGTGTTGAAGCAAGATGGTTGGTGATGTCTGCAGGGGTTCAGCCTTCCTTCTTCCTTTTAAGGCTCTGTGGTCCCAACTTCTTATCTCAGCTGTAGGCTGGCATAAGGCTTGTCTCTTTTCCATGGGCTCATTTCTTTCGGGGCTCAGCTGCTCAGGTCTCTTCACAAGGTCAGCTGTCTCTCTTCCTGGGGCCTCTGCTATGTCTGTAGAGTGCTCTTTATTCCTCCTTGTTCTTATCTGTGTGCCTACTGCCATGTGAGAATCTGTTTTATCAGCCCAAGGGGGCTGGGACTCAACACTGAGTCACACTCTAATGACATATTTGAATCAAAGCCCTAATCTTAACATAATTTAATCAGACATCTCAGTTGAATCTAATACAGTCAAAGGGTATCATACCCAGAGAAACAGACCAGTTTACAAACACAATCAATATCACCTTTTTGGAATTCATAAATAATATCAAACTGTCACAACTTTATTAATAATGCTACATACATTAAGCATCAGCTCCCATTCTCAACCCATATTCTATTTCCTAGTAACCTATACTCTATAGTTTGTCTCTGAGAGTTTACTCATCATATTTAGCTAATATTAGTGGGACCGTACAATATTTGTCCTTTTGTGT
This sequence comes from Tolypeutes matacus, assembly GCA_026826555.1. Lineage (NCBI taxonomy): Eukaryota > Metazoa > Chordata > Mammalia > Cingulata > Chlamyphoridae > Tolypeutes > Tolypeutes matacus. The sequence goes on from JAKSZT010000049.1 coordinate 46,930,546, forward strand.
CTGGTTTATTTCACTCTACATAATACCCTCAAGGTTCATCCATGTTGTCATATGCATCCCAATTTCATTTCTTCTTATGGCTGAATAGTATTCCATTGTATGTATATACCACATTTTGTTTACCCATTCTTCAATTGATGGCCACTTGGGCAGGTTCCCTATTTTAGCAATTAACAACTGATGCTGTTTATCTGCTCCAAGCCTGGGCAGCATTCTGCAAACGATTGTTTTTCCCTCGGCAATTCATATTGGTTTGTAGGTGAGCTCTCTTCTGCATCAGTAGGTTGGAAGTTATTGTGGTATCTCACCAACCTCTGTAGGACCCATTGTCTTGCTTCTCCAAATGTGCTCCTTGGACCAGCATCAATGGTGTCACCTAGAGCGTGTTAGAACTGCAAATTCCCACCCCATACTCCAGATCTGGTTCAGGAACTCTCAGAGTGGAGCCCAGCAGTCATGTTCTAACAAACTTTCTGGGTGCTTCTAGTGTCCACCAAAGTTTGAGAATCACCCAATAGGTCTGGGATGGGGCCTGAGAATTTGCATTTTGCATAACCTCCCAGGTGATGCTGATGATGCTTGTCTGGGGATCATGTTTTGAGAGCAACTGGCCTAGAGAGCTCCGAGAGGCCATGGGAGGATTTCACACTATTTCTGGCTTAAGCCAGTTTGTCAATACTAGGGCCCTGGAGCTGGGACAGAATGATCAGAGGAAGGTGGGAAGGAAGTTTCTGTAACCTTAAACCTAAACATGATCTCCATCAGTTCTAACTGTGACCTGTGCTGCTGAGCTTGTCTCCTCAATACTAATCTAAACAAATAGTTTCTATCGTTTATTGTGCCCCTATTACACCCTTTATATATTTATACACATTATGTCTCCTTGTACCTACCTCTCAATTTTCCATTTAATAGTGGGGAACAGTAGTTAATCCAGAACAATGAATTATTTTCTTTTTGGCTTGAAAAAGTTTCAGATCTATCTGTTTTTGTTTGTTTTTCCAGATTGGTTGTTTTGTTTTATTTTTTTGAGATCTGGGTGTAATTTTCAGATCTTCCTCTTATCTGAGTCACCTTTGACTTCTCACTTTATCAAGGCTCAGTTTTTCCAAGTGGAAAATAAACTGCTACGTAACAGGGTTATTATGACAAGTAAATTAAATAACAGATGTAAAGTTCCTGCCACTTAGTAAATATGTAATCAGTGTTGATTTTTGTACTTCCATTTACACTTAGCCCTAAGTAGAATGTGAGCACAAACTGCACTCTTGTGGCTGATCAATATGCTGAAATTGGGAGAAAGATAAAGCCTTTAAGTAGATGGGGAGAAGTCTAGGGAAGGTGGGAAAACAGCAGCACCTCCCAGGGAGGCTGGCAGAAACCAGGTGTAGCCATCCTTACATATTGCAGATTGAAGCTGGGTTCAAGGTAAGTATCACAGAATCCAGAGAAATGTAGGTTGGGAAAAGCTAGAGGGTCATGTTTCTTGGGTACAGGGGGTTTGGCTGATGGCTACTGAGAAGTTTGCCTGAGTATGTTGGATCCTCAGAGGGGCAAGATGGTGACAGAAGAGGGCCCTCCAAGAGTCAGCTCGTCCTATGGGGCAGTTAGTAATCACCCAGAGTTACCTAAATCACCTTTTTGGGGAGGTGTGTTGGGATACTAGAAGAGCATCCTGCAACATCCTTGGAAGAAAGAAGGGAAGAAGCCACCCATCTGCACTGAATATTCATGAGTTCAGTATGCCATGCTACAGAGGCCGGTGCCCATCCTCCACTGGCCGTGCAAGATACCTCGGGAGCTATTCCCTGGCTGAATTGGAAGTTCCATTTCCCAAAAATGAAGGAGGAAGGGACGGTTGGGCACTGACTTCAGCTACTGATTAGTAAATTTGGCTGCCTAAAGTCCAATCTTAAGAACAGTGTGGTAGTTTGAGATTATTTTATGAATCCCAAAAAAGAAAGATTATATTTGTAAGCTAATCTGTTCCTCTGGGGGTGATACCCTTTGACTGCATTATATTCAGCCGAGGAGTTTTTTTAATTAAATTACCTGTTAAGTTAGGGCTTTTTTGATTTGACCACATCAGTAAGGTGTGACTCAGGTTGAGTCCCCACCCCCTTTGTGGGTCTGATATAAACAGACATTCACATGGATAAACAGACACAAGAAGAGACACAGAGGAGAGAGCTTTGTCATTTTTGAACCTGTCATTTGCTAGAAGGGAGATGGCTCAAATAACTAAAGCCCCTAGGAGAGATGGACCATTTGCCTGATAGTTTACAAGTGACCTTGGGAAAGAGCCGAGACTGATACAGGAAGTCCTGGGAAACAAGCCCTATGTCAGTCTACAGCTGAGATCAGGAAGAAGCTGGGCCCATGAAGCCTCAGAGGAAGAAGCAGCCCAGAGGGGAAGGCTGAAACCTAACAGAGATTGCCTGCCATCTTGGTTCAACATACGACAGCTGACTTTGGTGGGAACATACCTCTTATGGTAACTTGAGGTGGACTTTCCATGGCCTTGGGACTGTAAGCTTTTTTTTAAAAAAAACAAATCAATTTTATTGATTCATATTAATACAGCATAAATCCATCCAAAGTGTACAATCAGTGGTATTTAGTATAATCACATAGTTGTGCATTCATTACTTCATTAGCACATTTCATTATTCCAATAATAGTAATAATAATAAACAAAGAAACAAACAAAACTCATTACCTTTCAGTCTCTCTGTGCTTCCCCTACCATACATAACTGCTATTTTGTTTCTCTCTCTCCAGTTTATTTGTATTTATATTTTGTAAAAACAGTCTTATATATGCAATATCATCCATGTTTGTATTTTACATGAGGTTTCACTATATTATATGTAGGACTGTAAGCTTTTATCCCAAATAAATACCCTTTATAAAAGCCAACAGATTTCTGGTGCTTTGCATCGGCACCCCTTTGGCGGACTATTACAAACAACTAAAGCTGAAATCTGTCCAAGTTGGAAAGAGGCCAGTAGCCTCCATTTTAACTCCACCCCCTGGAATAAGGGGAAGTGGGACTGATTGAAAATCACAGTGGGAAGTGGATGTGGCTAAAGCTATTGAGCTCCTGCCCATCACATGGGAGGTCACTGGTTTGGTTCCCGATGCCTCCTAAAGAAGACAGTGAGCTGGTGCAACGGGCAGTCTTGGCAAGCTGATACAACAAGATGATGCAACAAGAGACACAAGAAGAAAAACATAATGAGAGACACAACAAAGCAGGGAACGGAGGTGGCTCAAGCGATTAGGTGCCTCCCCCCACATCGGATGTCCTGAGTTTGGTTCCTGGTGCCTCTTAAAGAAACAAGGAAGATGGACAGACACAGCAAGTGCAAACAGTGAGGAGGTGGGGAGAAATAAATACATAAAATAAATCTTTAAAAAGAAAAAAAAAGGAAAGAAAATCACAGTGATGGTAGGGACCGGCTTCTTTCCACCCAAGTTGGATTGCTGCCCTAGCCTAGCCTCCAGCCCTACCTCCGGCAGGGAGGAAGCTGGGGGAACCTGCACTATAGTTGCTTTTGGTCTGAGAATGTTGGACACATCTGTGGCTCCACCCCCACCCCCTGATAGGATAGTAGGGGGGCAGTGTTTCCCAGCCTCTCTAGGCAACTGTGGGCACTTCTGGCCCACACGGGTTTGATTGGTGGACACATCTGTGACTTCATCCCTGCCTCTGACAGGGCAGGAGGAGGGACAGTGTTCTTTCAGCCTCTCTGGACAACTACAGGTGCTTTCGGCCCACATGGACTAGACTGTTGGACGCATCTGTGGCTCCATTCCTAACCCTGACAGGGCAGGAGAGGGACAGTGCTCCCTCTACCTTTCTAGGCAACTGCAGCTGCTTTTGGCCTGCACAGACTAGATTGTTGGGCACACTTGTGACTCCATCCCTGCATCTGACAGAAAAGAGGAGGGGATGTGCTCCCTCAGCCTCTCTGGATAACTGCAGTCACTTTTGGCCTACCTGGACATGATTGTTGTGCATACCTGTGACTTCATCCCCATCCCTGGCAGGGGAGGAGAGGGTAGCTGGTGTTTCATCAGTCTATCTGGGAAACTGAGGTCAGTTTTGACTCACAAGGCTTAGTTTGCTGCCCATATCTGTGACTCCATCCCCACCCTAGGAAGGGGAGGGTGTGGAGCTTCATTAGTCTATCCAGGTAACTACAGATGGTCTTGTTCCGCATGGCTTGGATCACTGCACATGTCTGTGGCTCCATCCCTACTCTTGGCAGGGGAGAAAGGTGGGAGAAGAGTCATTGGTTTCTGAAGCAACACGGACAGCTTCACCCTCCATGATTACAGTACCAACTGCACCCTCTACTCCTACTTCACAGCCATCAAGGGAGAAAAGGCAAGAAACAGATGGAAAAGAACTGAAAAAGCTCAGATTGGCTAAATATGAGCCACTATAAATTTCCAAATTAATTTGAACCAAGTTTCAAAGAGGGGATGTAGCACAAAGCCAATCAAATAGAAAGCCCTAGACTAAAGAGAGAGACTGAGCCCAGAATAAATACATTTGGTAAATCAGACGCCAAGACACCAACAAAAACATTACAGTACATACCAAGAAACAGAAAGATATGGCCCAATCAAAGGAACAAACTAAGCATCCAGATAACATAAAAGAGTTAAGACAACTAATTATAGATGTTCACACAGATCTCCTTAATAAATTCAGTGAGATGGTTAAAGAGATTAAGGACATCAAGAAGACACTGAGTGAGCACAAAGAAGAAAGCATAAATAGAAAAATAGTAGATCTTATGGGAATGAAAGGCACATTAAATGAAATAAACAGTGCACTGGAAGTATATAACAGTAGATTTAAAGAGGCAGAAGAAAAGATCAGTGAGCTTTAAGACAGAACCTCTACAGGCAAACATACCAAAAAAAAGATAAAAGATTGGAAAAAATTGAACAGGGTCTCAGGGAACTCGATGGCAAGAGACGTGCAAACATATGTGTCATGAGTGTCCCAGAAGGAGAAGAGAAAGGAAAAGAGGCAGAAGGAATATGTGAGGAAACAATGGTATAAATTTTCCCAACCCTATTGAAGGACAGAGATAGCCCTGCCTAAGAGGCACAATGTGCTCCCATCCAAATAAATCTGAATAGAACTACTCCAAGTTACATACTAATCAGAATGTTAAATGCCAAAGATAAAGAGAGAATCCTGAGAGAAGTAAGAGAAAAGCAATTCTTCACATACAAGGGATGCCCAATAAGATTAAGTGCTGACTTCTCATCAGGAAGGCAGTGGCATTATATATTTAAGATACTGAAAGAGAAAACTGCCAGCCAAGACTCTTATATCCGGCAAAATTGTCTTTTAAAAAAAAAATAAGGGTGAGTTTAAAATAGTCACAGATAAACAGAAACTGAGAGAGTTTATAACCATAAGACTGGCTTTGCAGAATACACTAAAGAGAGTGCTACAGCCTGAAAAGAAAAGACAGGAGAGAGATGTTTGGAAAAGAGTCTAGAAATGAAGATTAGATCAGTAAAAGAAACTAAAAGTATAAAAAGTGTGGTGGAAATGAAATATAACAGATAAAACCCAAAGGCCCAAATAGGTGAAGTAAGAGCTGTCTTTACAGTAATAACACTACTAATGGATTAAACTTCCCAATCAAAATTCTCAGACTGGCAGAATGGATAAGAAAATATGAGCCATCTATATGCTGTCTATAAGAGACTCCCCTCAGTAGACCCAAGGATACAAATAGATTGAAAGTGAAAGGCTGGATAAAGATATTCCATGCATGCAGTAACAACAACAACAACAAAGTGAGCAGATGTAGCTCAGTGGTTGAGTGCTTCCTTCCATGTACACTCGAGTAGCTATACTTATATTGGATGAAATAGAATTTAAAAGCAAAGCTGTTATTAGAGACAGGGAAGGACATTATATATTAATAAGAGGGGTTATTCACAAGGTAGACATAACAATCATAAAGGTATCTGTACCTAACCAGGATGCCCCAAATTACTTGAGGCAAACACTGGCAAAACTGAGGGAGAAATAGATGTCTCTACAATAATAGTTGGAGACTTCAATACACCACTCTCAGCATTGGATAGAACATCTGGACAGAGGATCAATACAGAAATAGAGAGCTTGAATAATATGATAAGTGACCTAAACCTAAGAGACATAACAGAGCATTGCACCCCCAAATAGCAGTATATACATTCTTCTCAAGTGCTCATGGATCCTTCTACTGGGCAGACCATAGGTTGGGTCACAAAATCTCAATAAATTTAAAAAGATAAAAATTATACAAGCACTTTCTGTGATCATAAGGGAAGAAAACTGGAAATCAACAACAGGCAGAAAAAGGGAAAATTAACAAATACATGGAAATTAAACAACAAATTTCAATAATCAGTGGATTATTGAAGAAATCCTCAAAAAAATACTTTCTAATCGAATCCAATAGCACATTAAAAAAAATTATTCATCATGATCAAGTGGGTTTTATACCACGCATGCAAGGGTGGTTCAACACAGGAAAATCCGCATAATACACCAAATTCATAAATAAAAGAAAAATCACATGATCATCTTGATTGGCGCAGAAAAGGCATATGACAAAATACAGCATCCTGTCTTGATAAAAATACTCCAAAAGACAGGAATCAAAGGAAACTTTCTCAACATGATAAAGAGTATACATGAAGAACCCATAGCTAACATTGTACTCAATGGTGAAAGACTGAAAGCTTTCCTATTGAGATCAGGAAAGACAAGGATGCCCACTGTCACCATTGTTGTTCAGTATAGTGCTAGAGCAATAAGGAAAGACAAAGGTTTAAAAGAAGTCCAAATTGGGAAGGAAGAAGTAAAAGTTTTCCTATTTGCAGATGATATGGTCCTATAATTAGATAGTCCTGAAAAATCTACAACAGAGCTACTAGAGCTTATAAATGATTTCAGCAGAGTGGAATGATACAAGATGAATATGATAAAACCAATAGTGTTTCTATACACTAGTAATGAGCAATCTGAGGAGGAAGTCAAGAAAAAAAATTCCATTTACAATAGTAACTAAAAGAATCAAATATATAGGGAAGCAGATGTGGCTCAAGCGATTGGGCTCCCACCTACCACAAGGGGCGGGGGTTGTGGTTTGGTTCCTGGTGCAACAGGCAGGCACAGCAAGCTGATGCAGTGGGATGACTCAACAAGAGACACAAGAAGAGGAACGTGATGGGAGACACAACAAAGCAGGGAGCAGAGGTTCCTGGTGCCTCCTAAAGAGGATGAGCAGGATGGCGAGCTGACATGACAAGACAACACAAGAGACTCGAGGAAAAACATAACGAAAGACACAACAAAGCAGGGAACAGAGGTGGTTTAAGCGACTGGGCACCTCTCTTTCACATCAGAGGTCCTGGGTTTGGTTCCCAATGCCTCCAAAAGAAACAAAGAAAATGAACAGACATAGCAAGTGCAAACAGCAAGGGGGTGGGGAAGAGATAAATAAAATAAGTCTTAAAAAAAAAAGAATCAAATGTTTAGGAATAAACTTAACCAAGGACATAAAGCATTTATATTCAGAAAACTACAATGCATTGCTAAAAGAAATCAAGGAAGACCTAAATAAATGGAAGAACATACTGTGTTCATGGATTGGAAGACTAAATAACATTAAGATGTCAATTCTACCCAAATTGATATACAGAATCAATGCAATCCTGATAAAAATTCCAACAGCCCCTTAAAAAATAAAAAAAGAGAAATGGAAAATCCAATCATCAAATTTATTTGAGAGGGTAGGGGGCCCTGAATAACCAGAAATATCTTTGAAAGGAGAACGAAGTTGGAGGACTCTCACTTTGGGACATTAAATCATATTCCCTGCAGCAGTGGTAATATGGGGTTGGCATAAAGATAAACACATAGAGAAATGGATGTGGCTCAAGTAGTTGGCCTCCTGTTTACCATATGGGAGGCCCCAGATTCGATTTCTGGGGCCTCCTGGTGAAGGCAAGCAGGCCCGTGTGTTGTGGTGAGCTGACGGCCCGCACGGCGTGGTGAGCTGACGATGCAACAAAAGGGGAGACAAGCAGACACAGAAAAACGCACAGCAAAATGGACACAGCGAGCACAAGCAGCAAGGGGGGGATAAAAAATTAAAAAAAAAAAAAAAAAATCTTAAAAAAAAAAGATAAACATATAGACCAATGGAACCAAATTGATGGCTCAGAAACAGACCTTCACATCTATGGTCAAGTGATTTTTGACACAGTTGTTAAGCCCACCCTGCCGGGGCAGAACAGTTTATTCAACAAATGGTGCTGTAATACCACATCTAAAAGAAAGAAAGAAGACCTCTATCTCACACCTTCTAGAAAAATTAACTCAAAATGGATCAAAGACCTAAATAGAAAAGCTAGAACCATAAAACTCCTAGAAGAAAATGTAGGGAAACATCTTCAAGACCTGGTGGTAGGTGGTGGTTTCTTACACCTTACACTGAAAGCACGCGCAACCAAAGAAGAAATGGATAAATGGGATCTCCTGAAACTTAAAACACTGTTGTGCTTCAAAAACTTTGTCAAGGGGGGCGGATGGGGCTCAAATGGTTGGCGTCCGTCTGCCATATGGAAGGACCTGGGTTCCATCTCCGGGACCTCCCGAAGGCGCACGAGCTGCCAGGCTCTGTGTGCCGCTGAGCTGTCGGGCCCCGAGAGCCATGCAGCAGGATGATGACGTAACAGGGGAGAGACAAGACGAGATGCTCCGAAAGCTCCAGAAGCCAGGAGCTGAGGTGGCGCAGATGGCAGAACACCTCTCTCCTACTTCGGAGGTCTCCAGGATTGAATCCTGGTGAAGACTGGAGGAGGAGGAGGAGAAGAGATGGCAGGAAACAGACACAGAGAATTGCCCAGTGAATGGACACACACAAAAAAAACAGCAAATGGGGAAGGGGGGATTTAAAATGGATAAAATAAATAAATAAATCTTTAAAAAAAAAAAACAAAAAACTTTGTCAAGAATGTGAAAAGGCAGCCAACTCAATGGGAGAAACTATTTGGAAACCACATATCTGATAACAGTTTGATTTCCATGCTATGTAAAGAAATCATACAACTCAGCAATAAAAGAGCAAGAAATCCAATTTAAAAATGGGCAAAAGACTTAGACATTTCTCCAAAGAGGAAATGCAAATGGAAAAAAGCACATGAAAATTGTTCAATATTACTAGCTATTAGGGAAATGCAAATCAAAACTACAATGAGATATCTCACACCTCATAGAACGGCCATTATTAAAAAAAAACCCACAAGTGCTGGAGAGGATGTGGAGAAATAGGAACACTCCTTCACTGTTGGTGGGAATGTAGAATGGTGCAGCCTTTGTGGAATACAGCTTGGCAGCTCCTCAGGAAGCAAAATATAGAACTGCTGTATGATCTGGCAATCCCTCTATTAGTAATATATCCAGAAGAACTGAAAACAGTGACATGAACAGACATTTGCACATGGAATGGCATTATTCACAATTGCCAAAAGTTGGAAACAACCTAAGTGTCCATCAACCCATGAATGGATAAACAAAATGTGGTGTGTATGTGTATGTGTATATATATATATATATATATGATGGAATACTATGCTGCTGTAAGAAGAAATGATATTGGGACATATATGATTACATGAATGAACCTTGAGAACATTATGTTGAGTGAAATAAGCCAGGAAAAAGAGAAATATTTCATAATCTCACTAATATGAACTAAATACAAAGAATAAATACATGGGGAAGCGGCTGTGGCTCAATCAGTAGGGCTCCCGTTTACCATATGGGAGGCCCCGGGTTCGGTTCCCGGGGCCTCCTGGTGAAGGCAAGCCCGCCCGCGCGGCGTGGTTAGCTGACCCAGCGAGCACAAGCAGCAAGGGGGGGATAAATGAATAAATAAATAAATAAATTAAAAAAAAAAAAAAAAAAAAGAATAAATACATGGAGTTAAAACCTAGATTATAGGTTACTAAAAGATAGGATGAGGGCTGAGAAAGGGATACTGATGCTTAATGCGTGTAGAATTTTTAATTAGCTTGACTCTACAAGTGTGGAAATGGATAGAGTTGATGGTAATACATTATAATGAGTATAACTAACATGGCTGGTTTATAAATGGTATTGTGGCTGAAAGGGGTAGTATAGGGATGTAAATGCCAATTAAAAGAAAGAAAGCTAGAGAATAATCTATGGACTGAATAATATTGTGAACCTGGAGTTGGATGAGGATTGTGGTGAACAGTACATATACAAGAATGTTCTATTAACTAGAACAAATGTACATCACATTACAGGATGGTAAGAATGTGGTGATGCATGGGAAAAATACAATTAATGTAACTTATGGAGTATAGTTAACAGTAATATTGTAATACCCTTGCATCAGTGTCAAAGAAGGTATCAACACTAAGGTTCAATAATCGGGGAGTATGGAATTTTTTCTTTTGGACTAAGGAAAATGTTCAAAAATTTACTGAGGTGATGACTGCAAATCTCTGTGATGAAATTGAGAGCCACTGTGTACACTTTGGGTAGATTGTACAAGGCATGGGACTATAACTCAGTGAACCATGTGGTGGAAGATGGACTGTGGTTAACAGTAGCAACATATGAGTGTTCTCTTATGAGCTATAACAAATGGACAATACTAATACATGGTGTTAATAATAGGGGTGGGGGGCAGAGTCAAAATGGTGACTACCTGCCTTCTTCTGACCTGGACAGGCTCAAAGTTTAGTTGTTCCTAGGATTATACCTTAGCCCGCCAAATTCACCAATCGGTAGCTGAAATCGGTGCCACACCGTGTCTTCCTACCCTGTTTTTTTGGAAATGGAGCTTCCAACTCCAGCCATGGAATAGCTCCCCAGGCAGCTTGGGCCGAGGGCACCGACCTCCACGGCGTAGAGGGCTCTACGCACGAATCCTCTCTGCAGATGGGCAGTCTTCTTCTTCCATACTTTCAAGGATGTTGCAGGATACTCTTCTGGTCTCCTGGGGTCCCCAAACAGGTGCTCTAGTTAGCTCTGGGTGATTACCAACTGCCCTGCAGCATGAGCCGACTCCAGGAGTTCCTGATTCTGCCGCCATCTTCGCCAACACCTGGAATTTATTTTAATGTAAGGGCCTAGGATAAAAAACAGGCATTCTGAGAGCAGTGACACGAACAGGCTTCTGCATACCGATGTTCATAGCAACATTTTTCACCATTGCCAAAAGTTGGAAACAACCCAGGTGTCCATCAACAGAAGAATGGATAAACAAACTGTGGTCTATTCACACGATGGAATATTATGCAGCTGTAAGAAGAAATGAAGTCATAAAGCATATGACAACATGGATGAACCTGGAGGACATTATGTTGAGCAAAGCAAGCCAGACACAAAAGGACAAATACTGTATGAATGCATTACTATGTATCAAATACATTGTGTAACGTATTGTTTGAGTCAAAAAAATTTTATATGTATCCAGTACATGTAATTGAGAAATGTATTTATTCATCTGTGTTTACTTTTTAGTTTTTAATTCTTTATATTTTCAATTATTAAGTGTACAAAATAAAGTAAAAAAAAAAAAAGAAAGTAAAAAAACAAACAAACACTAAAAAGCAGGCATTTGCGGAGCGGATGTAGCTCAATTGTTGAGTGCCTGCTTTGCATGTATGAGGTCCTGGTTTCAATCTCTGGTACCTTCTTAAAAAAAAAAAAAAGACATTCAAGAAATATTTGTCAATGAACGCTCATTAAACCAAATGAAACTGTTATATAGATTTCCATTTTAGAAAAATAAACCATGATGTAAACATTACGGAAAATGTAAAGACTGAACATTTTAAAAGTTAATAATCTACGAAAGTCTAATAAATATATATGCTAAAGATGAAAAAAAAATAATAGGGGTGTACGGTAAAAAATATACCAAATGTAAGCTATGGACCATTGTTAGTGGTGATAGTCTGATGATGTTCTTTCATAATCTGTAACATATGTTCCACAACAATGTAAGGTGTTGGTAGAGGGGTGATGTTATGGGAATTCAGCACATGCACGATCATTTTGTAAATTCACAACCTCTCTAATAAAAATATATATTTTTTTAAAAAGGGGAAAAAAAGAAGAAAAAAAGTGGATTGTCATGCAGGCAACATCAGGGATCCTAGCAAGCTCAGTGGATGCTGGGTATGACTCTTCCCCAGGTATTTGTGTCTTGGGTAGGCTGGGAAAAGCCTGGACACTCAGGGTTTCCAGGCAGAAGGAAGTTCTCGTTTGGCTGCTTGAGTGCCATTAATATTTAAAGGAAGTGCTCATTCCAGGGGCCCCAGAAGTGTCATACTGTTCCTTGGCTAGGACAGGGTAGATATAACTAAATCCTGCATCTTGTTGTAACCGGAAGAGGAGTTGGGTCCTCCTTTGCGACCCTTAAATGGTTAGAGGAGAAATGCATCAGGCTCTGTGTTTAGCATGACTAGACAAGTGCTAAAGGGAAAGTAAAGATGATTAATTTCTTCCAGTAACAATCATGACATATTTCAGAACCATAGGGCAGAGTCTGCCAAGGGCAGGATGTTTCAGCGAGGTCATTTTTCAGCTCCATAGCAAGAAAAACATTAATAGCAGTCATCGTCCAACATAATGGAGCAGGATGCCTCATGAAGTAGCAAGCACACACCTGGTAAAGCTAGAAATGGAGGCATTTCTGCCTTGGGCTGGAGGTTGGAGATTACCTTTAGAAGGCCCTTCCTGTTGTAGGAGTTTCTTCAATTCCCTCTCCTATGAGGGTGAGGGGGCGATAAGGTGGAGTCCTAGCCCAGTCTTTGAGGATTTTGGGTGTTGGGGGCTGGAGGGAGCAGTTATCTGAAACTGCAATGCAGAACCAAAGGTGCGCTGAGAGCTGAGGTCAGCCTTATCAAGGAGTGCAGAAACAGATACCAAAAGTCAGGGAGAAAGCAAGGAGAGGGCCTGCCTGGGAAAAGAGCTAGGATTGGGGCTATCACCAGGACTTGATTATTTGCCACTGACTTCTCGCTGAAACAAGGAATGTGGGAGGGCTGGCTAAGTTTCAAGGGCTCAGGCTATGGCTGACGTCCTTATGAGGATCCACAGCTGGATCTGAAGGCAAGTCCATAGTTTTAAAATTATTTTACACATGGTCAGCAGTATTTAAATAAGTGACTTTTAAAGATTAATTCTTAGAGAGTAATTTTTACCTGGATGTTTATATTTTCTTAAAAATATTATCTGAATATTGAAACTATAAGATAATTTTGCAAGGGCATTTGCATTTCTGTTTACCAATGACATACAACAAAAAAATAATAGTGGTGACAGATAATATTAATATTTGGAAAATTAGAGAGAACTATTAAAAGAAAAATTTAAATCTTGATAGGAAAAATAGAAGACGACATGAATAAATGGAGAGCTATTTCCTGTTCCAGAATCAGAAGATTTAATGTAGCTAAGCTGATATACTTAATATCCCATCTAATTTATGGAGTTAACATGAATTGAATTCCCAATATGATATTTTATAGAAATAGAAAATGTGCTAATACAATTTCTTTAGAGAATATAATAATTCAGTACACTAAAGAGTCTTTTGAAAAGGAACAAGCCAATAATGTGGTAAATTACTCTGTTAATGTTTAAAATCTGGTGAAAATGACATTTAAATTATGTGGTATTAGATTCAAAGTAGAATAATAGATTGATAAAACACTTTAGGGATTCCAATAGTTCTAAACTTGTTAAAAGGTTAATAAACAATATTCCAGGAAAACAATAAGAAAGGAATCATACTTATTAGATGTTATTGAGAAGAGTTGACGTAAAATACTTATATCCCCCTCTAATATTATTTGTCAAAATAAACTTAAGATATTTTAAATAAATAAAGTAGAATATATCTCTTAAAATAAATGAAATAAATTGATATATTATAGTTATCCAGCTGTGGGGGAGGAATTAATTTTGCAGGTATTAAAACAATTAGCTAAATTATGCATCGCTAATAGGAAGGACCTGTTCATATTAAAAATCCAGCAACAACAGCCTCAATAAATCCTTAACAAATAATGAAAAAAGTATGCGAATATTCTCGCTGTCCTAATTTTGTGATAATCAGGGTAGGCTAAACATTTGCTATACTAGAAACCATGTATGTGTACCCAGACCTAGCTTTAATCCTTGCGTCTGGTTTTTAGAATGCTGGTGATAAGCCAAGCCTGATTTATTATGTGACCATCCTGTACGGGAAAGACTGTAACTCTAAGTATCTTTGGTCAACCTTAAGAGATATAGCAGAAGGACAGATGTGGCTCAAATGGTTGGGCATCCGTCTCCCATATGGAGGGACCTGGGTTTGATCCCTGGGACCTCCTGGTAAAAATAAATAAAATAAAAATATAGAAGGCGCACAGGCTGCCAGGCCCCATGCACGAGGGCGCCGTCAGGCCCCGCAAGCGGGTGAGCCTCCCAGGCCCCGTGCGTGGATGCACTGCCAGGTCTCACAAACGTGTTTGCCATCAGGCTCCATGCATGGGTACGCCCTCAGGCTCCGCAAGCCATGCAGCAAGATGATGACGTAACAGGAGAGTGATACAAGGAAGAGCCAAGATGAAACGCGCCAAAAAACCAGGAACTAAGGTGGCGCAAGTGGTAGGACGCCTCTCTCCCACATTGGAGGTTCTGAGAATCTGAGAGGACAGGAAACGGACACAGAGAGTTGCCCAGCAAATAGACACAGAAACAACAAATACGGGGGTGGGGTGGGTGTAAAAATGGATAAAAGTAAATAAATAAATCCTTAAAAAAAAAAGAAAAGTATAGGGGAGTAAGATGTGGACTATAGTTAGTAGTAATACTTTGAAGATGCTCTTTCATAATTTGTTAACAAATGTTTCACAACAATGCAAAGTATTTGTGGTGGGGTGATGTGTGGGAGCCCTGTATGATGTTATGCATGTTTGTTTTGTAAGTCCATGATGTTTACTGAACACTTATAGTTTATGTATGTTCATGTATAAATGATATACTTCAATAAATTTTTAAAAAATGAAAAAAGTACAAAAATATTTGAAAATAAACAAGACTAGTAAAGATTAATATTCAAAAATGTAAAGAACAATTACAAATCTGTAGGTCAGTAGATAAACAGTTAAAGGATATGAACAAACAGTATAAATGAAAGGAAACACAAGCATCAAGCCAATACTTGGGACCATTTCAGTCTTGCTAATAATTAAAGTGCAAATTAATAAAAGCATATGTCTATTTCATACCTACCAAAAGTTGCAAAAGGGCTAAAATTCAATGTTAATATGCTTGCAGGAAATCAGACAGACTCACAGATTGCTAGTATGTTTTTTGAAGAGCAGTAGATCAAAATGAAACAACGGAAAATTATTATACCCTTTGAGGCAATACTCCCTATATTAGTCAGCCAAAGGGGTGCTGATGCAAAATACCAGAAATCAGTTGGTTTTTATAAAGGGTATTTATTTGGGGTAGAAGCTTACAGTTACCAGGCCATAAAAGTTAAGTTACTTCCCTCACCAAAGTCTATGACCATGTGTTGGAGTAAGATGGCTGCCAACGTCTGCCAGGGTTCAGGCTTCTTGGGTTTCTCTCTTCGAGGGGCTTGCCTCTCTCCAGGCTCAGCTCCTCTGTTTTCTCCACAAAGTCAGCTGTAGACTATGAGGCTCTCTAGGCTTTGCCTTTCTCCACAAGGCCAGCTGTGAACTGTCAGACGAACGGCTCATCTCTTTTTTGGGGCCTTCTCTCCTTCCTCACAACTAAGCTCCTCTGTGTGCTTACTTCCCAGGGCTCCAGTTCAAAACTCAGCATCAGAACTCCAGCATCAAAACTCCAACTCTGTCCTTTGCCATATATGTCTTTTATCTCTGAGTCCACACCCACCAAGGGGCGGGGACACAGTGCCCTACTGATGTGGTCCAATCAAAGCCCTAATCATAATTTTATCACACCCGGAGGAACAGACCAATTTGCAAACATAATCCAATATCTATTTTTGGAATTCATAACTATATCAAACTGCCACACTCCCCAAAGTATAAACCTGGGAAAATGATATAAAAGAAGAAAGAATATTTGTAAAAGGTGTAATTGTAGCCATACTATTCATAGTGAAAATCTAGCTCTAAACTAAATGCCTGGCAACTTGATATAATGTTTGTGCAAACTATTGTGAAAACACTAACATCCTATCATTTTAATAACTCTTAAAGCCAGAAAGCTGAGGACTTTGGCAAGCTCCTTGCGGATGCTGATGCTACTCGTTCTCCCAGCACACTTAGAATAGCAAAGATCTAAATCTCTTTTGTCTAATATGATGGCCACTAGTCACTTGTGGCTATTTAAGCTTAAACTAGTGAAACTAAAAGAAAATAATTCAGTTCCTAAGTCTCACTAGGGGGGGACGGATGTGGCTCAACTGGTTGGGCGTCCGTCTCCCATATGGAGGGACCCAGGTTCGATACCCGGGACCTCCCGGTAAAAATAAATAAATAAATAAAATAACTAAGTCTCACTAGGTATAGTTCAAATGTTCAGTAGTCATTGGTGGCTTGTGGCTTACATATTGGAAAACAGAGATTATAGAACATTTCCATCATCACAGAGAGTTCTGTTGAACAATGGTGATCTAAATCAATCTGTTGAAGTGAAGGGGATTTTCATCTCTTTTTAAATTTAAAATATTGTTTTAAATATACAATTAAAAGCTTTGTAGTCACAAATAATATAGGTATACAGTGGTATGTAAGATGTAGAGGAGATATAGCAGTGAAAATTTTTACATAATTAAAATTTTTGATAAAGGGAATTCTCTTTTCCCATTGACTTTTATTGCCAGTTCATAGATGTGTTATCCTAATTATCTTTGTTTCTTGATAGGCAATCATTTCTATAAATTTGCCAGTTTTTTCCTCTTCTCACGTTTCGGAGCTATACATAAACTATAACATGTTTACTAGGGGAGCTACTGTTTAAAGAAGTACCACAATAATTATTTAAAAGGCAAATATGTCTGTGTGTATATGTGTATAATTTGTGAGGAAAATACTCATTCCTACCCCATCCAGCTATTCTGTAAGTTTAACTTCATATCGTCTATTCTTTCAGCAGGACGTATCTGTATTAGTTACCAAGGGGTTTGGGCATTGATCTTCTCTGACAAAGTCCCATAGGTGATTTCTTTTTCTTTATGTCTGTGAAATGAAAACACTGACAATTGTCATGTTTTCTTCCAGGAATTTATGCAAATATTCTCATGATATTCTCTCTGAAAAGAACTTCAGAGTCCTGAAAAATCATGAGCTCTCTGGACTTAACCAAGAGGAATTAGCAGTGCTCCTCATTCAAAGTGACCCTTTTTTTATGCCTGAGGTAAGTTATGATTCCTCAGTTAAAAAAGAGGGAGAATAATACTTCTGGTGTTATGTCATGGATGTGTTGGAGTAGGAGCAGAAAACAAATGAAGGTTACACCAGGACTCTGTAGGCGACAGTCAAGGCTGTTGCTGAGTAACCTAAGAGATTCCAGCAATTTCCCTCTTATTTGAGGTTATATGAGAATTTGAGTCTGGACTGCCTGTTCTGCTAGGCTGCTAGGGAACCTTGTGTGAGGAAGTATGACCTGAAGCTATAATAGGAATAGGACTAATGGATGCTTTACATTGGGGGCAGCCTTCTGGAAGAGATGGCTTTGAGTCAAGATTTGGAAGATGACAGGGTGTATTGGTGACTACAGGCTAAGCTCACTTACATATATGCACTTTTATATATGACAGTGTGCCTGTTTGGGACCTCTGGAGTGTTAAACTGTCCTTGACTCTGAGTTCAGTGTGATTCCCTGAGGATTTAAAAGATTATGTTCTGAAGGGTGATTCTGAGGGGTGGTAACAAAGAAACCCCAAAACACAGTGATTCAAATAAAATTTAATTTAATTTCTCTCTCACTTGATAGTCTAGACCAGAGATCATTAAACTACAGCCCAAAGGCCAAATCTGGCCTGTCACCTGTTTTTACAAATAAAAATTTTGGGGGGGTTTGGCTTAATGAACTCCAATCTAAATTAGTGCTTGACTTTTTTTTTTTTTTTTTAATAAATATATACATTTCTCAATTAAATGTAATGGATACATTCAAAAAAATTTTTTTTTTTTTTTTTGACTCAAACAATATGTTACACAATATATTTGGTTCATAGTAACGCATTCATACAGTATTTGTCCTTTTGTGTCTGGCTTGCTTTGCTCAACATAATGTCCTCCAGGTTCATCCATGTTGTCATATGCTTTACGACTTCATTTCTTCTTACAGCTGCATAATATTCCATCATGTAAATAGACCACAGTTTGTCTATCCATTCTTCTGTTGATGGACACCTGTGTTGTTTCCAACTTTTGGCAATGGTGAATAATGTTGCTATGAACATCGGTGTGCAGGTGTCTGTTCATGTCACTCTTCTGGGTAAATACCCAGTAGTGGTATTGCAGGGTCATGTGGCAAGTCTATATTCAACTTCTTTGGGAACTGCCAAACAGTCTTCCACGATGGCTGTACCATTCTGCATTCCCACCAACAGTTAAGAAGTGTTCTTATCTCTCCACATCCTCTCCAACACCTGTAGTTCTCTGTCTTTTTAATAGTGGCCATTCTGATAGGTGTGAAATGATATCTCATTGTAGTTTTGATTTGCATTTCCCTAATCATGAGTGATGCTGAGCATTTCTTCATGTGTTTTTTTGCCATTTGTATTTCTTCTTCGGAGAAACGTCTATTCAAGTCTTTTCCCCATTTTTTAATTGGGTTGTTTGTCTTTTTATTGTTGAGTTGTAACTTCTCTTTATATATCCTGGATATTAAACCCTTACCAGATATGTGATTTCCAAATATTTTTTCCCATTGAGTTGGCTGCCTTTTCACCCTTCTGACAAAGTCCTGTGACATGCAAAAGTGTTTAATTTTTGAGGAGGTCCCATTTATCTATTTTTTCTTTTGTTGCACGTACTTTGGGTGTAAGGTCCAAGAAACCACCACCTACTACATGGTCTTAAAGATGTTTCCCTACATTTTCTTCTAGTAGTTTTATGGTCCTGGCTTTTATATTTAGATCTTTGATCCATTTTGAGTTGATTCTTGTATAGGGGGTGAGATAGGGTTCCTCTTTCATTCTTTTGGTTATAGATATCCAGTTCTCCCATTTATTGAAGAGACTGTTTTTTCCCATTAGCGTGGGGTTGGTAGGTTTGTCAAAAACCAGTTGACTGTATAGGTGAGGGTATATTTCTGGATTCTCAATTCTATTCCACTGATCGATGTGTCTATCTTTATGCCTGTACCATGCTGTTTTGACCACTGTAGCTTTGTAATATGTTTCAAGGTCAGGCAGTGAAATTCCTCCCACATTGCTCTTCTTTTTTAGAATGCTTTTGGCTATTCGGGTGCACTTAACCTTCCAGATGAATTTGGTAATTGCCTTCTCTAATTCTGTAAAGTAAGCTGTTGGGATTTTGATTGGTATTGCATTGAATCTATAAATCAGTTTGGGCAAGATTGACATCTTCACGATATTTATTCTTCCAATTCATGAACATGGAATGTCTTTCCATTTGTTTAGGTCTTTTAAAATTTCTTTTAGCATTGTTTTGTAGTTTTCTGCATATAGGTCCTGTACTTCTTTGGTTAAATTAACTCCTAGGTATTTGAGTCTTTTTGTTGCTATTGAAAATGGAATTTTCCTCCTGATTTCCTCCTCAGGTTGTTCAGTACTTGTGTACAAAAACATTACTGATTTTTGCGTGTTGATATTGTATCCTGCCATTTTGATGAACTCATTTATTAGTTCAAGTAGCTTTGTTGTGGATACTTGAGGATTTTCTAAATACAAGATCATGTCATCCGCAAACAGTGAGAGTTTTACTTCCTCTTTTCCTATGTGGACGCCTTTAATTTTTTTGTCTTGTCTAATTGCCCTAGCTAGAACTTCTAGTACAATGTTGAATAACAATGGTGACAGTGGGCATCCTTGTCCTGTTCCTGATCTTAGAGGAAAAGCTTTCAACCTTTCCCCATTGAGTATAATGTTGGCTGTGGGGTTTTTCATATATGCCTTTTATCATATTGAGGAATTTTCCTTCTATTCCTATCTTTTGAAGTGTTTTTATCAAAAAAGGATGCTGGATTTTGTCGAATGCCTTTTCTGCATCTATTGAGATGATAGTGTGGTTTTTTTCCTTCAGTTTGTTAATGTGGTGTATTACATTGATTGATTTTCTTATGTTGAACCAGCCTTGCATACCAGGAATAAATCCCAATTGGTCGTGATGTATAAGTCTTTTGATATGCTGTTGGATTCGATTTGCAAGTATTTTGTTGAGAATTTTTGCATCTATGTTCATGAGAGAGATTGGTCTGTAATTTTCTTTTCTTGTGGGATCTTCATCTGGCTTTGGTATTAGGGTGATGTTGGCTTCATAAAATGTGTTGAGTAATTTTCCCTCCTCTTCAATTTTTTGGAAGCGTTTAAAACAGGATTGGTGTTAATTCTTTTAGAAATGCTTGGTAGAATTCACCTGTGAAGCCATCTGGTCCCGGACTTTTCTTTGCTGGGAGATTTTTTATGACGGATTCAGTCTCCTTAATTGTGATTGGTTTGTTAAGTTCTTGTGTTTCTTGTAGCGTCAGTGTAGGTTGGTTGTGCGTTTCTAGAAATTTGTCCATTTCATCTAGGTTGTCTAGTTTGTTGGCATATAGTTTCTCATAATATCCTCTTATGATTCATTTTATTTATGTGAGGTCATTTGTAATTTCCCCCCTTTCATTTCTTATTGTATTTATTTGCATCTTCTCTCTTTTTTTCTTTGTTAGTCTAGCGAGGGGTTTCTCAATTTTATTGAATTTCTCAAAGAACCAGCTTTTGGTTTTGTTGATTTTCTCTATTGTTTTTCTGTTCTCATTTTCATTTATTTCTGCTGTAATCTTTATTATTTCTTTCCTTCTTTTTGCTTTGGGATTGGTTTGCTGTTCTTTTTCTAGTTTCTCTAGTCGTTCAGTTAAATCTTTGAGTTTAGCTCTTTCTTGTTTCTTAATATAGGCATTTAGGGCTATAAATTTCCCTCTCAAGACTGCCTTCGCTGTATTCCACAAGTTTTGATACGATGTATTCTCATTTTCATTTGTCTCAATATATTTACTGATTTCAGTTGCAATTTCTTCTTTGACCCACCAAATATTTAGGAGTGTGTTGTTTAGTCTCCACACATTTGCAAATTTCCTTTTTTCCTGTCTGTTATTGATTTCTAGTTTCATTCCATTATGATCTGAGAAGGTGCTTTGTATAATTTCAATCTTTTTGAGAGCTGTATTGTGACCTAACATGTGGTCTATCCTGGAGATAGATCCATGGGCACTTGAAAAGATTGTATAACCCGCTGAGTTTGGATGCAGTGTTCTGTATATGTCTGTTAGGTCTAACTCGTTTATCATATTGTTCAAATTCATTGTTTCCTTGTTGATCTTCTGTCTAGTTGTTGTATGTAATGATGTGAGAGGGGTGTTGAAATCTCCGACGATTATTGTAGAAATGTCTATTTCTCCCTTCAGTTTTGCCAGAGTTTGTCTCATATATTTTGGGGCACTCTGGTTAGGTGCGTAGATATTTATGACTGTTATATCTTCCTGGAGGATCATCCCTTTTATTACTATATAATGGCCTTCCGTATCTCTTATCACTTTTTTGCATTTAAAGTCAGTTTTGTCTGATATTAGTGTAGCTACCCTTGCTCTTTTCTGTTTACTCTTCACGTGGAGTATGTTTTTCCAACCTTTTACTTTAAGCCGGTTTGTATCCCTGGGTCTGAGGTGAGTTTCTTGTAAGCAGCATATGGATGGCTCATGTTTTTTTAATCCATTCTGTCAGCCTGTATCTTTTGATTGGGGAATTTAATCCATTCACATTCAATGATATTACTGAAAATGCACTATTTGTTTCCTCCATTGTATTCTTTGATTTTCATATGTCATCTTGTTTTTGTGCCTCTTTTTACTCTCTTGGTTATCCTTTCTGCTTTTCTTTATTCTATACTCTCCTCCAAGCCTCTCTCTCCTGTCTTTTTCTTTCAGGTTTCTAAGGCTTCCTTTAATATTTCCTGCAACGGTGGATTATTTTTTTCAAACTCTCTTAGTTTCTGTTTGTTTGTGAATACTTTATACTCATCTTCATATTTGAAGAACAGTTTTGCTGGATAAAGAATTCTCAGCTGGCAGTTTTTCTCTTTCAGTTTCCTAATTGTATCATACCACTGTCTTCTCGCCTCCATGGTTTCTGAAGAGAAATCTGCACTAAGTCTTACTGGACGTCCTTTGTACATGATCATTTGCTTCTCTCTTGCTGCTCTGAGAATTTTCTCTTTATCTTTTACATTTGACATTCTGAATAGTATGTGTCTTGGCATAGGTCTATTTGGATTTATTCTCATTGGGGTACGGTGTGCTTCTTGGACATGTAAGTTCATTTCTTTCGTGAGAGTTGGGAAATTTTCAGCTATTATTTCCTCAAATACTCTTTCTGCCCCTTTTCCTTTCTCTTCCCTTTCTGGAACTCCCATGACACGTATGTTGTTGTGTTTTGTGTTGTCATTCAACTCTCTGAGCCCCTGCTCAATTTTTTCCATTCTTTTCTCTCTCTGTTCTTTTCTCTCTTCAATTTTAGTTGCTCTGTCTTTGGTATCACTTATTTTTTTCTTCTATCATTTCGAGTCTGCTGTTGTATGCCTCAAATGTATTTTTTACTTCACCTATTGTGTCTTTCATTCCCATAAATTCCATTACTTTTCTGTTCAGGATTTCAAATTCTTCTTTGCGTTTGCTCAATGTCTTCTTGATGTCATTTATCTCTTTAACGTCTTTCATCTCATTAATTTGATTTTGGAAATTTGTGCTCATCTCACTGATAAGTTCTCTGAAATTCTGCATCTCTTCTGGGACTTTGATGTATTCCTTTTCTTGGGCCATGTCTTCTATTTTCTTAGGATGGCTTGTAATTTTTTGCTGCTGTTTAGGCATTTGGTTAGGTTGTATTTTACTTAGATGCTCTATTTCTTTCTCTTTTACAGGGTTTTAGTGGCAGGAGGCTGTGAGTTAACACAGTTCTTTGATTTTTGGCTCAACCTTGATTTTTAGGATTGTCCTGCTGGTTGCTCAAAACTGGGTACTGGACCCAGTAATTGGTTGTAGAGTTGATTCCTAGTGCCTTGGGCAGGGAGCTTATAGAGGCCAGGAAAAGCCTCTCCTATTTATTAATTTTCTTATGTGCACTTTCTTGGTCTGCCAGGAGATGGCGCTCATTGGCAGCTCTCAGTTCAATGCCTGGTTGGAGTGTATTTGTTGTGACACAAACCAGATCAATGTGATAGAGCTTTCTGTCTGGGGGCTAAGAGCCTTGTAATTCAAACTTTCTGAGACAGTTCTCTAGTCTTCTCTGGTAGCCCCCTCCCTTTTCCCAGCTCAGAAATATTTCCACTCCCCTCTGAATCCTCAACAATCAGTCCCTGTTAGTAGAGGAGGAGATTGTGAGGTTTGTATATCTTTAGCCCCTTGCAGGCTCCAAGGCAAACAATGGTGCAGCCCCTCCAGGCCTGGCTGGGCTCTCAGGACAGGGCAGACCAAACCTGCGAGTCAAAAGCGGGGTTAGCCCCAGGCTTTCTCTCCCCTCTCCTGTGAAGTCCTCAACAATTAGTCCAGGCTAGACGAGAGGGAGGTTGCGAGGGTCGGGCGGATTTCTCCAGTCCATCCTAGGCTCCCAGGGCAAACCACCATGTGGAAGGGCCCGTGGGGCTCCGCAGCCCAAATTTGCAGATCAGAACCTGAGTCAGCCTAAGGCTGTGTCCCTCTCTCTC
This sequence comes from Tolypeutes matacus, assembly GCA_026826555.1. Classification (NCBI taxonomy): domain Eukaryota; kingdom Metazoa; phylum Chordata; class Mammalia; order Cingulata; family Chlamyphoridae; genus Tolypeutes; species Tolypeutes matacus. Next base: position 46,954,537 of record JAKSZT010000049.1, read on the forward strand.
CCCTTTCCAGGAGTGGTAGATTCCTGGAGCTCCCTTTGTCCCAGGGGCCTGAGAATTCTTAAGAGTGTGGGGGAGGGTGTTGGCAGCAGCAGCAGCAGCTGCTGCTGGTTCCAACTCACAGTTCTGTTGTGATTTCCCTCTTCTGTCCCTCTCTCCTCTGGGTGATGTGCAGCCTTCACCTGCTGTCCTAAACCCTAAAAGATCTATTTCGGGGCTGTTTCAGCCTGTCCTCTAGCTATTTTTCTGGAGAAGAGATTCCCATGTCTTACTAGTCCGCCATATTCCCAGAAGTCCGCTTGACTTTTTAAAAATATATTTTCCCCTTTATTACAGAAGATGTGGGTTTACAGAACAATCATGCATAAAATACAGGATTTCCATATACCACCCACCACCAACACTTTGCATTAGTATGGAACATTTATTTACAACTGATGATAGCACATTTTAATAATTGCACTATTAATTGAAGTCCATGATTTAACTTAGGGTTCCCTGTTTGTATAATTGTATTCCATGTATTTTTAAAAAAAATTTATCCTGTTACCATATATACAATCTAACATTTCTCCCTTTTAATCATATTCAGATATATATAATGTTAATTGCATTCACAATGTTGTGCTACTATCTGAAATATGTTCATAAAGTTTTATTGGAACACAGCCACACCCATGTATTACATATTGTTCATGGCTGCTTTCATACTACAATGGTGAGTTGAGTAGTTGAAACAGAGACTAAGTTGGTTTCATAGCCTAAAGTATTTAATGTCTGACCCTTCACGGAAAAAGTTTGCTGACTCTTGGTCTAGATGTAGACAGGCAGGTCAGGCTGTGTTGTCAGGCAGCTGGACTCTATGGTGTCATCCAGAAACTGAAGTCAGAAGGTTGGCTCTGTTATCCTCAACATGTGGCTTCCATCTGTAGGTACAATGAGGCTGTTCTCATGTCACCATTTTCTAGCTAGCAGCAATGTAGAGAGGAAGTCAGTAGAAGGCAAGCAGTTTTCTTTCCAAAAGATGTGACATGTACCTTGTATACAACCCACCTGCTCACATCCCATTAACCAGAACTTACGACAAGGTCACATGTAGCTGGAAGGGAGGCTGGGAAATGTAGTTTATGCCTGAGTAGTGATGTATTCAGCTAAAACTTCTATTACTAGAAGAAAGATTGGGACAGTGGTGGATAATTAACAGTCTTGTCCACCCAGGATCAGAGGATGCTGTTTAAAGCATGGTATCTGACCTGAGAAAAATCTTTGAGTAGAGAAATTAGGCTCACACTGAAAGAGAGGCATAGAACATAATAGAAGACCCAGGTAGGGTGGGTGGAAGGGATGGAGATAATGTAAAGTAGGCTGAAATTCAGATGCACTTTCATATATGACAAAATACCTGTTGGGGACCTCTGGAGGGTTAAATTCTCCTTGATTCTGAGTTCAGTGTGTTTCCCTGAGGATTTAAAAGCTTATGTTCTGAAGGGTGATTCTGGGTTAGCCACTGAGCTTATAGACACTCTATAAAAATTTGTTAGGGGGAGGAAAATATATCCCATTTCATTCCCCCACCTGGTGTGTTCTTCTGTCTAGGTACTTGGATTTGTCTCTCACTTTCTGTTTCCAGGAACGCAAGGTTAAGAGGTCTTGTGTTAGGATATTTATGGCCCTTGGCCTATGTCCCAGCCCAGTCCCTGATGGCTACAAGCAGAGGGGAAACACCAACCTCATTAAAGTTCCCACTGACACACAGCAGCTTCTTAAGGGGTTGAACCAGCATCCCATCCTTTTCCTTTTGTATGAAGCAATGACTAGCTGAAGACTTGTTATCAAACTTGAGAAGGGTGTTGACTCAGCATCCGTCCCTAGTCCAGTATTAATCTTTGAGTCTTAGGAAGGGCACTGATCAGGACTTTATCTCTGCTTTAGTTCTTCAAAACCACCAAGGACTTTTTATATCATGACAGACATCTGAGTCATTTGTTGATTCCCTGGAGAAGAAGGGGAGTGGTGGCTCTTACCTTCTCTAGGTAAGAGGTTGGCAATTATGAACCTAGGAGAAGTTGCTGTTGTGTCTGCGATCCCAGAAGAGCCCATTGGCAAAAGTGCTGTCAAAAGAAGGGAGAGTGTCGCCTGAGGTTGCCTCTCTCTTTTAAGAATTCAGTATCCATGAATTTACCACTTGTCAGGGTTAAGATCACAGACTGGGAGATTGCATTGTTTCCTGAAGAAGAGGTCTGAGGAGCTGGCTCGTAGTTTTATAGTAGAAAATCAACTTAGTATATGTTTTTATCAAAAATGCTCAGCAAGAAAAGTCTCTGAAGGAGTGTTGTATCCTAGGGGAGGAAGGCAGAATGTTCTCCTAGGCTTTAGTAGGGGGAGGTCAGCCAGAGTTCAAGTGGTTTCTAGCATAGTTAAGAGTGGTTCTACAAAGAGGGAGGACCATTGTTTGGGCAATTTGGATTTTATCAGTAGGGATGAGGAGGGAGAGAGTTCAAGGCTAAATGAGTGCAAGAGAGGATGGGGAGGAACAGCTGTGGAAGGGGAGGCCACAAGGATTTGTGAGGGCCACAGAAGATTGTTCTCAGACCTTCTGTGTCTCTCCCAGTCCAGACTCTGCTACTAACCACCAGTGTGACCTTGTACCAGGTATTTAACTCTTCTGGGTTCCATTTCATTTGTTTTTGTTTTGTTTTGTTTTGTTTTTTTGTTGTTCAGTTAATACTTAGGAATGTCTGTTAAGTGTTAGACACTTTGTTGAATAATGGCGTCTGCAGTAGGTAAGGTACACTCCATGTCCTTAAAACATTAAAATTTTCACAGTTTTTTCACTTTGCCTTGAACTGTGGGAACATAATAGCATTGGGTAAACCTGATTGCTTAAAATTTTGAGGGGAGCAGATGTGGCTCAAGCAGTTGAGTGCATCCCACATGGGAGGTCCCAGGTTCAGGCCCTGGTGCCTCCTAAAAACAAAAAACAACAAGCAAACAAACGAAAAAACCAACTCAGGGGAGCCAGTGTGGCTCAGTGGTTGAGCACTAGCGTCCTACCTATAAGGTCTGGGGTTCACTCCCCTGTCCTGGTACCTCGAAAAAAAAATGGTGCTTATTAAAGTAAAAAATGCTTTCATTTGTATATGTGCAGCCAAAGCAAGCACTGCTTACATATGTTCTGGCCTAATTAAGGCAGGGGCATTCTTATTTTAACATCAGCATAGTAATAGGAACATTAACTTCTTTCTAAAATGTTAATTGCTTTTTTTTTTTTTTTCTTGTTACTAGGGCCTCTAAGACAGTGGTTCTCAAACTTTAGCATGCATCAGAATCACCCAGAGTGTTGGTTAAAATACAGATTGTTGGACCCCATCTCTGGGGGTTCTGATCCTGAAAATATGGGGCAGAGGGTGAGGATTTGCAACTCTAATAAGCTTCCAGGGACCACACTTTGAGAACTGCTAGGTAATAGACTCTATAGCAAGTATATCTGTTTGCATCAGATTTTACAAGTTGTCCAGGTGGCTAAATCTTTGCTACTGGGATTGGAATGCATGTCTTTGCCATTAGGTAAATCACAGTGAACCATGTTGACCTGGTTTATTCAGTCTATTGAAGCAACTTATAAATGTTTTAATTTTTAAGATGTCTGAAATTCAGGTTTCTCACTCATTTATATTGGCTTTCTTGTTCAACGTGAAGGGGACTAGGGCAGTCCTCAGCTGGGTTCTTCGCTTTACAGCAGAATAGACAGACACACCGAACTAGGCTAGGAAAGAAAAGTGGCTTTAGTTGCTGGCAGGAGGCCAGAGGTGTAATGAATCTCAAATCAGCTTCTCTGTTAAAAGTTTTTCTCACAGCTTTTATACAGGTTGAAACAAAGAAAGTTAATCATTAGAGTAACATTTCTAAGAAGGAATGGAGAATCTCATTAGTTTTTTGCTTCCTCAGTTAATCTCAAAATGTGCACAGCACCTGGTGCTGGGCAGTCTGGGGTGATAAGGATGGGAGAGTAGTACAGATGGATGTGAGGGTATAGATAATGACAGATGTGAGGATAATGATGGCTTTGAGGGTGGATGATGACGAATGTGAGGGTGTAGATGGGGAGTGCATAGTTGTATATTCTTTGGTGGAGTGGCTGTTCTGGTTAATGTTAAATCTGAAGCTCTACGTGCCTCCTGACATGTGCATGAGAGTTACATTGAATTTTTTTTAAACATTATAAGGTATAATTTAATGTCTTAACATTTAAGCTATACTGGGTTTTTTAGTGCTAAAAATTACCTCTCATTAAATATATATTTCTAATCTTGGGAATTTGGGTGTCATTCGATCTGACTACTTCCTGCTGAGATGGGATATAGTAGTTATGGGGTAGTTTGATGGACACGTTGACTCATATACGGCGTGCAGATAATGCTGATTCAACTCAGAGGGATGGAGACTTACTTCATGGGAGGAATGTGTTCTGAATAAGGAGAAAGGTTTGGTAATTATTTGCATTAATATTCGATTGCACAAGGAGATGATACATTTATGAAGCGCAAAGGTTAGAATTATTAGAAAAACTAACAAGCCCTGTTTGGAGGAGTGTTCTTAACCAGGAACCAATTTCTGCAGGTAGCCAATTGAACAAATCATAGAAGGTAAAACTAGTGATGGTTGCAGATAAGGCTTGAATCTGATTATTCATATGGGTTAAAAAAGAGGAGACATTGCTTGAGTCATCAGGGATAGAGGTATAACATCTGTTCTAATTATAGCACAAATCCCTCCTTGAGAGGCAGTCTCAGACATGTCTAAGTCCATTTGTTTTTGGAGAACAGCCTTGTGCAGTAAAGTCATTTCTGTGCTTTTTAGTGCTATGCTATGGTAGCTGTCATTTAGTACCTTTATTTGGAACTTATTTGCCCAATCAGTTCCAAACCAATTGCTAGCTAATAAAGTGATGGTGTGCTTATGGTTCTCAGGTGATAAGTGTCCTAACAGTCGGGTTAGAGACAGGTTGTGCTATTGAGAGTGATTTCTTTGTTCCCAGCAGAGAGGTGCTATCTGACTTAACTTGCATACCCTGGTATGAGCCAGACCATTCCGTCCTAAAGTTGGAAATGGCTATTTTTTTCCCCTTTCAATAGATTATCTGTTTTAACATCTAACTGGTAAGAGTATTGTAAGGCAGTTTGCAATAAGTTTCCAACCTTATTGGAAAATATGAGACAATATCCTGGTTGGGATAAACTTATTGGCTATAGATCTGTATCAGCCCTGTATTTAGTGCCTCTTGTCTAGTTTGCATTTTTTTTAAAAATCAGTGACTTCAGAGCTTTCTAGTCCAATCCTTGTAGTAGAGATATCCATCAAGGCAGGCCAGATATACTAGAGATAGGCAATTGTCCACAAATCCAACAATTAGATTGATTTATAGAGGTGGCAAAAGAGTGTGCCCATTTGAAGGAATAGATTATCATCTTGTGATTTTACAGGCAGGATTTTGGAAATAGAAATGAACTACATGAGACTAGTAGCCATACCAACTTTAGACAAGAACATGAAAATAATAAATAATAGTAAGCTTATTCATGCAAGTGTTCTTTTAAACAAGTATTTGAGTCTACACTAATGATTCACACAAGTATACTTATGCTTCCCATCCTTGGGGAGGTCGATGGTGATGGCTGTTTTTTGGCTGATTGGTGGGGTATTGCCGTGCAGGACTGTTTGCGGCTTGACGCTGGTATGACGTTTCCAAGGTTTGATGCTTTGCAACTTAAGAGAAGAGTGAGTGACAAGTGATACTTGGGTGTCATTCGATCTGACTACTTTGTGTTTAGTTCTGCCTGGGGATGTTGGTCTTTCCAGGTACGTGGCCACCCCAGTCTCCAGATTTATAATTGTGTAGAGGAGTGTCTGTGGGGAGCTTAAGTTAGTTAGAAGCATGACTATCTCAGTCAGGGTAGCTCCCAGGGATTTTACATATTGTATAGTAGCTAATTCTAAGCTAGGCTGCATATTGCCAGCATTTTCCACTTTTGGAAATTGCCTTCCATATGTCATTTCATAAGGACTCAAACCTAGCCCACTTCAGGGTGCTACGCTTATCCTCAGGAGTGCGATGGGTAGAGCTGATCCCATCTTAGTTGTGTCTCTAGGCAGATTTTTGCCAGATGTTCCTTTAACATTCCGTTCATACACTCTGTTTTCCTGTGGATTGAGGTCTATATGAAGAGTGTAGTTGCCAATCAATACCCAGCAAACCAGAAACATATTTAACTTCTTTAGGGACGAAAGCAGTGCTGTTGTCACTTTGAATGGAGAGTAGGAGCCCAAACCTAGGAATAATTTAGTAGGCATTTAACAATCTCTTGGGCTTTTTCAGTCTGACAAGGGAAAACTTCTACCCATCCATTGAAAGTGTCAGCAAACACTAACAAACATTTAAAATTTCCAGGGGCTTTGGCATTACAGTGAAATCTATTTGCCAGTCTTCTCCTCTGTCCAGACCCCGGTACTCTACTCCCTTTGTTAATGCAGGGACCTTTGGGCAGGGTTAAGGATTAACCTGAGCACATGTTACCTACACATGGACCCGTTATATTTTGAATGGTTCGTCATAGATTGGGCCCTACCAGGAATCAACTAATCCATTATAGAGTTCTACGTCCGTAATGAGTAATTTGCTGGATGTTATGATGGGTTTAAGGAGTCTCTCTGGGACAAGAACTTTATGCATTTATGCACATTGTCATATTCATTTCTGCTTCTTAACCATCCTTGTTCAGTTAGATTTATGAATCCCCATTCTTTTGCCCTTGTCAAGTCTATTTTTGAATATTGAGGTTTTCCACACCTCTTGAGCTTGGGTCCCCGTTCATTGTGAGGTAACAGTGGGTATTTTGGACAGAACATGGCAAGAGTTGTAGAAGGGCATTTTCTTTTGGCTGCTGCTTTTTCTGCCTTATCTGCGGCTTGTTGCCTTTAGTTTCTTTACTACTGGTAGACTGATGTCCTTTACAGTGGATGACAGCTAACTCTTTTGGTTGTAAAACCGTATCGCACATCTGTAGGATCAGGTCTACATGCTTAATATCTTTATTGGCAGTGATTAATAAACCATGTTCTTTCCAAATAGCTCCGTGTGCACGTACCTAGAATCCGTATATATGTTTGCCTTTTGTCCTGCACTTAATTGCAGGGCTTCTAAGAGAGCAATTAGTTCAGCTTTCTGTTGCTGAAGTTCCATGGGGTAAAGGGTCTGCTTCTAGTGTTGTGGTGAGAGTTACTACTGAGTAGCCCTGCGTTTTCCATGATCCATATAATTACTTCCATCTGTGAATAGTTCTAAATCTGGATAGCAGGATGGCTAGAATACACTTCATCAAGAAGTTGAATGCAGTTGTGCCTGGGAGTCATCCATTCTGGCTTTCATTAAACTCAGGCAATAATGTGGCTGGGTTGAACTTATCTATAGTTCTTAGAGCGACTTTGGGTTGTTTAGTAAAACAGCTTGATATTTGTTTAATCTGCCCACAGTTAACTATTGACCTCCTTTCTGTTCCTGTATTGCAAGAATGTAATGCAGGGTAAGAACTGTGGGCAAGAAGGTCACAGGTGGCTGCAACAGCCTGTAGGCATGCTGGCCAGCCTTGGGCAACAGGAATCTAACTGCTTTGATAAGTGAGTGACTAGTTGGAGGTCCCTGCCAAATGCTTGTACTAATACTCCCAAGTGCCTTGTCGTTCATGTACAAACAGTTCAGATTCCTTCAGCTGGTCGGGAAGTCCACAGGCTGGGACTGAGAGGAGCTTACCTGTAAGCTCCTGAAATGCCAGAGAACATTCTAGGGTCCAGTCTAAAGGATCTTTTTCATCCCCTTTTAAAGCTTCATATAGGGGTTTGTCAGTTTGGTATCCAGAGCCTGCAATTACCAGCCATACCTAGAAACCCTCTTAAGTTCCTTTTTATTCTTAGGTTCTGATACTTGCCATAAGATTTCTTTCCTGCTGGATAATAGGGCCTGCTGCCCCTCTGATAATTCAAAACCAGGGTATTTAACATGGGTCTGTGTTATTTGTGCTTTCTTTTCAGATACTTTATATCCTTTTTCCACTAGCCTTTTTAGCATTATTATTGTGTTCTGATCTGAGGTTTACTGGGTTTTACTAGCTCATGAGTATATCAGCAACATATTGAAGGAAGAGCCCTTCTCAGAGTTATACACCTTGTGAGCACTTGGACAGTGCCTGTCTAAAGAGTCAGGGCATTTTTAAATCCCTGTGGTAATACAGTCCAGTGATACTGTTGTTTTATTCCAGTATCAGGATGGATCTTCCCATTCAAAAGCTAAAAGCTTTTGTGATTCTCTTTCTAAGGGAATGTAGTACAAGGTGTCTTTTAAGTCCCATACAGTGAACCAAGTATAAGCACCTGAGATACTGACAAGGAGTGTATATGATTGGGTGCTATTGGATGGATAGCGTCTACTTCTTGGTTGCTAGCTCTCAGATCTGTATTCTTGTGTGCCACATTTTAAAGACTGATAAATGTGTTAAAGTCCGATTGACAGGGTCTAATTAGGCCCCAGCTAAGAAATTTCTTAATCAGAGGGGAGATGCCTGCTTCCCGTCTAAGTGGAGGCTGTTTTAAGTGTGGAGAGGGCTGTTCGGCCGCAGTCTGACCTTTACTTCTTCTGCATCTCTTGCCCTTCCTGGAGGTCCCCCATATTCCATACCTTGGCTGGCACCTGTTGTTTTATTTCTTCAGGTACTCCAAACTTCTTGTTGCTTTCTGTCAGACCCAGCAAGGCTGCTTGGAGGGCACAGGCTTGCACTGCTGGAACCTGTATGTTAACTTCATTGGGTGAAAAAGAGAGTGAGGCTTGTAACTTTGAACGTAAGTCTCGGCCAAGGAGAGGGATTGGGCGTTCAGTCGTGTAGAGAAATTTATACAGTAGTTGGGTATCTCCAATCTGGAATTATAGTGGCTGTAGGAAGAATTGATTGATTGTAATTCCTAACACTCCAGTAACAGGAACAGACTCATTTGATTTATGAATAAGCTTTTTTTTAAAAAAAAAAAAGATTTATTTTATTTATTTATTTCTCTCCACCCTCTTGTTATTTTTCACTTGTTGTATCTCTTTGTCTTCCTTGTTTCTTTAGGAGGCACTGGGAGCCAAACCCAGGACCTCTGATGTGAGAAGGAGGCACCCAATCACTTGAGCCATCTTCGCTCCCTGCTTTTGTTGTGTCTTTTTGTGTTTTTGCTCCCTGCGTCTCTTGTTGCGTCATCTTTTTTGCTGATGCCTGCCCATTGCATCAGCTTGCTGTCTTCTTTAGGAGGCACTGGGAACCTCTGCTCCCTGCTTTGTTGTGTCTTTCATTATGTTTTTTCTTCTTTGTGTCTCTTGTTGTGTCAGCTTGCTGTGCCAGCCCGCTCTCCTCTTCCTTAGGTGGCACCCGGATCCAAACCAGCGACCTCCCCATGTGGTAGGTGGGAGCCCACTCGCCTGAGCCACATCTCCTTCCCTATGAATAAGCTTTTGATTCAAAACTGAAAAAAGTTGCTCCTGTAGCCACCAGAAAATTTACCAATTTCTTACCCCTTGGAGAGAGGCTTGAGGTTCCTTGTGGATGATCGGGATTGTTTCCCGACTGGTAGAAAGTACCCCCGGGCCCTGTCACTCTAGGTTGCTGTCTTCATCCTATGTAAGTTGTGGGTTTTGGGCTTAGGGGTTAGGAGACTTTGGTGTTCCCTTCCTTGTGAGACTGGGACATTCTTGCTTCCACTGCCCGTCCTCCTTGCAGCAAGCACATTGTTGGGGGCTCAGAGGCTTTCTAAGGGCCCTGGAGGTCTTACCTTTGGTTCCCTCTTTTGCTGGAGGGTTTTGCTTAGGACTGCTCCTAAAAGATTAGCATTCAAGTTAGCCATAAATGTGATTGTTTCCTTCTGATGTTTTTCTTGAGCCCACTTCTCAGTTATAAAACACTTTGAAAGCAATCTCTATCAAGCCTGAAATTGGCAGTCTTAGCCCTCCTTCTGCTTTTTGCAATTTGTGATGAATATCAGGAGCACTCTGCCAAATAAAAGACTGGTTAACATTGCGCCAATTAATAAGATCTTCCGGATTTAAGTCAGTGAACGGTCGTTCTGCCTCGAGGAGTCTCTTGAGGAATATGGATGGATTCTCATTGGCTTTTGGACAATTTCCTGAATTTTGCTTATTATTTTGCTTGGGAACCCCATTTCTAAGCCCAAAAATTATACATGCTTTATAACGATCCAGTTTTGTTCAGTCTTCCTGTTCACTCGAGTTCCAGTCAGGATCAGTTATTGGAACTGCCTGACTTCCAGGGACATGAATGGGATTGTTAGGGTTGCCATTGGCCAGAAAATCAGCATGATCTTGAGCATTTTCTGGTACAATTCGCTTTTCCTCTGCAGTTAAAAGAATATTTAATAAAGACTGGATAGCTGCCCAGTTCAGGTTATGTGTTCCAAATATGTCTTAAAGAGTTTCCATTTTTTCTAGGTTCGTCTCTGTAACTAGGGAACCAATCTTTCCAATTATATAGATCTGATTCCCAATTATATAGACTCCAAGAATGGAGTATGTACATATAAATAGCCCCTAGGTTGTCCTTGGTCATCTGTTCCCATGGGCACTTGCTGGAGAGGAAATTGGCCCTGGCTTTGCCCTCCTGAGGTAGAGGCGCCCTGCCTAAAAGCTACACCACTCTGGGTGTGGGGTGGGGAGGCCATTAATGGCAATTCAGGTCTGTTTTCATCCCTCTGGTATGGAGGTGAGGGAGATATAGGAGCAGTGGCCTTCTCAATTCTCCAGGTACTTGAGATAACAATAGTATCTAAGATAACAGTAGTTGAGTTAGAGTCTGGGAGATTTTTGCTGGTTCTGTTTCCCTCGTCTTCACAATTATTTAACTCCAGCTTTTGTCCAGATGGTTGATTAACTAATTCCTTAGCTGGCTGGGATGGCGAGTCATTGTCTCTAATTTTACTGTGCTGGGGACCGGGGGCCTAATTGGCAGTATACCGTGTCCAAAACGTTCTCTCTGAAGTTTCTCATTTTGAGCTAATGCCATAAAGCATTGGATGTAAGGAATTTCATCCCATTTACATAAATTTCTACAGAATGGGTCTACTTGCAGAATAGTATTATATTCTTTAGAGAGAGTTCTCTAAAGAACTTGTGCTGGCCATTTCTGTTCACTTTCTAATGCATATTGAGGCCAGACTTCCTTACAATGGCGGATCATTCTCTTTTGAGTCATAGTTTCATACCCAAACTGTTCCCATTTTTAATGATGCAACCCATTGGGTTGCTTTTTCCCTTCACTTCTGAACTCCGGTTATTTCCCATCCGACTTAAACACGGACAGAAACCAAGGCCTAGGCAACCAAGCTCAGCAGCACTTCCTTACGCCAGGGGCTGCTTCCTTCCCTGTTCCTTTCAAGCCTAAAAACCAATTGTGGCAAAATGCCACTTACAGCTTTGGCAGGGACTAGTGTGTGCTGAGAATAGTGGGAACAGCATAAACTCACAAACACAACACACACAGACCAGAACCTGTTTTCCTTCATAGCCAGCCAACTCTAGGGCGCCTGGTCACCTGGGGTTCTTGTCTGACTCTTAGAGTAAAGCACTCTGGCGGCCACAGAATGGCATTGTTCTCACAGGGGGACGCCAGGCCCCACATTGGGTGCCAATGCAGGGGGCCAGGGCGGTTCTCGGCTGGCAGAGTAGACAGACACAACAAACTAGGCTAGGAAGGAAAAGCGGCTTTATTCGCTGGCAGGAGGCCGGAGGTGTAACCAATCTTAAATCAGCCTCCCCGTTAAAGGTTTTTCTCACAGGCTTTATACAGATTGAAACAAAGAAAGTTAATCATCAGGGTGACATTTCTAAGAAGGAATGGAAAAGCTCATTTTTTGCTTCCTCAGTTTTAAAACGTGCACAGCACCTGGTGCTGGGCAGTCTGGGGTGATAAGGATGGGAGGGTGGTACAGATGGATGTGGGGGTGTAGATAATGACAGATGTGAGGACAATGACGGATGTGAGGGTGTGGATGGGGAGTGCATAGTTACACATTCTTTGGTGGAGTGGCTGTTCTGGTTAATGTTAAATCTGAAGCTCTACGTGGGTCCTGACATGTACGCAAGAGTTACATTGTTTTTTGTTTTTGTTTTTTAACACTGTAAATTATAATTTAATGTCTTAATGATTAAGCTATACTGGGTTTTTCAGTACTACAAATGGTCTAAACATTTGTCTTATACTTTATATCTTGCACAATACTTTCAGGTTTAGGTAGACAGAGCAAAATTTTTCCTCTGTTGCAGAGAAGGAAACGGAGGCTGAGAGTCATAGCTGAGAGTGTGTAAGGGATACACTGAGATCGCACAGCTAGTTTTAAGGACTTTTTGAAACCAGCGTCTTCCCAGTACTGCATCATACTGTCTGGCCTCAAGGACAGCATTCCTTCTGTGTTGTTTTCAGTAGGAGCTATGTTTCTGTAGAGCTAGATTTGTAGATATATCTAATTAGATAGAAATAGAAAAATTACCTTCTTTAGTTGATTTCTTGAGAATCTTACCCAAGATCTGCCTAGCAGAGACTAGATTCTGGATTCCCAAACAGTTGACGATAAGACCCACTCGTCCTTTTAATTGCAGCATGAGGCCGTATCCAAAGATGAGCCTTCCTCTTTTAGGTTCCTTTGTAATGAAAGGCTTGCTTTGGGTACTGTTTGGTCCTGTCTGTAGCCGGCCATCTTATTTGGATTTTTCTTAAGGGTGAGCAAATTCATTTGTATCTTTTAGATAGTTGGCATGCTTCCGCTGCCCAAAATAAATCATCAGTTGAATGTAACTGGGCAAAGATTGTGGAATATGCATTTAAAAAAAAATCTTTGTGGTATATCTCTGCTTGATTCAGAAACTTTTGCATAAGTAAACCTTCCTTAATGAATGTGTGGCAGATATAGCAAGGGGTATTGTCTTTGGCCACTGTGGCTCACCTCCTGTTTCTCCCTTCTGTAGATATGCAAAAGTTATAAAGGAGCCGGTCGAGAACAGATTTGTAGCCAGCAGCCGATCTGTGAAGCGCTCCACATCTGTGAACACTTCACCCGGGGGGGTTGTAGGTACTCCAATTGTCTCAGGTCCCATAACCTGATGGACAGAAACGTGCTGACAATCATGAGGAGACATGGGCTGAGCCCGGAAGTCGTTCAGAACATCCAGGACATCTGCAACAGCAAGCATGCCCGCGGGAGAAAGAACCCTCCTGGCTGGAGAGGTAACTGCTTTTTCCTTTTTAGTTGAATAAACTTTCAAATAAACAGCAACTTCAAGGAAAGAAAAACTTTACCTATAATCTCTGCCTCACCACACAAAACCATTTTCATTTTCCTCTAGACCTTGTCTATATGCATATACAATTTTTACCCATTTTTAGTCATAGTATAGGCAATTTTGCAATTTGATTTTCATGCACCATTTCCCCTCAGATTTTAAAAAATGCTTTTTCATCTTTCTAAAAACTATTCGATAAAGCCTTTTGGTGGGGAGGGGGAAGGGAAGAAACCAAAAAAGTTTTTAGATTCACTGATGGTTAACATTTTGTCACAATTGCTTTATCTCTTACTCTCTCTGTGTGCATAGAGATATACACATAGATACACACATAGAGGTACACACAGAGATACATACATAGAGGTACACACAGAGATACACACATAGATACACACATAGAGATACACACATAGAGATACACACATAGGACATTTTTGTGGGTAAACCATTTGGTGTATACAGACATCTGGACTCTTCGCACCTTCAATATGTATCTCCCAAGAGTGTGGCCATTCTTTTGTTTTTAAAGATTTTATTTATTTATTCATTCATATCCCCCCCCCCCCCCCGCTGCCTGCGTTTGCTGGGTCAGCCAACCATGCCGTGCAGGCGGGCCAGCCCCCACCAGGAGGCCTCGGGAACCGAACCCACGGCCTCCCATATGATAAACGGGAGCCCCACTGATTGAGCCACAGCCTCTTCCCCCGTGGCCATTCTTTTACCTAACCACAGTACAATTCCCATGCAGGAAAATTAACATTAATATACATTTAATTTAATTTAAAGTCCTCAGTACTGTTTCTTAAGCAATTTCATATTGTTTAATGGTATTAATACCTGCATTTTTTTTCATGGCCACTTCACAAAACAAATATTTATTGAACATATAGGGACCAGGGTCTTTTTCTCAGTATCCCTGAAATTACAATAATACCTTTTATCTATTTATTTACTTTTATTAGAGAAGTAGTGGGTTTACAAAAAAATCATGCATAAAACACAAGTGTGATATATTTGTTACAATTGATGATAACACATTTTTATAATTGTACTATTAACTGTAGTCCCTGGCTTACCTTAGGGTTCACTGTGTTGTACCAATCCCATGGATTTTTTAAAAAAATTTTATTCTAGTACTATATATACAATCTAAAATTTCCCCTTTTAACTACATTCAAATATATAATTCAGTGCTACGTTCACACTGTTGTGCTACCATCACAGTACCATTTACTTAGCTTTTACACACACACGCACACACACATACACATATATAAACTTGAATATGCCAAAAGAGAAAGTAGTAAAATCTATTTTAAATAATCATAGCATTTTTTGTTATTCAGTGCTCAAACAATTGGAACTCTATTAATTGTTATGTCCATACTTTACCATAACAAATAATAAATAATGACTGAAGAAACCATGAGGCATAATAAGATTCTGAAGAGACTTCTAAACTTCAAAAAATTGAATTATGCTTTATGTGGTTGTGTAATATAATTATGTTATAATTTTAAGAAGCTAAGCAGTTTTTAGCTAGAATATCCTATTTTCTGGCTATGCCAAATAACAATGTTACTATATTTAGATTGTATATAACCAATGGATAGTTGATAGTGTATTATAATAAAATTGCATGAAAATAAAAACTTTTAAATAAATTTCTTCCTGAAATTTGTTTTTTCTCTAAAACATCTAAAATTATACTGAATGATACCTACATCTTTGACCCAGCAGAGAAGCCAGAGAAGAAACAGGGACCATCTCATATTCTAGGGCATGGTGTGATGTTCTCTGCTGTGCTGTCAGAATGTCAGGATTCCTTCAGGTTCATAACCACCCTTCCTCAAGATTTCCACATTCCAGATTAAAACATGTAATTTTGATAGAATTTGGAAAAGCTGTAGGGAGGAATGGTGGTAAGAGCTCAATCATGTTAACTCTAATTTTCATTTTTTTGTTTTCTTCTTCTTTTCTTAGCTCCTTCCTCTAATAGTAGAGGTGTGGCATATAGAAGTAGAAGTAAAAGTAGAGACAGATTATCTCAGGACAATCAAGAATTTCTTCCATCTGCTTCAGCTTCTACTCAAAGGTCCTACACACCTAGTCCAGACGACATTGGCAGCACATCTCCCCTGGATGATGTAAAGGACCTCACCCACAAATTCATGAGTTTTGGGAGTCAGGATAGCTCTCAAACTTCCTTGGTCTCATCCGAGGCTACCAACCTTGTAGGTACAGGTCAGGTGGGAGCAAGCCACAAGGTTTCAGAGAATGACAGTGTAGAGGGTCTCTTGTTTGGGAACCCTTATTCTGCTTCTGATTCAACATCAGCCTCCAGCCGGAAGGGCTCCACCTCCTGGTTGAACGACCAAGGCGCCAAGAGAGAGACTTTGTTTTCTAAGAATCAAGCTGCCTCCTTTGCGGATTTTGTTTCTGTACAAACAAAGAGCACAGTCAGGCCTTCCTTGGACTTACCTTCCAACATCGAGAGCAAAAGCAGAAATCAAGATGCCCAGCATTTCTCCCTTTATAATGATATTGTTGATGGAATGGCCAAAGATTCCATGAGATCTTTAAATGATAAAACCACAACCAGTAGACAGAGAGAAAAATCACTGTCTAGGAATCAGGGCACCAGAACCACTGATGGGAATCTCCAGATCACTGGCAAAACTGCAGATGATGATCCAGACCTGGCATTTTTTAATCATAAATCTGTTGGGAAGACATATTCGACTAGTAAATATGTCCACAATGTACCAAATAACTTGAGCACAGTTACTAAGGAATCTACTGATATAGATAAAGCTGGTGCCACTGGTTTCAGCTTAAAAGTGGCAGGCAGCAGGGATAAAGATGTGTTATACACTGGAAGTCAGTATCTGAGAACCCAGGTCTTTCCCACATCTGGGGAAGCTAGTGCTCCTGTACAAGCCAGCAGGCTGCATAAGGTGACAAGCAAGTGGACCCACAGCGGCAACTTGGCACAAGCCTCTGTTGCCCCTGCCAATGTGCTTCCAACAAGTAGGACCCAAGACCGGGATTTGTGTAAGTTACTGGAAAAAAAGGCAGGGAGTGGGAGGGGAGCTGCTTGTCTTGTTCCTGCAGCAGGCTGGCTGTGGCTGCTTCTCCTTGGATGTTCACCCATGGTTATTAAAGAGTTTAGAGTTAGAGGGTTTTATTTAAGGTGTTGTATTTGGTAAGAAGATTGACATATGATGACAGGGATGGATGAACCAATAAAAGTATGTGGAATAAGCTGCTATATTTATTGAAAATAGGAATAATTCAACTCTGATTTAAGAAGTACACATGCCTCTCATGATCATGTTTCCTTTTATGGAGGGTATCTAGGCTCTCATGAGCAACACATGAATCTTGGGAATTTTCTTGAAACTGGCACCAGTTTCAGGTATTCTTTCCTATTGTGATACCAGTTGTATTTGTTTTTGGTGTAAACATTAAGATCAGCATACATGCATCCTCTTTTGTTTTATAGATTCTACATCTGACGTCAGTACCACATCTTCCAGGATAGATGATTGTGGCTCAGAAGAAATTTGTCTTGACCATCTGTATAAGGGTTGTGGACTTAGTAGTGAGTAACTTAAGGACTCTCTATAAGCAGAAACTTTATTAATAATAATATGGCCAACTTTTACCGAGCATTTACTATATGCCAGGCACAATGCTAAGAAGCTTTTGTGCACATTCTTTAAACCTCACATCAATGCTAGAGGTTGGTACTGTTGTTATACCATTTCACAGATATGAAAACTGGGGCACTGAAAGGCTAAGGCCTCACATACAAAAGGAGCCAGTTTGGATTTTAACCTTATATTGCCAGTCAGCCTGTTTTTCACCACTGCATAATATTATACTTTTCCCATTGCCACTCCGTCTTAGGTGAAACATTTTCCTTAATCAGGGACCCAACTTGTCATATACTAAGAACAACAACAAAAAAAAAATTCCACCAGACAAAAACAAAATATTCTAGCAGACAGATTTTAAAAGTTCATTTCCTGTCAGCATTTACACATAGTCTCTCTTCTGGCCCTGTGGGGCTCTTCACAGGTGCTTCTCACACCTGTCCTGAAGAAACCTGTGGTCCACAGGACTCAGTCAGGTTTCCACACCTGTTCACTGTCCCCTCCCACCAGGCTTCCTGAGGAAGTGTTTCCCACAGGACTGTGTGTTGGGCTAATTGCTCTCCTCTCATTCTCATGTCACTTTCTGCTGTCGACCTCTGTTCCGAGCCCATCCCCAGTGGTAAACAGGATCATGAATTCAGGCTCCATAATTGCCGTAAGTGCTTCTGAAACTTTTGAATCAGCCAAGACTCAGGCAGTGCTACTCTGTGGGTTTGCTTGTGGTGACTAAACCTGCCTCATTTTATTATAAGGTAGTCATACCTCTTTTGATATTTCAAAACAATTTAAATATTACATAATGCACATTTTGGAAAAAAAACAAAAACGTTTTCTGTATTTCTGTATTATTACAGAACATTCTATGTACATAACATATTATACATACATTATACATACATAACATTCATTCATTTATTGAACATTCATTTAATGGTCATCTTTTGCACATCCAGTCCTGTGCCGGTTATGTAAGGGAGATGTAAGCTAAGCAACGATGTAACATTTTCTCAATGCATTTGCAATTTAGGTGGGGCATCGAGACATGCAAAAATGAAAAAACTGCATAAAAAAGAGTAAATAGGGAAACGGATGTGGCTCAAGAGGTTCGGCGTCCGTCTACCATATGGAGAAACCGGGGTTCGATCCCCGGTACCTCCTGGTTAAAAAAAAAAGAGTAAATACACAAACAATAAAGCCAAAACTTGGTACTGAATACAGGCAAAGGGAATAAAAAATGCAAGTCACATCAGAATGGAGTGAGGTTAGTTGGGGAATCTTTCTGGAAGACATGAATTGTAGGCCTGGGTTTCAAGGAAATAGGGGCAGTGTCTATGCTGGAGAGAATTTTGTCTTAATGTATGCACTCGGGGTTGCAAAAAGTCTACTGCAAATTTATGATTACCCAAAATTTCCATGTGGGTAATGTGACTTTTTGGGGAGGGGGGGATTTGTGTTTTCCAGTGACTTTTTATAAGCAATAAAGGAACCTGGATAATGAATATTAGGCAACGTAAGCAGGGGCCAGCACAAGCCAAGGTATGGGCAGGAAATGTGCTTGCCAGCAGGTGTGGCAGGGTGGGAACAGCAGGCCTTCATGGAGAAAGTCAGCCTTGAGCTCCGGCGAATTAGAACTCCCTCCCGCTAAACAGGCCCTCACACCCTCTCTCTGTCTTTGTAGGCAGTTGCAGCAAAGTACATTTCCATCTGCCCTATCGGTGGCAGATGTTAACTACAAACACCTGGATGGACCTCAGCCTCATGGAGATGATTGAGGAGGCCTATTGTGACCCAAACAACTGGCTGTAAGTTGGTGGCTGTCCTCTGGCTTGTAACATCCCCTTGATAAGGAAAGCTGAGTGCTAGGCTTATGGGAATGAGCAAATTTTCCTTCAGAATCCCATTCAAGTTTGAAATAACTCTTGAGATCAAATGGCACACACGCTGCTGAGTTAGATTTGCAGTAGCACGGAGCCTGGCTTATACTGGGGATTCTGGGAATATTTGCTAACCAAACTGAAGCAAACAGTAACTTGATTGTCTAGTCAATATTTGTCAGTGTGTATTGCAGAGACACAATTCTGAGGCAGTTTGTATTCCTATCAGTTCATTAAAAAACTATTGAAAATACTAAATGATTCAGGACAAAATAGCCTTTGGCTTAATTGCCTAATTTTAAGACATGGCTTGAACAATTTCACATAGTTCTTGTGCAGAGTTAACATTTTCTATCTTCCTTAACTTATTTTTTTACTTTTTTAAAAGAGAAATTCTGGGTTTCTTCCTTTATTTTTGCTAGTTTCTCTATCCTAGAGGTATCTAAGAAGATACCTTACATTTCTGTTTCTGTCAGAGTTGAGATGGGTGAAACTACACATAACCATATTTACCAGTGATGTCCAGGGGTATAAGATGTATCCCAGTTTTAGCAGGGAATTCTTTGAGATAAAAAAAGTTATCATATACGAATTTA
>JAKSZT010000049.1:46974134-47046141 GCA_026826555.1 Tolypeutes matacus
TTTTTTTTTTTTTAAAGATTTTATTTATTTATTCATCCATCCCCCCCTGCTGCTTGTGCTCGCCGGGCCAGCCAACCACGCCGTGCGGGTGGGCCTGCCCCCACCAGGAGGCCCTGGGAACCGAACCCGGGGCCCCCCATATGGTAAACGGGAGCCCCACTGATTGAGCCACAGCCGCTTCCCCGGTGGGGATTCTTTGTTGCTGTTCTCTGCCACTAGAGGGTGGCATCTGCTATTGTCTTGTTTCTAGGTGCTTCCCTTGCCCCCAGGTGAATCTAGAGCAGGGTTTCTCAACCTCGGCAGCACTGTTGACTTTTTGGGTAAGACAATTCTTTGTTGTAGGGGCCTGTTCAGCAGCATCCCTGGTCTCTACCTATTAGATGCCAGTAAACACCATCCCCCCAGTTAGGGTAACCAAAAATGTCTTCAACTTTGCCAGATATACCCTGGGAGGCAAAATCGTTCCTTGTTGTGAACCACTGATCTCAGTGGTATTTCTTAGGGCAGCAATTCTCAAACTTTTTGCCCTCAGGACCTCTCTACACTCTTAAAGTTTATTGAGAACTTCAAAGAGCTTTTGTTTATGTGGATTATAGCTGTCGATATTTGCTATTTCAAATTTAAAACTGAGAAAAGGTTAAATATTTATTGAGTCATTAAAAAAGCCCTAGGGAAGCGGCTGTGGCTCAATCAGTGGGGCTCCCGTTTACCATATGGGAGGCCCCGGGTTCGGTTCCCGGGGCCTCCTGGTGAAGGCAGGCCCGCCCGCACGGCGTGGTTAGCTGACCCAGCGAGCACGAGCAGCAAGGGGGGGATAAATGAATAAATAAATAAAATCTTAAAAAAAAAAAAAAAAAGCCCTATTATATTATTTTTATAAAAATAACTATATTTTCCAAAAAAATGAATTGGTTGAGAAGAGTGACATTATTTTTATATTTTTATGAATCTCTTTAATATCTTTTTTTTTTTTTTTTTTTTTTAAAGATTTTATTTATTTATTCATTCATCCCCCCCTTGCTGCTCGCGCTCCCCGGGTCAGCCAACCACGCCGTGCGGGCAGGCCCGCCCCCACCAGGAGGCCCCGGGAACCGAACCCGGGGCCTCCCACATGGCAAACGGGAGCCCCACTGATTGAGCCACAGCTGCTTCCCCTCTTTAATATCTGATGTAATAATAAAAGACAACTGTTGGGAAGCGGCCCGCCCGCACGGCGTGGTTAGCTGACCCAGCGAGCACAAGCAGCAAGGGGGGGATGAATGAATAAATAAAAATAAAATCTTAAAAAATAATAATAATAATAAATAAATAAAAGACAACTGTATTCTCATATCTGCTTCTGCATTCAATTGATAATGAAATCACACATCACGTAGCCTCTGGAAAACTCTACAGTGCATTCATGAAAAAAACGAAAGTGAAAGGGCAAATAATGTCTTAATATTATTATGAAAATAATTTTGATTTTGTGGACTCCCTGAAAGGATCTCAGACCACACTTTGAGAGCAAATGTCTTAGCTCAGTAATTAAATAATTTTTCAAAACTGACTGTATTAGTCAGCCAAAGGGGTGCTAATGTGAAATACCAAAAATGGGTTGGTTTTTATAAAGGGTATTTATTTGGGGTAGAAGTCCACATATACCAGGCCATAAAGCGTTAAGATTCTTCTCTCACCACAGTCCATTGCTACGTGTTAGAGCAAGACAGCTGCTGGCGTTTGCCAGGGTTCAGGCTTCTGGGTTCCTCTCTTCCTGGGGCTGCGTTTCTCTCCGGGCTTGGCTCCTGTTTCCTCCACAAGGTCAGCTGTAGATGATCAGGCAAATGGCTGGCTTCTCTTCTCCTGGGGCCTTCTTTCCAATATCAAAACTGCTTCTCAAAAGACTGCTTCAACTCTGTTCTCTGCCTTGCCTTTTATATTCAATTCCCCACCCACCAAGGGGTGGGGCTCAATGCCCTAATCCTAACCTAATCATGCCCAGATTAACAGATCAGTTTACAAGCATGATTCAATTATATTTTTGGAATTCATAATTACATCAAACTGCCTCACTGACCTACTGTGATTGTATATGCAACAGATGCATTGTTAACTTTCTAACATTGAGTCAATCCATTGTATTAAATTTTTGGCATTCAGCCCTTTATCTATAAAAAAGGTATATGGGCACAGTTTTATTTTGGCATACTATTTGAAAGAATAACATCACCAAATATGTGGCTAGGCAAGTTACTTTACATTTCTGTATTTTAGTTTTTATTTTGTGTGTAAGATCTAGAGCTTTAGAATGAAATTGTGAAGATCCCTTTCAGTTCTAAAATTTTAATTCTGTGCTCTCATCAGAGAAGACCAGATTGTAGAAAACAGGTCAGTGTAGCATGTTAACTTTAAACTTTTCTCTCTCAGCATTTCTATAAGAAATCATAACATCGATTTCCGGAAAATGACTTGTAATGCTAATCCCATGAGACGTATCTCCACCCCCTCATCTATGGCAAAACCAGTCAATTCTGTCTTTTCCACAGAATGGATTTGGTATTGGAGGGATGAATCTAACAACTGGATTCAATATGGGGAAGATGTGAGTACCATTCTTCCTTGTGGGAAGCTCTTGTTTAAATTTGCTACTTCAAAAGAAAACTATTTTTAAAATGTCTGACGCCTACATCGTTACCCATAGAGAGAGGATGTGGTGCTTTTTCACTTCATACACATCCAGAATTGTATTTTTTCAACAAGGATGGACACTGATGGCAATTAAAAACAAAAACGTCATTATTTCTAAGGAACCCCTTGAGACATGAGTCAGCTACATGTCCCTCTTTCCTCACTATTAGGGATTTTAGCTTTCTATGTAGATGTAGATGTATCGAGACCATTGCTTGAGCCAGAAAAGAGCGTGAGAAAGAGAAGCCAGAAGATTGATAGAACCTGGATTCAGATGCACTTAAAGGACAGGAGCCAGATGATTCTAGACTTACACAGAGAGGCCATGGTAATAGGGAATAGAAGTTGAGATAAGCAGAGCTTCTGTTTTTCTGTTTTTATGTCCCTTCCTCTCTTCAATTCATGAGATAAAAAAGAAAAAAAGGTCTGAAGTAGGTAATGAGATCAGAGTGAGGAGAAAGGAACACAAAAGCCAGAGATTAAAATGAAGCCAAATATAAAGTAGGGACAAGGTGATGCCAGCGTTAAGCATCTCACAGCTATTCTTCAGTGGGCCATCACTTGGGCACCAAGCTGCCTGGCTGCCCAGCTGCACCAGCAAACAAAAAGACAGTCTGTTGTTAAAATATTCCCTGTGTGTCTAGGTCAAGAACACACACCATTACTTAGGAGGAGTACAGCTTTTTTCTGTTAGTGAGGCCTGAGAAAAGCACCCCCCTGTGGGGCCCCATGGAGGAGCACAGTGGTTTCCAAACTATTTTAGCAGCAGATGATTTTTTTAAAAAAATCAAACAATCTTTCCCCGCATCTAAATAAGCAAACTAGATTAAGGTAGAGCTTCCCTGTTGAAATAGGATGGAGGAAATAGTCTCAGAGCCTGCTCGCTTGCTCCCCTTCCTTGTTCTTCTCCTTTCACCCGTGGTGGGCTACGGAGCACCTCTGTGGAGCCAGGGTCTGTGCAAAATCTCCTGTGATGTTGAGCGTTGTGCAGTTCTTTTCATGTTAAATGTTCAAGCCAAGGATGATGTCAGAGTGCAGCTCAGTAAAGTGATTCTGTGAGGTACTTGTGGAAATAGAAATTATAAACCCAAAATAATTACTCTGGGTTAAAATAAAAATAAACTATTGATCTCAATGGTACTTATGTCAAATACTTGCCATTTTCAGTAAGAGAAGGGAAAAGGATTGAAAAATATTTGCATTCTAGTGACATCACGGTCCCAGGGACCAAGGAGAACTATCAGTGGGAGAAAAAGTCCTATTTAAATTTAAATTTTTATCAGTTTCCTTGTTCTTGTTGCCTAATAAAACATCAAGGAACTTCCTGAAATCTTTAATACAAAGTTCTCTTGGGATATTCATTCGTGTTAAAAGCAAAGTTTTTGGTATTTAACTTTCAATCTGCAACCACGTAAAATGTTGGATTCATATAATTGATGGCACATGTTTACTATAAGAAATGGGATATATTCTTTGACGATGTTAATAATTGTTACTGTCTCATATTAATTAGAACTGTCTTTATATAAATGGAGTTAGCTCTTCTGTTAATTATAAACAAAAAAGTCAAGCCTTGGGTTTCTGTTTTTTCCTTGCTGGCTGTTCAAGGAAAACAAAAATGGTGGTCCCAGGAGATTTGAACCCCAAACATAATGAGAATCCTGCTTTTTTTTAACAATTAAATGAATTCTTGTTCAAGTTTTAAGCTCTTTGGTGGCCTGGTTTGATTGAGTGTGCAGTTTAGAATATTTATAAAAAAGAGTGGACTATATAGCCTTCAGACAATGCCCCATAGATTTTCTTTTCTTGCAACTTAATTTTTAATAAGCATTAGGCAACTGAGAGTTCCGGGTTAGGAACTCCCCTAGTAGGAACTTGGGATGCAGAAATTCTTGCTAACAAAGGGTAGGTGCTTTGATAGTGAACTTTCTGGAAGCTAGAGTTGATACCCTTTTATGGCAACTAATATGCTTAACCAGGACTTATACTTCCATCGATGGTAGACAAGAAGAGGACATGATTGAACAGATAGGCAGTGGGCAGCAATGGTGTGGGAAGGAGGTACAGCGAGGGTGACAGAAGGAGAGCAGAGCCTGGTAGTTGGCGGTTTGCATCAGGAAGGATGTGTAGATCCAGGTTGGTGGTCCTCAGAGATAAATGTTTACCATCAAGTAGCTAAGCTTAGTAGCTGTGAAAGCTGGTGTCAAGAAAGGGCAGGAGTACAGGGCCTGAGAGAAGGTCAAGAATAGGGCAAGCCACAGCTCTAGAAGACCAAGAATCAAGGCAGAGGATGGAAGTTGGTTACTGGAACTGAAACATAAGTCAGGTCTTCTGGGGGAATAAATAATTGAAAGCTTTGCTATTCATTCATTCAGTCAGTCAGTCAGTCAGTCAGTCAGCCAGCAAACATGTATCAAGGCCTAGAATGTGCCAAATACTGAATACAACAACCTGTTTTTCAAATAACTTGTCTAGTAAGGAAAAGGCAGTTACAGAACTGAAGTACAGTGTGAGGGCAGGACCAGAGGAAGGTCTGAGTGGAGCCATGCTTGGCTGCCCATGGGCGCAGACACTGACCCAGCATGACAGCACTAGGCACAGATAGTTATTCAATTGTTTTTATGGAGGTGGAACTCACATAACTGAAAATTAACCATGGGTATTTAGTTTTAAATTTAAATTAAACTTAAAATGAAATTAAGAATTCAGTTGCTCAGTTGAACTAGCCACATTTTCAGTGCTCTGTAGCTGCCTGTAGCTTGTGGCTACCATATTGGACAATGTAGACATTTCTGCCATTTCCGGAAATTTCACTGGACAGCACTGATCTAGACCCTGCTGCCCTGGTAGTCAAAGTAGGGTCTGCAGACCAGCAGCATCAGCTTTGCTGGGATGCTGTTAGAAATAAAGAATCTCAGACCTTCCCCCCACTCCTCCTGAGTCATAGTATGCACTTTAATAAAATCCCTGGGTGAGTCACATGCACGTTACAAGTTGAAACACTCTTGACCAGAGCTTTGTAGATCCCTTCAGACAAGAACAGACTCGGTTCTAGGGTTCTAAGGCAGCGCTGAGCAGGCAGTAGGTAGACACAGGACTTGAGCTGTGAGAATTGTAAATTTGTGCAGAGATTCAGTGAAAGGTCAAACCTGGGATGCACAGAGGTCATAGAGTGGCCCTGTCCCACCCTGTGCCTGCACAGGTGTGTGCCCACTTCAGCGGTTCTTTAGGGCCTGGGGAAGGCACAAGGTTTACCAGCACGTCATCTAATCATGGAAACTTAGTTTTCCAGTGCCCACTCTGTGTAGGAAGTTCTTTTACAATAGCCCTTTTACAATACAGCAGCTGGGAGATTATCTTTTACAATAGATAATCTCCCAGCTGCTGTTTCAACAAATATCTTCATGATGTGACTTAATTGTTGAATGCTGTAGGTTAGGAAGGTGTGCTAAAGTCTGCTTCCTTGTCTCTTCTGCCCATTTGTCCTGGTTCTACATCCTGAAAAGCACTCAAGTTTATTCCTGCTTTCGCCGGTTGGCTTTGCAAGTATTTGAACACAGCTTCTCTGCTCCCACCATCCTCCTCTCCAGGCTAAAGAGACCCAGCTCAGGCCTTTCTCCATCCAGGACATTTTCCTTTGGGTGCATTCATTCTGGTGCCCTCACCCTTTCATCTAGCAGACATTGCTCTTGGGGGAAAGGAAAAGGAGGTGAGTGTACCCAAAAGAACAGAGTATGGAATGTCCTTTTAAAGGACTGTTAGCCCCTCCCCACCATGGGCTGCCAGCAGGACATTGCTGTTGCTAGCTCCTCCATTCTTGATCACAGGGAGCAAGTGTCTCCTCACCATTAAATGTTGGAAATTCCTGCTCTTACAGGCTCATATCCAATCTGCCCTGGTCTGCCCCCTTGCCAAAGGTGGGGACAGTGGAACTGTGGCCTAGCCTCCCTCTGGATAGAATCAACACTTCCCTTTACCCACTCATTCTGATGTTTGGACCTTTCATATGTGCCTTGAGACCAATGATGATATCTTGACTTTTTTTTTTTTTTTGGAAGTCCTCACCTCTTTCATCATAGTCCCAGTCAGTGCCAGATTCAGGTGGTTTTTCAGTGTCATTGACTGACGGGAGGTTTGGTTGATTTTATTTACTTCTCTGGCTCAGGACAGAGGAGAAGGGTTAGGTTATATATATTTGAACAGCAGTATACCTATTGGAGCTTGGATGAAGAACAGAATGTCCACTTTTGCTTTCTTTCACTACAACTCTAAACTGTGCTTTCTCATCATGTGACTGGATAAAAGAGTCTATGATGATAAACTTCATGCAAGAGTAGAGTGCTGGATTCTGTCATGTAGCCCAGGCAGACATGGCATCACTAGAGAGGGCATTCAAGTTTCTTTGTACACTTGGCTCCTATTTATGGAAGGTGTAAAAAGAATATTGAGAAGAGCTTTATTTTTCAAACATCCATCACACATATAGTCAGTTTCTGCAGTATAGACAGCACTCTCTTAGGCACCATGATGGAGAGGACTACAAAAGGCTGTGACATGGCCCTCAACTGGAAGTACTTCCAATCTGATTTAGAAGGCAAGATGCACTCCTGTTCAAATCCCATGAAAAAAATAAGTTTTGTAACATATAATGGCAGTGGTTTCTTGAAATTCTACCCTAAAGTCTTTACCTTTTTTTTTTTTTAAATAGAAAGGTAATCAGCAAACTTCAAACATCAGCTCTTCATACCTAGAATCTTGGTTTCTATCCTGTCCAAGGGGAATTGTACCATTTAAAGCGGGTTCACAGAACTACGAACTGAGTTTCCAAGGTAAGTTTTTGTGTTTGGCAATGGTGAGTGTCTTTCAAACCTGGCATATGATGTATATGTGGGAATCAGAACAGAATGGCTGTGTGTGCTGGGTCAGGGTCAGGGTGGGCTGTTTGCTTTCTCCCCTGAGGTTATTTTTAGCAAAGTGAGCTGTGTAATGGAAGCCAGTGGCAGTCAGAGGACCTGTGCTTGGGAGCCCTGGCTCTGACCCACACTTGCTGTGCCACCTCGGGAATGTCATCTGGTCTTCCCAAAATGGCACCTTGGCCTTTCTAGACCTCAGTCTCCACCTGAGGAACTAGTTTCTCACCTGGCCAGTCTAGACCTCAGTTTCCTCATGTGTAAAAGGAAGGGATTGTACTAAGTGGTCTCTAGGGATGCTCTCACCTGTGCATCTGATTCTGTGTGGGCTGTTTCCCAGGCTGAGGCAGAATTTTTAGGTGTTGATGACTACTGTCATCTTTGGGCACCTTCAGAGTTTTAAAATCTTGCTGTTTCTTTTAGGCTTCATCATCTGGGTCAGTGGTTTTATGCATCACATTGACTAAAGCACTTTGTTTTCCACCATATTTATTTGAGCAGCCTTGGAAAGATCCCAATGGCTCTGATTAGCTCCTATCAGTATATCTGCTATCTTTGTCAAAAAGCAGGACAGGAACTGCCCTCCCTCTAAATGCACTTTCCCATCAATCTAACCCCTGGAACACTCCCTGCATATGATCAGATACATGCCCTTTAGGACCAGCCCTGTAGGTGCTTTCATAAGAGGTAGATGAGGACCTTCTCAGGGCCTTTCCAGTCCCATGTGGTGCCTAAAATTTGAGTTCTGTACTAATAAGTGAGTCTTAAGTAACATAGCTTTTTAAAAACCATTGTACCAACCATTTTCATTTTGAAAAGCAACCTGGCAATATATATATCAAGAGATATTAAAATATGCCTGCTTTCTCATTCTCTCAGTAATTTTTCTAAGAAAATAATTCTCTAGAAGAAAAAAAAAAGCTATAGGCATGAAGATATTGACTGCAGCCTTAATGATAGCACTGAAAAATAGGAACAGCCTGTGTACCAGTAGGATATTGACCAAATAAATTGGAGAATTTAATTTCTGTGGGGTATTAGAGTTGTTAAAGTTATGATTATTAAAACTATGTAGCAAATACAAAATTTGATATTGTTAAATGAAAAAGGCAGAACCCAAAATGTATACTTATTCACATTTTCGTTTGTATGCTATTTTTTAAAATTGAAAAGGTTTAAGAAAAAATTTAATGTGTGCTATAATTGCAGTAGTGAATGCATGTGGACCAAGACTAGAAGGCAATAGAGAAAAATAAAAATCTGTTATATTGGGTGGTAGAATTAAAAATGACTTACAAAAAAAAAAAAAAAAAAAAATGACTTACATTATTTTTTTTTCTTTGGTGGTATTAATTTCTTTATACAATTTAAAAGAGAGATGAGAAGTTATGCAACTTGTGCCTGAATTGGGAGCAACTTGTGTTCACTTGGTTCACAGAAACCAATTCAGAGCATTTTACAGGGTTCCAGAAGAATTTTTCTTTTTTTTAATCTAGACATCAAGAGTGTCCTCTTATTTGTTAAACTAATATTTGAGTGCCAGCTGTGTGTCAGGCTATATAGCAATAAATATGTTCTCTTGAAGCCTAGATTTGAGAGGGTGGTGATAGACAATAAACAAGTAAGCAAATAAAGCAATATCAGAAAGTGGTAAGAACTATGGAAAAAATAAAACAATGTGATGAAGCAGTGGGAGAATGGGGGCCTTGGTGGGGGAGGGCCTACTTCAATCTGAGAAAGAGTCTTTGGAATGGAGGGAGCCAGCTCTGCCCATATGAAGGCAGGCACTCCAGGGAGTACTTAGGACTAAGGCTGTAAGGTGCACGTTTGAGGTTTCATAGGACAGTAAGAAGGTCTATAAGAGATGAGGGCGGAGACAGAAACCTGTATGTTTTATTAGATGGAAGCCATGGGAGGTTTTGAGCAGAGTTGTGGCATGCTTTGATTTACTCTTTTTTTTTTGAGGTACCGGAGACCAGGGATTGAACCTGGGACCTCATATATGGGAAGCCAGTGCTCAACCACTGAGTCATATCTGTTAACTTGAGTTGGTTTTTTCATTTGTTTTGCTTGTTGTTGTTTTTTAAAATTTTTTTAGGAGGCATCAGGAACCAAACCCTGGACCTCCCAAGTGGGAAGTAGGCGCTTAACTGCGTGAGCCACACATGCTCCCCTTTACTCTTTTTGTTGTTGTTTTTGTTTTGTTTTAAATAAACTTTATTGATGAGTTTTGACAAATGCATGTGCCATATCCCTAAACAATATATAGAACATTTCTATCAATTCAAAAAGTTTCCTCATGCTCTTTTGCAGTTAGGCTGCCCTTTTCCTGCCCACAACCCTGTCCTCCACCCCCATTGCAGGCAATCACTGATTTACTTTCTTTAACTATGATTAGTTTTACCTATTATTTAACTTCATATAAATAGATTCATTCAGTATGGACTCTGCATGTGGCAGACTTCTTTCACTCAGAATAATATTTTTGATTCATCTATACTGTTGCATGTATCGTAAATAGTTCTTTCCTTTTTGTTGCCGAGTAATTTTCCATTTAAGGACATACCATGATTTGTTTATTAATTTGACTTGTTGCTGGGCATGTGAGTTGTTTCCACTTTGGAGCTATTATAATAAAGCTGCTATGAACATTCATATTCAATCTTTGAATGGACGTAAGTTTTTGTTCATCTTGAATAAATACCTAGGGGTGGGATTGCTGGATCACATAGTCAGTGTATGTTTAACTTTATGAGAAACAGCCAAACTGCTTTCCATCTGTTTTTGCCATTTTACCCTTTCATTCACAATGTATGATGATTTACGTTTTAAAAGGATTGCTTTGGCTACAGTTTGGACCTGGGTCTACAACATACACAAAATGAAAATTACTTTTCACACTTGCTGTAGGAAAACGCTTCAAGATATAGCTACTGCATTGCAACCTGTAATCAATGATGTCTGGTTTTAGGGGAGCTTAAATTGATGCTTTGTGCCTGTTCTAGCTCTTCTCTTTTACCTCCTGACTTTGATTTGAAGATTAGATTAATTACTGAATACTCATCTACCTATTTTCCTTCTAGGTCTTATAACTTAGGACACTGAAGGGCACACGTTTTTATTATGGGAAATTACCATCTAAAATGATTTTCTCTCTTCATACATGCATAGTTCAGTCATGAATATTTGCTGTGATGTTTGCCCCTGAAAAATAACGAAGTCATTTTCTAGGAACAGTTCTTGATTCTTTTTTGTTTTATTGTTTTCCTATCTAAAGGGATGATTCAGACCAATGTACTTTCCAAGACTCAAAAGGATGTCGTCAGAAGACCAAAATTTGTGTCTTCCGAGGATGTGGAACAGATTAAAAAAGGGCTACAGTAAGTGTTCTGATGCACCGCTTGCTGGCAAATGTTTGAGGTGTTCATGCACTGATACCATCAAATCACTCATGAATCTGGACTCAAGTCCAAAGTTCCTGTTTGCATTACATGACAATTTTCTTTTGCCTTCTCTGTGAATAAGAAGCATATTAAGGCAGCATGGCATAATTGAAGGAACTCTAGGCCAGGAAACCTGTCCTTCCCTCCAACTCACACTGGGAGTTCGGACAACTCTCTTAAATATTCTGGTCCTCATCTTCTTCAGCTGTGAATGGCTGGATTAATGGGGTATGCTGAAGAAATAATAGAATGCATGATTTCTGGGCTTTTGTTTTGCTGTGGACTCTTTGTGTGTCTTTAGTTTTTTTATTTTTATTTTTTAATTAGAGAAGTTGTAAGTTTACATAGAAATCATGCAGAAAATACATAGTTCCCATATACCTCTCCTATCGTTAACACTTTGTGTTAGTATGGTACCTTTGTTACAATTGATGAAAGAATATTATTATAATTGTACTAGTAACTATAGTCCATAATTTACATTAGGGCTCACTGTGTTGTACAGTCTAATGGTTTTTTTCCTTTAATTTTTATTCTAAACATATATACAGCCTGAAACTTCCCCTTTTAACTATATTCAATTATATAATTCAGTGGTGTTAAATACCTTCACAGTATTTTGCTACTGTTACCATCATCTGTTATTAAAACTTTTCTATCACCCCAAAAAGAAATTTTGTATCAATTAAGCATCAACTCCCCATTCCCTACCTACCCTTCAGCCCCTGATAACCTGATTCAAGTTTCTGACTCTATGAATTTGCCTATTCTAATTATTTCATATCAGTGAGATCATACAATTGTTTACCTTTTGTGTCTGGCTTGTTTCATTCAACATGATGTCTTCAAGGCTCATCCATGTTGTTGCATATATCAGAACTTCATTCCTTTTTACGGTTTGTATCTTTAGTTTTGTTGATGTGGATTTATAGAGGAGGTGGAACAGGTAGGAGGCTGACAAAGAGATCATTGGGGAGAAAGATGGATTGAGGTAGCTGCCTGAGCTAGGGCTTTGGGAAGGCAAAGTTATGAAAGGGGATTTTTTTAGTAAGTTTTGCTGTGGGGGGTGCAATGTAATTCTCCTCTGTCTGCTCATGAAACCCTCAGTAAAATCTACATTGTTCAGTAACATTTTTGGAGTTGGATTTTTTTTTTTCTGGGTGATGTGTGGTTATATAAAACAGACCTCAAGGCAGGTGTAAAATCAAGGTGTTCTAATTAGGTTCTTTGGGTTATAAGAATTCCAGGTATTTCATGAAAAGAGAAGTTACTAAAAGGATAATAAATGTGATGCAATAAAGAAACAAGAATTCAAGTCTTGTCTTCCTCTCCCAAGAATCCAAGAACGGCAACTGAAGTATATCAGGGCTTCAGGAATGGGAACTGGTTCCAATTCTGCTTTAGAAATTGAGCAGCCTTCAGGTCACAGATGCTTGTCTATGACCAGGTAAACAGATCAGGTCCTGGATCTAGATTGCCTGACTTCAGATTCTGCTCTGCTACTCATTAATTGTGTGGATTTGGACAAATTAATCACTCTGTACCTCCTCATTGATAAAATGGGCTTAATACTATTACCTTCCTCAAGGTGACTGTATAAGTGCAAGGCACTCAGAATGGAGGCCAGCAAGTCAGGGTTGAGCTGCTGGTGTTATTTTTACTTCCCTGCTATTAACAGATTTGGAAATCCTATATATACTCTATATATCCTTTTTTAAATTTAAATTTATTTTTTTCACATAATTAAGTTTATTTTTAAAGCGGTATTAGATTACAGAAAAGTTACATCAAAAGTATAAGCGATTAGCCCTCAACATAGGGTCTGAAAGAATAAAAAGAATAAAAGAGAAAGGGAAATGACTAAGGAAACAAAAAATTTTTTTTTAAAAAAGAAAATAAGTATGAGCAATTTCCATATACTCCACAATCCCCTTCCCCTCCTACATCTTCCCCTATTAATAACATCTTACAATAGTGTGGTACATTTGTTACAGTTGATTAATAAATATTGAAGCATTGCTACTAACCAAGGTCTATAGTTTACATTGTGGTTTACACTTAATTCCAATGCCCTAAAAATCCCTCTGTTCCACCTATTATTCCCGCCCCATCCCCTCAGAACCTCTGGTAACCATTATCTTTACATCAATGTTTCATACTCTTCCTTTACTACAATATTAAAAAGTTTACTTTGCCCGTGGTTGCATTGCCCCCTTAGGTTGTTCATTCCTCATCCTTGAGGATTTGGGGATGGTGATGCCCTCTCTGCTTCTGATTGAGAGGGGGCTTAGATCTTTTGGGGCTGATGGAAGGAACTGTTTTGCTTGCAGCTGTAGATACTCTCTGTTTTTTGGGGATGGGCATTGTCCATCATCATCATTTTGTTAGCTGTTCTGGGCGAGTCCAGTGAACTGGAGAGTAGGTGTTGGCTGCAACTCTGCTGAGATTCAAGGCTCAACCAGCATATGAAGACCAAAGAGTTAAGTCTCTGAGACATATTTAATGAGTATAGTGCTAATTATAGACTCAGATAAAAGGGGTAGAAGATTTTATGTGCAGGGAAATTATAAATGAGTCTAAACTCTGTTACACTGGGGAAATAAGTTGTTATATATTCCAAAGTAAGACCCACCGACAGGGTGCTCATTTCAAGGGGATGTGATATGTGCCTTGCCTATAGTGTCCGGATGGCTCTAGAGCCCTCAGGAGCATCCCTATTTGAGGCTTTGTTCACAGTGGCAGTTAGTGAGATCTGCCTGAGACATGCATAAGGGTAACCTCTGGAATGACATCCCAACTCATTTTGAAATCTCTTAGCTGTAAAAATTCATTTGTATTTAATGTTTCTCCCTTTTGGTCAAGATCTTTTTCCAAATGCATTGCTGGTTGGTGCTTGGTATTAATCCCTCAGTGCCAGGAGACTCATCCCCAGGAGTCATGTCCCATGCTGGGGGGAAGGTAGTGTGTTTACTTGATTTTGGCTTAGAGAGAGGCCACATTTGTGTAACAAGGAGGTTTTCGAGAGGCAACTCTTAGGCAGTAGTTATTATTAGGCTAAATTTCAATTTTACGTGAATAAGGTTCATAAGTACATGCATTAATATTGAGGGTTTGGCATATTGGTCTGTTTTCTTTTATTAAGTACTGCCTATGTTCTCAAGAGAATCTTACCCCTCTATTTGAGAACGTAGCAGTACTCCCCAGGATGTAGTGTAATATTTTGCTGTTTGTTTTGTTAGTCTCTACCCACTGAGATAATACCCTATGAATCAGAATGGCTACTATTAAAAAGACAGAGAACTACAAGTGTTGGAGAGGATGTGGAGAGATAGGAACACTTCTTCACTGTTGGTGGGAATGCAGGATGGTACAACCACTATGGAGGACTGTTTGGCAGTTCCTAAAGAAGTTGAATATAGACTTGCCACGTGACCCTGCAATACCACTACTGGGTATATACCCAGAAGAACTGAGAGCAGTGACACAAACAGACATCTGCACACCAATGTTCATAGCCACATTATTCATCATTGCCAAAAGTTGGAAACAACCCAGATGTCCATCAACAGATGAATGGATAAACAAACTGTGGTCTATTCACACGATGGAATATTATGCAGCTGTAAGAAGAAATGAAGTCATAAAGCATATGGCAACATGGATGAATCTGGAGGACATTATGTTGAGTGAAGCAAGCCAGACACAAAAGGACAAATACTGTATGAATGCATTACTATGAACCAAATATATTGTGTAATATATTGTTTGAGTCACACACAAAAAAAAACAAAAAAACAAACAAAAAAACAAAACAACAAAAAAATTTACATGTATCCATTACATTTAATTGAGAAATGTATATATTTATTCATCTGTGTTTACTTTTTAGTTTTTTATTGCTTATGTTTTCAATTATTAAATGTACAAAATAAAAGTTAAAAAAAAAAATACCCTATGACACAACGAGCACATTCATATTCCACAGAAGCATGTCCCAGGTGCACCCTTCCCCACATATCCCCCCACCACCAATACCCTGCACCAGTAACCCTCCCCTGCCATAACTGCTAAAAGAACATTCCCACAATTGTATTCTCAACCACAGACCTCCGCCTCCCAAGAGTTAACTTCTTCCTTCCTCCAGAACTTCCCCCAGTTCCATGGATAGTCTACCCCTCCCCCGTCATATATTCTATATACTCTATTCTCTGGCTAAGACTTGACTTATTTTTTACCTCAAAACTTCAGTCTTCAGCTTCACTTCTGCCACTAACTGCCAAATTTTCTCTGAATTTTTAATTTCAAATTTCCAAGAATTAGTGTTAAAATCCCAAGAGTTCAAATCTGATTGGCTTAGTTACCCAAAGTTTTTTCCAATTCTTTTAATGTTCAAATTAATAAAGTAGAAAATATTGAAGGGGTGTGGGGAGGGAAAAATAAAGTTCATGCCCTCGTGGAGCTTATATTCTGGTACATGAGACAATATAAGAGCTATTTCAGTTAGTAACAATGTTAGGTGGAGGAGAAAAGCAGAGTAAGAGGATGGAAAGTGTGATTTGCATTCAGACAACTAAGAAAATCATCATAGCTGCTGCTTTTAAAATTAAAGCTGTTTTATTCACACCCCATACAATCCATCCAAAATGTGCAATCAATGGATCTGAGTATAATCACAGAGTTGTACATTCGTCACCACATTCAGATTTAGAACATTTTCATTGCTTCAAACATCAAAACAAAACAAAACAAAACAAAAAACCTTTCCCCCTTATACTTGTCTATTATTGACCCTTGGCATTGGTATAGAACCTTTGTTACAACTGATGAAAAAAATATTGCAATATTACTGTTAACTATAGTCAATAATTTGCATTAGTTGTATTTTCCCCCATATGCCATCCTATTAAATAATACCTTGTTATAGTGATGTACATTTGTTCTAGTTCATGAAAGAACATTCTTAAATTTGTACTATTAACCACAGTCATCATCCACAGTGGAGTTCACTATGTCATACAGTCATATTTCATCATCTAGCTTTCCTTCTAGTGACATACACAACCCCTTTCAACCATAATCACACATACTATTCAGCACTGTTAATTGCCCTCACAATAATGTGCTCCCATTACCTCTATCCTTTTTCAAACATTTACTATCAACCTTATTGTTAGTCCTACACAGATTAAGTATCAGCTCCTCATTTTCCACCTTTGTTCTATTTCCTGGTAACCTATATTCTAGATATTAAGTACATGTGTTTGCTTATTATAATTAGTTCATATTAGTGAGATCATACAATATTTGTTTTCGTGTGTGTGTCTGGCTTGTTTTATTCAACATAATGTCCTCAAGGTTCATCCATGTTGTCACATATATCAGGACTTCATTTCTTCTTACAACTCCCATTGTATGTATATACAACATTTTGCTTATCCATTCATTGGTTGATGGACAATTGAGTTGTTTCCATCCTTTGGCAACGTGAATAATACTTCTAGAACACTGATGTGCATATGTCTGTTCATGTTCTTGCTTTCATTTCTTCTGAGTATATACCTGGAGGTGGGACTGCTGGATCATATGGCAGTTCTCTACTTAGCTTCCTGAGGAACTGCCAAACTGTCTTCCACAGTGCCATTTTACATTCCCACCAGCAGTGAATAAGTGTTCCTATTTCTCCACTACCTCTCCAGCACTTGTAGTTTTCTGGTTTTTTGTTTTTTGTTTTTTTTTAATATTGACCAGTCTAGTAGGTATTAAATGATATCTCATTGTGGTTTTGATTTGCATTCCCCTAATAGAAAAAGATGTTAAGCATCTTTTTGTATGCTTTTTGGCCATTTGTATTTCTTCAGAAAAATGTCTATTTAAGTCTTTTCCCATTTCTTAACTGGTTCATTTTTCTTTTTATTGTTGAGTTTTAGGATTTCTTTTTTTTTTTTTTTTTTTTAAGATTTTATTAATTTATTCATTTATCCCCCCCTTGCTGCTTGTGCTCGCCGGGTCAGCCAACCACGCCGTCTGGGCATGCTTGCCTTCACCAGGAGGCCCCAGGAACCGAACCCGGGGCCTCCCATATGGTAAACGGGAGCCCCACTGATTGAGCCACAGCCGCTTCCCTTAGGATTTCTTTATAAATTCTGGATATTAAACTCTTATCAGATATATGATTTCCAAATATTTTCTCCCATTGAGTAGGCTGCCTTTTCACCTTCTTGACAAAGTCCTTTGAAGCACGAAAGTATTCAATGAATAATATTTAAGATTAGAATTGATAGTAATTATCACTTTCAGCCTTTTTGTGTCCTTGGGTCCAAAGTGAGTCTCTTGGAGACAGCATATAGATGGCTCACATTTTTTCATCCATTCTGTCATCTGTGTCATTTGATTGGGGAGTTTAATCCATTAACATTCAACGTTATTACTGTAACAGCATTACTTACTTTGACCATTTTATCCTTTGGCTTCCATAAGTCATATCTTACTTTTGTCCGCCTTTTTACCCTTTTAGTTACCCTTACTGATAATCATCATTTCTACATTCTCCTTCAAGCCTCTCTGTCCTGTATTTTCCTTTCAGGCTGCAGAATTCCCTTTACTATTTCTTGTAGAGCTGGTCTCTTGATGATCAACTCTCTTAGTTTCCCTTTATCTGTGAATATTTTAAACTCACCCTCATTTTTAAAGGACAGTTTTGCCCGCTAAAGAATTCTTGGTTGGAAGTTTTTCTCTTTCAGTATCTTAAATATATTATACCACTGCCATCTCACCTCTGTGGTTTCTGATGAGAAATCTGCACTGAGTCTTATTGGACATCCCTTGTATGTGATGGATCACTTTTCTCTTGTTGATTTCAGAATTCTTTCTTTATCTTTGGCATTTGACATTCTGAAGATTATCTGTCTCAAATTACTATTCTGAGTATTGTAATATACTATAGTATAGGTCTTTTCGGATTGATTATGTTGGGAGTACGTCGCACTTCTTGGATATGGATATTTATGCCTTATTGGGAAATTTTCAGCCATTATTTCCTCAGATATTCTTTCCGCCTTTCCCCCCTTTTCTTCTCCTTCTTGGACACCCATGACACATATGTTTATCACTTTGTGCTGTCATTCAGTTCCCTGAGATCCTGCTCAATTTTTTCCATTCTTTCCTCTTTCTGTTCTTCTGTCTTTTCATTTTCATATGTGCTATCTTCTAAGTTGCTGATCCTTTCTTCTGCTAGTTCAAATCTGCTGCTGTATGCCTCTTATGTATCTTTACTCTCATCCATTTTGTCTTTCATTCTTATAAGTTCTGTTATTTTTCTTTGCACACTTTAAAATTCTTCTTTTTGCTCACCCAGTGTCTTAATATCCATTATCTCTCTAATCATATTTTCCTTCACCTCCTTAAATTGATTTAGGAGATTTGTTTGAACATCATTGTTTAGTTGTTTCAAATCCTGTGTCTCATCTGAAGTTTTAATTTGTTCCTTTAACTGAGCCATCTCTTCCTCTTTCTTTTTTTTTTTTTTTTAAGATTTTATTTATTCATTCATTCATCCCCCCCTTGCTGCCCGAGCTTGCAGGGTCAGACAACAATGCCACGCGGGCGGCCCGCCCCCACCAGGAGGCCCCAGGAACCGAACCCGGGGCCCCCCCACATGGCAAACGGGAGCCCCACTGACTGAGCCACAGCCGCCTCCCTCTTCCTCTTTCTTAGTATGGCTTGTAATTTTTTGCTGATGCCCAGACATATGATTATGTTGGTGAGTTTACTATAGCGGTCAATTTCTTTCTCTTGCCTAAGGCTGTATTGTTGATTTTTTGTTTGTTTGTTTTTGTTATGGCTCTTCTTTGATTCTTGGTTCAACTTATTCTGGATCATTAAAATTTCCCATGTTTAAATGATCAAAACAGGGCCAGAGACCTGCTAATGAGGCAGACTAGGTCCAAGGGGCTCTGTGGATAGGGATGGGAAAGATACCAAAATGCCTCTTTTTTTTCACCCCTTTATGTTCTTGGGGGTGCACTCTCTTGGCCTGCCAGCAGATGGCACTCTTTGGCTAACCTTTCCCCACAGCCCTAGGAGACAGTATCTATTCAAACCTCCACCAGATGGTACTGAGACAATGGGAACTTTTCTGGGTGGGCTAGAGCCACAATTTAAAGCCGGTCCCTGGGGGAAGCGGCTGTGGCTCAATCAGTAGGGCTCCCGTTTACCATATGGGAGGCCCCGGGCCTGGTTCCCGGGGCCTCCTGGTGAAGGCAAGCCGGCCGGCACGGCGTGGTTGGCTGACCCAGCGAGCGCAAGCAGCAAGGGGGGGATAAATGAATAAATAAATTTAAAAAAATCTTTAAAAAAAAATAAAAAAAAAGGGGGGAAATTTTGTTTGTGGCATTTCCAGATATCTGATGTAGTCAGCATATTGTCTGCCTCAGTAATTTACATATGTTACAGTTGCCTCATGCTTTTGTATTTGCTCATCTCCAGGGACATTTTTCCCCATCTCTCACATGGATCTAGGCATCTTTATGGCTCAGCTGAATGTTACTTTTTCCATAACATTACTTGTGACTTTCTCATTTGCCCTCCAGTAACACCTTGTATCTTCCTTATAGTATTACTCCATTTTATCTTGTAATATAGTTATTTGTATAAATGTCTCTCCTAGAACCACTCCTCCCACCCCTCAATTATCAGCCCCTCAGAGCTCTTGAAATACTTTGCATAATGCATGACATATAGATGGTTAGTCAGTGAATGAATAAAACGAGTTGAGCAAAGTGTGTTAGTGGTGGATGATGTAGGGAAGCAGCTGTAATCCTATTGTCACTAGCCCAGAGCAGACATGCTTGCTTTTATATAGAATTATATTCTGAATAGTCAGGAGAAATCAACTATAGCACTTCATTGTTCATGTGCATTTAAAAGTTAGTAATTCAATCTGCTCTGCCCTATGCAAATCCAATACCCTATATAGAAATCTGAACTTAAAATACAGATAAATTGGGAGCAACCTTTACAACAAGAGTCTTTATTTTATAAGAAGGTCTTTAAAAAGTTTTTTCCTTAAAGTCTTTTTTAATTTAATTTTTTCTTATGGGAAATTTTAGACATAAACAAAAGTAAGAGAATTGTATCATAAACCCCTGTGTACCCAACAGCCCATCATCTGACTATGACTGTCCATACTTTGCCATTCTGTTTTCATCTATCACCACTATCACCTTTTAATTTTTTTCTTTAGCCTGAGAATTTTAACGTAAATAACCAAACATCTTATCATTTCACTGTAAATACTTCAAATGTGTCTCCAACAATGAGTTTTTATTTTATTTTATTTTATTTTTATTTTTTTTTTAAAGATTTTATTCATTTATTCATTCATCCCCCCCCCCCCGCTGCCCGCGCTCGCCGGGCCAGCCAACCACGCCGCGCGGGCGGGGCCGCCCCCACCAGGAGGCCGCGGGAACCGAACCCGGGGCCTCCCACACGGCAAACGGGAGCCCCACTGACCGAGCCACAGCCGCCTCCCTAACAATGAGTTTTTAAAAAACATTATACAGTACCATTAATCCACTCACCAAAATGAACAGTAATTCCTTAATATCATCTGATACCAAGTTCATGTTCTATTTTTTCCCTATTGCATCAAAAATGACTTTTTACAGTTTGTTCCAATCAGTGTTCAAACAGGAACTGTACATTTATTACATTTGGTTTGTGTGTCTCATAAGCCTCTTTGATCTAATACAGTTTACCATCCTCCACTTTTTTCATGTGAGTTAAAAAAATTTTTTTAAACTTTATTTTTAAAGAAGTTTTAGATTACAGAAAAGTTACATAAAAAATATAGGGGATCCCTATGTGCCCCACTATCCCCCTCTCTCACATTCTCTCCTATTAATAACATCTTATATTAGTGTGGTACATTTGTAACAATTGATAAACAAATATTGAAGCATTGCTACTAACCATAGTCTATAGTTTACATTATGGTTTACACTTTGTACCATACAATTTTCATGTGATTTTTAGAAGAAACTAGGTGATTTGATCTTCAGAATTTCCCAATTTCAAAAGGTATCTGATTGTATCCTGATGGGGTCATTTGATATGTAATTTCTGTAAATGATTGATTTAGATGATTGATTAGATTCAAGTTCAAGGTTTTTTTTGGTCATAAATATTATCTAAGTGGTGCTTTGTACTTCTATCACATCTTATTAGGAGGTATATAATATCTGATTGACCTGTTTCTAGTAATGTTAAGATTGAAGAGTGGGTTCAAGTCATTTCAGCCTGATCCCTTCATTATAATATTCCTCATCTCATATTTCACTTAGTGATTTTAGCAGCCATAGACAATCATTATTTAGATCCATTATTTCATTAGGGTAATAGAGATCCATTATTTCATTACTTCTATCAATTCTTCTGCATTCATTAGCTGTGATTTGTCTATAAAGTAGATTTTTTTCAAACCCTTGCATAGTTACCCTGAAATACAGTTAATACAGGAAAATCGAGCAAGGTAAATATTTGATTCTTTCTGCTGCATCCCTAATACTCTTAAATGTTTATTATTTGACAATGAAACTGGAAGACTTACTTGCTTAATGATAACACATTGGGAACTTTGAAAGTTGAGCAGAAATATATAAAAGAATCAATACTTTTACATTTCAAATCAATGGGAAAAGAACATTCAATTCACTAAATTTATGGAATAGCTACTGCGCTTATTTTATTACAGCAGTTTTATTCACACAATGTACAATCCATCCAAAGTATCACACTTTTTAAAGCATGATTATTGATAACATCCATACCAGCAATATGCAGGATGTGGTTTCCAAAGAAAAATACAGAAAGAAACATCTTGTATTTCTCTAGGAAACCTTGACTTAGGGGCTTGAAGTTAAGGATAGAAAGTCACTTGGGCACATGGCACAGGGAACCAAGCGAGTTCTTACTCTTTCTTATTTGTAGCTGTCAGCCGGCGCAGACCCAGCCAAAGTCTTTAACCTCGAAATTTCCTCCTCAGTGGGACTTTCACTGCCTGCCCAAAAATGGATATGAGGTACTTTGTTTTTACTTCTTTGGTGGGGAAAGTATGTTTTAAGAGTGTGTATTTATTTGCATGAATTAGGTGCTTCTGCCTAACTCTTGGATCAAGATTCAGAGGCAGAAATCTAAATGTTGATTGCATGGATAGTCTCTTTGACCAGAGAACAGTTAACCTGTACGTGGTACTTTATTGTTTACAGAGTCCACAAATTATCTCATTTGGGCAGATGCTGACAGCATCACTGTGAGATAGATATTAGTATCTCTATTTTAAGGATGAGAAAACCAGAGAGAGTAAAAGTGATTTGTCCATTAGTTGGAGTTACAAAGCAGGTTTCTGTGGGAGTGAAACAAAATGTGCCTCACCTGGCCTGATTGGGGCAAGAGTATTCCTAGAGTATAAAATGTTTGTCTCAAGAAAAAGAGGAATATTCCTAGATCATTTAGTCTCCACATCATGCTCCAGTCTTGGGTGCAGGCAGCTCTGCCTGGGCTCCAAAGCATCTTATAGTCCTTTGCCCCTACATTGGTTTTGGAGTATTAGGTAAGAAATTTGCCACAGACTGGGGATGGGCTGGGATATGCCTTCTTTAGGCATAATGCTTTGTTAGCCTTAAGCCAATCTGAGTGAATCTTGTCAGTCCAAGATTGGAATGACAGCCAGGTGTGGAAACCCTAACCCAGCTTATGCCATCTGCTATCACAGGCCTGGTAGTGATACTCCATGGCTGAGGGGGCCACACATGTGGACATACCATCTTTACATGTTTCCCATTTCACATTCAATTTTTATTTTGTTTTTTAGTTGTTAGAAATCAATGACCAAACGACAGAATATGCTAAAATAAGTGAACGTTTTAAGGCTTCCATGAAAAACTTTAAGATTGAAAAGATAAAGAAAATCCAGAATCCAGAGCTCTTGAGTACTTTTGAGAGGTTGGTGGCCACATTATCTGGTTTTCTTACATCAACTCAGAAAGAACTAGTTAAGATCTGTTCCTTTAGATTTATATTCACTGGTTTATTTGAGTATTCAATAGTTTCTTCAATCTCTAGTTATTTTTTTTAATGTGTGAACTTGGGCTTCTCTTTCAGCTTTACAATTTTAAAACTTAACAATTTCATGTTTTAAATTTTAATAAATTTATTTGTTAGAGCTGCTGCTTTGGTGTTTGCAGCTGTATTCTGAAATCTGGTAGAATACAATTTTACGACTGGATTTTAGTTGTGATTAGTGTTATTAACCAGAGTGGGAGAGATGTTCTCAGTGTTAAGTCTCACATTTCCTATATTAGGAAAAAATCGAAGATGAAGACGAGCAATGAAAAAATCCTATTTTATGCAACATACCGTGCCCACCTGGAGTATATCTGTGTGAATAATTTTGACTGGACATATCATGGACCTTTTGAAACCAAATATGGAAGAGGTTTGTGCTGGAATAAATAGGCCTAATTAGTAGAGTCATCAGGCTCTGTATTTGCTTCTCTTCGTGTTATTTAACCAGCATGCCCAGGCTTTTAGAGTCATGGGGAGAAAATAAGTTACCATTAACCTTAAAGGCCAGAGTTATAGCAGTTCGATTGACTTGCTATAATTAAGTTCCAGCTTAATTGCTGGACCCTAGCCTTGCTTCTGCCGTCCGTTTTTTTCTGAGTGTATCCAAAGGGTCTCATACATGCTTCCAAACTGTCTGTTGACTGCAATGTCTACCATCACCCCCATTCTGGCTATAGTTCTTTCTGGCCTATATCCACCTGTGAAGCCACTAGAAGGAGTCTCCTGTTGCCACAAATGGGTTCTAATCAAAGATGGGGAGAAGAGCCCTCTTCCCATCTCTTGCCACTCCTTGTCGCCTGGGACCTGAAGCACCACAGGTCTGCCCACACGTAAAATCTTTTCAGCTTTTCCTCTTTGTTCTTAAACTCCTACCTGCAACTCGTAAAACAAACAAAGTGCAGAAAATAAATACTGCTCATCTAAAGAGAACAAGTAATACTTTATTACAGTTAAAAGTGAACTCAATTCATATGGCTAAGATTAAATTCTTGCTTTTTCTGGGGAAAAGCAAGAAGTCTAATAGCCAGCCATTTCTAAGACCAAACCAGAACATTTTGTATCTAAAGTCAAGTTAATGGGGACTTCAGGATTTCCCCCCAAGAACTCTGGGTACTTTTCATTTGTATAAATGAAGGATCCATCTTAGTCATCTTTTCCTTGTATAAGAAATTATTTACCCAACTGGTGAATTGAAGTCTCTACCTGTAAAGGCAAAAGCCACTTGTTTTTTGGAAAACATCTCTCCCAACACTTTTATTACATTCACTCATTAAAAATTTTTTTAATTTAATTTAATTTACTGCCTCCCCCATCGTTGTTTGCAGTCACTGTCTGCTCTCTGTGTCCATTTGGTGTCTCTTCGTCTTCTTTTTAGGAGGCATCAGAATCTGAACCCAGGACCTCCCATGTGGAAGAGGCGCTCAGTCACCTGAGCCACCTCAGCTCCCTGGTTGTTGTGTCTCTCATTGTCTTTCCTCTTTGTGTCTCTTTTGTTGCATCATCTTGTTGCGTCAGCTTGCCATGCCTGCCTCCTGCACTGGCTTGCCTTCTCCAGGAGGCACCGGGAACTGAATCCAGGACCTCCCATGTAGTAGGCAGAAACCCAATCACTTGAGCCACATCCACTTCCCCTTTACTTTACTTTATGCCAGGCACTAGTCTAGGGGTACAGATTTTTTTCCTGTATCCTTCTTTCATGGAGTTGATATAATAGAGCTGTGCACTCCAATACAGTGGCCACTAGCCACACATGGTTATTTAAATTTAAATTAATTAAAATTCAATAAAATTAAAACTTCATTCCTCAATTGCACTAGCTACATTTCAAGTACTCAGTAGCCACATGTGGCCAGTGGTTAGCTAGTGCAGATATAAATCATTTATATCATCACAGAAATTTTTATTTGATAGCACTATTTAAGA
Organism: Tolypeutes matacus; assembly: GCA_026826555.1. Taxonomy (NCBI): domain Eukaryota; kingdom Metazoa; phylum Chordata; class Mammalia; order Cingulata; family Chlamyphoridae; genus Tolypeutes; species Tolypeutes matacus. The sequence continues at coordinate 46,999,201 of JAKSZT010000049.1, forward strand.
GGGTTATAGTAAGGGTTTCAAAATTTTTAGAGTTGATGGTTTCTCCAACAAGATCAATAACAAAATAAAAAAAGGAAAGACTTATTAAAATGGACTTAAGAGGTAGAACACCCAAATGGAATGTGTGGACCTTGTTTGGATCCTGATGGGAACAAACCACCAATAAAAAGACATTTTTGAGACAATTTGGGAAATATGAATATGGATGGCTTACTAGATAATATTAAGGCACTATTATTAATTCCATTTTCTGTGATAATGACATGGAGGTTATGTTAAAAACAACAACAACCAAAAAGTCCTTATTGGTTAGAGATGCATGCTTATGTCAAAAGAGATAAAATGACATGGTATCTGGGAAATACTTTATAATACTCCAAGTTCTCCCTCTCCAAATTGGTGGTGGTGAGGGAATAGATTATACAAGGTTGAAGCCAAGGGATGGGTACATTGTACTATTCTCTCTACTTTGTTCTTGCTACTTTGATGGATGTTTGAAATTTCCCATAAAGAACAGTTTTAAGAAACTAAAACAAACAAAAGTTTAAGGTCTGGTCTTAACCAGGGCACCTATAACACACAAGTAAGTCAATCAATCAGCCAGTCAACAAATATTTTTGTGTGCCTTCCATGCGCTTGATGTTGGGGACACAAGTTAGACATGGTGCCAAATGTTTATTTCATATAATTAATTAAATAATTGCAAATGTGTGGCTGCTGTAGAGGAGAAACGCAAGCCCTGTGGGCACCTTACCTGGCTGAAGATGTGCTCCGGAGGAAAACTGTATTGTAGGATTTACCTGCCCAGTAGCCATGTGTAGAGAGTAAGAGACTAGTGGTGCAAAATAGGGCCACCTAATAAAGAGCTTAGACTTTACCCTTAAGGACATTGGAAACTAATGAAGGGTTTTCAGCTGGGAAACTTCCCATAAGTTAATTAAGTTTAAATGCATCACTCAAACTTACCTAGAAATGTTTAGAGAAAGCAGGGAAACCATCTTAAGTGAAATATAATGTGTGAAATTTAAATCCATCAGTTTCTCATGGGTCTCTCATATGTCAGAAACCAAACAAATATTCTAGAAAATAAAATACAGTATGTTTGTGTTCCCAGTTTTTGGCCATAGTTGGTGTTGACAGTGATGTATATGGTTGTTTAGTCTGTTTTGTTCCCTGTTATAAACAAAAGGCTACCGAAACCCTCTTAAATATGTTTTGATGGCTTGACAGTGTTACTCACTTGCTATCATTTTTCATTTAGCTTGGTCAGAGAGGAGAGTTGTTGATATCCAGGAAAAACCCCTTGTGCTGCAGGAAGGAAAGCGGCAAGGATGTGGCCTGCACTTCTCATAGGACAGGCAAGGTGTCCCTTGAGGATATTTGCCCCTTTCCCCACAGTACCGTTCTTGTGAAGGTCAGAGGGTGACTCTTTTACTTGACCTCTCTCTTGGTATATAGAATTAGGAGGTGGTTTTGGGTTTTTGTTGTTGTTGTTTATATTTATTTTCAGCGGCAGCTTTCTATTCCCATCTCCTGTGATGCTAGTAGTACTCATTAGATAAGACTGGTATAAATCACTGGGCCCATAATCTTAAAAATGACAGGGAGTTAACCTAAAAGATACTAAGGGGTAAACCTCAAAGGTGCTGCTACTCTTTTGGGACGGCTTGTCCCCTTCACCACTACCGCCGCCCCCACTGAATGTGTGCAACAGCTATGTAGGCTGTTATCTGCATAATTTAGTCTGTGTCTACATTTAAGGAGTGTCAGGAGGATAAGCACATGCCTGGGAAAATAGGGTTCTGGGTTACACCTTGATAAATTGGAGGTAGCACTCAGGCATCTAATGGGAGATGAAGGGGAAGGGGGAAGATCTGTTAGTAAGAGACTCATGAGAAGCTCGACCAGAACTGCTCATCAGTCTGGACCAAGGGTAAGAACTGCAGCTATGAGGTAAAAGCCACTCAACTCAGGAGCCAGAGGAGGCTGTAAAAGTTCAATTCAGATTTGGATAAAAAGCAGAAGCAGGATGAAACTAGAGAGAAAAAACATAGTTTCGGGGGGTAAGTAGCTGAGGAAAGACATGTCTGTCTTGGATTCAAGAGGCTAGGCAGAGGAGGGCGGATGTGGCTAAATGGTTGGGCGTCCGTCTGCCATATGGAGGGACCTGGGTTCAATCCCCGGGACCTCCCAGTAAAATAAAAAAATAAATAGAAGGTGCGCGTGCCGCCAGGCCCCGCCGAGCCATGCAGCAATGATGACGTAACAGGATAGAGACACAGGGGAGAGCCCAGATGAGATGTGCTGAAAAACCAGGAACTGAGGTGGCACAGGTGGCAAAAGGCCTCTTACTCACACCGGAGGTTCTAAGGATCGAATCCCGGTGAAGACAGGAGGAGAAGGAGAAGAAGAGAGGGCAGGAAACAGACACAGAGAATTGCCCGGCGAATGGACACAAAACAGCAAACGGCGGAGGGGAGGGAGGGCTTAAAATGGATAAAGAAAGAAAGAAAGAAATCTTAAAAAAAAAAGGCTAGGCAAAGGCATATAGGATGTGGGAACATACTTAAGACAAAGTAGGCATTTGTAGGCATCACATCAATAAACTCTCCCAGGATTCTACAACCCAGGTACCTCAAATGCTAAATGATTGAAAAGAAACAAAACTATTATTTTGGGAGATAATGTGAGTGTCTACATAGAACTAAAAATCTACAAAGAAATAAAATGTTAGTGCTCTACAAGGAAGTGGGACATGTGCTTTCTCCTGCTGCTGGCTTCCACCTATCATCTCTGACTTCTGGCCACTTACTACCCCTTGGGCTAATGCCCAGGGACAGTGGAGCCCACAATTCTTGCATGAGTGAGCCAGAGTCCACTTGACCCTTTTTGACTTTTAGCCCTCTCCAGGTCCCCACCCTTCCTTCCTGTGGTTTTACTCAGACTTAATTGCAATGGATTTCAAGATCCTATTTTGGTTATCAAAAGCTGATTGTGATTCTTTCCTTCTCTTTTATATTCCTTCCAATTATTCTGGTTCTCCCAGAGGCAAAGAATGTGTCTGGCTAAATGGAAGGATGGTTATACATGAAGAATTGCAGGAAAAAAAAAGTGTAATGTTTTTGACAATATTATCCCATTATGTCATTATACTGAATGAATTTTAAAAATGAATCAAAGTAGGTTGTAGAAAAGTAGCACGTGGTGAAGTCTAAGTGAAACCTTTAGGACAAACAAATGCTAGCTAGGCAAAAAAAAAAAAAGTTGGGGGAAGAGTGTTTCATGAAGATGAGAGATTCACAAAGGCCAGGAGAGGCTGGTTATAGCCCAATACATTTCAGGAGCTGTCAGTAGTTTGGGGTAGTGGGAGTGACAAAAGATGAGGTTGGAATGGTAAGATGGGGTCAGATCCTGAAAGACCTTGCAAGTCATGCTGAGGGGTATAAATTTTATCCTGAAGGCAACAGTAAACCACTCAATGGCTCAGAAAGGAGAGTGGCATGGTAATTCTGGCTGTAGTGTCAAGAAAGGATGGAAGGGGTCACGACTGGAGGTAGAGAGCCCAGTAGGAGTTAGGAGGCCGTTCCAAGAATTCAGGCCAGAAATGAGGGTGGCATAGACCAAGGTACTGGCAGAGAGGATGAAGAGGATATTCGGTTTCAGGAGGTTTATTTCCTGAAAGGAGAATATGCAACAGCAAAACAGAGTTCAGGTCTTAGGAGAGTGAGCTACAGAGTTGGGTCTTAGGGGTGATTTATTTAAGCAAATGTAGATCCCAGATAATATAAGCTGGATTTAAAAACAACTAAAGCCACATTTAAAAAAAATAGTTATTTAGGATAATGGTTATTCTTTTCTGAATGGCAAATGATAAAGATATCCTCCAAAGATCTATAATACCTGTCTTAAGAATCATTTTTTGGGGAGCGGATGTGGCTCAAGCAGTTGAATGCCTGCTTCCCACATGGGAGGTCCCAGGTTCTATCCCTGGTGGTTCCTAAAAATAAAAACAAAACAACAAGCAAACAAACAAAAAAGCCAATTCAGTGGAGCTGATGTGGCTCAGTGATTGAGCGCCAGCTTCCCACATAAGAGGTCCCGGGTTCAATCTCCAGCCCGGTACCTCAAAAAAAAAAAAAAGAATAATTTTTCATTGACTTCACAAGTCATTCATTTAGCACTGGTAAAACAAAAACAATCAAACCAGCATTCAGACTTTCTTACAAAATAAAAAAAAATTCATTTGAACAAGTGTCATTCAGTGTCATTAAAACGTAGGTACAATTATCTCTGAATTTTGAAAGAGTTATTATGATTTTATCAAGTAATAAGAGTGCAATCTGAAGAAAATAATAGATGGAATTCCTATTGATTCATTCCATTTTCCGTAGGTCAAATCTCTTTTTACCACTAACTCCATAGTATTTATTTCATATCTTTTATATGCATAATTGGAGTTCACTTATCTGGAAATGTTAGCTTTCTGGAATGTAACTAAGACTCTGAAAGAGGGAAAAACTATGTTATGAGTAGCCTATGTAGTTGTTAACAAAATTCCTACACTGAAGACCATGCATGTTTATCTTTGAGAGCCCCTCAGAATCTATTTAGTCTTATTTCCCAGACCGTGTTTTTTCTTAGCCCTGTGAATGTGGAGTGAGAATAAAGGGATGCTAGAGGCAGGCAGCAAGAAGAAGCTTTTTAGTGAGGAATGAGAAAAGATAATTCTGCAAAGCATGAACACAATAACATAACATTTTTTTCCCACTCTGGGTCCCTTAGTGTAGGGGTAAATAGCCCTTTCCACCTTAGAAACTAAGAGGGCATCTTTGAATTACATCACCACATATCCGAATTAATATCTATAGATGACTGATTAGTAAAAGAAAGGTTAAAATGGGTTTGTTCTGTTTGCTAAATCAGAGAAAATTATATGCTTTAGAAGATTTCCAAAATTGCTTAAATTGTTTAGAACTTTGGACATTGAGATATGAAAAAAAAATGGCTCTTTGTAGACACTCAAGAAATGGGGTATCACTGTCTTATGATATGGAAAGATGGGTAGTAGGCTACATGCTATGTAGTGGGCAGCCATCATAGTGAGAAATAATACAATTAAAGAAGGCACAGTCTCTATCCCCAAGGTGCCTGAGGAGGCTTTAGCAGAGGAGTATTGAATACAGCTGTAATTAGCAATGTGGTAAAACCAAGGAACTAGAAATAACTAGGAAGGGTTGCTGGCAATGACAGAGGTAGAGTAGGATGATCCAATGGAAATGTGGGTTGGTGACTTTATGCTTATTTTTTTCCTTGGTCATTTTCCAATTTATCTGCTGGCCCACTTTGTAAGATTGTGGAAGGATCCTGATGGGCCTACTGTCTCTTGAATGTAAGGTTGTTTGATTAAGTCACACATCAGTAAGAAAAAGACAAACAGTACAACAGAAAGAAAAGATACGAACAAGCGGTTCAGAGAAAATGCATATCAAATATGCCAATAAGCATATGAAAAGATGCTCAATGTCACTAGTATTCAGGGAAATGCATAATAAAACCAGATATTTTTTTTGCCCACTAGATTGACAAAAATTAAAAGGATAGGTAACATCCAGTGTTGGCAAGAATGTAGAGAAACAGGAATTTCTTCATTGTTGGTGGTAATTATAATACCACTTTTGGAAGGCAATTTGGCAATATCTGTCAAAATTTAATAATGCTCATATCCTTTGACCCAGCAATTACACTTTCACAATCTGTTTTACAAAAATTCTTATACAGATACTCAAACTTGTATTTACTAGGGGGTCTTAGAAGCATTCATTTAAAAACGTTTATAATAGCAAAAAAGTTAAATCAACCTACATTTCCATCAATACAGGATTAGTTAAATTAAATGAGATATCCATGTGGTGGAATCCTATGCCACCATTAAAAAAAGAATGAGGTGGGGATAGCTGTACTCACATAGCACGATTTCTGAGACTACGATAGGAAAAAAAAGTATGATCTTGTTTCTGAACAAATAAACTAACAGAAAATGATATCAGCATATATGTGTATATGAATGGATAGAAACAGGTCTGAGAATATTCCCAACACTGTGTTTTGAGAAAGGGAGTGGGATTGGAAGGAATAGGTTGTATAAGTGTACTTTAATTTTTTTACTCTAAATATAATAAAATATCATTTACTCAGATTATCCAGTATATGACCTACTGAGGATAAGCAATATTTCTGGAATTCAAACATCTTCACTAAAAAAAAAAACACTAATAAAAAACCAAACACAATAAATGGGAAATGTATGCAATATTTGCCATCATAAATACAACAAATTCATTTTACTTATTAGGTTTTCCATGGAAAATCAGGATTTGCAATATATACTCCTTTCCTTTAAATGGCTGATGATGGCAGTGATAAAAATATAGGAATTTTAATTTATCTGGAAGTCCTTGTTGATCTGCTGGTATGGAAACATCAGTGATTATCAGGGGTTGTTAAGTGAGGATAATGCATCAGTTATCTTTGAAAAGTTCTATCAGGGTCAGTTGCTTGCTCATAACTACACCTCTCCCCTCCACATTTTTCAGGGCCTTTCCATCTGTAGTAAATGAACTTTGTTTCTTAAAATGTATATTTTCACCATAGAAAATGGTCTCTGCTGGAGTATTTTGGTTCATCAGTTATAATGTAACTCCCCCTGCATGTATTGCCTGGATCTGGCAACTGTGATATCACCACTGGGCTGTTGTACCTGGTGGCCCACTGTCAATATGAGCCCACACTGTAGCACATATTTCTCAGTTATTTCATGGTGCTACATCCTGTATTCAAGTTTACTTGTATAATATACATTGTTTTAAGTGTAAAGGAAGGTTTACAAGTATCAATAAGGTATTGTTGAGGCCTACCATCTGATTATATGTGAATATTCTTAAAAACTAACCTCTTATAATTCTTAACCTTTCTCTTTTTCTGATTATTTCTAGGAAATTACTTCACAAGAGATGCCCTCTGTTCCCACAAAAGTTGTGGGCATGAAGCCAAAAACATAGCTATGTTTGTAGCCCGAGTCCTGGTTGGAGATTTTACTGAAGGAAATATGATGTACATAAGACCTCCTCTCAAATTTGATGACCAGGGAACACTGTATGACAGCTGTGTGGATGAAAGGGCAAATCCTTCCGTTTTTGTTATCTTTCAGAAAGATCAGATTTACCCAGCATATGTGATTGAATATACTGAAATAGACAAATCCTGCCTGATTAGTTAGAAATGATAAATACAATGTCATATTGGGCAACATAACTGTTTTGTTCACTTATGGACCAAATTGCCCCAGATAAATAGCTAAACTTCTACATTTCCTCACCTAGTTATCATATGTCTTGGATCAGTGGTTCCCAAACTTTACTGTACATTTGAATCATCTGCAAAGCTTTAAAAAATCTTGATGCCCAGATTGTACCCCATAACAATTAAATCACTATTCCTGGGGCTGAGAGCCAGGCAGTGGTTTTTTTTTTTTAAAGATCCCCTGATGATTCCAATGTGTAGCAAAATTTAGAGACCATGGTTTTATATTTAACTGATAAAGAATGATTTCTAACTTTTCTGTTCTTGCAGCAGTGTTTCTCTCCCAACTTCTTTAGTTTACTGTAGGTCATGATTTGTTTTGGTTAAACTGAATGAAAATTAAATTGGGAAAAACCTAAAAATGCCATTACAACCGTGGATCAAAGACTGTGGAAGGCTGAGAAAAAAAAATGCTTAGGGATATGCTGAAAAAAGAGTAAAGGCAATATAAATGCTATTAGAGATATAACCATAACTGATATCTGTGATGAAACTGATTTGGGGCACACGTATTTTTCTCTACAGTTTATTTAGGGAATAGACTCCCATCAGGTTAACCCTGATGTGTTACAAGAGCCACCAAAGACAGCTCAGAAAAAAGCAATCAGTTAATTGCCCCTTTGGGCTCTTTGTACAGTAACAGTAAAGTAGACATTTATCATCTAATCAATATGAATACAAAGAAGGCTTTTGGGGTCATGCTTTTATGAAGTGCTTGTATTTTGGAGGGATTGCCACATTCGCAGGTGATTAGAGAAATGATGTCACTTCTTAAGATAAGTGGGCTCAGCAGAAGGCTGAGCTGCAATAACCAGATTCACACAAGCATGACTGATAAACCTGAGTGCTACTGTAGTTATTCGCTGCATCAGCAGATGAAGCTCACTTAGGAATTAGGACCAGGGCCATCCTACTGAAGGATGGCCCCCAAGGTGGACGCCTTATTTGTTTCCTGGTGAGCACAGAATTAGAACGAAGAGTGTCTCAAACAGGCTTTGTGCCTGCTAGGGACTTCTTTTTCTAAATATAACTGATTGTACGGAATTATGGTACAATCAGTTTTTAGACTAGTCGAGGTACCTGAACCAATATTTCCTCCTTTACTATGAATCGGGTTTTTCCTTACAGTTTACCCTTTTCAACTCTTTGTATCTGTTGTCAGGATTTCCTGTTATAGGTCTTCCCAGCAGATGTGATGAATGATTAACTAGCATTAGAATTCATTTTATATTAGGCAGATTTTAGACCAATATGAAGATTTCCACAACTCTGTTGATTTAAAAAGGCCCACCAGTAACAAATGTGTAGAGATTATTTTAGGGTAGTGTTATTTTCTGGGAGGAAAGCCACAGATGTTTATTCTTATTTACTTTTTTCCCCCATGGTTGGTTGCATGTGGAGTTTTTATTTCTTGAACTTGATTCTCATAGAAGTGCAATTTATCCAACTGCTTATTAGGCATCTCTAGTTGGATAGTTCATAGGCGTCTTTAATTCAACATTTCCAAAATAGAACTCTTGATTTGCCTCCCTCAAACTGATCAGTTCCTCCTCAGGTATTCTGTATATGAGTAAATGGTATCACCATCCATCCAGCCAGCTGCTCAAGCAAAAATCCAGGAGTCATCCCTGACTCCTTCCTCTCCCTCCCTCTATACATCTAAGCAGTTCCCAGGTCCAGTTTTATCTCTTAAATAACTCTTTGTCCCCTTATAAGTTGTTCTCTATTTAGCAGCAAGCATGCTCGTATTTTTAAAAAAATTATTAATGGTTTTTTAAAAACACAAATCTGATCATGCCTTTAGGCTAAAGTTCAAAATCATTATCATGGCTCCACATAATCGCTCCCTTCCATACTGTGCAATAATTTATTTTCTTCTACACAAACTACTCTGGCTTTCCTTCAGTTCCTTAGTACCTCTTTCTTTCTGTAGTTCAGTAGTTCTCAACAAGCACTTCTGCCATTTTATTTTTTTATGGCAAATACTTTGTAATATCCTCTTTATGATCCAGAAATGCAATTTATAGGCAACATACTCTCCCTACACATAATTTTGGATATAAAACATTAAATAAAATTCATATTGATGTAAAAGGGAACTAAAAGAAATGTAACTTGAGCATGACTAAATTAGAAGACAAAATTAAGTAGTCAGATGCTTACACCTACTTATGATGAATAAGCTTGAACTTAGAAGATAAGAAATTAGAAGCTATTTTGTACAAGGTATGGGAAATCATGAAAAAGTAGGGATTGAGTGGACCTTAGAATAAAAACTATGATACAATAATATATTTACTTATGGTAAAACATATGTATATGATAAGAGAAAGAACGAAATAACCTTTTGAAATAAAGATAATATGCAAGAATATTTACAGATTGTCGATACAGAGAAAATGAGGAAGTATGATATTCTTGCCGACGAGCTAGAATGTCCAGTGAGACATTCAAAATTCGTAGAGGGTGCAGAATAATTCTTTATTGTGTGGAACTGTCCAATGTATTGCAAGTTGTTCAGCATACTTGGCTCTCACACACTAAACGCCAATAGCACCCCCCACTCGCAGTCATGGTGGCACAACAAACCCTATCAGACCTGTCACCCTTTTTAGAATAGGTATTTTGTAACATTCCCTTTGCTGTCCTGAGATGATTCATAGATAACAAAATTTACTTGCATAGATGAACTTCTAAAAATTCAACTTAATGCCCCCCCTTCAATATAATGGAGAAATAGAAATTTGGAATGAAAATAACCTGAATTTTAATATGTAAATACTCAGGCATGGCTACACTATAAGACATCATGAAACAGATGTTTACTCCTTATAATGAATAGTTTTGGATTTAAGAGTTGAGCAGAGGCTACCATGTAAAGAAGTACAGGGAAGCAAAAGATTAGAGGTGTGGGTGACACTAGAAATGAAAAACAGTATTAGGGCAAGTCATAACAGATCATATACCTTGTCTGTATATGGTAAGGGAAAGAGCGAAGTTACCTTAATTGAAATTAGGACAATAGGACAAGTTATGATTGTTGAAGAAGAAAAAAATGTATCCTCTCAGACGAGCTATAAGGTCCTACAAGAATGTCCAGCAGGACATCAGAAAGTCATAGACGATACAGAATATACTTCTTTCTGTGAGACTAACCCGCACACTGCAGGACATCTGTTATCCCTAGATACATCCATTCAATGCCAGTAATAGCCCCCAATTTTATGAAACCAACTACAACCCCATCAGTTTCCAAAATGCCACAGGTGAGAACCATTGACTTAGTTAATGTCTAGCATCCCTAGATCAGTTTAACATACTTCCTTAAGGACTGCTTCTATACAGTAGGTCAGGTCCTTGCCTCCCAGACCCATAGTTTTTAAAGAACTTTGCACCTTGCTTTGTTCATTTTTAGCTTTCTATGTTGAAATTGTCTGCTTTCTATGTTGGAGTATAAGCTCTATGAGGGCAGAGTCTAAATCCATGCCCAATGCCTAGCCTGCCTTAGTGCTTAATATGCTGTAAGTGCTGGATAAATTTTGTTGATTAAATTAAGCTCAACTATTTATATTTCAATAGTTGAGCTGTATTTCCTCTTGTTCTTCTTCAAGCTTAATTTGAGGCTGTCTAATAAAAATGAATATTAATTTTGCTATGCTGCCTTTATTTGCTCTCTTTCTAGGTATTTCCAAAAAGGTAATCAGCTGCAGACAACGTGTTATAGATGATGTGTTTAGCCCCTTCCAGGCTTCACAACTCCAGGCTTGATGACCACGGAGTAGCAACTTTAGCACACTGCCAGGGAGAGGCAGGGCGGGGTGATAGAGAAGCCAGGAGTTGGTTGGCATATCTTTTGCCTGGGTACTTAGAGGGGGAAGGGGCTGGAAACTGTTGACACATCTTTCTTCTTCTGGGCCCAAAGGTGGGAACAGGGCCAGCCTGAGGTACAAAAGTTACAAATGTAAATGGTTATCAGCAGTATCGTACTATCAGCAGACACTCTACCTTCAAAGCCCCCCATCCTTAATAACAAAGCTTTGGATGAAAAAAAAAGAGAGGCAAAGAGGGAGAGAGTAAGTCCCTATATGGCAACATAATTTGATTAAAATGAAGGTAAAACTGCCATTTGATTAGGACCTGCATGTAAAGAAAATGATGTACAGCAAACCTGTTGCTGTCAAAGTACCCACATTCAAATACACAAAAACTATCAAACCAAGCAATGAGCTTTTTGATTATTTTTTCTACTTGTTTATTTACTTTGTCATAGCTGGTACCAAGTTTTTCAGAAATGTTTACTTGAGAAAATATTATTTAATGTCTTAATTTTTTTATCCTATGATTGGAAAGTCTGCCATTATTTGCTTTCTGTAGTGGTACTGCTCAGTCTGGCATTTGCTAGAAGCCATGCTAGATATCAACTATTCATAGCACACCTTAGCTACTGTAAAGCTAACTATTGTAAAAGGCCGTGAATGCTGAGTGCTAAATGTGTGGTTAGGGTCACTGGCAAGGATATGGCTTTGAAAGAATGCAGGGGATAACACATTTCTTTCAGAAAGTTAAAGACAGATGAATTTGTTAATTATTATATTAGTGTTTGTCCCTAGAATGACTTGTCCCTGGAGTGGCCATCAGTTTGAGGACTGGCTTCAGAATCTAAGTTGAAGGGTATATCAGAACTTAAACTCAATCTCCTATGTTTCTACCTCTTCCCTCACCTCACCCTCTTCCCCTGTTAACTTCTGCTTATACTCTTGGCCCTTCCTTCATACTCATCCAAGACTTTTTCTAGCTCCATTCTAAGTACCCCATCCTTGAACATTCATCATGAACAACATCCCAACATCCTTTGCTTTATGGCTGTAGACTCTGTTTCCATCACCTTCACTCTTCTCCAGGCATCCACATCCATTGCTGCACCTTAGATACTGTCATCATTCAGAAGTGCTCCAGAACCACTCGTTGTGAATTCTTAAACTTCCATATTTTACCGTAACCCATCTTTTTATCTTGCTTATTTATACATTCCTTGCATCTACGTTCTCCACACACATTCAGCCCCTTCCTGTCATCACTTCCTTTCTTACTAGCTTAGATCCCATCATTCAGCACCTGAAGCACTATTGCATTAATACTTTAAATTGTCCAGGACTTTTTACCTAATGTCCTATCCATTTGGCAAAACTTAACCATTGGCTAATCAAATTCTATTTCTATATACTAAATGTTTTTAGTGAGAATTGTGAGCTGTTTGGATTAGTGCCACTACAAGTTCTTGGTCTTCAACCTTGGCAGGGCCTTCTATACTGCCCATCAATCTCCTCTCAGCATTTTGCCAATCCCCAAATGACAGCTTTGTCAAATTTACCAGTCTCCTCAAGTGACTCTCCCACCTTGGTTTAGACTTATCTTTTAAAAATAAACACAGAAGCTTTGAAAAACCATCAAGAATTGGCAGAAACATCTTTCTCAGGATTCCAGAAAACAAAGGATGGGAATAATAGGGCAAGTGCCAAGTAAAAACAAAAACAACAAACAAAACAAAACAAAATGCTTCTTAAAAGCAGTAGGAGCACGTCTCTCCAAGAAGACATACAAATGGCCAGAAAACACATGAAAAGATGCTCATCATCTTTAGCCATCAGGGAAATGCAAATCAAAAACACAATGAAATACCACTTCACACACATTAGAATGATTGCTATTTAAAAAATGGAAAATAATGTGAATATTCTCACTGTCCTGATTTTGTGATAATCAGGGTAGGCTAAACATTCGCTATATTAGAAACCATGCATGTGTCCCCAGACCTCGTTTTCCTCCCTAGGTCTGGTTTTTAGAATGCTGGTGATAAACTAAGCCTGATTTATTATATGACCATCCTGTATGGGAAAAGACTGTAACTCTAGGTATCTCTGTTCAACCTTAAGAGATATAGCAGGGGGCTATATCTGGTTGGCGTCCATCTCCCATATGGAGGGACCTGGGTTCGATCCCCGGGACCTCCTGGTAAAAATTTTAAAAATATATAGAAGGTGCGTGGGCCACCAGGCCCTGTGCGCGGGCGCACCACCAGTTCCCACGAGCCACACACCAAGATGATGACATAATAGGAGAGTGACACAAGGGAGAGGCAAGATGAGACGCACCGATAAACCAGCACCTAAGGTGGCGCAGGCAGGATGCCTCTCTCCTACATCAGAGATTCCAAGGATTGAATCCCAGTGAAGACAGGAGGAGAAGGATGAGAAGAGAGGGCAGAAAATGGACACAGAGTTGCCCAGCCAATGGACACAGAAACAGCAAAAACGGGGGGGGGGGGAGGGAAGGGGTGTAAAAATGGATAAAAGTAAATAAATAAATAAATCCTTAAAAAAGAAAAAAATAATAGAGAGATCCATGTACTCTTTAAAAAAAAAAAAAAGGAAAATAACAAGTGTTGGAGAGGATGTGGAGAAAGAGTAATACTTATTCATTGCTGGTGGCAATGTAAAACAGTGCAGCTGCTGTGAAAGACAGCTTGGCAGATCCTCAGAAAACTAAGTATAGTACTACCATTTGACCCACTAGTACGTATATACCCACAAGAATTGAAAGCAGGAACTCGAACAGATATTTGTACACCGTTATCCATAGCAGCATTATTTACAATTGCCTAAAGATAGAAGCAACCCAAATGTCCATCAACCGATGAATGGATAAATAATATGTGCATACACACACATTGGAATATTATTTAGCTGTAAAAAGGAACAAGGTTCCTACTTGGAATGATGGAAATGTTTTTGTAATGGATGGTGGTGATGGTAGCACAACGTTGTAAATGCAATTAACAGCACTGAAATATATATCTGAATATGATTAGAAAGGAAAATGTTAAATTGTATATGTGGTAAAATGAAAATTTAAAATTTTAAATTTTTTTCTGTTTATTATAATAATGAAAATGCTCTAAAAACGATTGAAGTGATGAATGCACACCTATGTGATTATACCAGATACCACTGATTATACACTTGGATGGATTGTACACTTTAGATGGAATGTATACTTTATTAATATGTATCAACAGAATTGATTAAAAAAAAGAAAAAAAAAATTTTAATCCATGGAACTACACTACACAAACAATGAACCTTAAGTTAAACCATAGGTTTTAATTACTAGTACAATTATAAAAATGTGCTATGATCAATTGTAACGGATGTTCCACACCACTGCAAGGTGTTGGTGGTGGGTTGGTGTATAGCAATCCTGTATTTTATGCATGACTTCTGTAAATCCACAACTTCTTTAATAAAGGGGGAAGAAAAGTGGTAGGATTTCACGGGCCATGGCTGGCCTCACCCAAACTCCTAACTGGCTATGTGAGTAGCTGGCCTGCTCTCCCAGTGTGGATTACTGGTCCTGGTTCTAAAGGGAGTAGAGTGGTCCTGCACATGCTGGGAAAATATATATCTGGCCCAATATATCTGGTGGTGGCCTGAAGGACTTGGCTGTTACAGAACTTGCCCTGCATATAGAAGGCTGCTTGTAGAGCTCTCCCACAGAATGCTGTGGGAAAGCAGTCAAGGCATGCTGCCTGGGTCAAAGGATTGCTGGCTGTAGGACACATAGTGAAGTGCCTGGGGCAGTGAGGAAACTGTTTTCTAGGGACAATGGGACATCTGTAACCGTGTAAATGGGGAAATTCCTAGGTCCACATGTGCATGCCCCAGACAAGATGCATGTGCAGAAAGGATCATGGTATGCTTTGGTCTGGAGTTACTCTTATACGACCCATTGTATGAATAAACCCTGAAGGAGAGCACTTGCACAGGTCAATCTGCAAAGACTGGGAAAGTTGTTTTCTTTTTTTTTTCTTTTGTTGTTGTTAGTTCTTAGCATTCAAGGAAAACTTGGTCATAACACTAGCTGGATATAGGCTTATGGAACAGATGTAGCAGCATCTAAATTTCAGTGATCACACCTTAAAATATCAAAATACCAGGCTTCAAAAAAAAATATTACAAAACATCCAAAGAAACAGGAAGCAATGGTCCAGGCAAGGAGAAGATTAAGGTACAGAAACCATCAACAAGGAGCACCAGATCTGGGGCATATCAGAGAAAGACTTTAAAACAATGGTCCTAAATATGGAAAGGAAAACATGGACAAAGAACTAAAGGATGTCAGGAAAACAGAATCGTAATAGAGATCTGGAAATTTGAAAAGGAACCAATCAGAGCTAAAGACCATGGTAACAGAAATAAAAAATTCCCCAGAGAGGTTCAACAGCAAATTGGAGCTAGTAGAAGAAAGAATCAGTGAACTTGAAGATAAGACAATTGAAATAAGTCTGAGGATCAGAAAGAGGAAAAAATTAAGTAAACAGCCTGAGGAAACTGTGGGACACCATCAAGAGTAACAAAAAACACATTGTGGGAGCCAAGAAGAAGAGGAAAGAGAAAAAGTGGCAGAGAAAATATTTAAGGAAATAATGGCTGAAAAACATTGCAAATTTCATGAAAGACATGAATATAAACAACCAAGACACTCAATGAACTCCAAAGAGGATAAACCAAATAAACCCATACTGGCATATTATAATCAGACTGTCTAATGTTAAAGAGAATCTGAAAGCTGCAAGAGAGAAGCAATATGTCATGTACAAGGAAGCCCCATTAATTTAAGTGCTGATTTCTCATCAGAAACCATGAAAGCAAAAAGGCAGTGGATGGCTGAAAGCAAAAAGTTTGTCAACCAAGAATTCCATATCCAGCAAAACTGTCTATCAAAAATGAGGGAGAGAGGATTGTGGGAACATGGCGTCAGATTAGGCAGATAAGGCCCACAAAACAATGGAGAAAGAGCCAAAAGCTGCCCATGGGATCTGCTTTGGGGATAAGACGACTAGGACAGTGCTTCACAACTCCCAGGAAGGTGAGGGACAGAGAGACAAAGAAGCTGAAACAACAAACTGAGTTACTAAACCTCTTGGCTGCTGGGAAGGACACCCCTCCCCCACCCAAGGTATTCAGCAGTGGTAAAACCCCTGGCACATTGCAGCTGACTGAGAGGAGAGCAGATGTCTTCCTCTCTGCCAGCTGTTACAAGGGAAAAGGGAGGGGGAGTATGGGGGCTTTTCTTCAGTGAATTTGGCCAGCGGAGCCCACTTTGAATCTTGGCTCTGGCCAGATGAAAACAAAGGAAAACTGAGAGATACACCTCTGTGGAAAGGTGCATCAACCAGCACCATCTGCTGTTGGGTCTGGAAACTACATGGGCAAAAACTGCTTTTAGAGCTCTCTTTACCCCACCCCTGGGAGAAAGTCTGCACCCCATTAGTGAGTCCCTGGCATGATTTTCGTAATGTACGCTGGGCAATTTTAAAGACTTAGGATACGTTGAATGAAATACCAAAGAGCTGTGAAAAAACAATAGGCAAGAGAGAGAAATTGGACATTAGAGTAAATTCACCAACATATCAGATGCCTAGGTATCAGCAAAAAATTACAAACCATACTAGGAAACTGGAAGAGCTGGCCCAGCCAAAGGAGCAAACCAAATACCCTGAAGAGATTCAGGATTTAAGACAATTAATCAATGATAATCACACAGCTCTCCTAAATCAATTTAAAGAATTGATAGAAAATATGATGTTACATTTAGCCCTATGGTAACTACAAAGAAAATACTGGAGAATATGGAAGCTCATACAGACAGAAATTAAAGAGTATGGGTTGCCAGATATGGGAGGCAAGAAGGATGGGGAGTTAATGCATAATGAGTATAGGGTTTCGAAATGGGGAGATGGGAAAGTTTTAGTACTAGAATGTGTTGAGGGAACTGTGATTCTGATTATTCCCATTAAATGATATGCTTGGGAGTAGCTGAGATTGAAAAGTTTATATTCTCTACGTGAATGAGCAATTTTTATAAAAAAAAGAAAAAGAAATAGCAAATAAAGAGACAATGATAATTAAATGCAATACATGATCCTGGATGGGATCTAGAAAGAGGAAAAAAGGCTCAAAGGGACATTATTAGGATAAATGACAAATTTGTAACAGACTATATGCTTTATATCAATGTTAAATTGCTTGAACTTGATAACTGCCCTTAAGGTGGATACATAAGTGAATATCCTCGTTCTTAGGAAATGTACATGGCAGTATTAAGTGTTTAAAGAGTATGATGTAGACAACCTACCCTCAGGTGCTCATAAAATGGGTTGATAGTCACATTTAAAAAGATTGAATCGGTCATCAAAAATCTCCCAGCAAAGAAAAGTCCAGGACCAGATGGCTTCACAGGTGAATTCTACCAGGCATTTCGAAAAGAATTAACACCAATCCTGTTTAAACTCTTCCAAAAAATTGAAGAGGAGGGAAAATTACCCAACACATTTTATGAAGCCAACATCACCCTAATATCAAAGCCAGATAAAGATAGTATAAGAAAAGAATATTACAGACCAATCTCTCTAATGAACATAGATACAAAAGTTTTCAACAAAATACCAGCAAATAGAATCCGACAGCATGTCAAAAGACTTGTAAATCACGACCAAGTGGGATTTATTCCTGGTATTCAACATAAGAAAATCAATCAACATAATACAACGTAGTACACCACATTAACAAACTGAAGGAAAAAAACCACGATTATCTCAGTCAACACAGAAAAGGCATTCAACAAAATCCAGCACCCTTTTTTTTTTTTTTATAAAAACACCTCAAAAGATAGGAATAGAAGGGAAATTCCTCAATATGATAAAAGGCATATATGAAAAACCCACAGCCAACATCGTACCAAATGGAGAAAGATTGAAAGCTTTCCCTCAAAGATCGGGAACAAGACAAGGACCCACTGTCACTATTGTTATTGAATATTGTACTAGAAGTTCTAGTTAGGGCAATGAGACGAGAGAAAAAAATTAAAGGTGTCCAAATAGGAAAAGGGGGAGTAAAACTGTTTGCAATGACATGATCCTGTATTTAGAAACTTCTGAAGAATCCACAACAAAGCTACTTGAGCTAATAAGTGAGTTCAGCAGAGTGGCAGGATACAAGATCAACATGCAAAAATCAGTAAAGCTTTTGTACACTTGTACCGAACAATCTGAGGAGGAAATCAGGAAAAAATTCCATTTACAATAGCAACAAAAAGACTTAAATACCTAGGAATTAATTTAACCAAAGAAGTACAGGATCTATATGCAGAAAACTACAAAACAATGCTAAAAGAAATTAAAAACAAAATCTAAATAATTGCAAAGATATTCCGTGTTCATGGATTGGAAGAATAAATATCATGAAGATGTCAATCTTACCCAAACTGATTTATAGATTCAACGCAATACCAATAAAAATTCCAACAGCCTCCTTTACAGAACCAGGAAAGGAAATTACCAAATTCATTTGTAAGGAAACGTGTACCTGAATAGCCAAAAAGCATTCTAAAAAGGAAGAGCAACATGGGAGGAATGTCACTGCCTAGCCGTGAGACATATTACAAAGCTACAGTGGAAAAACAGCATGGTACTGGCATAAAGATAGACATATTGATCAGTGGAATAGAACTGAGAGTCCAGAAATAAACCCTCAACTCTATGGCCAGCTGGTGTTTGACAAACATACCAAGTCTCTGTTAACAGGACAAAACAGTCTCTTCAACAAATGGTGCTGGGAGAACTGGATATCTATAACCAAAAGAATGAAAGAGGACCCCTATCTCACTTTCTACACAAGAATCAACTCAAAATGGATCAAAGACCTAAATATAAAAGCTAGGACCACAAAACTACTAGAAGAAGATGTAGGGAAACATCTTAAAGACCTTGTGGTGGTTTCTGACCTTACACCCAAAGCACTCGCAACAAAAGAAAAAATAGATAAATGGGACCTCCTTAAAATTAAACACTTTTGCACCTCACAAGACAACTCACATTGCCAACTCAATGGGAGAAAATATTTGGAAATCACATGTCCAATAAGGGTTTAATATCCAGGATATATAAAGAGATATTACAACTCAACAATAAAAAGACAAACAACCCAATTAAAAAATGGGCAAAAGACTTGAATAGACATTTGTCCAAAGCAGAAATACAAATGGCAAAAAAAAAAAACATGAAAAAATGCTCAACATCACTAATGGTTAGGGAAATGCAAATCAAAATTACAATGAGGGTATCATTTCACACCTATCAGAATGGCCACTATTTAAGACAGAGAACTACAAGTGTTGGAGAGGATGTGGAGAGATAGGAACACTTATTCACTGTTGGTGGGAATGCAGAATGGTACAGGCACTGTGGAGGACTGTTTGGCAGTTCCTAAAGAATTTGAATATAGACTTGAAAAGTGACCCTGCAATACTGCTACTGGGTACATCTCCAGAAGAACTAAGAACAGTGACACAGACAGACATCTGTATACCGATGTTCATAGCGGCATTATTCATGATTGCCAAAAGGTGGAAACAGCTCAGGTGTCCATCAACCGATGACTGGATAAACAAATTGTGATGTATTCACACAATGGAATATTATGCAGCTATAAGAAGGAATGAAGTCGTAAAGCATATGACAACATGGCTGAACCTGGAGGACATTATCTTGAGTAAAGTAAGCAGACACATAAGGACAAATATTGTATGACTGTATTACTATGAACCCAATATATTGTGTAACATATTGCATAATTAAAAAAAAATTTATATGTATCCAGAACATTTAATTGAGAAATGTATGTTTTTATTCAACTGTTTTCTTTTTATTTTTAAATTATTGTTTATATTTTCAATTATTAAATGTACAAAATAAAGTTGAAAAAAGAAAATGGGTTGATTGATGGATAAATAGAATGATATGGCAAATGTGGCAAAAAGTTATAATTGGTGGATATGGATGTCTGGAGGTAGGTGGGTAGGGGTATGTTAGAGTTTGTATTATTTTTGTAACCATCCTGTAAGTTTGAACGTATTTCAAAATTAAAAGTTAAAAAAATAAACAAAAACAGCTGTTGGGAAGAATTGTTTCTTGATCTTAAGCCTATAAACTTGCCTTTAAATGCATTCATCCTTGCCTCCTTTCCTCTTGTCCTCCTAAGGCTAATTCTTCTATTGTTTTGCATTGTCTCCCACTGCCACAGGGACCTCACCCACTGAATTACCATTCTTCTTAACTATATCTTCAACTTACCCTTTTTACTGGCTCGTTCAACTGAACATATATGTATTCTTATCTCTCCTATAATAAAATACCTCTCTCAACCTTATGTCTTTCTCTAATTACTACTTTATCATCACCTTATCTTTTAAGATATTTATTTTTAAAAAGTAGTCTATAATCCATGGGTTTATCCATTCTTCCCTGTTTTGTTTTTTTTTTTTTTTTACCTACAGAAATCTGCCTTTTCTCATAATCTCTGAAGTGTTCTTGTCTGTTACCAGTGCCCTCCTTGTAGGAAAACTCCATCCTGTAGTATTTTACAATGCTGACTATTCCTTGAATCTCTCTACTCTGTGTATCCATATACAACTCTCACCTCTCTTTCTCAGTTTATATCTTAGACTCAGTTCCTTTAGAAGCCAACAAACAAAGATTTCAATAGAAGCAGTTTATTTGGAAGGTGATACCAAGAAACCAACACTGGCTGCCAAAGCAAATACTATGCAATGGGTTGGCTTAAACAATGAGAATTTATTGGCTGACAGTTTTGAGGCTAGGAGAAGTCCAAAATCAAGGTGTCCTCAAGGCAATGCTTTGTCCCAGAGGGCTGGTGTTCTGGGGCTGGCTGCCAGCAATCCTTGGTCTTTGGCTTCTCTGTCACGTGGCAGTGCACACAGCAGTCTCTCCTGGCTTTTCTTCCAGGTTCTGTTGATTTCCAACTTCTGGCTGCTCCCTGTGGCTTTCTCTTTCTCTAACCTTCCCTACAAGGCCTTCAGTAATAGGATTGCTTCATTCTGATTCTGTTGGGCCACACCTTAACTGAAGTAATCTCATTAAAGGGTCCTATTCACGATGGGTTCACACCCACGGGAATGGATTAAGTTTAAGGACATGTTTTTCCAAGGTATTAGCCCTAAGCCACAATACACTGGTAGGGAAGTGGGGAGGTTAGACAGGAAAGGAAGGAAAAGCAGGTTATGGCTGTAGGCAACTAGGCTGCAATTCCACTAAGGAACCTTTGGGAAATTGTGGAGTATAGACCTCCAAGTTGTCCCACTTGAGAGATGATATTTACCCACCAATTCCCTAAAATCACTTGTTGAGGGCTGTTCCCTAGGGGGTTAACTCCTGGGTAATTTCAGCCTGCCTCTGTTGCAAGTGACCTTGCTCAAAAAAGACCTTAGGCAGAGAGTCCAAGTGCAAACACTGAGTGCTAAAAGGATAAAGTCAAAGCATCAAGAGCTACTGCTAGTTGCCTTCTTGATTTTTCTCCTCCTTCACTTGCTTCTTTAATCATGGTATTCCCCAAGGTTCTGTTCTCCCACTTCTGCTTTTCATATTCTTCATTTTTGCTGGGTGATCTTTTCTCACAGCTTCAATTATCTGTACTCTGATACCACCCAAATATATATTCCTTCCCCACTCATCTCCCTTAAACTCTAGACCTTTATATATAAATGTACCACCTTACCTTGGATTGTCCACTGCAAATTCAACATAATAAAAATTGGGATTGTATTTCCTCAAATCCT
Source organism: Tolypeutes matacus (assembly GCA_026826555.1). Classification (NCBI taxonomy): domain Eukaryota; kingdom Metazoa; phylum Chordata; class Mammalia; order Cingulata; family Chlamyphoridae; genus Tolypeutes; species Tolypeutes matacus. Next base: position 47,021,251 of record JAKSZT010000049.1, read on the forward strand.
GTTTCTCTTCCATTAATCCCTATCTTGTCTTGCATTTCTGGAAACTCATTCTTCTTATTGCTGCCAGAGTTCTTTCTAAAATACCAATCCTACAATATGCTCAGGTACTGTTTTAGGTATTGGATATACAGCAATGAACAAGATAAACTAGATTCTGACTTTCATGAGCTTGAATTCTACAAATAAATATATAAATAAATACCAAGAAGAAAATTATCAGTGATAAATTCCATACAGAGACTGGTGAGCTACTTTAGATTGGGAGGTCAGGAATGACCTGTCTCACTGAAGAGAAGACATTTCAGCTCAGAGATGAAAGACAAAAAGGAACCATACATGCAGATTAGGGGGAAAAGCTTTCTAAGCAGACGAATCATGTTATTCCCCAGCTGAAAATCCTTCAGTGGCTTCACAAAGTCTTCAGGATATAAATCCAAATTTCTTAGCATGAGGAGAAGGTCTTTGGCATCTGGCCATTGCCTTGCTCTCCATCTTCTTGTGTTTCCAGTTAACACACTTTTTCTCCATGGCTAACTACTAGTATCATTCAAGATAGAGTTCAAACTTCTCTTCTAGGAAGCTTTCCATGTTATCTCCCACTTCAGGTGCTCATCCTCCATTTCATAACTCCTAGCACACTTATTTTAATTATGTATTCACCTTTCTCCCACAAATACTAATAAATGACATTTTTATTATCTGTATACCCAGTTCTGTGCTAAAAAATTTATAGGCATTACATTAACTCATTTATTCCTCATAACTGCCCCGTAAGACAGCAACTAGTCTGGTTGAGTTCCCTAATTATATCCTACCCATCTTTGTCCTTTGTCACTGCGTAACAAATATTTCACTAAATGACCACAGTATTGGGCAAAGAGGAAAGGTGTTTGATAAATATACAGGTTGAGACCAGTGCTATCCAATAGAAATATAAAAGGAGCCACATATGTATTTTTAAATTTTCTCACAGCTACATTAGAAAAGCAAAAGAAGCAGGTGAAATTTTACTACCATATTTCATTTAATTGAATAAAGATATCAGTTTAACATGTAATTAACATAAAAATTATTAATGGGAGATTTTTTCACTTTTTCCCCCATACTAAATCTTCTCAAGCCAGTATTCATTTCACACTTGGTTTACATCTCAGTTAGTACTAGCCGCATTTCAAGTGCTTAACATGTGGCTAGTGGTTACTTCTTTGTAGACTTTCTACTACCAGCTACAAAGCAGCCCGGCAATTCACCTTCTAACACATTACTTATTTTATCTTCTAGGCCTTACCAGTATCTCAAATTATCTTATTTGCCTGCGTGCTTTTTGTGACTCCCTCACGATAAAACTCCCACAAGACAGAGGCTCACCAGAACAGGGAGCACAGGGCAGGTGCTCAATAAACATTGTCCCTGCCCGCAGCCGATTTCAGGGGTGAGTTAGCCCCCCGGGCCTTCCTTTCATCCACACCTCCAGCTGCTGGCAGCCGGGAGAGACCCGGCCAGGAGCCCGGAGTTGCTGCCTCTAGCCCTCCCTTCTCCAGGCCCTTCCCGGGGATATTAGTTTTAAATCGTGGACGCGATTGGGAGGAGTCTCCTTTGCCTTGGATTTCCGTGCTCCGCAGTACAGGAACCCCGGCGCGCACCATGGCGGATCCCACCGTGTGCTCCTTTCTCACCAAGGTGCTGTGCGCCAACGGCGGCCGCATGTTCCTGCAAGACCTGCGCGGCAACGTGGAGCTCTCGGAGGCGAAGCTTCAGGACGTGCTGCAAAAGGCCGGACCCGACCGCTTCCTGATGCAGGAGGTGTACATGAAGGAGGGGCTCTGGGACGCGGAGGCCGAGGTCCAGGCCGCGGCCGGAGCCAGTGGCGGCGGCGGCGGGACCACCGCTTGGAGGGTCGTGGCCGTGTCCTCCGCGCGCCTCTGCGCCCGCTACCAACGCGGCGAGTGCCAGGCCTGCGACCAGCTGCACTTCTGCCGCCGGCACATGCTGGGCAAGTGCCCGAACCGGGACTGCTGGTGAGAGACGGCGGCGGCCGGGGCGGGAGGGAGCGGCGGCGGCCGCGCGCCGGCGTCTTCAGCCGCGCAAAGGCGCTCGCGGGCCGCAGGCCTGACCCCTCTCGTTGAAACTGGGTCCGAACAGAAATGAATAGAAGGCATTAGTCCGGGGCGGGAGGCACAGCGAACCCCTTCGAAAGGGCCGAAGAGAAGTCTTGAGAAAAGTCCCTGTGCAGCTCGAGCCCAGGCCCTGTGGGGCGCTCTAGGGGAGGCCTCTCCTGCGCTCAAGCTTTGTGCGGAATGAGAAGGAGGAATGTCCTCTCAGCTCCCCCCCACACACACACAAAAAAAAAAAAGAAAGAAAAGAAGAAAATTACCGACCTGGTCCCTGGGATCCTCCGCAACATGGCCGAGTTATTCCAGAGTAGGGCTTTTGAGTTCATTTACTCCAGTGGTCCTTTGGGGGGACATTTCAGGACCCAGTGAGATCCATGGACCCTTTATCCAGAGATTGCCCATTCCCAGGCAACCACAAATATTTATTCTCTAGGTTTAAAAACCCTGATCAAGTCTGACCCTGAGGAAGCTGAGTCGTGAGGGATGGATGATTCGGCTAGTGGCTTCCAGAGCTGGGATCTGAGGCTGCCTCCTGACTGCAGTATTGTGCTCCACATCCCAGAATCTTCCCTTGCTTATTCTAGTCCCCAAAGCAGGCTTGATATGGAAGCTTTTCTCCTTCCATTGGTGGACGGTGGGGATGGGGTCGGGGTGGGTAGCTTTGGGGGCGGAGAAGGTCAAGTGAAGTCACCTCCAGAACACATGGACATGGACAGTCAAGGTAGATGAGGGGGATGAGGGGTGGTGATATCCTTGGCTTTAAAGCATCTTCATTTAAAATGAAAATGATATGGGTAGGGAGTTGCTTCAACCCGGTTTCCTTATCATCAGTGTTTATTGCCATGGGTATTTAATATTATATGGGTTCAAGGAAAATTGTTTAACTTCCCATCTAAGTTCAAAATGACCTGGGGCAAGGAATTTGACGGACTAGCCCCTTCTTCAGTGGGGCTTCTGATCAAGGGCTTTATGTTCTCCTAGGTCTACCTGTACCCTTTCCCATGATATCCACACACCTGTCAACATCCAAGTCCTAAAAAACCATGGACTTTTTGGCCTCAATGAGGCCGAGCTTAGGATCCTGCTTTTGCAGAACGATCCCTGCCTTTTACCAGAGGTGAGTTGCCAAGGAGTCACCCTCATATAGCCTGCACCATAAAAGACAAGGGGAGAATAATGAAAGTCTGCTTACAGAGGACAGCCTAGGGGTTACAGAGGACAGCCTGGGGTTACAGAGGACAGCCTGGGGGTTACAGAGAACAGCCTGGGGGTTACAGAGGACGGCCTGGGGGTTACAGAGGACGGCCTGGGGGTTACAGGGGACGGCCTGGAGGTTACAGGGGACGGCCTGGGGGTTACAGGGGATGGCCTGGGGGTTACAGGGGACGGCCTGGGGGTTATAGGGGATGGCCTGGGGGTGTATGGGTGAGACATGGTACAATGCAGACCTTTTGGAGTCTATGCATTTTATTGGACTTTGATACACAGGGAGTGATGGACCTATTTGGTATAGAAATAATAATGACTACTGGTTTCTTTTAGTGCATACTGCATGCTAAGTGCTTGTATTAGTCAGCCAAAGGGATGCTGATGCAAAATACCAGAAATCTGTTGGCTTTATAAAGGGTATTTATTTGGGGTAGAAGCTTACAATTACCAGGCCATAAAGCATAAGTTACTTCCCTCACCAAAGCCTATTGCCACGTGTTGGAGCAAGATGGCTGCCAATGTCTGCCAAGAGTTCAGGCTTCCTGGGTTCCTCTCTCCCTGGGGTTCGATCCTCTCTGGGCTTAGCTGCTCTGCTTCTCCGTGTGCTTACTTCCCAGGCTCCGGCTCAAAAACTCAGCATCAAAACGTCAGCTCATTCCTCTGCCATGTAGTTTATTTATTTATTTATTTATTTTTTTTTAAGATTTTTTTTAAAATTTATTTATTCATTTATCCCCCCCTTGCTGCTTGTGCTCGCTGGGTCAGCTAACCGCGCCGTGCGGGCGGGCTTGCCTTCACTAGGAGGCCCCGGGAACTGAACCCAGGGCCTCCCATATGGTAAACGGGAGCCCTACTGATTGAGCCACAGCTTCCCTCTGCCATGTAGTTTTATCTGTGAGTCCTCTTGGTGGGTGGGGGCTCAACATCCTACTGACATGGCCCAATCAAAGCCCTAATCATAATTTAATCATGCCCGGGTACAGACCAGTTTACAAACATAATCCAATATCTATTTTTGGAATTTATAAACAATGCCAAACTGCCACAGCACTTAATATACTTTAGTTCATTAATAACCTGTGAGCTAAGTATTCCTGTTCCCATTTTACAGGTGAGGAAACTGAGGCTCAGAGATTAAATAACTTGCCCAAGGTACATAGTAAGTGGCAGATTGGAATTTTTTTTTAGTTTAGTTTTTTAATTAATAATTTTCTGTTACAGAAGTTATAGGATTACAGAAATATCATGAGTAAAATATATAAAATACAACATTCCCATATACCACTCTATTAACACCTTGCATTAGTGTGGTACATTAGTTATAATTCATGGAAGAACACTTTTATAATTTTACTATTAACTATCATTTACAATAGTGTTCACTGTGTTGTACAGTCCTGTTTTTTCTTTTAATTTTTATTCTGGAAACATATATACAACCTAAAATTTCCCCTTTTAACCATATTCACATATATAATTCAGTGCTGTGGTGTTACTATCACCACCATCCATTACCAAAACTTTACAATCAACCCAAACAGAAATTCTGTACAATTTAAGCCAATGCTTCCCATTTGCTAGGCAGATTGGAATTTGTCTGTCTGACTCTGAAGTCTGTGCTGTTATCACTGTACTTTGAAGAAGACAGAACTGGGACACAAGAGTCTTTGGGCTGGTTCTGCCACCAGTTGTGACAGCCTTCAGTTTCTTAAGTGCTGGTAGTGAGTTAGTGGGGGTAACTGGGCCAAGGTGTGGTGTCCACAGCCACCTCTCTTTGAGCTGAGACTGTAGAAACCCAGGCATTCACACTTTGTGTAATTAATTTGATTAGTTATTTTTCAATAGGTGTATGAATGCCAAAGGATACAAGCAGGTTTACTAATTTAGAAGGGCACAGCTTAGGTGTCTATTTTCATTTCTCAAAGAGTGGCCCCAGAGATTGCAGTACAGATTTTGCTTTTTGAAAATGATTGGATATGTTATTTCTCTTAACTTTCTACTTAATGTTGTTGTTTTTTTTTTAAGTTACAAAATTAGTACAACTTCACTGTAGAAAATTTTCTCTATGATGAACATAGAGGGAAAAATAAAAACCATTCAATGCTGCAGAATCCCAGAGAGAAATACTGTTAATATTTTGGTGAATGTCCTTTACATATTTTCCATTTGCATGTGTGTGTATGCCTGTAACTGGGTGTGGATGTAATTGTTTCAATTTTATTAAAATTCTTTCAAAATGCCATTTTGTTAGCTTCATCATATTCTAGCATACTGTTTTAGTGTAATATGCTTAAGTATGCCTAGTTATTGGATGTTTGGTTTGTTTCTAGTTTTTCATGAGTACAAATAGTGTTGTAGCAAGCATCCATTAAGGTAGTTGTTCATGTGCATGAGTATTTCCTTAGGAATAAATTACTTCATGTGGAATTGGTAACTGGAAGGGTATGCAGAATCTCAAGGCTTTTGACATGTTTTGCCAAATTGACATTCAGAAAAGAGTGAGCCAGTTAGAATTTCCTTGAAACATTCCTCAAAAGAGCTCTAACAATATCACTTAAAAATGTCAGCTAATATAATAGTTGAAAATGGTGCTGAATTTCATTTAATTTGATTTTGTTTTTTAATCTTTTAGCCATTTGTATTTTGTGCATTACCTCTTTATGCCTTTGCCTATTTTTCTATTGAGGCATTTGTCTTTGTTAATTTTTAAGCAGATGTCTTTAATGATATTACACACACACATACACACCCCATCACACCCATCATATTTGTTACAAGTATTTTTCGCCATTTACTTTTTTGGCTTTAGATATTAATTTTAATTACTTTAAAACACTGTGATTTAGGTCCAAATGATTAGTAAATACCCATTATAATTGCTAAAATTGTAAAATTAGCATGTTTTTTATGTGTTTAGATATAAACAAAAAATTTTTTAAACAAAATCTTAGGAATCCTAAAAGAAAATATTATGACAAAAGACCACTACTTAAAGATAGCGTTTTCTAATCTAGCACCATAATTCTATCATCGACACAAGTTGCTAAAGGAGGGGTGGGAAAAGTGGAGATATTGGGGAAATGGAGGGTAGTCCTTGATAAGCGGTTCTTAACAAGGGGTCTGTGAGCTTGAATTGAAATTAAAAACAAAAAAACATCATTCTTGTGGGGACGTGTTGGTGTGGATGTGATATATTTATTAAATAATGCACTTTTAGTGTGGTCTTAGTAAGGGGTCCATGGTTTTCACCTGACTGGCAAAGGGGTCCGTGGAACAAAAAGGGTTAAGAACCCCTGTTCTTGATTGTGGCATCATTTTAGCACAAAAGTTATTCAGCATCTAGAAGGCAAGAAAGTACAGAACTGGACGTCTGAGCAGGAGCCTTTGGTTCAGATGCAGAGGATGCCCTCAAGGCAGCAGAATCAGTGCACCCAGAAAGCAGCACAGGAGTTAGCCTTAGGAGCCAAGAGGTTCTTCTTGGCATCCAACTCCTTTTTCATTTCTTCAAGCTTTTAACCCAGGTTTGCTATGTCATATTTGTGAGCCAGATATATTCCAACCATGTTGCCAAAAGTAAATCCAAGTAGCAGCTGGAGCAGGTTTTGGGCAGGGAGCGGAGGAGGATGGTGGGAGCTATGAGGCTGGTTCAGGCCCTCTATCTCTCAGCGAGAAGGGGCAGTGGAACTTCTATTTACCCTTTATTTTTAGGGTATTTATTTTATTTATAGAGGTTTAACATTTTTAATATTGTCAGACCTCTCAATCTTTTTCTTTATTGCTTCTTCCTGGGCCCATACTCATCTTGCCATCTCAGACTACTTCATGTTCAGTGAGCAGCCTATGAGTTGGCTGCACTTAAGACAGGAGGACATCACTGGCTTTATCAGTTGGGACCGGGGTGTGTGTCATGTGCCACAAAACATGGCGATTTACACAGAAAGGACCATGAACAAGATTATTGGTTCAGGCAAGAATGGTACCTCATGTCTCTTGTATGAAAATGCCTGATTAAACCTTTTTACCATTCTCCTAAAGAGAAATAACATCCTATTTATCTTTAACTCACCAATTACCTAGCACTTGAAAATTTTCTGTTTTTTACAAAATTAATGAATGAGGATATTGCTTTTCTGATTAATTTTCTTCCTACCTCTAGTACTAAATTAGACTGTGGTTTGTGGCCTTTAGAAAAGTAAATAAGTTTATTCTTTATTTTGGATGTATATGTATATACACATGTATGTGTGGTCTAAGTATTAGACCATAAAGCAAGTCTCAACAAATTTCTCAATATATATATTTGGGACTATTCTGGCTTCTGGCAACCACCTCCTTCACCAGCTAACCTCTGGTTTCTGCCCTACAAACACTGCCTCTTCTGTGGCTTTTCTCTCTCTCTTTCTGAATTCAGTTTTCAAATTATTCCCTAAGTTCAATATGCTAGGGCAGTGTTTATCAAAGGATGTTCTGTGGACAGCTAATTCCAAGGATTGTTAATAGGCATTACATTAAAAAAAAAAAAAAAGAGTTTCATGAGCAAATTTTGAATAACACTGATTGAAACAGAATTCAAATGCTTTTTAATTTCAGAACTTTTTATGTGTTTAATATGTTAATGTTTTTGTGACTCTGAAAAAAGATAGTATCCAGAATTTCCAGATTTATTTCGGTAATTGTTTTCCAAGGAATATGTCCTTGAATATATCTTCATGTTCCATGAAGCATATTTTGGTAAATGTTGCTCTAGAAGAGGGTTTTCTAGATTGCCTGTATACAGCTCTTTTTTTATTTTTTTATTTTTTTGAGGTACCAGGACCAGGGATTGAACCTGGGACCTCGTATGTGGGAAGCTGGTGCTCAACCACTGAGCTACACCAGCTTCCTTGAGTTGTTTTTTTCATTTGTTTGCTTGTTTGTTTGTTTTGTTTTTAGAAGGTACTGGGGATCGAACCCAGGACCTTGTACATGGGAAGCAAGCACTCAACCACTTTAGCTATATCTGCTCCCCTGGCTCTTTTTGTAAATACTTAAAACTTTTTTTTATCTGCAATTCTATCTGGACTTTTAAAGATGCAGTTTTGAAAAAGCAGTGAATGGAAATCATTTATAGACTGTGTGAAGGGAAGTTTACCTTGAACATTGGTAAACACAGGTTACTGTCTGTCAAGGAAATTATATCTAACAGGATGAAAAATGCAAAGGCAGGTGGGATAGGATATTAATATTGGACAAAACAGAATTAAGGTGGGGAGCAGGTATAGCTCAGTGGTTGAGCACCCACTTCCCATGTACAAGTTCTGGGTTTCAATCCCCTATCCCTCCTTAAAAAAAAAAAAGACTTAAGGTTGATTATCAGAGGTAAAGAGATGTGTACATAATGACAAAAGATTTAATTCATCAGGAAGATATAACAATTTTAAAGTTGTATATACTTAATAAAATAGCATTTAGTATATATAGAGCCAAAACTGATAGAATCATGGAGAAAATGACAAATTCACCATTATTGTGTTAGATTTCAATATACTCTTTAAATTATTGGTAGCTCAACCAGACAAAATGTTTTAAAGGTAGAAAATTTAAACACAGTTAATAAACTTGATCTAATGGGCATGTACAGTACATAATAATACATAGTATCCTCAAGCACACATGGAACATTTATATTAAACCATAAAGCAAGTCTCAACAAATTTCATTTCTGTTACAGTGTTTTTGATTTCTAGCATTTCCTTTTGATTCTTTCTTGGGGTTTCCATCTCGCTGCTTAGATTAGCCATCTGTTCTTGCATGTTGTCTACTTTTTCCATTAGAGCTCTTAGCATAGTAATCATAAGTTATTTTAAATTCCTGGGGTTTGATAATCCCCAAATCTCTGCTAATATGTGAATCTGGTTCTAATGTTTGTTCTTTCTCTTCAGACTGCTTCAGACTGTTATTTGCTGTTTAATATGTGCGTAATTTTTTGTTAAAAAGCCAGACAGGGTGTACCAGGTAAAAGGAACTGAGGCAAATAGGTCTTCAGTATGAGGTTTTATGTTTGTCTGACTAAGAATTAGGCTGTGTTTACTGTTTGCTGTAGTCATAGGTACCAAAAGCTAAAATTTCTTCTGGTAGCCTTGTTTTTGTGTCCCTCATTGTTTTGGTGTTTCCTTAGAGACTTCTTCTTTATATATATTCATTTAAATGATTTATTAAATCATTTGATTTATCTTAAAATAAAGATATTTTATTGTTATTTTATCTTAAAATAAGTAAATTTATATTCCTTCACCAATCCTTTTTTAATTAATTTTTTTTTTTATTTTTAAAGAAACTTTAGATTATGTAAATGTTACATAAAAAATATAAGAGATTCCCATATACCCCACTCCCTCTCCCTCCCACATTTTCCCACATTAACAACATCCTTCATTAGTGTGGTACATTTGTTACACTTGATGAACCCATATCGATGCATTGGTACTAGCCATAGACTACAGTTTACATTATAGTTTATACTCTGTCCCACACAATTTTGTATATTATGACAAAATATACAATGGCCTGTATCTGTCACTGCCTGCAGTCTCATGCAGGACAGATCCAGTGTCCTGAAAATGCCCCCATATAATACCTGTTCTTCCCTCTCCCTCCCCTCAGAACCTCTGGTGGCCACTGCCTTTATATCAATGATAAAAGTTCTTCCATTGCTAGAATAATAATAAGTCTATAGTAGAATAATAATAAGTCTACTTTAGTCCATTGTTCATTCCTCATTCTTGAGGATTTTGGGATGGTAATGCCCACTCTGCTTCTAATTGAGAGGGGGCTTAGATCCTATGGGGCAGATGGATGGAGCTATCTTCTTGCCGTTGTAGACACTTTAGAGACTTTTTCTTAAATAAGGCCTGAGCCTTGCAGTTCTTTCCATTGTAATTTCTGGTACTGGTTCCAGTGGAAAGCATCTTCTCCTGGACTTTTGGTTCAAGAAAGCTGTGATTCTCTGTATCTGCCTTTCTAGTTTTCAGAGTAGTGGCTTGCTTTTATGACCTTAGTTCTCTGATGGATTTAAGAAGAGTTGTTTTTGAGTTTGTTGAGCTTTTTCTTATTGTTAGGATAATAGTGACAACTTTCAAGCTCTTTACATGTTGGAGCAAAACCTAACAAATTTCAAATCATTCATATGAGTCGACTTTCTCTGACTATAATGCAATTAACTTAGTAGTAAAACAAAAAGAAAAAAAATTAAATCCCCATATATCAGGAAATTAAAATACATATTAAATAACAAATGGGTCAAAGAGGAACTCATAAATAGTATTAAAATGGATTTGAACAATATTGAAAATACTACATAATCAAAACTGAGGGATTAGGTAAAACAGTACTTAGAAGTTATAGAGCCTTACATGTGTATATTAAAAAAAAGAAAGGCTAATAATAATTCAAATTAAGACTTTAGAAAAAACCAAGAGAATAAATCCAGAGAAAGTTGAATAAAGGAATTAATAGAGATAAGTGTAAAAGTCTATGGTATAGAAAATAAAAATGCAGTCAGAAGAATTAACAAAGCCAAAAAATTATTTATTTGAAAGGTCTAAAAAATATGTAAATCTGGTAGGGCTGATCAAGGGGGAAAAAGGTTGAGGGTAATGGTATAAATAAATATTAGGGAGGAAAAGGGGACAGCTACGGATATAATACATAATAAAAATGATAAGGGGCAAGTATGTAAAATTTTATGCTGATACATTTGAAAACTTAGATGGCATGGACAAATTCCTAGAAAAGTACAGCTCATCAAAATTGTCTTAAAAAGCACTACAAAATCAAAATAGTCCAATAAATATTTTTAAAAACCAAAGCATTAGTTAAAAGCTTCTTGAAAGAAAAAATGAGACTCATAATTTTATCATTGAGTTATACCAAATCTTGAAGGAACAGATGATTCTAATAATTCCAGCAGATTTGGACTAGGTCTTGGATCTCTTTTTCTTGCTCTCCTGTACATTCTTGTACCATTATCACAGTTTAATTAAAATAACTTGTAATATATTTAACTATCCAATAAAACAAGTGTCTTTGCCCATTACTCTTTTTTTTTTTTTTTTTTTTTTTTGTTTAATCAATTCTCATTTGTTTCCTTTTTTCAGACAAACACCAGAATCTTTTAAGTTCCTGAAAATACTTTATAGGATTGGGGGAAGTGGTTGGAAATTGCATGAAAATTGTGAGTTCATTTTAGAAAATTGGTATCGCAATTATAGATAGAATGCTATTTTGTTTTAAAGCAGATATCTATGTCATTTGTTCCCATTGTGAATTTGATTAGATTCCTGGAATATCATTTAACATGTTTCTCTATCCCTTGAATTTACTGTAAGTGGAGAGGTCTAGAAGTTTGATTGGATTTAGGTTTTATTTTATAGCAAGATTTTTTTATATGTGGTATTACTGTTAGGGTGACTGTCCCGGTTTACCTGGAACCAAGAAGTTTCCTGGAGTGCAGGACTTTCAGTGCTAAAACCTGGTATGTGGTATTTCCTGTTGCATCACAAGATGGGAAATATCTTGTCTGGACATCCATTTTTTGTGTGATGTTAATATTGATTAGCGGTTTCTGGATAGACAGCCTGATCCATAAATATTTTTTTAAATTTATTTTTTATTTTTTAAGAGATACTTGGGTTACATAAATTTTGCAAAAAAATATAAGGATTGATCCATAATTTTTTTTTTTTTTTTTGCTTTACACACATCTCAATTTATTCAAACAAGAATTTTAGGGAGGCGGATGTGGCTCAACTGGTTGGGAGTCCGTCTCCCATATGGAGGGACCTGGGTTCAATCCCCGGGACCTCCTGGTAAATTAAAAAAAAAAAAAAAAAAAAAAAAAAAGAATTTTAAAAAACAAATCACATGTCTATGTTTCCTCTCCAAGTCTGTAAAACGAAGGGCTTTTTCTGGTTGTTTTTTATCTCCAGTTTTTCAAAATTAACCTCATGGTATGAACCCTCAGGAAGCAACTTCACAGCCAATTGGCCTCTCAAAAGACAGCAAAGCCTCATTCAAAATGAGACTGCTATTTAGGAACATCAGTATCCTCATTAGACTTCAATCAGCCCCAAGGATGCTTAGCATCTCCACATAACAGCTCCGACATAGCATCGATAGACACAGCCATTGTGCCTATACCCTAACCACCAACGTTCAAGTCCCGATATAAAAAGCGATCCATAATTATTAAGCTCCCCAACAGCAGAGTCTTGATTTGCATCTCAGTTTACATTATTTGTCCCAAGGTAATTATTAATAGTACTCACTTTCACCCTCAAAAATGCCCTTGTTTGGATGGTAAATTACATGTTCACACTACCTGTCTTGGTTTGGTTTCCCTGGAAGTGGGGCCTGAGATAGGGATTCAGGTGCATGTGATTGATTGAGGGGGGCCCTCAAGAAAACCCTGTAAAGGAGAGAGGGAAGCAGGATAGAGGAAAGGAAACTCTACAAGCAAGGTAAAGCCTAGCCTTCGCTTTGTTCATGGAGGACCCTGGAGCAACAATTGCACTGTGGAATTGATTTAGCCTTGAGGGCGTGGGGTGGGCAGCCTTTTGTTTCTCATCAGTCACTCTCTGCCTTCAGCTTTGGGGTAGGAGGGTGGGTCAGTAGAAGGTAAGAAAGGACCAGCTGTGAGTCAGTGGCAGTCAGTTCTCACAGCAGTGGGGTCAGGGGTGGGGATGGGTGTTAGGAGCACCTGCCCAGTGAAGAGGATCTGGGTGGTGCACTACTAGCACTATTACACTGTCCATCAGCCTTTCACCCAGTGATTTTAAGAACCATTGATGATCAGAAGATGTAGCTTAATTTCCAGGTGAGCTAGAGAGGCTGTAGTTTATTGTCTTAAAGATATAATGAAAATTAATATTTTAAATGTTGCCTTAATTCTGTACCAGGTCTGTTTGCTGTACAACAAAGGTGAAGCACTTTATGGTTACTGCAACCTCAAGGATAAGTGCAACAAGTTTCATGTATGCAAATCCTTTGTGAAGGGAGAGTGCAAGCTTCAGAAGTGCAAACGATCACATCAGCTCATTCACGCTACAGCCCTGAAGTTGCTACAAGACCAAGGACTGAATGTTACAAGTGTTGTTAATTTTCAGATAATCTCCGCATACAAACATATGAAGCTGCACAAGATGCTGGAAAATAAAGGTAAGAATATCAGAAGTAGACAAAACACTCTCAATGATATAACTTTGACATTTCTTACCATAGAGAAATAACAATAGGGGGTCGGATGTGGCTCAACTGGTTGGGCGTCCGTCTCCCATATGGAGGGACCGGGGTTCGATCCCCGGGACCTCCCGGTAAAAAAAAAAAAAAAAATAACAATAACTGAAAGTGAGTCTGGGGGAGAAAACACTTCATATGTTCATTGCTGCTTTGTCTTTTGGAAAGCTTAGGACAGTCAACATTTTATGATATAGAACTGTGATTCAAACCCAAAGGAAGGAAGGGATGGAGTTTATTTTAAGCACTGCCAGCTAATAGAATCTGCCCAGTGTTCAACAGTGTATGTAGGTCCTTGCTAAGTTGCGGGTCAGGAAGTAAGAAAGACAGTCTTAACTTCTTGGCTAGGACAAAAGAAGGGGGAGATGGGCCAGTGACTAGAATGTTAAGGATAATGCAGGGATGGCTCTCTTTTATTATATAGAATCAAAGTTTTTCTTTTTGAATTTTCAAGTAATTTTAACCCCATGACAGAAAAATTTGGAAAATAGAGCTTAAAAATAAAAATTGCATCTGATTCTATTCACCCTAACCCAGAATCATTATTTTTTTTAGGCATCTAGTTGTGGTTAAAGTAAGCATTAGTCTAGTATCTTAAATTTTCATTTTATACAACATGATTATCTTCCCATATTGCTGTATAGTCTTTCTGTCATTTTATTTTTTTATTTTTTTATTTTTTAAAGATTTTATTTATTTATTCATTTATCCCCCCCTTGCTGCTTGTGCTCGCTGGGTTAGCCAACCACGCCGTGCGGGCAGGCCTGCCTTCACCAGGAGGCCCCGGGAACCGAACCCAGGGCCTCCCATATGGTAAACGGGAGCCCTACTGATTGAGCCACAGCCGCTTCCCTCTGTCATTTTAAAATGCTTACAAAACGCAGTTTGGTGTTCTTTTAATTTAATGCATTAGGGTTACTTATTCTATTAGATTTGCTTGTAGCTGAAAATCATTTTCTGTGGGTGATGGGCATTAGGAGAATTGCTGACGTGAAAACAAAATCAAAATCAGAGTCACTAAAGCTTTTAATATCGAGGTTTTTTTTTTACGTTGGCATGTTAGTGACAGGTTTTATAGGTGGGTGGTTTGAAGATAGAAAGAGCTCTGCATATACCAGTGTCAGAGGCTTTCTCGGAAACCCTGAGTGGTGGCAGATAGGGACCTTCTGCTTTATACTGTCATTAGCTTTATCTGTCTTGTTTAATGGGTCTCTCTCAACTATGAAATAATGACTTCCTCCTTGCTGTTGATATGTTTTTTTCATCTAGAAGACACAAACTTTCCAAATCTAGGTGCTGGGAGGTTTGTACATCTGGGCTGATGCTCCCAATATAAACTGAAATTTAGAGTGATAAAAAGGATGTCTTGGGAAAGCTCATCCCTTTCTTCTTCTCTTTAGATAATTCAGCTTCTTCTGAGCGTTCACAGGGCCCTGAGAAACAAGGAGTCCAGGTAGCCGGGGCTGCAGAAGCCAGTCCTCTGGCTTCTGTTCCTGCTCATTCTGCCAAGAATCCATGTTCAGGTAAAGCTGAAAGGGCGCCCATGAAATAAGAAGAAGCTTGTTTACCTTGGAAGTTCTGTAAACAAGGCTTCTTTTGAACTTTAATTTGTAACCATTCATCCATTTAATCATTTATTAACAATGGCCATACTAATACCTATCTCACAGGTTGTGAGAATTAAAGATGATTAAAAAGGAGAAAATGCCAGATTGGGTAAAACTGGGATGGGTGGTTGGGGATCATGTTGGACATTGATCAGGCAGAGAGGTTGGAGCCTGAATGCAGATGGGGTCCATCCAAGGTAAATCCACTTACATTCTGCAGCTTCTGCCCAAGGGGCATTGTTCTGTGATCTAGCCATTGTTTTTCTACATGCCCTATACACAGTTTACTTTGTAATAAATATAGAATATACACACTTTTGTACTCTATTTTTTTAATTTAATGTTGTTATATAGCATCTTTCCATTTTTGCTCACATTTATTATATGTAATCATTTTTATGCATGGATACATTTCCTTGAGTTAATATAGTATGGTTCATTTAACTATCTCCATTCTGGAATATTTAGAGTCTTTCTAACAAATTTGGAATATACCTTTTCTTAAAATCACCATAGTATTGAATTTTTAAATTTTTCTTTACTTTTACTTAGTTTATAGATACTAAATGAAACTTAATTTGCATTTCTTCAAATATGTATGAATGAATATTTTTGTGTTTCTGTATGCCTTTATTTTGTAAATTTGTTATACATGTCCTTTTGTTACTGTACTGATGTGGGATGGCCCTTAATTAGGGTCCTTAATTTTCAAAAGGGATGTCAACCATACTGTGCTCATATAGTCAATTTTTGTGGATCCATCCTAAGCCAAACTGCAGAATATATGACCTTTGGGTTGTCATCAGAGAGTACTACCTCAATCTATCTATTATCCATCTGTTTTTGAACTTTTACCCAAAACCCATTTACTGTAGTTTGAAGGATGATATAGATCATCCATTCCTCTAAGTTGTCTCCATTCAAGGATCAGGATGGACCACCACAAATCTATATGCCTTTGCCTCTATCATTTTGACTCTCCCCTTCCTTCTTTTTTTTTGATTAGGCCAGTAATTTATTAAGGTAGGGAGGGAAGAGATATGGGAGGAAATAACAGATTATGGGTTCCAGAGAGAGGAAGGGGCTGAAGAGTGATAAAGAGGGCTGATTTACAGACTACAATTTCCCATTATAGATTATAAATGCCCAGGTTTTACTTGCGTGTTGATCCATGCGGGGGCAAAGGAAAGAATAGGGGTCCAAAGGCAAGAGAGAGAGAGCAAGAGAACCCCTTCCTTCTTTCTCCCTTCCTCTCTGACCTCACCACCCAGTTGTCTTCATCAAGTTACATTTAGATATTTTGCCCTTTATATTCTTCAAGAAATACCACAAAGAAGCCGCTCTTTAAAATCCTTTCCTGTGTTTGCTGCAGTAATATTCCCAAATGTCAGTGTGTAAAGTGGTTTTTTAAAAAATTTTAACTATCCTGCAGTAACATAACATTTGAGAAATAGGGACAATGTAGTGAGTTTTTCGTAAAGCTAAATTTGTTTAATTTAGAGAAATGCTTATTATGAAATGCTATCTTTTCTATTTGAGGGAGGAGGCACAAAGATGTCCTTTTTAAAGGGAGAAATTGCTGTGTTTTTTCCTAATGGCCAATAAAAATCATGCAACTTAAGTTAATTTTTTCACTTTGGTTATCTGTGACAGTATTTCTGAACGCCTTTATAAGTTCTACATATTTTTTTCTTAGTTCTGATTTCTCCCTCATGCTAATTTTTTAAAAATGTTTTTACATTTTATTATTTACTTTTTATCACTTATATTTTTGTTGTAAGCCATCTTAAATCCTTCATGGAAACAGGGTAGGGTATAAATACATATCCTTTGATATTGGGAGACTTGGTGGACTTTTATATTATTGTATTTTTAAATATATTTTATAATTATGCTTTTATATCTGAAACTATTGGCCCTCTGTAATCTTTGTTGCAATATTTTATTTAATTCTGTAATATTCCATTTAAGTCTTAGTTCTATACTTACCTGGCAGAGGAGATACCATGATCAGGAAGGTGGTTTTCCCAGGGCGAGGCTGATCCATTGCACTGGGGATCTGCTGACCCCTTAGATTTCCCCAAATGCGGAAACTTGACTGCATAATTTGTGTTGGTGGGGGACTGTGTCTGTGCTTTCCCCTGAAGAAAAAAAAAGAAAAAAAAAATCTTAGTTCTATTGTGATTCATTCTGTAAAAATATAATCATACCTGTCTATCTTTCTCTTATTTTCTTCTGATGAGTCAGCTGTTAGAGAGTTATCATCACTCTAGAGCTGGAAATGGTTTCCTGGAAATTTATTGGGGTTTATGAGGTGAAGCTGCACATTTATAGGCTCCACAAATTCAGCATATGCTAAATTGAATTATTAACTTTCTTTCAGACTTGTTCCTCTTTTTTTTTCCCTTATTTTTGAGTGTCACCACCATCCACCTTAAACTTATGCCAAAAAACTGGAAATTGTTTTTTACACTTCTTTCTTATGTCTCCTGTATCCAATTGATTATCCAGTGTTGGTGATTTTTCTCCTCCTTAAAAATCTCCAATATTTTTATGCTTTCCTCTTTCTTCCTTTCTACCTCTCCACACTGCCTTGTTTCAAACTTTGCATTTATTCCACAGATGCATAATTCAGTAGTTTTCAAGTTATGTACTGTGGGAATTTTTTTTTTTTAAGATTTTATTTATTTATTCATTTATCCCCCCCTTGCTGCTTGTGCTCGCTGGGTCAGCTAACCACGCCCTGCGGGCAGGCTTGCCTTCACCAGGAGGCCCCGGAACCAAACGCGGGGCCTCCCATATGGTAAACAGGAGCCCTACTGATTGAGCCACAGCGGCTTCCCTGTGGGAATTTTTTGGAACTCACTTCAATGATGGTAGCACCATTAAATTTTTTCATACAATAGGCTTTTGTGGATTTCATTGATCTGCCTATCACCAATCTCCTCCTCATGCCTCCCATCCTGCTGCCGTTGATTTTTTGAAATGCAGACCTAACCTTATTCATTTCTCTGTTTAAAACCTTCATTGGCTCCCCTTCATGTAGGATAGGAGTCATAAACTCAAATGCCAGAAGGGGGCCAGAAGGTGAGTTAAATGGATGAAGTGGGCTGGATGTAAGAGAAATGAGAGAAAGGAGAGAAGTGCTGTAGCAAATTGTAAAGGACAAGTCCCATCCAAAGGGAGCAGCTGCTTCTTGTTTCCATGGGACTGTGGGCTCAGATTTTCATGAGAAATTTTCTGATTTTTAAATATTGATTTTTAATTGATCTTTAAAAATGCAGACCTACTTGTAATTTTTGGAATGTGCCATTTTATCTTGTTACTCTCTGTATTTGTAAATAATATTGCATATTTTATAAGTGCCTTTCCTTTTTCCCTCCAAACCTGTGAGTTTAGCTGGGAAGTCTTTTCTGACCTCAAGAGAGGTGGCTCTCATAGCATTCTTCTAGCAAAGCTCTGCCACATTACATTGCGCTGGTTTGTGTTTTTATTCCCTTGGCTTTGAGCAGACACATTATATGTTCTTTTTTGTAGTTCTAATATTAGTTAGTGTTTAATAAATATTTTTTGCCATATAATAAATCAAACTGTATTTCTTTGAACCAAAATTATATTGGCCTCCATTGTTCATTTTTAATATTCAAAATATTGTTTTTTTTCCCTAAGGAATGTGTTATATATGGTAATTTTTTATTATTTTTTTATTATTTTGGTGCTTTAATTTGAATTGTGCTTGGACTAAAAGGTAACTCTTTAAGACTTGCCATGTTTATGATACTAATTCTTTCCATCAAGGAATTAAGTTTCTCCATTATTGATGTGTCTTTTGATTTCTTTCATTATAATTTGTTCTTGTTTTTGTCCAGGTCTTGTATATCCCTGATTACATTAATTCATTCTGGAGTATTTTATATATGTATTGCTACTCAGCATGGAAATTGCTATCATTAGAGTGCTATTAATTTTTAAAATATTAATCTTTTGGTGAATTTTCCTTGTTCTAACAGTTTTAGATGGCCTATTTTTATTCTAAATATGAAATCATAGCTGCAAAACTATTTCTTTTCTAAAGTCTTACTTGTTTGTTTTTGTACTAAATAAAATTGTGATAAAAACATATTTTTTGGTATTTGTTCATTGAATTTTTTTTTTTTTTTTTTTTTTTTTAAGATTTTATTTATTTATTCATTTATCCCCCCCTTGCTGCTTGTGCTCACCGGGTCAGCCAACCACGCCGTGCTGGCAGGCCTGCCTTCACCAGGAGGCCCCGGGCACCGAACCCGGGGCCTTCCATATGGTAAACGGGAGCCCTACTGATTGAGCCACAGCCGCTTCCCAGTTCATTGAATTTTAATTGTTGGTTTTAAAAAATGTTCTTTAATAAGGGAGCTAGCATCTTAGGTTCTTGTTTATTGGAAGTTTTTAATAGGAGTTGGTATCTTTTGATATAATCATATAATTTTTATTTAAATCATCTAATATGATTCTTTTTTTTTTTTTTTTTTTAAGATTTTATTTATTTATTCATTCATCCCCCCCTTGCTGCCTGCGCTCGCCGGGTCAGCCAACCACGCCGTGCGGGCGGGCCCGCCCCCACCAGGAGGCCCCGGGAACCGAACCCAGGGCCCCCACATGGTAAACGGGAGCCCCACTGATTGAGCCACAGCCGCTTCCCATAATAATATATGATTCTTATTATTAGTGGTTTTCATGATATTAAAACATCCTTATATTCCCAAGATAAACTCTACTTGACTATGGCATATATTCTTTTAATGTATTTTTTTCCTGTTTGGTAACTTATTTATACATCTCTATAGTCATAAATAAAATTCATTTATATTTTTTGTGTATGTAATAATTTCCTTTTATTTTTATTGCTATCTGCTAGAAGTATAACTCCTATTCTTCTGTTTTGAGAGTTTTTGTAAATTGATTTGTAATGTCTTTATTTTCAAAATAATTTATTACTGTATTCTATATTATTCTTGTATTCTATATTATTATTTAGGAATATTTTTTCCCAAAGTAATTTTTTGGGAAAATATAATAATATCATTGTGGAAAATTTGGAGAATACAGGAACATTTTAAGAAGGAAGTAATAATCTCCCATATTACCACTGTGATATTTTTTTCAGTCTTTTTCATACACATATTCTTAAATGTTAAGGCCATACTATAAACACAATTTCATATGCTGTTTTGGATTAATATTATTTTGTAAGCATTTTTCTACACAATTAAAAACATTTGAAATTGTTATAGTTGATGGCAACATTATATTTTTATATATTATTTATTTAACCATAGTCCTATTATTGGATATTTATTGTTTGGAACATTTTAGTCCATAAATCTTTTTCTGCAGTTCTGATTATTTTCTTAGAAATAATTAGATTTCTAAAAGTGAATATACTTTGCCAGAAGACTCAAAAAAATTCGAAAATTTTCTCATCAGCATGGGAACTACCTGTCTTGATACACCTTCAATAGCATGTGTTCTGATGAAAGGATACTTTTGTTTCCCAAGGGTTTCTTCTGGGTAGATGTTTAGAAAACTATATTTGTATTAGTTTCTACTTATTCTTAATCCCTACATATCAAAGACTTTATTATAATCTGTTTATTATACAATAACAAATTATGTGCAATTTCTGATGTTTTATCTTTATTGAAATTTCCCTTTAGCTTTACGTTTACGTGGTCAGTTTTTGGTGAATTGATCATGCATTCATCTTATAAAGGAAATATTTTAACCACATGGTGCCTTATAGAAGCTTACTCCCAGATATTTATCTCACTCACAGGTAATTTTTCCCTTTATTGAAAAGAGATACTGCTTCCCTCCAGCATACATAGCAAGCTTTCAGTTTAATGAAGAAGCATTTGCTAACATGAATGGACTACACCTCCTTTTAAGATTTGGAGCAACTACTCTGGCCAAAGAAAACTTGGAAATGTTTCAGATAAAATCTTCCTTTGGCACACATTTTTCTATAGGTCTCTAAAATTAACCCTGAAAACAGAGGTAGATACTCTCTTAAAGCAGTTGATCATGGCTTTTCCTTATTTGATCTCTTGGCTCCATATGTTATACTTCCACTTCTGGCCTCTCCAGGAGTTGGGGCTCATGACCTCTGAATCTTGCTTTCTTGAACTGTGTTTGTCATGGCTTCTATTAGTCCCCACAACTCTAGTCTTAAGCCCCAGCACCCACTCAGTCCCATTTCCTTTTTTTTTTTTTTTTTGTTTTCATTTTAAAAACAATTTATTGAAGTATATCATTCATACGTGACCATACATAAACAATAAGTGTTTAGTAAACATTGTGAACCCACAAAACAAACCTGCATACTATCACACAGGGCTCCCACACATCACCCCACCATAAATACTTTGCAGTTGTGAAACATTTGTTCAATTATGAAAAAGCATCATCAAAGCATCACTACTAACCACAGTCCATATCTTACTCCCCTATATTTTTTCTTTTTTTAAGGATTTATGTATTTATTTATTTACCCTTATCCATTTTTAGCTCCCCTTGCCCCGATTTTTGCTGGTCTTGTGTCCATTTGCTGGGCAACTCTCTGTGTCCGTTTCCTGCCCTCTCTTCTCATCCTCCTCCTCCTGTCTTCACTGGGATCCGATCCTTGGAATCTCCAATGTGGGAGAGAGGCATCCTACCACCTGTGCCACCTTGGTTCCTGGTTTTTCGGCGCATATTGCCTTGGCTCTCCCTTCTGTCACTCTCCTGTTAGGTCATCACTTTGCTGCATGGCTCGCGGGGCCTGGTGGCATACCTGTGCATGTGGCCTGGTGGCCCACAGGCCTTCTATATTTTTCTTTTTTTAAATTTTTACTGGGAGGTCCCGAGGATCGAACCCAGGTCCCTCCATATGGGAGATGGACGCCCAACCATTTGAGCCACATCCGTTGTGTTCCTGGTCTCACCATCTCTAACCTGATGACTAGGAGACTTCCTGCACATGAGAACTAGGCGCAATGATAGATTGCTGGGCTTCATGGGCATGCTGCTCTGTTACTTATCTGGCTGATGAGGACTAGCTCACAGTCCCCATCACTACTCCTCTGGTAGCACAGCCTACCATTCTCTCCCTCCTCTCCAGTTAAGATTCTGAAGAAGTTCAACAAGCATCCAGGCCTTTTGAAGTTAAAGGTACAGGAACCACTAGAGTTCATACATGGTAGAGAGAGATATCATCAAGACAGGTTAGGTTATGCTGCAACAACAAACATCCCCCAAATCTCATGGCTTACAACCACAAAGACTAATTTCTTACTTGTGTTACAAGTCCATTGTGGTCAGTTTTAGCTCTGTTCCATGTACTTTTCACTTTGGGACTCAAGTGTACATAGCATCCGCCATCTGGACCATTGCAGGTGACATATTGGGGGAAACCACAAATTGGCTCTTAAAGCTCTACTCACATTTTCAAAGGTCCTATTTACAAATGGGTTCACACCCACAGGACTAGGGGTTGGAACCTGAGCATGCCTTTTGTGGGGAACATGAGTCAATCCCCAAAACTATCCTTTCACTTTCAACCTACTTGTGTCTTTGATTTTAAGTTGAGTCTTTAAATAACATATAGTTGGATCATGCTTTTAAAATCCGTTCTGCCATTCTCTGCCTTTTGACTAGAAAGTGCCACCTATTACATTCAAGGTAACTACTGATAATGCAGAACTTATTTCTGACATTTTGCTCATTGCTTTTTGGAAGTCTTATACTCTTTTGTCCCTCAGTTCTTCTATTACTCATTATTTTTTTTTTTTTTTTTTTTTTAATATTTTATTTTTTTTTTTTTTATACACCCACCCCCCCGTTTGTGCTCGCTGGGTCAGCCAACCACGCTGTGCGGGCGGGCTTGCCTTCACCAGGAGGCCCCGGGAACCGAACCCAGGGCCTCCCATATGGTAAACGGGAGCCCTACTGATTGAGCCACAGCCGCTTCCCTACTCCTTATTTTTGTATTTAGTTCATCTTTTGTAATAAACTCCTTAGGTTACCCTCTCATTTCCTTCTGTGAATTTTTTCTGAAATTTTCTTTGTGGTTACCATGGTGCTTAAATTTAAAATTCTAAATCTGTAACAATCTCATTTGGTTTGATACCATCTTAACTTCAATAACATATATAAACCATGTTCCTATGCCATTCTATCCCCTCACTTTTATAAAGTTCTTGTCACAAATTACATATTTATATAAGTCCAAAACAATTGATTTATAATCAGTTTTTATGCATTTGCATTTTAGATCCTTTAAGAAGTAAAAAATGAGGGTTACAAACCAGAAATACAATAGTACTGGCCTTTGTATTTACCATGTCATTACCTTTAATGGAGATCTTTATTTCATCATGCAGCTTGGCTCTATTGTCTAGTGTCCCTTCCTTTCAACCTGAAGAACTCCCTTTAGCATTTCATGTACAGATGAGTGACTATCTCCCTCAGGTTTGTTTATCTGAGAATATCAATGTCTCCCTCACTTTTGAAAGACATTTTGCCAGACCTAGACTTCTTGGTTTGCAAGTTTTTTTTCCTTTCAGCACTTTAAATAAGTCATCCCACTGTTTTCTTGCCTTCATGGTTTCTGATGAGAAATTGTACTTAACCTTATTATCTTTGGTATTTGTCAATTTGATTATAACATGGCATAGTTTAGGTCTATTTGGGTTTATCCATTTTGGAGTTCATTGAGCATCTTGGATGTATACATTCATGTCTTTCATTAAATTGGGGAAGTATTTAGCCATTATTTCTTTGAATATTCTCTCTGCCCCTTTGTCTCCTTCATCTCCCTCTAAGATTCCCACAATGCATATATTAGTATGCCTGATGGTGTCTCACAGATTGCTCAGGCTCTGTTCACTTTTCTTTATGCTTTCTTCTTTCTGCTCCTCAGATTAAATTATTTCAATTGTATTATCTTCAAGTTCACGAATTCTTTTTTCTGCCAGCTCTAATCTGCTGTTGAACTTCTCTAGAGAACTTTTAATTTCTATTACTGTGATCTTCAGCTTTGTTTGGTTCCTTTTTATAATTTCTGTCTCTCTATTGCTATTCTCTTTGTGTTCATCTTTCATTTTCCTGATTGATTAAAATGAATCATCAATTCCTTTGGTTCTTTGTTCTTGTTTTCTTTTAACTCTTTGAACATATTTAGGATTATTTCTTTAAAATTATTTGGTATGTCCAAGGTCTTGTCTTCTTCCACGGTGGTTTCTCCTTTGCATAAGCCATCATTTCCTGCTTCATTGTATGTTTTGTAATCTTTTGTTGAAACCTTGACATTTGATTTTTTAACATGTTACCTCTGGAATTTAGACACTGAGGCATCTGTTCCTAAAGCCTGTATGCTGTTAGTGTTATAACAGAGATTTCCTTGAATGTTGGGAGCTAACAACAACAACAAAAAACAAACAAACAAAACAAACAAACAAAGGAAGGAAAAAGTAAAATGCCTTTCTCAGTCTTTTCAGATTGGCCTGAGCTAGTGTTCTCCTTCAGAGGTTCTGAATGCAGTGACTCTGTGGGTTGTGCCACTTACTGCCAACATTGGAAACAGACATAATTTTGGACTTTGGGAAGGATTTAAGTGGTGAAGGCATATAGGTAAACAAAAAGATATTAACTTGTCAAAATTTTCTTTCAGATAG
>JAKSZT010000049.1:47046241-47111762 GCA_026826555.1 Tolypeutes matacus
TTTTTTTTTTTTTTTTTTTTTTTTAACGATTTATTTATTTACTTTATCCATTTTAAACCCCCCCTTCCCCATTTGCTGTTTTGTGTCCATTCGCTGGGCAATTCTCTGTGTGTTTCCTGCCATCTCTTCTCATCCTCCTCCTCCAGTCTTCACCAGGATTCGATCCTGGAGACCTCCAACATAGGAGAGAGGTGTTCTGCTGCCTGTGCCACCTCAGCTCCTGGCTTCTGGAGCTTTTGGAGCATCTCGTCTTGTCTCTCCCCTGTTACGTCATCATCCTGCTGCATGGCTCGCGGGGCCTGACGGCGCAGCTGCACACAGAGCCTGGCAGCCCATGCGCCTTCTATATATATATTTTTTTTATTTTACCGGGAGGTCCCGGGGATCGAACCCAGGTCCCTCCATATGGCAGACGGATGCCCAACCATTTGAGCCACATCCGCCCCCGCAATAGATTCTTGTATAACGAAATATCTTTTTCCAATAGTCTCTGGTTTCCATTTTTCCTTCTTCTGTTTGCATTCTAATCAGTAGTGCCAGTAGTACTCAGAAAACAGTATAGTATCCTCTTCAAGTGCACAAGGCATCTGTGGAACATTTTGCAATATTAAACAATGCATATTACTTTTCAATATTTATATAGGTAGTTTAAGATATACTGTATGAGACATGATACCATTCTTTCTCTTAGCAATTACATGCACATTGAATGTGGAATTGAATTTAGTTTTATGTTTTATTTTTTATTTTTATTTTTATTTTTTTTGCATATCAAAACCACAGTGAGATACTATATGTTTTATTTTTATAAAAATATTCTTAAGTTTAATTAACTTTTAAAAAATTAAATGGGGGGAAGCGGCTGTGGCTCAATCAGTAGGACTCCCGTTTACCATATGGGAGGCCCCGGGTTCGGTTCCCGGGGCCTCCTGGTGGGGGCGGGCCCGCCCGCACGGCGTGGTTGGCTGACCCAGTGAGCACAAGCAGCAAGGGGGGGAGAAATGAATAAATAAATAAAATCTTTAAAAAAATAAAAATAAAAAATAAAAAATTAAATGGGGAGTTGCACTCCTACTTAAGATATAGAAAGTCACAAGAAAAAGCCAGATAATCTGCAAAATCATAACTTTTCTTGATTATAACTTTAATAGAACTGAGCTTATAAAGCAACCAAGATAACTGAATTCCAAAGAGTGAATAGACTCACAAGGAGAGATGTGCCACAAAAATTGCTACACCTTTGGCAGAGCACAGCAGAAAGAGGTGACCTCCATGCAAATGGGTAAGATGAAATCAGCTAAAATTTTAATGAATTCTTAAAAGCCAATACGTGTGGGCTAGCCTATCAATTTGTAATAGTAGCAGAGGAAAATACTGGGGAAATTATGCAAGAAAAACCCAAATAAATAGACTGCATTGATTAATAAGTGGGTTCCCCCCTCACACTTTTGAAGATGAGATGGCCTCCATATTATAGAAATATTTATGAACATAGAAAAAGTTGAAAAGAAATTTTAATTCCCAGTTGAACAAAGGGTGCCTGAAGATAGCTACTCTCATACACAGCTAGAGGAAGGGTATGTTGGAAGACAATTTGGTTATATTAAAAAAGGTCTTAAAATTTGCATGCTCTTTGATCAAGTAATTCCAGATTCAGCAATTTAGCCTATGAAATAATAATTTGTATAGAAAGTTGCTTACAAAGATGTTTGTATCTTTTAGGGTCTTGGCAAGAAACATTTAAACTGGGTAAGTGAGGAGAATTTAGTGAAGGGACTATAAAAAGGCATGGGCAGGGTTAAGGGAAGCCTAGAAGGAATGGTGGAGTACCCTGAGATGAGCAACGATGGGGACACCTTACCACACTAAACAGGAAGGTGCAAGGGAAGGAAGCATTACAGGACCCAAGGAGAGTAGCCATAGGAGAAAAACTCCCATCAGCAGTGGTGGCCCATAGTTCAAGGACACAGCCAAGTATGGACGGAGCTGGTCCTCTCCCTTTTCCCAGCACTGGATTTCTTGCTGGTACCTCCCATTGGCCAAACCCACAGCAAGCCAGAGGTGAGGAAACCCAATGATTCAGTCTTGCAAAGGTCAGCCTCCTGAAGCAAAAATTATGGTGGAGAAAGATAGAGGATGGACTGAGGGCTAACAGAAATATCCAGCATAACGTTTGATGCAGCCGTGCTTAAAATGGTAAAATACTGGAAATCACCTAAGTGTTCAGCATTAGGGAATTTGCTGAACAATTTCTGATAGATTCATATCTTGGAATACAATGCCACCACTAAAAACAATATTTTGGAAGTATTATTTATTAAGATGAAAAGATGTTTATAATAAATTGTTGAATGAAACAAAATTTTATGTACGGTCTGATCCCACATTACCATTGTTTTTAAAAATGTATTTAAAGCATCTGGAACATCATAGAGCCTAATGTTACCAGTGGTTCTTTTTGGGTTGGTGAGACTACAGATAATTTTAATGTTCATAAGTTTGCTTCTTTATATATTCTAATTTTTCTACTAAGTGTAATAAAAAATTGAATTTCTTTTTCGAAAAATGAAAAAAGATGGCATTGTCCCAAATTAATTCTGTGATTTAAATAGGAGCTATTCTTAACACTGATAGGAAAATTCCTTTAAAATTCTACTAGAAACCAATTTCATTTATGAACATAGTTGCAGATTTCTTAAATAAAATTCCAGCAAAGAATTGAGCAATTATAATCATTATCATTGTTTATTTAATGAGATGCCAATTACAATACAAAGTGACTTATCTGATTGTCTAACTTATTTTCATACAATTCTATGAAGTAGGTGTTAACATTTCCATTTTTAGGTAAGGAAACCAAGGCTTAGAAAAGTTGCAGCCAAAGTTACATGGTTATTAAATGCTAAAGCTGTCATTCAAAGTCAGGTACATTATGTCTTTATCTGAAGTCAGTGTTCTCAACCACATTGCTATATACCACAGCACAACCCAGTAGAACTTATCTCTGAATACAAGAAGAGCAGATCAAAAAGAAAACGATGAATGTGTTGTATCAATCAACACAATGTTAACAGAGTAGTGAACATCATAAGCTTACTTTATAGATACTGTAAAGGCACTGTATAATATTTAGAAGACCCTTAGAATTAGAAGTAGGTAGACACTTCATTAACTTGATGTCCATCCAGTCTTTAAAAACAAAAGTCAGCATCACATTACCTATAAATTGACTGGTCATTATCATTGTTATTTAGTATACTTTTAGAGATTCTTATTGCTTTAAGATGGCAAAAACTGGGTATAAAGAAAAAGATCAAAACACTATTATAGGAAAGCGGATGTGGCTCAAGCGATTGGGCTCCTGTCTACCATATAGGAGGTCCAGGGTTCGATTCCCAGGGCCTCCTGGAGAAAGGCAAGTTGGCTCACATGGTGAGCTGGCCTGAACCGAGAGCTGGCCCGAGCCAAGAGCTGCCCACGCAGGAGTGCTGGCCTGTGCGGAGTGCTGGCCCGTGCAGAGTGCTGATCCACATGGAGTACTGGTGCAGCAAGATAACGCAACAAAAAGAGACACGGAGGAGAGACAATAACGGTCACAGCAGACCGGGGAGCTGAGGTGGTACAAAAGATTGAGCACCTCTCTCCCATTCTGGAAGGTCTCAGGATCGGTTCCCAGTGCCGCCTAAAGAGAAGACAAGCAGACACAGAAGAACACATAACAAATGGACACAGAGAGCAGACAGTGGGTGCAAAAACAATGGGGAGGGGGGGCAGATGTGGCTCAAATGGTTGGGCATCCGTCTGCCATATGGAGGGACCTGGGTTCAATCCCCGGGACCTCCCGGTAAAATAAAAAATATATATATAGAAGGCGCATGGGCTGCCAGCCTCTGTGTGCCGTTGATCTGCCAGGTCCCGGGAACCATGCAGCAAGATGATGACGTAACGGGAGAGACAAGATGAGATGCTTCGAAAGCTCTGAAAGCCAGGAACCGAGGTGGTGCAGGTGGCAAAACACCTCTCTCCTACGTTGGAGGTCTCCAGGATCGAATCCTGGTGAAGACTGGAAGAGGAGGATGAGAAGAGATGGCAGGAAACAGACACAGAGAATTGCCCAGCGAATGGACACAAAACAGCAAATGGGGAAGGGGGCGGGGTTAAAATGGATAAAGTAAATAAATAAATCTTAAAAAAAAAAACAAAACAATGGGGAGGGGGGAATAAATAAATCTTTAAACAAACAAACAAACAAAAAAGTATTATAGCAGCCTAATAGAAATTCAATCATTCATTAAGTATTTACTGTGAACTTACTATGTGCCAGGCACTGTACCAGCCATTGGACATTGTATTAGTCAACCAAAGGGGTGCTGATGCAAATACCAGAAATCTGTTGGCTTTTATAAAGGGTATTTATTTGGGGTAGAAGCTTACAGTTACCAGGCCATAAAGCGTAAGTTACTTCCCTCACCAAAGTCTGTTGCCATGTGTTGGAGCAAGATGGCTGCTGACGTCTGCAAGGGTTCAGCCTTCCTCCTTCCTCTTAAGGCTTCATGGTCTCGGCTTCTTCCAATATCAGCTGTATGCTGGGATAAGTCTCATCTCTCTCCTGGGGCTTGTTTCTCTCTGGGCTCAGCTGCTGTGCTCTCTCCACAAGGACAGCTGTAGACTATCAGGCTCTCTTTCTCACCAGGGCCTCTGCCACATCTATAGAACTGTCTCTATTCCTCTGTGTTCTTCTCCTATGTATTTGTGAAGTGTTTGTTTTCACGGCAGATGTTTTATCTGCAGACTTCCTTTATTTTCTGTTCTCCTGGCAGCTAGTCTATACTGTGCACAGGAATTCCTCAGACATCTTCCGTGGTCACGGGCTATGGGGCTGAGCTAGAGTCTGGCCCACTTCTCAGGTACAGACAGCACCTCACACCCAAATCTTGAATTTAAGCTTGATTCTCAGTAGACTGAGGGGACACAGTCAAACCGAAGGTGGTGTGAGGTACTTACTATTATTACCATTTTACAGATAAGGAAACTCAGGTACAGAGAGCTTCATTGGCCACAGATATCTGTGGCTATCGTGGCTCAATATATATATATATATATATATATATTTTTTACCGGGAGGTCCGCGGGATCGAACCCAGGTCCCTCCATATGGTAGACAGATGCCCAACCATTTGAGCCACATCCGCCCCCCACAGCCAGGATTTATTACTGGATCTGAATAGCGTGTTATAAGTTGGTGGTTTCTATACTTCGTTTACAACATGGCAACTACTGCATTTTTTTTTCCACGACCAAGAGCTGTATAGACCAATACGATAAGATGTAAATATTTATATTTATATTAATTAAAATTAAATAGAAATTTAGTTCCTTAGTGGCACTAGCCACACTTCAAGTGCTTGACAGCCATTTGCCACTAGTGGCTCCTGCTATTAGCCACTACATTAGACAGCACAGATTTATAGAAAATTTCCATCATGGCAGAAAATTCTGTTGGACAACTCTGGTCCAGAAATTTGTTAATCTGACCTTTAAAATGGTGGATGAATTCCACACAGAGTTGTTTGTGGGCAGATAATCTTATCATACAGTTTCTCAAAATTTTTACCCAGAGCCTGTATATGTCAATATTGGTAAACATGTTTTATTGTCTGGAGATTGTCATTTTTTAAAGGGCAGAGATTATACTTTTTATTTCCATGAAGTGCCTTAGTTCACTAAATTTAATAAACATTTTCTGGTGTCAATTACTGTAGGTTG
This sequence comes from Tolypeutes matacus, assembly GCA_026826555.1. NCBI lineage: Eukaryota > Metazoa > Chordata > Mammalia > Cingulata > Chlamyphoridae > Tolypeutes > Tolypeutes matacus. The sequence goes on from JAKSZT010000049.1 coordinate 47,052,008, forward strand.
TTGAACTCTGTACAAGGTCCAGCTAATGTCATATCTGAAGTTGCCTTTTATACTTTTCAAGCAATCTCCAGTTGGTGTCTCACAGTGTGTAGCAGAGGAATCAAGCATTCCTTGATGCACTTTGACTTGAGAAGTTACTCTGTCAGTGTGGAGATGGGTAGTTGCCACAGTACATCCCTTCTAGCCCTGGTACCAAAGGACTATGGACAAACTCACGCTCCCCTTAGGTTAATTCACTACATTTGGGGGTCTGGGAGAGGGTGAGGTGAGGAAAGAGACCTGGCTAGTTCTCAGACTTCCATTAATTCATTTAGCAAGGGATAATTGAGCCACATAACCTGTCCAAACACACAGGCACACACTAGAAAACGACAATTTCTGCCCTTGAGAGCTTGAATTTTCATGGGTAAGCAGACACATGAAGACCGAACCTGATGTGGACAGTGCAGTGACAGAGGTGTCACAGGGACTTGTGGGATCACAGAGCAAAGGCAACTAACCCAGCCTGGAGAGATCAGGGAAGACTTGTAATATTAGGAGGCAAGAGCAGATGTCTGTCCTAGAAAGCGGGGCCAATCTAGGGATTTGAGTGAGAAAGGGGTTTTCTAGAGAAGCAGGGACATTAAGACATATATTGTTAGTGTAGGTTTGACCATATTTTATTTATAAGGCTCATGTAGTTGATTGTGACCCATGACAAGATAGAAGAACAAGGAACCGAACTAGACTGTTGTCATTACTCTCATTCTGAATTTCGGCCAGAGTTGATGAGTCTGAAAACAAAGCCTCAGATGAGCTGCCTGTGGGTTTGGGGCTATAGGAGGAAATGACCATAGAGAGTGTGGCCAGAGGATTGAGCCAGTTGATCTGTGGTACCTTGTGTGTGGAAGGTGTTTGGAGGTGATGGAGGAGGGGAAGGTGAGGGAAACTGCAACAGAGGCAAGGCCTGGAATCCACCACAGGGACATTCTTACTTGCCATTATTGCTATCAAACTTTGCCAAAGGGACAGAACATTTCCGGTCCATTCCATCCAGGACAAAGATCCTGGTTTTAAATATCCTACCACCTGCCAGTCATGGGCACGCTGATGATATCTCTCCCTCCCCAGTGTCCCTTTCCAGCAGCAGAAGTTGTGTCCTGGCTGAGAGTTCTCCCTTGGGCTTGAGGTAAACTGAGGTAATTAGTTTAGACCACAGCAGTTCTAAACTCTTTGCTTTCTGTAATCTGACCTTATCCTACCTATTTGCTGTTTTGTCCCAAAATTCCTCTAAATAGACGTTCCTCCAGGTAAGGAAGTGACACCATCCTGTGCCACGTTCCATTCATTTCTACCTTCTTACCTTTGCTTTTACCTGCAATACCCTCTGTCTTGCCCTTCCTTTAAAATATGTTACCCATTGTTCAAGACCTAGCTTAAGCCCACATGGTCTATGAAATCTTCCCTATCTACAGGTGGCTCATGCTGACCTTTCCTTTTTTGTATTTTTATATTTATAGTCCAACCCCTGTAGCCTTTAGTCTAACACTGAGAGTTATGGTGTTGAAAAGGGACAGGTCACTTTAGAGACCATCTCAGGCTTATATCTTGATCCATCATCATCTATCCTTTCTCTTTGTTTTTTTTTTTTGAAGGAAGATATTGCTTCCTTCTAAACATTTTTAATTGAAAAGACAATATAACAGTATTAAAGCAAAGAATGCCCATATTCCCATTATCTTAATACAACAATCTTAAGTTTTGTACAATACCATCCCAGTCATAAATGTTGCTTTTATATCAATTCAGAAACTATTTTATATTTAGTTTATTCCTACTTAACATTATAACCCAAACACTTCCTGTGTTTCTTCAGTTATTTTAACAGAAGCATAAGATTCCACCTGTGACTACACTGTAATTTTATCAAGCCACTCTCCTGATTCTGTACATTTGGATTGCTGGCTCTGCTTATTCAAAGGTCTGCTGCATGGTGCTTGATTCCATCTCCTCTTAACTCCGAGAATTTACTCCATCAATTATCCCTCCCTTGCAGTTCATTCTCTCATTGTCTTGGGACACCTTCTTTTCTATCTAGAAGGATGCTCAGTTTTATCTATCCTAAAAAATATCTCAACCCAGCTACATACCCAAAGCACCATTCTCTGTGGCCTCCCCTGCTTCCCAGCCAGCTCATTCTTTTACCCCTTGTTATTTGCCTCCTCCCCACCCCCACCTCATCAGAAAGTCTCCCTTTAATGACACCATCAAGTCCAAAGAGGTTTTCTCAGCCGTATCCTTCCTGGCATTGGCCATTCTCTTTGTTTTGAACCTCCCTCCCAGGCCTTTGGTGACATCACATTTTCCTTGTTCTCCTCAGCTTTCTCTCAGTTTCTCTTCCCTTTTCGCTGACTCCTCTTTAGCTTTCTTTCTTTTTTGTTTTTTTAAGCAATTAAAAAAAAAAGATTTATTTTATTTATTTCTCTCCACCCCCTCGTTGTTTTGTATTTGCTGTGTCTGTTTGTTGTGTGCTGATCTTCTTTTCTTTTTTTAGGAGGCACCAGAAACGGAACCTGGGACCTCCCATGTGAGAGGGAGTTGCCTAATTGTTGGCGCCACCTCCGCTCCCTGCTTTGTTGTGTCTCTCATTATGTTTTCTCCGTGTGTCTCTTGTTGTGTCATCTTGTTGCATCAGCTCGCTGTTGCCAGCCTGTCACATCAGCTCACTGTCTTGCTCGTCTTCTTTAGGAGGCACCGGGAAGTGAACTCGGATCTCCCATGTTGTAGGTGGTTGCTCAATTGCTTAAGCCACATCTGTGTCCCAGTCTTTCTTTTGTAAAGCAGTTGTACATTTACAGAAAAATCATGCAGAAAGTACAGAGTTCCCATATACGCCCCTTGCAACAGTTTTTCCTATTATTAAAATTTTGCATTAGTGTGGTATCTTTGTTACAATTGATGAAACAATATTATTATTATTATACTATTAACTATAGTCTATAGTTTACATTATGGTTCACTGTTTGGTACAGTTCTATGGTTTTTTTAAAAAATTGTATTCTGGTAACATATATACAACCTAAAATTTCAGATTTTATCCACTTTCAGATATATAATTCAATAGTGTTAAATACATTCATAATGTTGTGCCACCATCACCGCCATCCATTACCAAAACGTTTCCATCACCCCCAAGCAGAAACTCTGTACCAATTAAACATTAGCTCCCCATTTCCCACCTACACTCATCCCTGGTATCCTGTGTTCTAATTTCTGACTCTATGACTTTGCTTATTCTAATTGTTCATATAAGTGATCATACAGTATTTGTCCCTTTATGTCTGGCTTATTTCACTTAACATGATGTCTTCAGGGTTCACCCATGTTGTAGCATGCATCAGAATTTCATTCCTTTTTATGGCTAAATAATATCCCATTGAATGAATATACCACCTTTTGTTTATTCATTTATCGGTTGATGGTCACTTGGATGGCTTCCATCTTCTGGCAATTGTGAATAATGCTGCTATAAACATAGGTTTGTGAGTGAGTACTTGTTTGAGTCTTTCCTTTCAATTCTTTAGGATATATACCTAACAGTGGGATTGGGATTGCTGGGTCACATGATAATTCTAAATTCAACTATGAGGGTCTTTCTTGAGACCCTGTCCTCAGCCCCCTTTTCTTTCCTTCTCTCCTCTCTTTCTAGACAGTCATTTACTCTCAAGTCCTTAGCTAATAAATCAGTGCAAATGATTTCCATATCTGTACCTTATCTCCCAAGCCCCAGGCTCATCTTTACAGCTACTTGTATTAGCATCACTCCCTGTGTGCTCCCCCAGCATCTCACAGACAACAAGTTCAGTATTTGACACCCCATCTTTTCTCCTAATTCAGCCTCTTCAACTGATTTCCATTTCTAGCCTTAAAGCCTCTGAATCATCCTTTGTTCTTTTCTCCTATTTCACAAATTCCTAAATCTGTTGATTTAAAGTCCAGGATGTGTCTCATCCATTTCTTAATTTTCACTCAAACCCTCAAAGTTTTTATTAAGAAAAATTAGTATATACTTATGCTAAAAATAACATATTTTTATATACAAAATTAGTATATGCTTATGTTAAAAATTCAAATGATATAGATGGATTAATATACAAAGTAAAATGTGGACATTCGTTTTCAAAAAATGGAACCTTCCTCTTCATATATTTGCTTCCCAATCCCCTCCAGAATCTCTTTCTTTCCCTAGTGGTAATTATTCCCATCTATATTTTTTAAAAATGTATTTAAAATCACACTTTTTTTTCATGAGTAGGATTGTACTGTACACTATCTTGATTCTTTCCCCTCATGTAATATATGGATTCTTTATGGAACAGAGTTGAAAGTCCAGAAATTGCCCCATAAATATATGGTCAATTGATTTTTGGAAAGTATCAGGTCAATTCAATGGAAAAAGAATAGTCTTTTCAACGAGTGGTGCTAGAACATTGGACAGCCATATGCAAAAAAATAAATAACCTCAGCCCTCACCTCACAGAGTATATAAAAATTAACTCAAATGGATCAGACACCTAAATATAAGAACCAAAACTATAAAATTCCTGGAAGGAAACATAGGAGAAAATAACTATGGCCTTGGGTTAGGCAAGGATGTTTTAGATAGGACATAAAATGTATGAACCAAAAAGAAAAAAAGAAAAAATTGGACTTCATAAAGATTTTAAAAACTTCTACTCTTTGGAAGATGCTGCTAAGTGAATAAAAAGATATGCTACAGACTAGGAGAAGATATCTGCAAGATACTTATCTGACATAGTACTTGTATTTAGAATATATAAAGACCTCTTCAAACTCAAGAGTAAAAATGGAAAAATCTGATAAGAAAATAGGCAAAAGATGTGAACATATATTTTACCAAAAAGGATATACAGGTGGCAAATAAGCACATGAAAATATATTCAACATCATTAGCCATTAGGGAAATTAAAACCACAATAAAATACATAGTTAACTATCACTACACACCTATCAGAATGACCAAAATAAAATATAGTGACAATGCTAAATGCTGGTGAGGATGCGGAGAAATGGATCACTCATACATTGCTGGTGGGAATTAAAATGGTACAGCCATTCTGGAAAATAGTTAGGAAGTTTCTCATAAAATTAAACACACTTTTAGGTATTTACCCAAAAGAAATGATAGCATATGTCTACACAAAGACTTATGCACAAATGTTTATAGCAGTTATATTCATTATAGCCCCAAACTGGAAACAACCCAAATGCCCATCAGTTAGTGAATGGATTCACAAATTGTGTACATCCATACAGTGAAATACTACTCAGCAATAGAAAAGAACGAACCACTAATGTATGCACTAACCAGGATGCATCTCAAAGGCATTATGCCAAGTGAAAGAAACTAGACCCAAAAGGCTACCTAGTATATGATTCCGTTTATATTAAATTTGGGAAAAGGCAAAACTACAGGAGCAGAAAGATCAGTGGTTGTCAGCCACTGGGGACAGAGGTAGGGGATAGACAATAAGTGGGCACAAGGGAACTTTTTAGGGCAGTGAAAATGTTCTATATCTTGAATGCATTAGGGGTTACAAGATTTCATACATTTGCCAAAACTCATTGAACTATATAATTTTTAAAGGGTGACTTTTACCTAATGGAATTTCCTGACTGAATTTACTGGGCTAAATTAAACCAGACTTTGAAAAAAAAAATAAAAAAGAGAAAAATATATATGCATTTTGAAGTGGATTTTCTGGGCCAAGTGATTTTACATTTTGATAGAGAAGGCCAAATTATCCTCTAAAAAGTCTTTACCAGTTTATACCCCTACCAGTAGAGTTTAAGACTGCTTATGTCCCCCACACTCTATCACAAAAGGATATAATCAATTTTGTAAAGTTTTGTTTTTCTGATGGCGAAAGATGTTATAATCCTTAATATTTCACGAGTGCACTAAGACCTCTAATTGGTCTCCCCACTTGCAATCTTTTCTCTCTTGAAATCATCTTATATACTGTTAATAGAGTAATCCTTCCTGTGCTTACTTCTAATAATATCCCCTAAATCTTTAATGATACTCCATTGCCTACAGAATTAAGTCTAGACACTTTAGTCAGATATTTAAGCCCACTGTGTTCTGCCCCAGCCTCCTTTTCTTCTCTTTTCTTATGGTACCTCTCTAACTATTTGTCTTATTTCTTTTAGCAAACTTCTAACTCAATGGTTCCTATCGCTGGCTGCACATCAGAACTTGGGGAGCTTTTGAAAAATATGGCTGCCCAAGCCTCATCTGCAGAGATTTGAATTTAATTGTTCTTTTGGAGAGCCTGGGTGCATTTTTTGTTGTTGTTCTGCTTTTGGCAATAGGCAATTCTAATACAGAGCCAGGATTGCAAACCACTGCTCCAACTACTCCAGAACACTAGCTAGATAAATCTCATGCTTTCTACCTTTATGTCTTGGTTCACACTGTTCCCCCACTTAGAATATCTGCCCTGTCCTATTTAGCTGTCCAAATCCTACTCATCCTTTAAGGACTCCCTATGGCTCAGCTTACATGCTACCTCCACAATAAGGCTATCTTTGATCCCTCCTAGCGAATTCAATTTCTTCCTTATTTGAACATTTTGTAACTTCCTTCTGATGTTTACCATGTTCTGCTTTGTAATATAGTTATTTTTTCCTATAAGATTGTAAACTCTTTGAGAAAACTGTAGTTTATTAATCCTACTTATCCCTTAGCACTATAGTTAATCTTACTTATCACTTAGCACAATACTCTGTACTCAGTAGGAGCTCAGTAAATGTTTTTTTTTTTTTTTTTTTTTTTTTTTTTTTTTACCGGGAGGTGCCAGGTATCGAACCCAGGTCCCTCCATATGGGAGACGGACGCCCAACCATTTGAGCCACATCTGTCCCCAGTAAATGTTTTTTTGAATCTTTACTGTATTCTAGCTTCTTAATTTTACACAATTATTCCCTCTGCATGGAACCCTCTTTCCCAGATATCCCATGGCTCAATGTCACCTTATTAGACTGATCACCCCTGACCACTCTATTTAACATGGTACCACTTGACCTCTCCATACTCCATTCCCACATTCATTATTCTTCACACATCTATCATCAGCTGAATAGTCACTTGTTTATTTGTTTATTGCGTGTCTCCTCTCATTAGAATGTAAGCTCCCCGATGAAAGTCCTTTGTTTTGTTTGCTGTTGTATCTCCATGTCTGGCTCATAGTAGGTGCTCAAAAATAGTCCTTGAATTTAATCAATGAACTTAGAGACTCTTATGGATTGAATTATATCCCCCATAAAGACATGTTCAAGTCCTAACTCACAGTCTATGGATGTGAACTCATTTGTAACCAGGATCTTTGAAGATACTATTATGATGAGGTCAAACTGCATCAGGGTTGGCTTATGACTAAAGTCTTGATAAGCAAAGGACATGATAGTAGGAATAAGGAGGAGACAGAAAGAGACAGATGGTCATGTGATGGAGGCAGAGATAGAGTTATGGATTGCTGATAAGCCACCATCAGAATGCTTGGAAGAAAGCAGGGCTTGATTTTGGACTTCTAGCTTCCAAAACTGTAAGACAATAAATTCTTGTTGTTGAAGCCAACCAGTCTGAGGTATGTGTTATAACAGCCCTGGAAAACCAAGAAATAGATATTTATCTTATTTTTTATAATTCTCATAGTAACCCATAGCTAGACAAGGTAGGAATAATCAAGCCTGTCATACAAATAAGAAAGACTGAGGTTTGAGAGTGAGGTTAAGCCCAAGTTCACAAACTTAGATGTGGTAAAGCAGAGCATAGAATTCAGATATTCTGATCCTAGTCCAGGGCTCTCTTTATACTATCTCCTATTGCCTTCTAGAGGTCCTCTCTTCAGTTTGTCAGTTTCTTACCCGGTCCTATCCAGACCCACCCCTAAAAAGTGAGGGGCCCAGGGAAAAAGTGGAAATGGAGGCTCACAGGCCATATATCTAAATACCATAAAGTTGCATGCAAAGCAAGCAAACCATTAAATATAAAATAATCTATCCTCCTTCCTTGACAAATATACCTTCATAAACAGCTGACAGACCAGGTTCAAGTGCAAATTTCCCAGATTCCTTGGTGTTCTGTGTGAGAGTATGGCAGCCTGGCCCAGGCTTTGGCCTGCAGCTAGCTTGCCCTCCCTTACCTTGCCTGTGCTTTTCTTCCCTCCCCTGATTCTGGGCTTCACTTCTATAGACTTCATGTGCACGTTGTAGACACCTACCTGCATATCCAAGTTCCATCACTTCCCTGCAAACAACCATTCTTTGGCCACCCCTTGGGACCAGGGGTGTGCACATCAGCTGTGCAGTCTACCCATGGGAGGACAAATTTTGGGAAAAGGCCAGACAGGCTCTAGAAGTGAGCCTGGGGATGATTGGACAGGGCATTCTGGGGTCCTGGGTACCTGAACATGGGGAAAAGTAGGTTGGTTCCTGGTTGGGTGTTCCCCACGGCCTTGCAAATGCCTTCCTGTGGGAGGAGGTGCGTTTGGAGGTGGCCCAGACTGGGGCTCTCTAAAGCTGGGGTCCATTTGCCTGGGTCTAAGGGTGGTACTGATCCCACTCCTCCACTGCAAGCCTTTTGAGGACCCAGGTTAATCACCCAGAAGTTGTGGCGGTTGGAATGGAAAAACAAGAGATGAGATTTCCAGATGGGGCTGAGCCCTAGAGAAATAAGCTCTGACTTGTTTCTTTATCTATAAAATGAGGGTTGGATGAGATAATCTCAACAATTGATTCTTTTATCTTCTTTTATATCCCCCTGAAGCACTAACAGATCTGTAGTAGGTACTTAGAAGTGTTTGCTAGATTCATTTGTTGTGCAATTTGGTATGAATGTCCTAAGGCCTTGCCTTTAAGCCCTTCTCCTCAGAGGCAGAAATGTGTGTAGGGGTGTGTGTATTTTATATATGTGGGGGCAAGTACACACGTACACATGCATATACCTACTTCATACCACTCAGTCCCTCTGGATTTTAGAGTCACACAGCTAACCAGCTGGACTGTCAGAGTCCTGGAAGATATTTTCCTAGACACTAACGCAAGTTGCTCTAAATCCTAACAAAGATAATATTTAGTTTTATGCCTTTAGAGCTCAGAGACTATGGGACCCTAGGGATCTCACTTTCCTTGGAGAGTTGGTGGCTGTGAGTCATTTCTGTATCTCAAGGTTATGATTTTTATTTCTGACTGATGTCAAACCCTTCTTATTGGCCGGGTAAACATTCCATTTTCCCTGAGTTGGCTGAGAATGGAGTGGAAGACTCCTTTTACTGACACTCTGAGTTCTAGAGTAGATGGGAGCTTACTGGAGACTGGGGCTAAATCTGAAAGGTGGGACCTTTTCACTAGGGGAGTGACACTCTTTTACAAATCAACACATGTATTATGAGGGTTTACTGGTGCTATGGGAAATCCTAAGCAGGAGGGCACCATCTTTGGACTTCATATTAATTTGGTTGGAGAGGCAACCAAATTAACTAATAACAACAGGACAAGACAATTCAAGAGTCACCCCAAGGTGGCAGTTCATGGCCAAATGAATTCAGAAGGAATAAGATGCTACAGATACAGGGCCATGACAAGAGGCTACAGATACAGGGACCAGAAATGGCCTGACAGGAGGTGTTTCCACCAGGAGGTGTACTCACCAGGTGTGTAAGGGCTGGAGACAAGGTATGCAAAGTGCTCTGTTCATCCAAGGGAAATAACTGCTAATGACAAGGACTGTTTAGGGTGGGATTAAGGTTGGGATGGGAATAATAAAGTACAAAAAAAATTAGAAATATCAGAAAAACCCACCTCTCTTTTAACTGTAATTCTCAATTATTTTTCTTGAAGCCAGAGGTGCTGATAGGAGGGGTGCCCCAGTCTTAATTCAGAGGAAGAACTATTACTGATCTCCAATAATCTTACCTTGGGGAAGAAGCCTAGAGGGGCTGGAACTGCACGATTGAACAGCCTCTTCTTTAGCTCACCTAGCAGGAAAACAGGACTGCGTAAATGAATCACATTTCCCACCATCCGCCTGGTTTTCTGGACAAGAAGACAGTGTCCTCCACTCACACCTTTAGGACCCTACCTGGTGCAAGCCACTCCAACAGGATGCAATACTCCAAAACAGCCAATTCCACATTCCAAGACCTTTAAACCCAGGCTCTCTCTCTTTAGAGGACTAAAAACATACAAACCAACTAGTCAAATGCCTGGCACACAGTAGGTACGAGACAAATGTTAACTCCCTTCTCCACTTTCCTAATTTCCCCAGGGTTCTCTAATCCCCCAAACACTAATCATTTGGCATTTCTCTCCACCACCCAAGAACGCTGCTTTCCCTCACCAGCGCCTGGACTGCGGGGTTCTCTCCACCTCTGCTTCAGTTTGGTTCAGCCAACGCCTTCTCAAAAACTATTATGTGCGGGTTCCTGCCCGCTTCTCGGGCCCAGAGCGCCGGGTCGTTTCACCGGGACCCGGAAAGGAGGCAGAGCTTCTTGAAGTGAGAAAGGATGGAGAGAGTTATGTGCTCGCTTTTCTCATCCCCTTTACTGGACTGAGGGCTCTTGGGAACCGAGCCCGACTTTTACTCGTATTTGTACCCTCTACAGCCCCGAAGCCTGTCTTACAAACGCAGGCACTCCACACACGCCTGCTGCCCCGCGCAGAACCGACAGAGCGAAGCCAGGCGGGAGACGAGGCGCGAGAGGCCCGCTGCTCTCCAGGCTTTCACGTTTATCAGCTCAGCTCCCCGATCGCGCTCCTCCCTCTGGCCTCGCCGGCCAGATTCCGGGCGCCCCCCGAGGGCGGAACGCTCGGGGACCACCAGCGCGGCGGCACCCGGGGAAGGTGCGGGGTCGGGGCGGCGCTGGACCCCGGCCCGGCCCAGGCCTCCTGCATCCATTCACCCGTGCCCCCTCCCAGGAGGCGGGTCCTGGGGGGCTGGGCTGGGCACCGGCTCCGCCGCCGTCGCCCGACGCGGGCTGAGCCGAGCTCGCGCCGCGCAGCCCCGGCGCGTCGGCCACCCGCGCCCCACTGCTTGGGCCATCCCCGAGGCAGGCGCCCGGCCGGCCGGGAGGTGGTGCTCGCCTCCCCGCGCCGGGCCCGCGCGTTGCCGGGCAGCGGCTGGGAGTCTCCGAAGGGGGCGGAGCGGCGAGGCCGGCGTGCGGCTGGTGGGCCCTGTCCGCGGTTCCGGGCCCCGGCCCGCCCCCGCCTTACCGGCCTCCCTCCGCGCCTGTGCGCGGGGTCCTGTCCCAGCCGCAGCAGCAGCGGCCGCCCCTCCCCAGCCTAAGAACGCGGAGACGCGAGGCCGGGCCGGGGCGCCGGCCGGGAACGCCGGGGCGCGGCGCCGACGCCGAGGCGCGGCCATGGAAGGGAAGACCCGCGCCGGGGTCGCGCTGGTCCCGGAGCCGTGCAGCCGCGGGCCTTCCGCCCGCCTCGCCCGCCGCCGCCCGGGGCTGCTGCTTCCCGGCCTCTGGTTGTTGCTGTTGGCCGGGCCAGCCTCGTGCGCCCCAGGTAAGCCCCGCGGAGACCCCTCCACCCCCCGGGTGCGGTCGTGACCCTGCCTTCCTTTATTGCTGTTATTTTCAAAATCCTGGGTTTCCCCGCCCATCCTCTTTTATTCTTCACGGCTCCCTCGCCCTCCTTTCTTGAGATGCATTTCCCTTCTTCTTGGGCCCAGCAAATAAAAGAGGGAGAAAATAAATAAGTAAAATGAAAAAGAGAGCGGATTCTGGCCAATCTTGCTAAAGGTCTGCAAAGCTATCCTCTTGCTATCCATGGAGCCTCAGGCAGGTCTGGTGGCTTCTCCTAAGAATGTGCCTTTTTTCTGCAAAATGTAGGCACTGGAATTGTATTCATGCGTGACAGTAAGAATGTGACATAGCAAATGTTTTGGAATACTTTATTATTCGGGGTGAACGGGCGCATTCAGTGTGTGCTTTAAAACAGAATTGCATTACCCTGAGTAGCGGCGCATCCCCCAGATGCAAGCAGGCAGATCGTGTCCCCCAGTGCACTAGGACACAAAGAACAGTCAAAGAAAATCTCTTGGAAAGCGCCCTGGCCACGCATCTTTCCAGGGAAATAGCTATTTGTATTATTTCTGCAAAGGCATTATTAGTACAATGGAGTGTGAAAATATTGTGATTCTTAAGTGTCAGGGCATGAAAGGAGTAAGGGTTGTTTTTATAATAGGTGCAATTTACTGACTGTTCATCAGCATGGAATTAAGAGGCATGATTTATAAAGAAGCATGTGAGTGGGTTTTGTTGTTGGGGAAATGATTTACTTTATATTGCTTCTCTAAATGCTGATTCGACCACCCTGAGCATAAACACAGGCTGTCCACTGGTCTGGAAACCATCTCTGAGCTGACATGCTGCAAGCCAGTGATTGCCCCAGCAAACACACTTGACCACTTTGGAGGCAGAAAAGGAAAAGTGGAATGGCCAGCTGTGGGTGGAGAGCTACTGCACACAGAACAAAAGCCAGAAAGCAATGGAAGCTACTCAAACATCGTCCCTTCTTGTGGGAGCTGGGCCAAAGGACTGCCAAGTGGCTTTGGAAGGAAATGGAACACATTTGAAGGTGTCTCTTGGGTCACTCTTTCAGAATGATAACCAGTGCCACATAAAGGATGATACAATAGAAGCATGGGAAGGGACTGCAGAGCTTATAGCCTGCAGCCATCCCTTACTAAAGAGGAAAGTAATGCAGAGAAGTGACTTGCTCAGGGTCACAGGCTAGTTGGTGCATAGTCATCACTTTACTGTTCTCCCATTGCTCTTGACCCATAGACATATACTCACCCAACAAGGATTTTCCATAGCTGGGTGGAACACTGTTCCAGGGAGCCGGACCAGAGCTGGGGTTGATAAAATGGGTCTCCGTTAGGCAATAAGCAAATAGTGCAAACAACTTTGCCTAACTTAGCACCTCATGTCTCAGTCCTGCTCGTTGTGTGTTCCAGCCCTGTGTGTCCAGAGGAGATGAGATCCTGGGCTCAGCAGTTTCCATTTACTGAGTGCTTCCTGTGTGCCAGGTGGTGCATTTTATATCCATGATCCAATTACTCTACAATTTAGCTGTTATCCCCATTTTGCAGGTGAGGAAACTAAGGCTACAGGAGTTTGTTTTCTAGTAGGTTGGTTTGGCTCCAAACTCTTTGCACTTAATCACTATACTCTATTGCTTTCTCATCTGTTTTGTGGCTATCTGGATATACTGCAGATGTTTTAAAGAATATAAGTAATTATTTTGATAAAATTAAAATAAACAGTGATGCTGTTTGTTCTAGCCCTCCATAATGTTCTTTTCTTTATAAGTCCTTTCCCATTTTACCTGTACCCCTCACTATAAATATTCAACCTGGAAACACAAAATCAATTATATTTCCGTTCTAGTGCTGACATCATGGGAGCAGAGTCTCCAGCCCTTTCACTAATTTGTGTATTGTGCTCCTTTAGTTTGCATAGCCAGTTCCAGGCTGGGTAATAGAATAGAAATTAAAGAAGTAGAAGGCATGGCTCCCTGTCGGCAAGGATCCAACAGTGTAATTGGGAGACAAACAGAGGAAACAGCCAGATGGAAACACAAAGCATAAGCAAGGGCAGACCCTTGAAAGGCAGCTAGTAACCTACTAGTCCGGGGCTTCTCGGGCAAGACTTGGTAAAGGCGGCTTCTGATCTACTTCTTAAAGGCTATGAGGGACAGTAATGGTGGAAAACACCTGTTTACTGTAGCTAGGCCACTTGTAGGATACCTTGGCATAGTAAATGGTTGTTGATCCTGGGAAGAGGTTGAACTTCAGTTGTTTGGTCCGTAACTCCTCTCTATACCATCTGGCCTTTCTTGCTCCCAGTCCTGAGTGTTCTGTTTTCACTAGCAGAGCATGGCCCCTGTGTTTGGCAGACGCCCCTTTGCAGAACCTTGCTAGGTGATTCTCTTTCTAAAGAGCAGTGTTAGTCAGAACATGGTACTTCTTAATGCTCTTTGGATTTCCTATGTTAAGCAGTAGCTCCTTCTGTTACTACTTGAAATCTTCTTCAGCAGGTTTCTTTTTCTCTTTAATGTTTGTTAAATAAAATCCACCTTCCAGTTTGCCCCCTTATTTCAGTCTTTAGATACATTTCTACGTTTTATTGATCTCTTGTCTATTTCTATTCCATTTAGCATTTTGAACATGCCCCTCTCTCCCTTTTTACATTTACAAGTTTGATCTTGACTGTTCACTGCTGTGGAAACAACTTGTAATACCTTGGACTTGCTTCTGAATGTGGTGCTTTTAGGAGATTGACATTCACGGTAACAAAGGAAAGAACTGTGCCTCATTGCTTTGCCTTATTCAGGGATGTCTCTGTTAAAATAGTAGTGTTTGTGCAAGTGATACCTTGTAGAGAATAGAGAATTTGGTTATTACTGAAAGGTACAGGAAAAAAGTCACCCATAATCCCATAATCCTCTAACCTATGGAAAACACTGTAAATAGCTTTGTCTTTTTAAGTCGTTGTTAGCATTAAATAAAATTAAAATAGGATCACATTATGTGTTTTTTTCACTCCATATTTAATTCCAGCATTTCTCTATTCATTAAATATTCTTTGAAAACACAATTTTCCATCCTCATTTATTTATTCTTTTATTTTTCCAGGTTTTTGCTGTTATAATTAATGTTGAGATGTTTATCTATGGAGATAAGACTTTGTCTATATTTCTTTGTGTGTTAATATTCATTTCTAGAAGGAGAATTAGAATGTAATTAAAATGTAAAACCCACCAGGCTGAATCTATTCGTTTTGTTCAGAGTGCTAAGGTGCCTAGTAGATGCTGAGGAAATGGTTGAATGAATCAACTTTTTTAGAGCTGTAATTCTGAAATAAACCCTAGCAAGGTTGCCTGTTTCACTTCACCTTCATTAACATTGAATGTTATTTTTAAAAATCCTTGTTAAACAAATTTATAATATATTATTTTACTTTGCATTTTTGCTTACTTTCAAGTTGAATTTTTCATTTTTATTTTCGATTTCTATTTTTCCTGTGAATTTTCTCTCTTTTTCTGCCCTTTTATCTGTTGTGGTATATATTAAAAAAATATTACTTTATATTAAGGATAGCAACCGTTTTTGGTTGCATTTTTGATTCATTTTCTCTTTTCCAATGTATTTTCTTTTACATTTTGTATAATTTTTGAGATTGAGGAGTTTTGGATTATTTTGATTATAAAACCTTCTGTTTTATTTTTCTTTTTGTAACTTTTAAATTGTATTTATCTTTATGGCAAGTTCAATTTTTATCTTAATGTGCTATTTTACTACTGGTCATTTTGAGGTGAATTTTTGTTACACTTTGTGAGTGATTTAGTATCCTATATATAAAGACTTAGATATTTTCAAAGTGTGGTCCCTAAACCATCCGCATCAAAATCACTTGGTGGGGTGGTGGTGGTGCTTGTTAAGAATTTAGATTTCTGGGGCTTACCCTTGTTCCCCTAAATCAGAATCTTTGGTGGTGGTGCCTGGGAATCTTCATTTTTAACAAGCTCATGGTGACTTTTAGGCACTGTAAACTTTGGAACCAGTAGTATTTTTGGGATATACCACTTAATATCTTTCAATGATCTTTTCCCTGTCAGACCAATTGATTTAAAATCATGACATTGAAACATTTTGTTGTTACATTTTGTTCGCTTGGTTTTCTTTGGGTTGGGAGTAAGAAGGGCCCAGAGGACTTTATGTTAAATCCTTACTCCTGGCCATTTGGGAGCAGCTGCTGCAGTCCTTGTCAGGAAGTGCCTCACTTAATCCTGAAAACAAAACCCAGCCAGGGAGCTGTTAAAAAGTCACCAGGGACCTGGGAGGCACAGGTTTTCTATCAGTGCCTTGGGTGATAGAGGCAGCTAATTACTGTAATTATAATTTCACTAGGCTGATTTTCCCAGATAGGAAGAAGCTGTTCTAACTGATCTAATTTGTTTTCAAGTTGTGACCACCCACCTTTCATCTGGAGCTCACAATGACATTATTTCTCTTTCATGTACTTAGGCAACATGATTTGTTGGAAAGTACATTGAACCATGAGTTAGAAAACCTGGGTCTGTTCATTTCTGCTGATAATTTACTTGGTGATAGTGGACAAGTTACCTTGTCCTTGGTTTCCTCATCAGTGTAAGAAGGGGTTAGATTACATGATCCCTAAATTCCCTTTTGGCTCTTATATTTCAGGTCTACAAGTGCCTTGGAATGCACTTGTATAGACAGCAACTGTTTTGTTTCTATTGGGTATTGGTAAGTGTGGCTGACTGTTGCCATGTAGCTGTTGTAGGCCAGTGACCTGGTGAAGGCATTTCACTCTTATCATTGAAGTCATTTCTTTTTTTAAATCCCCCTCTGATCTTAGCTCTTGCATCCTCGCCCCCAGGACATATACTTTGCTTTCTCTTGTTTTTTCTTTTAGTCCCTTCCTTTTTTCCATCTCCTTTGTTAATGCTTTAGGGTTGCTGGTGCTGGGGCTTATAGCTTCCCACGTTACTTCTCATTCATGAAACTCTAACCTTGCTACTCAAGCCTGGTCCACCGACACGCAGCATCACCAGCACTTAGTAGCTTGTTAGAAACGCAGAGGGAAGTGGGTGTGGCTCAAGTGATTGGGCTCCTGTCTACCATATGAGAGGTCCAGGGTTTGATTCCCAGGACCTCCTGGTGAAGGCAAGCTGGCCTGTGCTGCGAGCTGGCCCAAGCAGAGAACTGGCCTGCATAGAGAGTGCTGGCCCGTGCAGAGATCTGGCACAGCGAGATGATGGAACAAAAAGATACACAGAGGAGAGACAATAAGAGATGCAACAGAAGAGGGAGCTGAGGTAGCTTAAGAGATTGAGCGCCTCTCTCCCACTCCAGAAAGTCCCAGGATTGGTTCCCGGTGCTTCCTAAAGAGAAGACAAGCAGACATAGAAGAACACACAGTGAATGAACACAGAGAGCAGATAGCAAGTACAAAAACAATGGGGGGGTGGGGTTGGGTGGGATGAGGTGGGGTGAGGAAGGGGAGAATAAGTAAATCTTAAAAAAAAAAAAAAAAGAAAAAGGAAATGCAGAATCTCAGGTCCCAACCCAGACCTTCTGAATCAGAACCTGCATTTTTTTAAATCTTTTTTTGTGTGTTATTTTTATTTGTTTATTCCCCCCCTTGCTGCTTGTGCTCGCTGTGTCCATCTGCCGTGCGCCTTTCTGTGTCTGCCTGTCTCCCTCTGTTGTGTCGTCTTGCTGCTCCGGCTCACCGGGCAGCGCAGGCCTTGAGCTCACCGCACCATGGATCGAACCCGGGGCCTCCCATATGGTAAACAGGAACCCAACCAGTTGAGCCACAGCTGCTTCCCCAGAACCAGCATTTTAACAAGCTCCCTGGATGACTTTTCACACACAGAGTTTGAGAAGCACTGGACTAAGAGGTAATCCTTCCTGTTCCAGACTTCTGAGAGTAAATACTGGAGTCTGAGGCAGCCCAGTCTGACCCTGGAGCTAATCCAGATCTTCAGAGTCCTTGAGATACACCTGCCTTTGGGACTGAATCTATGGGAATAGTATGCAAGAACCCTCCTCCCACTGACCAGGCAGTTTCAGAACAGAATTGTTCTCTAGGTCTAATACTAAACACATTCATTTATCACTGACTTTTGGCTGGTTGTTGAAATACAGAAATACTACCACACCAGTTGGTAAATAGCTGCTACACTGCTACACTAAGCAGCCCGCTTACCTGCCCAGGGGCCCTGAGCCACCCTGTTCTCCCTCAGGACTTTTCCCGTAGGACCCTCCCCCAACCTCCACAAGAACCAGCAACTGAAGGGTCAAGGCTTAGCCTAGCAGGAGCCTCAAGGGCTTTAGGATTGTGTCCCTTCTGATTGGTCTGTGCTCATCCCCCACCTGCTGTTAACTGTGCTATCACCCATATGTTTATTCATTCATCAAGCCATCCCAGATTTGGCATAATAAGAGAAGTTAGTTAAATGGATATATTTGATGGTAGTTAAAGTACTAGACCTGGAAGGCACTACTGAGGGAAAGAGCATGTAGGTGGGAAGAGAAGGCCAAGGACAGAGGTCTAGGAACCTAACAATAAAGGAAAGGGAAGAGAAAGAGGAGCCCACAAAGGCAACTGACTGACTATATGACACAACAGTGTTCGTGAAAGCCAGGGGAGGAGGAGAGAGTTTATATATAGGAGAGTGATTTATCATGTCCAACGCTGTTACACAGTGTAACGTGAGGGCCTTCTGAACAGAATCCCCAGGGTACTTGTTAAGAACCCACACTCATGGCTGCCCCAACCAAGATGGTGGAGTGAGATGTGCAGGCTCCTTCAGGCCCCTACAGAAACTTTGAACAACCAGCAAGAACTGGCAGAAACATCTTTCTCAAAGCTCCAGAAAACAGTTAAAGGACCGCAGTACAGGGCAAGCGCCAAATCAAGACAGCCTGCTTAAAAGTGGTAGGATCTCATAGTGTCCTGGATGACTGCCCTTTCCCCATCTCACCAGCTTGGCAGGGAGCTGGCCCTTGCTCCTAGTGTGGCTCTTTGGTCCCAGTTCCAGAGGGAGCAAAGTAACCCTCATGCACATACTGAGAGCATGTGTGACTGGCCCCATCTTTCTGGTGATAGCCTGAAGGACTCACCATCTTAGAACTTGCCTTGTGTGTAGCTACAGTTTACAGAGCTCTCCTACACAGAGCTGTGGGAAAGCAGTCAAGTGGCTGCCTGGGGCAAGGGGTTACTGGCTGAGGGATACACAGTGCAGTGCTTGTGTATCCTGTTTTCTAGGGAAGAGGGGCATTTCCAGGGCCACAAGAGCTTACCCAAGACAAGATACATGCACGGAAAGGATCAGGGAAGCCCCTATGCTTTGGCCTGGAGCTATTCTCTAAACTCATTGTATGGATAAACGCTGAAGGACAGCACTCCATCAAGTCAATCTAAAAAGTCTAGGAAAGGTGTTTTCTTTTTTTTAGTTCCTGGAATTCCAGGAAAGCTTTGTGATAATGCTAGCTAGACATAAACTTAAGGAACAGAGCCTCAGCGTTTAAATTCCAGTAATAGCCCATGAAAGCCTTAAAATATCTTGATTTCAACAAAAGATTACAAAACACACATACAAAAACAGAAAGCAATGACCCAGGCAAAGGACAAAGTTAAAGCTTTAGAAACCTTCAATGAGGAAGACCAGACCTGGGACATTCCAGGCTAAGATTTTTAAAAACTAGTCCTAAATATACTCAAAGAGCTAAAGGGAAACTTGGACAAGGACTAAAGGAAATCAGGAAAATGATAGATATCAGAGAATGAATCCAAGAGGACTGATGGAATGTTTGGAATGCAGTCTAAGATGATGGGAGAAATGTGTCGTGGTGCCGGTACACATACTTATGTGATTTTGACCTGTAGCATTTGACAATCCAAGTGTGGCTGGGGAAAGGTGGGTGATTGGTTTGAGTCAAGGTTGGGGAATTATAGGTAGGTGTGGTGAAGACCCAAGGGAAATTGAGGCTGCTGGCAAGAGAGTGGTCTGAATGATGCACTGTGGGAGCTAGATTGGGTGAGGAAGGAAGTGAAGCAGTAGGTGAAGCAGTGGGAGAAAGCTAGGTTGGATGAGCTCCCAGAGCAGCTCGATTAGGAGGGGAGAGAGCTCAAGGGATTGGTGTGTTGTGCTTACGGTTTCAGAAGTGGATCATCTCTGGGTTTTGTCCTGGGAAATGACGAGGGCAGGGTGTAGGTATAGGAGTCAGTTGTTGAAGTAGAATGTGGATGAAGGCTTTTGGGTGAATAATCTCTGTGGATGTTGAAATTTGCTGGTAATGATGGCAGAAATGAGGAAGAGAGGACTGTGAGCCAGGTACCAAATCCTCAGAAAATGAAGGGAAGTGGATGATAGGGGAGGGGAGGGCCTGTCCCTTTTTTCAAGGAAGTAGGGGTTTTGCCTGAGAGCAGGGAAAGCAATGGCTTTGAAGTGGCTGTTGAGATTTGAAACAAAACCTGCTTAGGCACTAGGCCCTTCCGTGTCTGGGGCGCGGGGGAATGAACAATCTTTGATTGTTACAGGAGCTTCTAACTCAGTTTCTTAGATGAGAGCCTCATTTTGAAAAGTCAGGGGGAGGATTGAGTTCAGAGGCTGACAATGTAGGGAAGTTGTAGAGGACATGGTGGGAAAAGTTGGGTGGGAATTCCACAGTGGAAGGCAGAGCAAGGGAGGAAGCACAGTGTGAGGGGAGGAGAGTTTGTCCTCGCAGAGGTTGGGAGAGGCTTGTGTGTTGGGTGGTGCAGGAGGGTGGTGAGGCGCCAACTAGCCTTGAGGTTCTGGGCAAATGTGGAAACCTGAGGTAGTCAGAAGCTTGACATGGGTGTTGGTGGAGGGACCACAGTCAGCAGTGGCATTCTGCTTAGGGTTATAAACGTGAAGAAGTGAGGAATTGTGTTTAGAGTCCCTAAAAAGGTGTCTATTTGGGAAATATGCATTCTAGGGCAATCAGTTTTGCTTTTCCTGAGCCTCCAACATGCTTTGCACTGTGAGAGATATAAAATATAGGAATTGCTTTTGCCTTCAAGAAGCTTTCAGTCCAGTGGAGAGGAAGAACCAATACATAGGAAACTGTTATCAAGCAATTGAAGACATCTATGGCCATATGTAATTAAGTGCTAAATTGTATGATAGAAGGGGTTCTGAGGAAAAGGAGATCTCTGAAAGCTGAGGGGTCAGAGAAGGCTTAAAGAGAGTTCCAGGCCCTAGAGGATGGTCACAAATTGGATGGTTGAGAGAGGAGAGAACATTCAAGACGTGAAGAACTTTCTGCTCAGAAATAGGAAGGAGCTTGTATTGGCAGGACAGTGAGACCAGTCTACATAGAACTGGGGAGAGACTGTGTGCGGGATTAGCATGGCAGTGGTGTGAGACTGAATAAAAGAGGAGGGAAGATATGAGCAAGTGGGCCTGAGGGCTGTAGCAGATATGCAGGGAGATTCAGCAGAAACGGAGAAGAAACGATGAGTACAGGGGGTGTATTGAAGGATGAGTTGACCACACATAGTGGCCGGATATGGCATATAAGGAGAGGGCAAAGAAGTCTTAAAAATTTCTAGTTGGGGTAAACAGGAAGCTGTTTGGACCTCTGACAGAAATAAACAAGTTGCGGGAGTGGGTGGTGGCGGCGAAGATGAAGAGTTTGGTTTTGGACATGTTGAGCCTGTGCTATCATTAGGGTATTGGAGTTCCCCAGAGCTTTGTCTCAGGCCTTCTCTTCCTCTCTCCTTGCCCCTGAGCTCGCTCTATGGGCAATCTCTGTGAACATATTTCCAAGGTCCACCTTTACAAAGATGCCTCTCACATTTCTTCCAGCCCAGACTTCTCCAGGTGATCATCTTTTCATCTGCCAACTTGACCTTGCTGCTTGGATGGGACAGTGGCCTTGTACTCAACTTGCCCAAAACTGTACTTATTATCCTTTTCCCCTTTTCTGTCCTTTCCCAGGGTTTCTGTCACAATGAAAGGCATCAGTAGTTGCCCATTATGCAAGCCAGAGATCCATCACTGACACTGCCCCTGCCCTTATCTCCAATGTCCTGTCAGTGTTGCCTTCTAAATATCTCTTGAATCTATCCACTTTTCTCTACTACCACTATGGCCACTGTACGCATTCAACCTCCCATCATCTTCTCTCTGGATTACTGACATGGCCTCCACTTCTGCTCCAGTTCATCTTCCCCCTTGCTGAAAAATCTGCAGTGGCTCCCATGGTTTTTATTTTTTTCAGGTCTGAGTCCAAAGCCTGTATCTCAGACACTAAGTTTATGGGGTGGGGTAGAGGTGGGAATCTAGGTGGTAGGGACTCATGAAAAAATGGACAAAGTCGGTACAGAATATTCAAAATGTTAGCGTTGAAGGGGATCAGTAACATCATCCTGGCAAGAGAGGTGAAGTGATGTGCTTTGAAGACAGTTTTGCCATTTCCAGTTTGAGGTCCCAGTGACAGGCTACTTTTCAATCCCAGATGATGTGATTTGCTGGGACAGTCATGCAGCTAACAGAGTAGGACCCAGCATCTCAGAGGGCCAACTGCTGCTGCTTTGGGGGGAGGGCTGCCGTGTTTGTTCAAGAAGAGAAGTAAGGTAGTAAGTTAGGGGATGGTGACAGGGCACTGGTAAGGTAGGGGCGACCTGTGCAGGTGAGGAAGTAGAGAGGAGGAAGCCTGCAGGGGATGGGCTGGGGGAGATAGATATTGCTGGAAAGGGAGGCAGTGAGGGCAAGAGCAAAGTCTTTCCAGGGTTTGGAAGGGTGGGATCCAGGGCAACAGTGGAGGGCATAATTTTAGAGAGAAGGAAAAGAGAAGGAGAAATAGGAGGTTAGCTCAGGGGACAGAGATGGGTTGAGGAACCAGTAACTACTAGAGTTGGGGATTAGAAACTCTGTTGAGAGAAGGCCGAACCCGGAGTGGAATTGGGAGCTTGAAAAAATACAACTGATTTCCAGAGGAAATCGAGAAGAGGCAAATAAAAAAATTGTCAGGCAGTGGCAAGGGCCCAGGAGAAGATGGAAGGCTGGACTTGGTAGCAGGCCAGGTGGCAGCTCTCTGCTTCTCCCTCCAGCAGCTCTGGATGGCCCAGAGATGGTGGGAAATGAGCCTGGTGACAGTGGTCCTGGGTTGTTGATTGTCACGACTTGGTGGAAGGGCAGGGAAGCTTGGACTGGACTCCTCATTCCTCGGTATTGACACGTAGTCCACAGCCCTCTGGAGTACTTTTGAAACTCTCCTTACTTTTTTCTTTGTTCCTGTATCTCTTGTTTTGGCCTGTGAAAGGGACCCTTCATCACTTTTTTGTTTTGGGTGCTAGAATTAACTTTAGAGCCAGGCGGCTTCAGGAGCTGCTTTAAAAACTGAGTAAATACTGCCTGGAGTTTAGAGAAGCCGGAAACATACAAAGCAAGTGATCTTGTGAAACTAGCTTCAAGGGGAACTTGGGCAAAGTACAAGGCAAGGGTGTGAACTGGTGTGAGGTCTGCTACTCCAAACGTGGTACAAGGAGCAGCAGTCTCACCAGGGAGCTTGTTAGAAATGCAGGATCTGGGGAGCAGGTATAGCTCAAGTGGTTGAGTGCCTGCTTCCCATATATGAGGTCCTGGGTTCAACCCCTAGTACCTCCTAAGAACAAACATGAAAAAACCAACTCTCGTTGGGGAGTGGATGTAGCTCAGTGGTTCAGTGCCTGCTTCCCATGTATGACGTCCTGAGTTCAATCCAGTACCTCCTAAAACAACAACAACAACAAAACCAGGGTCTCAGGTTCCACCCCAGTCTTACTGGATCTACCTTTTAAAAGGATCACCAGGTAATTTGTGTGCATGCTAAGGTTTGAGAAGCTCTGGCTTAAGCATTTTCTCATCAAGGGCGGGTGCATTTTAATGAGTTTTGGTTACTATCTAATCAGTCCATGGGGTATCCTTAATTCAACATTCCAGCCCAGACTTCAGGTTGATTGGGGAAACTAGGGGTAGTAGGAGCAGTAGCAGGTTCAGAGCTGAGCTAGTGTCTGTCTAGCTGGATGTGCTTAGAGAACTGCTCCTGTTCACTGTTTCGCCAGAGGGGCTGAGCATATTTGGAAGCCTTTTGTTCAGTGCTTTCCCTGAACTGATCTTAGCAAGAGGCAGGGTGAGTGACTATCAAGGATAGTCTGGAGATAGTGTGGAGGCAAACAGTTTTTTGGGGGAACCAGCTGATACGGTAGCAGGAGTGAACATTTGTCAGAGCTGGGAGCCACACATGTTCTGAGTGCAGGGCAGGGACATTAAAGTGCTCCCGGGGCAGGTGATAGGCTGGGATGGAGTGTCTGTGCAGACCAGCACAGACCACCTGGAGGGGGCCGGCCAACGGCTGGTGTAGGACAGCGGTCATGATCTCTGTCATTGACTCTGTGGCTCCAGCAAGGGTCTCCAGACCTTTCTACCTCAGTACTGCTTTACCTTACTAACCTGCCTTTACCTAACTTTACCTTACCTTACCTTACTTACCTAACCTAACCTAACCTTACCTTACTTACCTAACCTAACCTAACCTTACCTTACTTACCTAACCTAACCTAACCTAACCTTACTTACCTAACCTAACCTAACCTTACCTTATCTTACTTACCTAACCTAACCTAACCTAACCTTATCTTACCTTACTTACCTAACCTAACCTAACCTAACCTAACCTAACCTTACCTTACTTACCTAACCTAACCTAACCTAACCTAACCTAACCTTACCTTATCTTACTTACCTAACCTAACCTAACCTAACCTTATCTTACCTTACTTACCTAACCTAACCTAACCTAACCTAACCTTACCTTACTTTACTTACCTAACCTAACCTTACCTTACTTTACTTACCTAACCTAACCTAACCTAATCTTGCCTTACCTTACTTACCTAACCTAACCTAACCTTTACCTTACCTTACTTTACTTACCTAACCTAACCTAACCTTACTTTACCTTACCTAACCTTACCTTACCTTACCTAACAGTCCTTGTACTGTTGTGTGTTCTTTTCTCCTGGACAGCTGTGTGGAGGGATGGGCTTGGGGCTGAGCTGGGGGAAGGGGCTGTATAGGAAGGGTTTGGTGTTTTCAGTCCAGGCCTGAAGAGAGATTGAATAGGATCTTTGGTTTTTATAAAATCAGGTTCTTTTCATACTACTTGTTATTGGACTTTTAAATATTTTTATGCATTTTCAAGATTATGATAGCTTTATTTTTTTCATGATTATAAAAATGAAATGTGTTTATTGCAATAATTTGTACTTGCTGTTCCTTCCTGCTAGAACGTTCTTATCTCAGATATTATCTATATGGTTTACTACTCCCCTTCCTTCAGGTGTCTGCTCAAATCTCACCTTATCAGAGAGGACTTCCCTAACCACATTAAAAGCATAGCATGCTCCTCCAGAATTCCTGTGCTCCTGACCCTGCTTTATTTTTCTCCAAAGCACTTATCACCATCTTATGTATGTTCTTTTATTCTTGGTCTCCGTCCCCTAGGCTGTAAGCACCACCAGGGCAGATTTTTTTTTTTGTTCAGTCTATTTTTTCATTCAGCAATTCTTTCTTGAGTGCCTCCTCTGTACAGATACTATCCTAGGCCCCTGGGATCCATCAGTCCCAGAAGAAATTCAATTACATGGTATGTTGCTAGGTTTAAGTGCCGTGAATAAATGGAGTGGGTGAAGGGCATGGGAGTAAAGAGTGCAGTTTTAATTTGGGTGGCTAGGGAACCCAACTGAGAAGGTGACCCTTAAGCTAAGATTTGAAGGAGGTGAGGGGATGGGCCAAGCACGTGTCTGGGAGAACAATGTTTCTAGCAGGTCAAGTAGCCAGTCCAAAGGCCTTAAGGTGGGAATGTTCCTGATGCTGGGGATATGGCCTAAAGCAGAGAACAACAGGAGCTGAGGGGTAGAGGAAGGGCGGTAATGAGGATGGGGGAATCACAGGCCATCATAAGGACTTTGGCG
Organism: Tolypeutes matacus; assembly: GCA_026826555.1. Lineage (NCBI taxonomy): Eukaryota > Metazoa > Chordata > Mammalia > Cingulata > Chlamyphoridae > Tolypeutes > Tolypeutes matacus. The sequence goes on from JAKSZT010000049.1 coordinate 47,077,597, forward strand.
TTTACTCTGTATGAGGTGGGTAGCCACTGGAGGATGGCTTTTTGAACAGAGGGATGATGTGATGAGACTTAAAATGTAAAATATGTTGCATAAGGAGTAAATTCAGGTTGTGCAAAAAGACTGTACAAAAATCATCCCAAATCCCACCACTCAGAGATAACCATGTGATGATTAGTTTCATGTGTCAACTTGGCTAGGTTATGGTGTCTAGTTGTTTAGCAGGCACTGGCCTGCTTGTTACTGGGATGGTGTTTTGTAGTAGGCTTTGCATCTGTAATTAGCTGATTGCATCTATAATTAGCTGATTGCATCTACAATCTGCTGATTGCATCTATAATTAATAAAGGAGAATGCCCTTAGCAATGTGTGGAGGCTCCTCATTCAATCAATAGGAGGTCTTAAAAGAGAGAAGTGAGGGTTTTGAAGGTCAAAAGAATTTCTACCTCAGCTTCAGCTTTGGCTTTTGTTCCCCTGGGGAATTTGGACAACGGACTTCACCTTTACAGGAGTTTCCAGCTCACCGGCCTTTCCTATAGAGATAGAACTTGCCAGCCCTCATGGTTGTGGGAGGCAATTCCTTATAATAAATCTCTGTGTGTGTGTGTGTGTGTGTATGTGTATGCAAGAGAGAGACACAGAGAAATAGAAATATATATCGTGTTGATTTCGTTTCTCTGGAGAAACCTAATACAAACTACTATAGCATTTTGGTGTCTCCTCTTTCAGAATTTTTCACACAAATAAGCACATAATTGCAAATCGTGTCATACTTTGCATATGGTTTGGTGACTTGCTTTTTTCACTTCACATTTTGTCATGAAATCTTTATGTTGTCAGCAAATATAGACCCATCTCATCATGCTATTTGATGCCTGTGGATGTTCTATAATTTATTTAACCAGTTCTCTGTTAATGGATAATTAGATTGTTTTCAATTTTTTGCTCTTATATGTAACAATGCCATGAGCATCATTATACATATATCTTTGCATACTTTTCTAATTATGTCCTTAGTATAAATTCCCAGAAATAAAATTGCTGGACTAGGGAGTAAGCACATATTAAATTTTGATCTACATTGCCAAATTGCTCCCTAGAAAGGTTGAAGCAATCTATATTCTCTCTAGCAATGAATCAAAGTGCCAGTTTTGCTTCTACCCTCCAAACTCATATACGAAAAACACCTTCTTTAAAGTTACATTTCTTTGATTGTTAATAGGCATTTGGACTTTTGATTGAGGCGCTCTTTCTATACCCTCTCTGGTCCTGTCCAGCAAAAATTCTCAGGGATGATCTGGAAATGATAACAGTACCCAGCAATTACAGAGTGTTAGCCACATGCCAAACATTGTGCTGGGTACAGTTAATCATTTTAATCGTATATGTATGTATTCACTCTCTAGCAAGAGTTTCCTCTGCTCTGGGTCCATGTTAGAAAATGACTCTATGGCCTCTTCCATCAAAATGCCCACTCCTAGACTTTGCTTGCTTGGTGGGATAAGCTCTGTGGATGGAGAGCTGCAGTCAGAGCCATCCGTGGGCCCTGACCGCTCCCCTGCTGTGGCAGAAGCCCTGACTGTGAGGGCATGCCCAAGCCTTAGCCCATAGTGGGTGTGCACTACACATTAGTTAAGAGAAATGAATGAAGCAAGTTTTTATGAAAGCTATAGTATTTTATAGAGGTGCCATTTCATTTTATTTGATTTGATATTCAGCAGGTTAAAAATAAAAACTTTTTTAAAGTTAAAATTTTAACTCAGTGGTTGAGCGCCTGATTCCCATGTATGAGGTCCTGGGTTCAATCCCTGGTACCTCCTAAAAAAATTAGAGGTTATGAGCCATGCTCCATTTCCTCCAGCACAAATGATATTTTTCTTAATGCAGAGTGAAATTTTCTCGTCATCTCCTGGATCACATCCCTGTGGTTTTAATAATATTTCCACTTTGTTTCACCTATACTATTTTTCTGTGGTTTGTTTCTGACAATAGAGGGTATGGTTGTACTACATCCTCTTTATTAATAAATTAGCTGTATGGCATTGATTTAAAATCAATTTCTCATTAACTTTGAAATTTTGGTGGGAGGAAGTCGGTGCTTTAAAATAAGTACGTTGTTTGAAACTCAATCAGTTCACCAAGCTGTCCTCCTTCCATTGTTTCAGAATAATGCCCTTTGGGCCTTTTTAGTTTTTCATAAAACACCTCATCTTCTTGTCTGGATCTGGTGCTGAAGTTTAACCTAAATAATTTCCAGAAATCTTTGGCCTGCGACAGTTCTGGGTTTTTTTTCGTCATAGTTTATATTGACTTTACTCCTTGACAACCTTCAAATTCCTCTGCTTCCTCTTGCAATAGACTGAGATGAAAACAAAATACCCTTGTAGCATATGTACTCTATTAGTCAGAATAAACTAGTTATGCTGCAGAAACAACTCTATAATCTCAGTGGCTTTTATCTTGTGGCTTCTGACTCAAGCCTGTACCTTTTGCATTTTGTCTGGTTCTGGAAATTTTGCTTACCTGAACCCTGTGTTTTGTTTTTCCATCATTGTTTTGGGTATTGTAGTGAAGAATGCATGTCTATGGGCAGACCAGTTGTATGGTGGTCCCATTTATCATGCATGCACTTACTGTGCGCATTTTTTTTATTTTTTATTTATACTATGTGCGTTTTTATTTTATCGAGTGCTCACCGAGCACTCATGCTAGATGCTGGAATATTAAGATAAATATGGCAATCATTCATTGTCCTCAAGCCGCTCGGTCTTGTAGGAGAAGCAGTCCTATTCATAAATTACTATCAAACAGTATGCTCAGTGTAATAACAGAGGACTGCAATGGTGATACAAGGAAGCAGTAACTGGTGGTGGATATAGGATTGAAGCGCTCTTTGGGTAAATTGGGATTAAGAAAGACCTATTTTTTTTTTTTAAATGCTGAGAGGGAGCATTGTTTCAGTTTTCTATTACTGCATAACAAATCACTCTAAAATTTAATGGCTTAAAATAACAATGATTTATTATTTCTTATGAGTCTGTGGGTCAGGAATTTGAATAGGGCATAGATGGGTGATTCTTCTGCTGGGGTCACTCACTTGACGCATTTGGCTGGCAGTGGGACAGGACTGGAAAATCCAAGACGGTTCCACTCACATGTCTAGTATCTTGGTACTCTTCCACATCCCCTCCTCCTCTCTCTCCATGTAGCTGGCTTGGGCTTCCTCATAGCATAGTGGCCTCAAAATAGTAGGACTTCTCACATGGCAGCTTGCTTCCAAGAGGGCTAAAGCCGACGCTGCCAGTTCTCTTAAGATTCTGGGTGTGAAAGTTCCAGAGTGTTACTTTGGTTGCATTGTATATTGGTCAGAGCAAGTCACAAGGCCAGTCCAGATTCAAGGGACAGGAGGAAATAGGTGTTATCCATTGATGGACCGATTATCATGAACTTACAAGAAGGAAAGGCATTGATGGTGATTGTCTTTGGAGATTAGTTGAATATAATGGAGAGAAAGGTGAAATTACTGGAGCAAGTTCTCAGAGAAGACAAGAAAAAATTACGACAACAATAGGAATAATAATAGCTAATTAACATTTAATGTGCCACTTACCCCATTCCAGGCACTCTTCTAGGCACTTTACATGTATTAATTCATTTAAACCTGACAACAACTTCCTTAGATATGTATTAACCCCCTTTTACAGATGAGACCAAGTAACTCACCTTAGATCACACAACTAGTAACAGAGAGGAGTGATTCAAACTCCAGTGCATCCTTAGACAGGAGGAATAGTGAGACAGGTGGCAAGGAGAGGAAATGGGTGCAGGTGTGATGCATGCAGGTAAGGGGTTGGGAGGGTGATGTGTTTAATGAAGTTAATGTCTGATAGCTTCTTTTTCCTTGCCCCCCCCCCATGGTTCCCTCATCTGTTTGCTCCTTGTTTGTACTCATTGTGTGCTCCTTGTCTGTTTTTTTTTCCTTTAGGAGGCACTGGGACCCCTAGGACCTCCCATGTGGGAGGTGGGCACTCAACTGTTTGAGCCACTCCCTGCTCGTTGTTGTTTTTTTTTTTTGCTCCTTGTCTTGGTCGTTGTCTGCTTGTTGTTTTTGCTCTTTATTTTTTCCTTGTTGTCTGCTCTTTATTTGTCTTCTTTAGGAGGCACCTGGAACTGACCCGGGGCCTCCCATAAGGGAGGCCCCTCTTTTTTCTTTTTTGGTTGTGGCAGGATCATCACTAAAGGTGAAATGGACAGGAGCGGTTTTGGGTCCCTGAAAAAAGTGGTTTATAATTGTAGTGTCTGTGGATTTTAGGAGGAGTGGAGCAGGAGGCTATGAAAGGATTGTTGAGTGGTTGAAGGTCTGACAGAGGTGAGGACCATTTGTGTGCAGCAACACCCTCCCCTTGGTCCTGTGTGAGTTTCTGTAGCTCCCTGTAAGGGAAGAGAAAGCACATCACAGAGTGGATCCTCCATTGGCTTCTTGTCCTTGGCACTCGACAGTTTGACTACTATGTGTCTGGACATGTTTCTCTTCAAGTTTATCCTGGCTGGGGTTCATTGGGATTCTTCAATGTGCATATTCATGTCTTTTGTTAAATTTGGGAAGTTTTCTGCCATTATGTCTTTGAATATTCCTTCTGCCCTTTTTGTCTATGTTTTCTTTCTGGGACTCCCATAATATGTATATTGGTACGCTAGATGGTGACCCATAGTCTCTTTGGCTGTTTGCTTTTTAAAATTCTTTTTTCTTTCTCCTCAGCCTGAATCATTTCAATTGTCTTGTCTTCAGGTTCGCTGATTCTTTCTTCTGCCAGCTCCAATCTGCTGTTGAAACCCTCTAGGGGAGTTTTCATTTGTTTTTGTGGTCTTCAACTCCAGTAATTCTATTTGGTTCTTTTAAAAAATTTCTCTCTCTAGGGGAGTGGGTGCAGCCCAGTGATTGAGCACCTGCTTCCTGTGTATGAGGTACTGGGTTCAATCTCCGGTACCTCCTGAAAAAAAAGAAAAGTTAAAATTTCTATCTCTTTACTAAAAGTCTCATATTGCTTATTCATTGCTTTTTAAAATATATATACTTTAGTTCTTTTTCCATGTTTTCCTTTTTTTTCCATGAGGATCATTTTTTAAAAATCTCTGTCCAGTATGTTTAAAGTCTGGCCTTCTTTGTTGACAATTTCTTGATTTTATCTTTCATTCCTTTGGATGGGTTATCATTTCCTGTTTTTTTCTTTGTCTTATAACTGTTTATTGCATACTGTACATTTTAAAGTGTTAACTCTGGATTTAGTTCCTAACTGTCTATTCCTTAAAATTGTATCCAGCTAGTGATATGACAGAGATTTCCCTAAGTGCCAGGGCTAACAGAAACAAATAACCGAAGCAAAAATCATCTTTCATAGTCTTTGCAAATTAGCTCTGCATTGCTTGGTACTCTCTTAGAGTTTAGCTCTCCTATCAGAAGATCAGCTTGAGGCAGATGCTAATTGCAAGATCCTCACTGTCTTTTCTGAGCCTGCCTCTGGTCCTGGACTAGTCCTCACTCCTGGCCTTAGGAATTCTCCTGTTCACAGGAATTAGAATGCCTTCTCTACTCCCTGTAAAAGAGGCTCTTCCCCTCAGGGAGCTCTGTTGTATGACTTAAAGTAGGTAATCCTTTGCCCCAGGCTGCTTTGACTTAATTGTTCTTACACTACTTTAGCTGTCCCCAAGCTACTTCTGCCTGCAGGGCAAATTCTGGGAGGGGGAGCCCTCCAGAGTTTCCTGGTTCAGACTTTCAGCATGCCACTCACAGGTACCCCAGTTGTGCATAGGGATTACTCTGCTCTGCTCCCCCTACCCCCTAGAACAGGGCCAGGAACTTACAATGGGAGTGCAGGCTGGCTCCATACTGTACTGTGGAAGGTGTAGAGGAGGGGCAAGCAAGAGTGCCACAAGCTTTTCCTACCATTTTTAAAGCTGTGGTTTCTTGATTCTGCACTTACCCATTTACTGTAATCCTTTTAACTGTTTTCTGGAGTTTTTAGGAAGATATCTCTACCAGTTTTTGCTAGTTGTTCAAAGATTCTGTGGGGGAACGGCACCCTGGAGTGTCTTATGCTGCCATCTTGGTTGACTAGACCCAAAATTCAAGTCTTGAGTCTGTTCCTAAGTTGTCCTAGGACAACTTAGAATGGGGTTTTATCTACCCATGGCACCCCTTGAAGAGACATCACTGTTTTTGTTGGCAAATGGATGTAGGCGTTGATTGTCATCCAGATCACATTGTAGGACAGATGGCCCCTCTTCCATAGGCTGTGCTGTCTGAGGGCTTGGAAGGGGCCCATTTATTCACTGAATCACATGGGGGAGAGTTTCTGAGGAAATTGAAGGAAAGGTTGCATTTTGTGTTAATTGGTTGTGTTGCATGGGGTCTGCAATTTTCTAGCAGTTTTTCATTTATGTTCTTGGAGACTTTGACCGATTCATAGGATTATCTCTTCATAATAGTTTAATCTCTGGATATCCAGACGACACCTCCACATGCCTTTATAGCTTCACAGTGCCTTAGAAAGCATTTCTTGAGAAAAGCACATTCAATATGGAAGGAACAGCTTTACCTGGATCCACAGTTTCCCCAGGAGGCTCCAGATAAACTCCCTTTAGGTGCCTGCCATTGCAGCCTGGGCTCTAGCCTAGGGTGTCTGGGAGATGCAGCACTTTGCTAATTTTGGAACATGTATTTTTTTTTTTTTTTCAAAATTAGCAAACTTAATTTCAAATTCAAAAAATAAAATAATAGACAAATGGCAGCTTAACAAATTATGGAAGCATTACTTTAAAAAAATCCTGTCCAGGCACATTTATCATGTTTAATCCTAAAAACAAACTCAATTGTTTCTCCAGTGCCAGAAAGATGAATAAATGAGCACAGATTCATTAAATGACATGATCAAGGTCTTGTTAATGAGGAAAATGAAAAAAAAAAAAAAAAAAAAAGGCTTGATCATATTCACATCTCATAAAACTAAATCCCATATTCTTTTTTTTTACCTTTAGCTTGGTATAGTACCTTTTTTGCCTTTGCTGAAAATATTACAATATTACTGTTAACTATAGTCTGTAAGTTACATTGATTGTATTTTTCCCATGTATCACCATATTCTTAACACCTTGTAATAGAGGAACATTCTTGTATTTATATTATTAACCACAATCCTCATCTACCACCAAAATCCCTATGTTATACAGTTCTTAGTTTATCCTCTAGCTGACTTTCAATTAACATTAACCTCCCTAGACTACCCCTGTCAACCACAATCACATTTATAAATCAACAGTGTTAGTTATACTCATTATAATGTTACCATCAGCTCTATCCATTTCCACGTATTTACAGTTGACCTTAATAAACATGCTACATACATTGATTGTTTGCTCCCCCTTCTCAACCCACATTCTTTCTCTTACTAACCTATACTTTAGAGTTTAACTCCATAAGTTTACTCATCGTATTTAGTTCATATCAGTGAGACCATACAATATTCGTCCTTTTGTGTCTGGCTTATTTTGCTCAACCTAATATCCTAAAGTTTCATCCATGTTATCATATGCATCCAGGTTCATTTCTTCTTATAGCTGAATAGTATTCCATCATACATATATACCACATTTTGTTTATCCATTCATTGGTTGATGGACACTTAGGCTGGTTCCATCTTTTAGCAATTGTGAATAATGCTCCTATGAATATCAGTGTGCAACTATCTCTTTGCGTCCTTGCTTTCAGTTCTTCTGAATATTTTCCTAGTAGCGGGGTTTCTGGATTATATGGAAGTTCTATATTTAGCCTCCTGAGGAACCACCAAACTTTTCCACAGAAGCTGTATTGTTTTACATTCTACCAACAGTTAAGGAGTGTTCCTGTTTCTCCACATTATCTCCAGCACTTGTAGTTTTCTATTTTTTTTAATGGCCAATCTGAAGACGTGAAATGTTATTTCATTATAGTTTTGATCTGCGTTTCCATAATACCTAGTGATGTTGAGCATCTTTTCATGTGCTTTTTGGCCAATTGTATTTCCTCTTTGGAAAAATACCTATTCAAGTCTTTTGCCCATTTTTTAACTGGTTGGCTTGTCTTTTTATCTTTGAGTTGTGTGATCTCTTTATAGAACATGGAAATCAAGCTTTTGTTGGATATGTGGTTTCTGAAAATTTTCTCCCATTGAATAGGCTGCCTTTTCACCTTCTTAACAAAGTGCTTAAGAGAAGGTCCCATTTTACCTATTTTTTCCTTTCATTGTTGTGCTTTGAGTGTAAGGCTTAAGAAAATACCACCTATCATAAGATCTTGAAGATGTTTCCCTATATTTTCTTCTAGGAGTTTTTGGTTCTAACTTTTATATTTAGGTCCTTGATCCATTTTCAGTTAATTTTTGTATAAGGTCTGATATCTGATATAAGGGTCCTCTTTTTTTCTTTTAGATATGGGTATCCAGTTCTCCCAGCATCATTTGTTGAATAGTCTGTTCTGACCCAGCTGGGTAGGCTTGACAACCATATCAAAAATCACTTGACCATAGATGTGAGGGTCTATTTCTGCACTCTCAGTTCGATTCCATTGGTCAATCTGTCTATCTTTATGCCAGTACCATGCTGTTTTTACCACTGTAGCTAAGTAATATGCTTTAAAGTCAGGAAGAGAGAGTCCTCCAACTTTGTTCATCTTTCTAAGATATTTTTGGCTATCTGGGGGCCTTTACCCTTCCAGATAAATTGGATAATTGGCTTTCCCATTTCTGCGGAAAAGGCTATTGGAATTTTTATTGAGCTTGCATTGAATCTGTAAATCAGTAGAATTGATATCTTAATGATATTTAGTCTTCCAATCCATGAACACAGAATGTCCTTCCATTTATTTAGGTTTTCTTCAATTTCTTTTAGCAATATTTGGTAGTTTTCTGAATATAGATCCTTTATGTCCTTGGTTAAGTTTATTCCTAATATTTGATTATTTTAGTTGCTATTTTAAATGAAGTTTTTTTTTTCCTTTTTCCTTTCTCCTCAGTTTGCTCGTTAGTAGTGTATAGAAATGATATTGATTTTTGCATATTAATCTTATATCCCACCACTTTACTGAAGTCGTCTATTAGTTCTAGTCGCTTTGTTGTGGATTTTTTTGGGGATTTTTTAGGTATAGGATCATATTATTAGTCAATAGCAGAAGTTTTACTTCTTCCTTTCATAGTTGGGTGCCTTTTATTTCTTTTTCTTGCCTGATTGCTCTAGCTAGAATTCTAGCACAGTATTGAGTAACATTGGTGGCAGTGGGCATCCTTGTCTTGTTCCTGATCTCAGCGGGAAAGTGTTCAGTCTTTCATCATTGAGTGCAATGATGAAAGAAAACATCATTCCCGGGAAACGGGGCGCGGCCGGAAAGGGGGCCGCCCCCTCGCCCGTCACGCACCGCACGTTCGTGGGGAACCTGGTGCTAAACCACTCGTAGACGACCTGCTTCTGGGTCGGGGTTTCGTATGTAGCAGAGCAGCTCCCTCGCTGCGATCTATTGAAAGTCAGCCCTCAACACAAGGGTTTGTAAAAGAAATAAAAAAAAAAAAAAAATAGAAAAATAGAAAACATCATTGAGTGTTTTTTCATATATGCACGTTGTCATATTGAGAAAATGTCTTCCTATTCCTATTATTTGGAGTGTTTTGTTTTTTTTTTTATCAAGAAAGGATGATGTATTTTGTCAAATGCCTTACCTTTATCAATGGAGATAATCATGTGAGTTTTCTTCTTCAATTTATTACTGTGGTATATATTAACACTGATTTTCTAGTGTTGAACCGCCCCTGCATACTCTTCCAAAAAAATTGAAGAGGAGGGAACACTACCACACTCATTCTATGAAGCCAACATCACCCTAATACCAAAGTCAAATAAAGATATTATGAAAAAAAATTTACAGACCAATTTCTCTAATGAGTATAGATGCAAAAACCCTCAACAAAATACTTGCTAACCAAATCCAAAGGCACATTAAAAGAATTATACACCACGATCAAGTGGGTTTTGTACCAGTTAGACAAGGGAACATGTATTTTTTGACACATAGTTTATATCATCTCCTATGCCAACAAATTGCAAGGGATGAATTCTATTTCTCCTGGACCCCAGTGGCCCACTCCACCTTTGACCAATTGAAGTTGGGGCATCATCCTAATTCCTGCTTTGATTCACCCTATCTTGGAGTAACTTAGTGGTGTAAGCTATGGACTCTGACCAGAACAGCTTTTACTTATCCAGTTCCATGAGCCATCTTCCTTGTCTTTTGCCCTCTGGTTCTGAGAACTGACCTGATTAAACAGTCACCACATTTGAAATAGAAAATTGTTAATCCTGAAGAGTATTGCTTAAAAAAGAGTTGTATCTGATTCAAAAGAGGCACAGTGCCCTGCATAGTTGCTTTCTGATCCTCACAGATGAGGTTTTGTTCATGTCCTTTGACCTAGCAATTCAACTCTTAGAAATTTACCAAGTTACAACTCTTCGAAAATAAAATTTGCATAAATTTATGAAGAAATCAAGAAAAAAAATGTTTCTAACTTAAATTATATTTAAATAAGTTTTATTTTATTACCAAATTTTAATGATATTGCTGAGATAATGGATAACTGATGTCAGTATTAAAATGATCAGAACAAATACTACATTTTAACCCTTATAAAAATCTGAGTTCTGTTAATTTTATGCTTTTTATGGGAAATAAATATAATGACCCTTTTTCTTGTGCATATGGGTCTTTCTACCTGTATGACTTCAATTTTGTCTCCCAGGAAAACATGTTCAAGTCCTAATCCCCAGAACCTCAGGATGTGACCTTATTTGGTAATAGGGTCATGACAGATGGAATTAGGCAAGTTAAAATGAGGTCATACTGGAATAGGCTGGGCTCCTAATCCAATATAACTGCTGCCCTGATAAGGGGAGAATGGAACACAGGCACACACAGGCGGGGACAATGCCATGTGACTACTCAGGTAGAGATTAAACCCCAGGATTGCTGGCAAACCTCTAGAAGCTAGGAGGAAGCAAGGAATAATTCTCTCCTACGGATTCAGATTTCTAGCCTCCAGAACTGTGAGACAGTTATAAGTCAGTTTGTGGTAGTTTGTTATGGCAGCCCTAGCAACCTGAGACACCACCATAAACTCCCACTCTGTTTTTCCAATGGCAGGAACCCTCTGATAAGTCATATTTTTATTCCACAATGTCCAACACAGTGTCTTATATTAGTAGATGAGTGAATGAATGAATGAGTGGTACTTTGCCTAGTAGCTTCTGGTCATGATTTGCGGTAGTCTTTTAGTTTTGATATTTGGTTAATTGCCATGAAGAAATAATGTATACCAGATTTTTATAATAGCATTAAGGTTATTTGGCTTAAAAAATATCCATTAGAACTTTTGGTCATAGTGCAAAAACAAATCCGTGTGTCTCTAGTAGTGTAATTTGTACACCTTCCTGGAGAAGAACAGTTTTTTTGAGCCACTATTTTCTTGGATTGGATTGTTGCTGAGTGACCCTAAAGAAGTGCCTGCCATCGGCTTTTAGAGGTTGCTAGGCAGATGCTGGCCTTCTCTGGAAGCTGCTTCATAAAGCTGGGTTTCCTGTTTTCCTTTGCCTGAATTCTAACTTAGAACTCCTTTTCACACCCTTTTTTCTTTCTTGAAGATCATAATCACTCTCTTAGCTTCAGGAGTCACCTATATGTCATTGAACTTCATTGAATATATCATTGAAACTATATCTTCATCCCAGACTTATTCCTTCAACTCTGTATATGATCACCTGTTATTTATTTTCTATCAGTACTGTCAATGTCTGAGTTCCTTGCATGTAGACTCCCTTTCTGTTGGGATAAAATAATTTTATTTTGTTTTTGATTATTAATGTAGTAGATTCTCATTTGTAGACACTTTGGAAAATATGGAAATGTATTTATTTAAATATATTTAAATAAAATGGGATATTCTATTTATAATTTTGCATCTTGCAATTTTTATTTTATTGTAAACATTTTCCATGTCATTAAAGAATCTTCAAAAACCTTTTTAAATGGATGCATGATATTCCTTTGTATGGCAAAACTTACAGTGATGAAAGACAATGCCAAAATTTTAAAAAATTTTATTATTTTATTTTATTATTTAAAATTCTTTTAAAATTTTTGTATGTTGTCTTTTTTTTTTTTTTTTTTTTAAATATTTTATTTATTTATTAATTTATCCCCCCCTTGCTGCCTGTGCTCGCTGGGTCAGCCAACCACGCCGTGATGGCGGGCTCTCCCTCACCAGGAGGCCCCGGGAACCGAACCCCGGGCCTCCCACATGGTAAACGGGAGCCCCACTGATTGAGCCACAGCCGCTTCCCTATGTTGTCATTTTTAAAACTATCATTATTTCATTTTCTTATTTTATTTGGTTATTTTGTTGGCTTCATTTTCAAACTACTTTTTAATTGCGTAGTATCTATATGGTTAATCGTTCTTGCTATTATATACAATGCTGTGATACATACCTTTGAGTTTCTGGTTATTTCTTTTAGGATAAGCTTGTAGAAGGAAAGTAACTGGGTCAAAAAGATGAATTAAACAAAACAAAAACCAGCCTTGTGTGTGTAAACACATACACACACAAATACACACACATGCCAGAATGCTTTCCAGGTGAACAATTCCAAAATATGCCCTGTATGTTGGGATTTTTGGAAATGGATTTATAGTTTTTCCAGGTCAGGAATTCCCTGGAAAGCGTGTACCTGGGTGGGACTGTTATTTTTCCCAGCCCCATTGTCTGGCTATGTTCTGTCTCCTTTCTCTTATATGTGAATATGTGTTGACCCATAAAAGGGTCACAGACATCCAGAGCCCAGGAATCAGGTGGATGGCATTGGGAATCCTAGCCACACTGGGGGATGTGAATGGACCAACACCGTTTTTTCCTGAGGGGCTGATGATATGATCTGGGTATAAAAAGATGAGAGCTGGAGGAGCACAGGGCTCTCTTCTGGAGTGTCCTGGCTGCTCATCATTCAAAGCTCAGCCCAAGCTATCTTTCCTTTATTATGCACCTCTTCCTGTTGTGTGGCAACTGAGTTTATTGTCTCTATTCCATCTGTTCCCATATTGTATTCTGGTGATTTATTTATAGTTCTGATTTTTGCTACTAGACTATGAGTCTTTGATTCATCCTGTGCTCTGGAAATCCAGTTCTGTCCCTGGCACACAGTAGGTGGTCAGTCAGTATTTGAATGAACAAATGCTGTGGCCACCCAAGGGTACTTTAGAGGAGGGCCGTCTGTGTATGGACTTACTGTGAGTCCTTGCTGTACTGTTTGGGGGTCTCTTCTGTGGCTCTTGTGGCACCATCATTCATTTCTTGGGCCTCTGTGACTTCCATGTCTCTCTCTGCCCTCCTTACCCTCAGTCTCTGGATCTTCCCTCCAAATATTCCTCCCATCCACTGCTTTTCTTGTCCCTGACACCATCTTAGCCCTATCACCCCTTCCCGAGACTGTTCAGTCTATTCTGCACCACACGAATCTTTCTACCATCCTTGCATAATGTCCCCCTTCTCAGGAAACTTCCACAGCTCTGCACAGTCCAGATACACTTCCAGGAGAGGCAGAAGCTTCAGTGAGCAAGGGAGGGTGGCTGAGACGACATCTAGAGGGGAAACTGAAGTGGAAGACTAACTGTGGCTTCAGTTTGAGGGGGTGGGTAGGGATGGTGTGGTACAGAGTAGAACCCAAGGAGAGATTACCAGACAGACATGGGGGAGGTACCTGACCGTTTTCCGCCAGAGGGCAGGAGCCTGGGGAAATTCCCTCGCTGTTGTAGAGAGCCTGTGCTTAAGCAGGGACTTGGGTAGATGCTAAGGATGTGAAGCCAGCCTCTTCAGTAAAGTCCAGGGGTCGGATGTGGCTCGACTGGTTGGGCGTCTGTCTCCCATATGGAGGGACCCGGGTTCGATCCCCTGGAACTCCCGGTAAAAAAAAGAAAAAAAAAAAAAGACTGGGAAGCGGCTGTGGCTCAATCAGTGGGGCTCCCGTTTACCATATGGGAGGCCCCGGGTTCGGTTCCCGGGGCCTCCTGGTGAAGGCAAGCCCGCCCGCACGGCGTGGTTGGCTGACCCAGCGAGCACAAGCAGCAAGGGGGGGATAAATGAATAAATAAATAAAATCTTAAAAAAAAATAAAATAAAAATAAATAAATAAAGTCCATACTGCTTAGGTTGGCAGTTCAGGTCCTCTCCGGTCCAACCCCCTTACCCACCGCTCCAGCCCAATCTCCCATTACTCCTGTACTGAACACTTGAACTCCCCATTTACGCAGTGCAATTATGTCCCAGACCGGAGCTCTGCATTCTTCAACATCTTTCTCAAGCTGTTTTCCCAAAACGGAATGGCTCCCCATCCTCTTCACTCCTCATCAGTCATCTAAATTCTGACCAGCTTTTGGAGCAAAGTTGAGCCCTTATTTTCAGTGATAGAATTAAAGCACACAAATACCTTCTGCTTCAAATTCTTGTAACAGTTTCTGTCTGCTACATTCATTTGCCCTTATTAGAAGCTTATTATTATTATTATTAGCTTTTTATGTGTAAGTCCTGACTCTAACTAGATTATTAGCCCTATGCTTGTATATAGTACTATTACTGCCAATTACTAATATAATATTTTACTGAAGCTAAGGTGCCATCGATATGTACTTTTGAGAAAGAAACATCACAAAAGAAAAATCACTTCTTATTAAATCATGACACACTATTGATTGTAAATACACCCTGATATCAGAGATCTTAAAATATGAAAAAATATGTCTTAATGGATGAAATCCAAAGATGTTAAATAAGTACTTATTTAGTTTGTTTTACTTATTGTGTGTGTTTTTTTAATTGTGTGGAAGATAGAGGAGAAAGATTATAGTCATTGCAGGAAAAGGTCTTTATCTCTCAGAAATTCCTAATTAATTTTCTGTTGATTTTCTTCTTGGGCATGTGGATTATATAACTTTTCCTTTTGAATTTAGCATATTACCTAAAGTATATCTTTTTTTTTTTTTAAAGGTGGTTTCTTAATCTTAGTTCACTCACCTTTTCTCTCCTCTTTTTGTTTTCCACTATAGACTTTTCAGTTTGCGTTGTTCTGTTATTTTTTAGGCAGTGTTTCATGTAGGAGGGGTGACCTTTGTTTTCATATAGACCACCTTTTAGAATATTTCTTCTGGATCTGAAAATTTTCACAAAATTATCACAAATTACAAGTGATATGAGTAAGAGTATTTCTGATGCCAAGTGCAAATTTCAATGCGTGAAAAATACATTTCTAGACTAGACTGCTTTGCTAAACAGGCCCATTAGGTGATTATTATATCAGCAGCTAGTTGGAACTTCGGGCCCCATGAATTCTCAAAAACAATTTACAGTTCCCACTGCTTAACCATGAGTGACCTTCATGAACATCACTTGATATGTAGAGTCCTCAGTTTATTCCTTGGAATTATATTTTTTCTTGATTTTACTAGCTGAGAAGAGCAAAAACAAAAGTATCTTTGCTTTTATATGCTTCTAAATTTGTATATCTCCTTACCATTCTTGATTAGTATTCAGCCTAATTTCTTTTGTGTGTCTAATCTTGTTTTGAACCTGGAACTCTTACTTTTCTAGGCCATATTATTAATAATTATACTAATAGCTGGCATATTTTCAAAGCTTGCCATGTATTAGGCCAGTGGCTCTTGACTTTGTGCACATTAGAATCACCTGGACCCAAACAAATAAAGTCAGAATCTCTGGAGGTGTGGGACTCAGGTGTCAGTAAAGCAGCCCAGGTGATTCTAATGTGTAGCCATGGTTAACCCTTTCCATGCCTTATCTCATGTAATCATTATAATGACCCTGTGAGGTATGTATTCTTATCCTCATTTTATGGAAGACATTGAAGACAAGATTGATTAACCCAGCATTAATCAATGAAACCCAGCTTTACTGCTTCTGGAGGCCGTTTTTTTCAGTACATGTTAATTATGTATTGAAGCCAGACTGTTTCACTAAAGCAAAGCAGTTATGCTCTGTAATATTTATAAAGGCAACTCTTGAAAATCAATTTATGAAGTACTTTTAAACTCTTGGGCTGTTGTGCAGACATCTAGATTATGTTCTTTTACTCATGTAGTTTGTTCATCATGATATATAGACTTTTCATCAGTTCAGAAGCATTTGCTAAATTAGCATTTTATTAACTCACATTGTCCCTGATTTATCCCAAAGGGATGACTTAAGTTCTTGGTGCTTATTTTAATTGTTTTGTGGGAAAAGCAGGTGGTATAACCTAACAACTTACAGTAGTTTATAGTTTGAGCCAGTCACAATTGTTTATCTGGGAGCAGCTCACTGAATTACAAAGGTGAACATAAATAGTCCCTGAGGGAGACCTTGTGTGTGCAAACCTATCAAAGGGAAAATGCAGGGATGGAAGGTCAACTGTGCATTCAAAGAAATGCACAGGAGAGGGTGGGGGGAAGAGAAATAGTGGCTGGAGCAAGAGCAGGGATGAGAGAGAGAAGACCTCTGGAGCTTGAAGGCAAGAGAGACGATCCCAAAGGAGGGGAAGAGACAAACCTGCTGGTGAAGCAAAGCATTCTTGGGAAGGCTGCGGTCGGTGATTCCAGGCTTGGGGTTCAGGTTACTCAGAATGGCAGCTGGGGGCAAGGGGGGGGAGAGGCGAAGAGGTGTCCCTGACCTTTCAGGGATGAAGGGATGATAGGGAGGTTACTATGGTGACAGAGATGGGTTGAGGGTGAAGGTGGCTGAGCCCTCATGTCAGATGTGCTGATAATTTCAGTAAAGTAGGAGAGGTTATCTGATGAGAGTGTGAGGTTTCAGTCCCAGAGAGCAGGAGCAGAGTAGCTGCAGTGAGGAAGGGAGTCACCAAGCAATGAGAGAAACACAGGATTGGGCCAGAGCTGCACCATCAGGTTGAAGTGCCAGGGAGCCGCACTGGAAAATGCGTCTCTTTTTAAGCGAACTGGTCTGGTGTGTGGATTATGATTAATGTGAAAGATGCATTGGAAGTGATTATTCTTGTACTAAGTGGTCTGTAAAGGACAAGGGTCACCTAAGGCATTTATAATATTCAGATTCCTGATGTGATTTTCATACAGCTTTTCCGGAATTCTTCTAATCACACAAATTAAGGCTCACAAAATTCCTTTCTTGTTGATTGCTAGTGAGGCTAGAGAGATGATTGTAGGCTAAACCTCCTTTATTGACCAGCTCATTTGAGAGGCTTCCAATTCAGATGGATCTGTTAGAAGTGTTTTAAGGATTATGTAAATCTGATAGAAATTTAGTTTTTGAAATTTTTATATATATCTATGTTTTTCTACCTTTTGAAATGTATATATACATATATAGATACATCTGCCATAAGTATACAGCTCGATGAATTCCCACAAACTGAATAGCATATAGCAACACCAAGACCAAGAAAGAGAACATTGCCTGTTCTTCAGAAGCCCCCCTGGCGTCCCCTTCCAGCCACTATCCCCACCCCCAAGGGGAGTCACTACCCTGATTTCTATCAGCTGAATATGCAGTCATGTCACAAATTTCTACGCTATGGAAACCACCAAAGTGTTAACTTATGTTGCTGAGGTAACTCGTTTTTGTGTAGATCTTGAAATAAGATAGCCTCAGCCATCTTGAAATGTGGCTTTAATTCAGAAGACTGTGGTTTAGCGCTAGTCTTTGTTTTCAGATCCCTTCACTACTGTCCAGAACTTACACAAGCTGTCCCCAGGTCCCCCCAGGGGGTTGGCTCAGATGTGTTTGCCCGGTGTGTGCGATCCATCCTTGGGTCTTTGTGAGCCTGGTGGTTGTAGGATCTGTCGCTTGCTTGAATGCAAGCCATTGTTAGGCATTGTTAGTTACTCTGTAACCTTGATGCAAACATTTCCTGGTAGTCTTTGCTCTTGAAAACTGAAGAAGTGGTTTTAGTTAGCTTGTAGATTGATTTATTTATTTTAAATGTTGGAAAAATTGCCAACATTTAAAAATCAGGAGAATTCATACAATTTGGATTTTTGTCTTGTCTTAATAATTAAGTCCCCTGGCCACACCTATCCCACTTGCCTGAATTGCAGCTGTGAGCTGTCTGTCGCCTCTGCTACCTTTAGATAGGCATGTGCCCTTCATTTCGCATAGCTCACTTCTGGGCCTTTTCTCTCCCTGGCTTCTCAGGCACTTGTGTTTAAGAGTCTCTTGAGGGGGAAGCGGCTGTGGCTCGATCAGTAGGGCTCCCGTTTACCATATGGGAGGCCCCCAGTTCGGTTCCCAGGGCCTCCTGGTGAAGGCAAGCCCGCCCACACGGCGTGGTTGGCTGACCCAGCGAGCACGGGCAGCAAGGGGGGAATAAATGAATAAATAAATAAAATCTTTAAAAAAAAAAAAAAAAGTGTCTCTTGAGATTGCCAGGTGAAGACTTGAAGAAACATATTGTCTTTTTATGTCTTTGATTTTGAGTTTTCTTAGTACTGAGCAATGATTGTTTTCCAGCAGATATCTAAATCATGGATCACAAGCTTCCAGCCAGAATTGGCAGGCACGGTATTATATTTTGTTATTTTGTTTTTGTTCATTAATCTATTTTTTTTTTTTTTAATTTTATTTATTCTCCACCCCCTTGCTGCTTGCGCTCGCTGTCTGCTCTCTGTGTCCATTCACTGCGTGTTCTGTATCTGCTTGTCTTCTCGTCTTCTCTTTCATTAATCTAGTTTTTTTGTTTGTTTGTTTGTTTTTTCTTTTACTGGGAAGTCCCGGGGATCAAACCCAGGTACCTCCATATGGGAGATAGATGCCCAACCATTTGAGCCACATCCGCCCTAATCTAGTTTTAATTGCATGGTGCATACTTTCACATGGTTCCAAATTCAAAAAGCACAAAATTGTAGGTAGTATAGTCTCACTCCCATCTCATGACCCACCACCTAGATCCACTCCTTAAAGGATATCGGTGCCTTGTATCTCCTTCCAGAGATACTTAAAGCAAATACAAACAAAAATGTGTATGTGCATATGTCTCTTTTACAGAAACAACATGCTATGCTTGTTTTCATTTAATAACATATTTTAGAGATTGTTCCATATCGGTACTTAAGGAACTTCCCCATATTCTGTTGTGTACATTGAATTTGGATGCTTGGAGGTCAAGAGCACACTCTTCAGTTGACCCAAAGCCCTACCACTCCCTAGAGCCTTCCCCTCAGCTGCTTTATGTTGATGTGTAGCTCCTGCCTGGGCCTTAAAGGCATATGCCTTTGCTTGGCAATTCCTAGCTGCCCTTCAGTACTGACCTGCTTGCTCTATGAAGGCCTTCCCCAACTTTTCTCACATTATTTTTGGAAATTCTTTTGCCATTGGAATAAACTTAATTGTCTCACCTCCCTAAGAATTGATAAATTCCTAGTATTTATTTTTTTGTATTTCTTTGGCACCTAGGGGTTTGTTTGGTACCTAGTAGATACTCAATAAATAAATATTGATTTGATAAGCCTAGATTATGCAATCTTTCTTGATTCAGAGGTGGTTGGTCTCTTGAATAGTGGTTAAAATGTTAGATGACTCCTACAGGGTTGTATTAGAAGCCTGTCTCTACTAACTGTGATGAGGTAGCAGTGTAGACTTGTGATTTCCAGAGTGGGATGTCGGAAGAAGATATTAGAACTTTTATTTATTTCTAAAAATATCTATTTTGTATATAAAAATAAAGTTTCTTAATACCTGGTATATGGGTTACCTCTGATAACCTCACTTGATCTATATGAAAGAGGGTTTCAAGTCACTTATGCAGAGTCAAGTATCCTGTGTGACAGCAGGATTCCTGCAGCATACAGGGGTTGACAGTGGGTCTTTTTGCCTTTGATGGATGGAGATGTATAAGTGCTCAGATTTTTGAATTACATTATCTGGTTGCATATAAACACATTCTCTCTTAGTAGACAAGTGGCTTAAATTGACTTTGGTGGGCAAGGGGGTTAGAGGGTTGTGGACTGAAGTTAGTTTTAGCAGTGGAAACAAACGAATGAGAAACGGCTTAACTGGCACTGCTCTTACTCCTAATTTAAGCTCTTAGCCTCATTGCATTTTAGAAACAGTGATACTATCTAATCAGATGAAATAAGAAATTGGTCCCTAAATATTGACATTCACCAAGATGATTGGAAAATATAGTTTACATCTACAGTTATCAGTGAACCGCAGACTGTTTTATTTTTACCTTCAGATGTTAGCAGATGCTATGATGATTTAATTCACTGCATGTTTACTTCAGTCTTTTAAAATTTGATTTTGTGTATGATTTATAAGGCTCATAATATTAAGACAGTAGGATTGCATATAGATTTTAAATAAATAAAAGCAAAATGTGGAGTTGTGCTTGAAAATTTTTGCCTAATGGAGTGTGTGAGCCTGTGAGTTTACACACTGCCTTCTGGGCTGTGTGACCAGTGGAGTCAACTAGGACAGCTTTGGAGGCAGACAAACCCTCATGCAAGTCCTGGCTCCACCTCTTACTGATGTATTAGATTTTTTGGTTACTTAACCTCTCTAGCTTCAGTTTCCTCATTTGTAAAATGGACTTTTGGAGAATTTAAGTGATATATGGTCTGAAAGGTACTTAGTACAGAACTTGGCATGTGGTAGGGAGACAATAAATACTAGCTGTCATGAATGTTAATAAATTGATTTTTATTACAGTGGTTTACCATGGTAGCTTATTTAATATTTCATTTTGGGGAAATTGATCAACACAGGGGGCACAAATTACATTAGAAATCCAACTGCACATAAAGAATTCTATACTAATAGGTTTAAAAACAGTAAGATGGGTGTGGAAGGAAGGGAAAGATTTTACTTGCATTCCCTCCCACTTGGTATAAACATGTTGACGGTAGAGTCCGAGTGAATGCATTGCTGTAGTTTTCCTACACCACTCAGCAGCGGTGGTTGCCAAGGATGCCTTATGGGTTGCCAACCTGTCTCCATCAGCCTCTGTCCCCAAACCATGCTAATAAAGATGCAGGGCATGCTTGTGGTTTTCTGGGGCTCTGTCACCTGCAGGGGCATCTGAAAATGCCTGGTGGCATTACTGACATACTGACATTTCCAGGGATTCTAAATAACTTAGTACCTATAGGTGCCTCTATGTAGGACTGCTAAAAACCTTTTTAAAAAAAAATTATTTTTAGTTAAAGTTCTTGTTTTAGAATTTCTTTAGTCTGTGAGAGACTTTTCTTCATGTCCCTATAGTCAAGCAAAATAAAGAGTAATTGTATCAAGACAGTAGAGTGATTTAAAATCCTTGCTGAGGATGCCCTGTGTTCCTTATTTAAATAGCATCAGTAATCAAGAACCCTTTTCTCTTACAGGCCACTGGTTCCTAAAAGGGAGAAATCAACTAAAAATCACATACAAGTAGAAAATAATTTTTAAAGAACAGACTATAACCAGTGTTTAAAAGCAGAGAATAGAAAAGCCCCATGCAGTAAATGCAACAATGAATAAAATATATGGTTCAGTTTCATTTTGTTATGATACGTTAAACCATTTAGGGAGGAAATGGAGAAGATGAGAGGCAGATAAGAACTAGGGACTGAGGAGAGACAGACAAAGGATGGAGAGGTGAGCAGGGGAAGGAGGGGATGAGTGGGAGAACATCAGTAAGCTCAGAGATGAAAGCCTCAGTTTAAACTTGTTCTTTGCAAGCTTTTTGATGATGTAGACTGTGGATATATTTAAAATTGCCACATCATATTTTTAAAAAAATCTTTATAATCTTATTGAAAAATTTGTTTTGTGGGATGATGTAGTATGTCTAGAAGAAAACATGTTTGCCATCTGAGTTTTAAATGGAGGTGGTCAGGAATCAATCACAGTCTTTGGGCAACACGGCATGAGAGAATTCATGCTTTAAACACATAAAATTGGTAGAAGAAATACAAACATAGAAAATAAAAAAGTCATATCCAGTCTTAAAAATGAGGTAATCACCTCCGGGGACCAGAAGTGGTACAGAGCTGTGGGGCTGGGATCAGCTTCCGCCAGGTGGAAAGTGGGAGATAGGGGCTGGAGTCAGACTTTAGGCCAGGACTGGGAAGGGCTGCCCCAATGGGGAAAGGAGGCTGGAGAAGAAAGAGAAGAAACAAAGAAAAAGTTGGTTTTTTTTTTTTTTGCAAGCTGAGTGTCTAGGAGGCCAGGACAGAACCTGTCCTATGGCTTTCTGACTATACTTGTAATATTTCAACGTCACTGAGGAACTTGAGTCCAAAATACCATGTAAGGCAGCTTCTAGATTGGGGCCCAGGAATCCCGGATCTAGGTGCTGCTGCACAACCTCAGGAAGTGGGAGGGGGGAGGAGGGAAGAGTTAAAAAGAGAGACAAAGGAGGATGGGGAGGAGGAGAAGGGAGAGCAAAACGCCTACTGCAAATTCTGAAATATGTGAAGAAGTTGAATGTTAGGAAAACAGCTAACAAAATCACTGAACAGAGCATGACAATAATACAGATGAAGTTAATTTTGTGGAACGGTCTGATAGAGACTTTAAAATGGGTTTGTTTAGAACTAAAGAGGTAAATGATATTAGTTTCAAAAAGAGCAAGAAATTATAAAATTAAAACAGATAAATAGGTAAATATGAAAAACGATCAATTAGAAAATTTCGAAATGAAAAATATAGTTGGATTAAAATCTCAATAGATGGGATGAATCTGGTGATGGGGATTGTGAGTAGTAGTTAATGAGTATGTAAAGTAATCTGAAGTATGTTGTGTTGGGAATGGATGGAAATACTGAAACAGTTCAGACTTTTAACATTTTTTTATTTTATAAAATTTTTTAATAAAAAATAACAAGAATGTTAAACTTTAAGGGTGCGAGGCATTTCAAGGGAGACTTCCACCTGGTAAGCACAAATAAATAGTAATGTAGAGAGATGGAAGGTTCTGATGTGGCTGCACGGAGAGAAGATGTCTTGCTCCACGAGGAATGAGCATCTTGGACCTGATCAGGACAAAGGTAGCACACAGGGATCTGTTAAAGCACAAAAGAGCAAGAAATGGAGAGGGAGCCTTGGCCTTACAGTATCTCCATGAGATTGTTTCCCCAATAGGAAACTTCACAAACTGTTTTTTTTTTTTTTTTTCTTTTAAGATTTTATTTATTTATTTATTTATTTATCCCCCCTTGCTGCTTGTGTTTGTTGTGTCCATTTGCTGTACATTTTTCTGTGTCTGCTTGTCTCCCTTTGTTGGGTCGTCCTGCTGCGTCAGCCCACCACACTGCGTGGGCTGGCTTGCCTTCACTAGGAGGCCCCGGGAATCGAACCCGGGGCCTCCCATATGGTAAACGGGAGCCCTATCGATTGAGCCACATCCGCTTCCCAGAAACTGGTTCTTTAAAGGGACAGATTTTTATCTTTAATAAGTGATATGTTTACTTGATGTTTTCCAACTCAGTCATGTAGTGTTTAAGTCCATACTTAAAAAAGAAAGGTTCACTTCCTTACTCTGTCACAGCAAGGTACAGCCATGTATGATGTGCACATATCTACCATGGTGACATAACTGATAGAGCTTTTCCAAGCACGAAGAATATTTGCTCCCCTGAACTCTTCATTCTCTAGCTTGTCTTGAATTTGATTGGTTAAATATTGATTGCTAACTTCAGTTAATAGTTCAACATCACTGAGGAACTTGAGTCCAAAATATGTAAGGTAACTTCTAGATTGGGGCCCAGGAATCCAGGATCTAGATAGTAGCTGCTGCAAAACCTCTGGAAGTGGATGGGGGAATAGGAGGGAAGGGAGGAGGGACTATTCTCTGTTAGAGATTAGTTTTACCTAACTACTTTCCTACTTGCTATGATATAGAATGATGAAGAAGAAAAGACCATGCAAAAAAAAAAAAAAAATCCAAAAATAGACAAGAATAAAATTATTAACATTGCTTTCAGTTAGAACTATAGAACTTAGAGAATGCATTTTGTTTAGAGAGTATTCTGTGGATGCTATGAGTATATTGATATCCAAATCACTGACTACCAGAATCCTTAGGTTTTCTCTGGTATTTTCAAGGTTTGGATTAAAAAGTTTATATGAGGGTTACCTCTGCTTTTCCATAAACTTCTTTTGGAGCTAGTGATAAAGATACTCAACTGAGTGGATCAGTGACTTTATACTAGAAATAATGTTTCTTGTTCTTTTCACCAAGTCTTTTCAAATGTAGCCAAAACATATTTTCAAAATGTAGCAAATAACCACCTTAGAAAACAAGTAGGTATTATATTTTAATTTGAACATGTGCATATCCAATGAGGCAATTCTCCTTTTAGGTATATACTTACTGTACAACAGCAATTCTCAGCTCTGGGAAGCTTAAATTTTTCTTTATTCCTAAAGCTTCACCCCAGGCCCCTGAAATTGAATCTGGGCATCTGAGAACCACTGTCTCTAAAAAACAGTAGCACTTGTGTCAGAGAAGGCATGTACAAAAATTTCATAACATTGTTATTTTAAATAGAAAAATTAAAACTATTTAAATACCTGTCAACAGGAGAATGGAGAAATAAATAAATTGGGATATATTTATACAATGGGATACTATTTGGCAGTTCTAATGAATGAACTAGAGTTATATGTAGCAACACAAGGAAATCTCCAAAATAATGTTAAGTGGGAAAAGCCAGTTACAGAATGATATATTCAGTGTGATGATATTTATATAAAACTTGAAAACACACAAAACCATGCTATATATTATTTATGGATCTCTACATATGTACGAATTATATAAAATAGGCATGGCAATGATAGACATCAAATTCAGGATAGTGGTTATCTCTTGAGGAGAAAGGAGTGGGATTGAGGAGGGAGTATGTAGAGGGCTTCACCTGTGTCTTTAAAGCCTTGTTTCTGAAAAGGAAAAAAAAACTGAAGGAAATAGGCAAAGTGTTAGTATTTCATTAAGTGTGGGGATGGGTATATGATGTTCTTTTTATTATCCCATATAGTTTTCTAAATGTTTGAAATATTTTATAATATGAATTATGAAAAGAAAATGTGAATTGAGCTGCATATGCAAGGATGTTATGTGCCTTGACTTGAAAAATGTAGCTGAAAGCTAAATGCAGCAGATGCCAGCAACAGAGCTGGGACCTACACAACCTCTGTTAGCATGTATGGATTAGGGCATTATTTCAGGAGATGGTTAACACTTTCCTTCTGAGAAGCTCTGGGGAACTGGCTGGAAGGTTCAAAAATGATCACTTAGAAATTTCCCTTGAAAACTTTCGGGTGCAGTTCAAAGTACATGACTCCCAAGTGAGGCAGTGTGGTAGTGTGGAGAGAACAAGGGGTTTTGGTGCCAGCTAGATCTGGATTAAATCTTAGCTCCACCACTACTAGTTGTGGGATCTTGAACAAGTTACTTCATCTGTCAGGGCCTCAATTTCTTTACTAGTAAAGTGGGAAGAATAGTGATAGCTCTCTGGAAAGTTGTTAGGTGGAATGGAGTATAGAGTGGAATTGGAGGTTATTATTGACATGAGCCTATAAACCTCTAAATTGATTACTGCAACATTTTTATTTCCTTAATTCTTTTCTTTGAGGAGTTCAGACTACCCCTTCTCTACTACTTGTAGTAGGCTGCTAAAATTCAGTGGTGAGCTAATTGTTCTTCAGAGCTGGAAGCTCCCTAATCCAGGGAAAATGTTGGTGGCTGTGAGTCTTGGCTTAGTAATAGAAGCTTTTTCTGAGTCATTAAATGATTATGCCCAAGGCATTAATTAGTCTCAGTTTTTGGAGACGGTGGAGGGAATTCTTGCTTCTTTCACAAAGGTTTTATACTGTTTATTAACACTTCTCTGAGTGTGGGATAGAAAAGAAAAAGATTCAGATTCTTTTTTTTTGGCTGTTTGCTAGAAGCTCTAGTTAAGGGGCTTGGGAAGAAGCGGTAATTGAAACTATTTAACCATAATGTTTTAAGGTTATTTTAATACTTTGTTAATCTATCCTTTGGAAAGGAACTAAAATAAATTTACTGCTTTGGAAATATTCTGACATTTCAATTTCCTCTTCTCCTTGTACTTCTTTATTTCCAAGATCTGCTTTATTCTTTCTTTACTATTTTTTTTTTTTTTTTTTAACTGTGAACTTCAGCTAGAGGGTGGTAAGGGCTTTATTTTAAGACATTCATGGACTCATTAATTTATCTGTAATTTTTCTAAAGAACAGTACAGAAATCAGCATTTTTGTATTGAATTCCTAATCAAGTGACTTATGTAATGGCCTAAAACACACATAAATATGTCATTTCAGATACCAAATAATAATGATTATTTCTATAATTATATCTCTGCACTCTGGGGTATCTTTAATTAACAGAGTTGCTTAAAAACCCCAACCTTCCTAATGAAATAATGGCAATGATCACCAGTGACTGTTTAATCATTAGGTGAAAAGTTGATGGATGGATTAGGCTATCATCACTTGAACTCCCTGATCAATTTGAGTATCACTAAAAGTGGGACAACTAGGCATTAGGCACCTCCTGATGTGATGCAGCAGGAGTACAGAGCACCATTTGCTAAGTATTCTTGGCAAATACGTTGAGATCCTGAATCTAATCAAAGCCTCTCTAACTACCAGTTTGTAGAAAATTTGGGTGTTAGAGGAACATGTTAAATGACACTGAGAATACAGTTAGCCATTTATAGAATGTAGGCTATCCACAGGGACACATGGCCCATCTTTTTCAACAAATAAGTGCTGAAAACTTAAAAGAAAAAAAAAGGGGTGAAGGGTGAAACTGCTATAGAGTAAAAGAGACTTAAAAGAAACATCAACCAAAGCAATGCATTTAACTTTGTTTGGGTTCTTATGTGAAAAACTCAATTGTACAAAAATATTTTTAAAAAATCAAAGCTGAGTATGGATTAGATAATTAGATGATAATAAGGACTCATTTTGAATTTTGTTGGATGTGATAATCATACTGTGGTTATGATATATTTTTTTAAAAGCCATTATCAGTTAGATATACTGAAGTATTGGTAAAATGAATTATGTCTAGCATTTACTTTACTTTCATTTTAAAAAATTGTAAGGGATAGGTGAAACAAGAATGGCAGAAAGTTGAAGGTGTTGAAGCTGGGTAAGTTTTCTATTTTTGAAAATTTTATAATACAAATTTTTTAAATACTAAACTTATTTTATTGGCAGCATTTAAACATTTTACTTTAAATAACAAAAACAAATGCAGAACTGTCTGTATTGACAGAAATTCAGTTTTGGAAAATTGCCTTTGGCTTTTATGTACACATTTGATCTGGTTAGTTTCCTGGAAAATTAGTATTTATATTAACTTCTTGTTATTCTACATCCTTAACATCACAAGGAGCCCTCAAGTAAACCAAGAGAAGTCATAATTATGGATACTTAGAGAGTTATCGCTGTGCACAAGTGCTAATCATAGGCTTTTCATACCAGTAAGCTGGCAGAAGAAGGGGTTTGGGAAAGATTGCCAGTGACTGGAAATACTTTAAGTAAAGAGAGAACAGTTGGTGTGATTGGCTGACTTGGATGGTAAAAGTGTCTAAATGCCACTCACTTTGGTGTGGTTGCTAAAGGTGCCTCGTGACTGTTGCAGGACACTTGCTCCTCCTCCCACCTCTTAAATGAAAGCTGTACTAAGGGTTTGGAAGTCAAACCTTTCCCTCTCTTTTTCTTAATGGTGTCATTTGACTTCAATCATCATCTTCTGCAAATTGTTACCCAACCTGAATTCTGGGCCCAGACTGCTCTCTGGAGCCCTGGAATTGCGTTTCCACCCCCCTAGAACCCCCTGCCTTCCATGCCAACCCCATCCCATGCCAGGCTCCCCTTGCTGGCTCTGCACCGGCCCCACCAGCTATTTTTACACTTCTCAGATCTTCCCCACCCAAGGTCTTTGCACACACTGTCCGCTCTGCCTGGAGTACCCTTCCACTCTCTTATTCTTCTGGCTTCTCATCCTTCAGGTGTTGGCTCAAACATCACCTCCTCAAGGTCTCCTTTCCTGACCTCCCTGTCCATCATTCTCAGTCCCAGCTCCTTGCTCATTTCCTTGGTAGAGCTCTTGACAATTTATAATAGTTGTCTGTCTCTTAGACTGCAAGAGCCTTAAGGGGGATGTTTTCTTCTAATACTGCATTTAGCTTACATGATGTGTACATATTTGTTAAATTTATGAATGAATGATTAAATGAACGAACATGCTAGGCTTTGCACTACACATGGAGACAGACTGATAGAGCATTTCCCTTCAAGTAATCCACAGTCTGCTAGGGAAGGCAGATGAGCAAATCAAAAATTATAATTTAAGTTTTATGAGAAAAGCAAGCACTGGGTTCTTGTAAGATGGAAAGGGGAGTCTGTGGGGCATGATAGGAAATAGGGAAAGAAGGAGAGGCAGGTATTCCCAGTAGAGGGAACAGTCTTTGCAAAAGCATCATGGCAGAGAGAGCGCTGAATGGCTGGAGAATGGGCTGGTCGTGGAGGAGGGTGACACCAGCAATTCAGGTAGTGACCGGGACACGAGGGCTCTTGTATGTCAGCTGAGGACTTCGGATTTCTGAGAGCAGATAAGAACCACTGAAGGATTTACAAATGGGGTGACATTGGTAAGATGATTTTTTTTCTTCCTTTGTATAAACCTCAGATGCTAGAAATGGATCTATCATAGCTGCATGTTTAAAAACTCCAGGTGGATTATAGGGGCTAGAGGAAGCTGCAGGATTTAGGGTGGTTTATGACTCATGGGAAGAGACCACAGCCATGGCTGATTTCCGTGGCCAGGAACACACCTCTGATCAGTACAGAGCAGATGCAGTCTTCCTCGGCACAACTTCCCTTGGCCCCAGAGCCCCAAGAGGTGGGCTGAGTGCATGTGGGAAGGGAGGTAGGAGATTGTCACGTTGGAGGTACTCAGCCCTTGCTTTGTACTTGGGGCTTACAGCACCATTCAAGAAGCGTTTATAGGGAGAGGATATGGCTCAAGCAGTTGAGTGCCTGCTTTCCAAGGGGAGGTCCCAGGTTTGGTTCCCGGTGCCTCCGAACAACAACAACAACAAAACAAAAACAACAAGCAAACAAACGAAAAAAACCAACTGAGGGGAGCTGATGTGGCTCAGTGGCTGAGCGCCAGCTTCCCACATGACGTCCTGGGTTCAATTCCCGGCCTCAGTATCTCAAAAACAAAACAAAACAAACAACACAACAAAAAACAAAAACAAAAAACCAAAAGAAGCATTTATAGAAGCAGTCTGGGGTTTGCCATTTGAAGGAATGTTTATGGACACTTTGGGCTCTCCTGGTTCTTGAATTGAACTCGGAGTGAACAAGGAAGGAGGGCCAGTAGTGTCCAGGGTTTCAGAACATCTCTGCCTCTTGCACTCCAGTACCCTGGAAAGCCTATCTGCTCATGGAGGTTTGCAAGGCAGAGTTCCAAACAAGTAATAATCAAGGCCCAAACTAGGGAGTGGCGGTGGGGAGTTAACAGCTCTAGAAGAGCCTGGCTGGGAGAAGGAGCTATTAATTGGCATAGAGGATCAGGTGTTTTTAGAAGTTGTCTACTGGGCAGCTGAATCTGTGCCTGAAAGTCATCTTTGACTTTTCTCTTTTGCCCCGTATGTCCCATCACCTGCTAAGTGCTGCTTCTCTTATTTGTAACCTCTTTTCCCTTCCTGTCACTGTCCTCATCATACTCCCCTCACTCCTTGCCCTGTGTGTGTGAGCATACAGTGATCACCATTTTGTGCTTCTCTCAACTCTGCCAGATTAATTTTTCTGCAGCATAACCTTGATTAAAAAAAGGCTGCTTTGCCCCAAATATTCAATGGCTGCCCATTACCTCCTGACAGTCTCACACCCCTTAGCTGACTTTTCTCATATTCTCTCTAATCCAGTTGAGCTGCTTCTGTCTGTTACAAAAACACACCCCACATTGTCCAGACTAGGTGCCTTTGTCCAGGCTGCTGCTTTCAGCTGGAGTGACCCCTTCTCTCTGTGTTAAGCCTCCTGCCTTCTTGATAGAAAGTAAAAATTTACTTTAGAACTGAATTAAGGAATTGACCCTGTAGCATAAATTGTTTACCGTTTGTGGGCATTAGACACACGCAGGGAGGCAGCGATGTCTCCTGGCAGCTTTGTTACGGACTTCTGCATTTGTGTGGAAATTGATCGCTGCTGGCTGCTGTGTTTGGGAGGGAAAGTGCTGCCTCATGCTTAGTCATGGATGGCATGTGCCAGGCCAGCTCTGAGTGTAATCCGAGACAGGAGATTATCTTGAAGCTGATGGTGTTCTTTTCCCTGTTGTGAAGGGACGTGTTTAGAATTAAATTATTTTAGAAACAGATGGCTGACTGAGAATTTTTTCGCCTTTGTTCTTAGTGAACTGAGTATTTAGTTTGTTTTGGTTACTTAAAGTGCTGACAGTCTTGTTTTCCAGGTTGGTAAAAAAGAATTGCATTTAGTTTAGGAAAGAGCAAAACAAAGCCACACAAAACATCTTCCGATAAATACTCTGTATCATATTTTGAACAACACCAACATTTTAGTATCCTTATCTTCTCACGTGAGAAAATCATGCACAGAAATAGAGAATCCCTATATTTTAAAATGAAGTCTAGGGGATGGATGTGGCTCAAGTGGTTGGGCGTCCGTCTGCCGCATGGAGGAACCCGGGTTCGATCCCCGGGACCTCCTGGGAAAAAAAAAAAAGTAGCATGCAGCTAAGCCAGGCCCACACGGTGAGCCACTGGACCGTGCACATGTGTGCAGTGAGCTAGGCACCACCGAGCCACACAGCAAGATGATGACACAGCAAGGGAGAGACACAGGGGAGAGCCAAGACGAGACATGCCAGAAACCAGGAACTGTTGTGGCGCAGGTGGCAGAGTGCCTCTCTTCTACATCGGAGGTCCCTAGGATCGAATCCTGGTGAAGACTGGAGGAAAAGGATGAGAAGAGAAGGCAGGAAACAGACACAGAGGATCACCCAGTGAATGGACACAGACAGCAAGGGGGGGGGTAAAAAAAAGTAAATAAATCAATCTTTAAAAAAATAAATAAAATGAAGTCTATACTGATGTTTTAATATAATAGTATGACTTTTTTTTTTTTTTTTTTTAAGATTTTATTTATTTATTCATTTATCCCCCCCTTGCTGCTTGTGCTCGCTGGGTCAGCTAACCACGCCGTGCGGGCGGGCTTGCCTTCACCAGGAGGCCCTGGGAACCGAACCCGGGGCCTCCCATATGGTAAACGGGAGCCCTACTGATTGAGCCACAGCTGCTTCCCAATAGTATGACTTTTTAAAAAGACTTACAGTACCTACATATTGTCTGATTCCATTTATATAAATATAAATACATTTATAGAGATGGAATTAGATTAGCAGTTATGTAGGGCTGGGGAAGAATAGAAGGATTGAGAGGTGGCTGCTAAGGGGTATGGGGTTAATCTTTTTGGAGTAATGAAATGTTCTAAAATTGGTTATGGTGATAAATGCACAACTCTGATTATCCTAAAAGCCATTGGTTGTACACTTTGGATGGATAGTATGGTATGTGAACATATCTCAATAAAACTGCTTTATAAAACAAACAAAAAAAGATTTACAGTACCATTATTTCAGTATCATTTTGTTGCAATTGTTGCTTTCTGAAGTTAATTGTAGCTCTCTTCATGTTTCAGTAAAGTCACTAATTATCTGTATCCCCACTTCCAGACAAGAATATGGGAGGTGTGGCTAATTATAGGTGATTCCAGTGCTCCATAGAGCAATTTGGTACAAGCAGTTTGGGTGACAATCTGCAGTAAGACAATAAAATTGCCTTTGGCTTATGTACACATTTGATCTGGTCAGTTTCCTGGAAGATTAATATTTATATTAACTTCTTGTTATTCTTCATCCTGACATCACAAGGGGCCCTCAAGTAAACCAAGAGAAGTCATAATTATGGATACTTAGAGAGTTATCGCTGTGCACAAGTGCTAATCAGAGGCTTTTCATACCAGTAAGCTGGCAGAAGAAGGGGTTTGGGACAGATTGCCAGTGACTGGAAATACATTAAGTAAGAGCGAGAACAATTTGTGTGATTGGCTGACTTGGATGGTAGAAGTGTTTGTAAATGCCACTTAGTTTGGTGTGGTTGCTAAAGGTGCCTTGTGACTGCTGCAGAACACTGGCTCCTCCTCCCACCTCTTCAATGAAAGCTGTACTAAGGGTTTGGAAGTCAAACCTTTCCCTCTCTCTCTTCCTCAATGGTGTTAGTTGGCTATCTTTGAATTTCATTGGTTTTTCCACTTTTTCTTTTCTGGGATCTAATCACACTTTGAGTAACCGTTGGTCCAGGACACTCTTGTCCATTCCTCACACCTTGCCAGCGCATGTGTGCACACACACACACCCTTACACCTCCAGGCACATTGCATTTAGTTGTCATGCCTCCTTAGTCTCTTCCTGTCTGTGACAGTTCCTCTATCTTTCCTTGTCTTTTCCAATGTTGAGATTTTTGAAGAGTCAGATATTATATAGATTGTCCCTGGGTTTATCTGATGTTTTTCTCATAATTAATTGAGGTTTTGCATTTTTAGAAACCTGAAAATGCATATCTATCTTCTAAGAAGCCAACAACCGTCCCTGCACCCCTTCAGTTGCATCCTACCCCTCCCCTGCCTTACACAGCTAAACCTCTCAAAAAAGTTAACTGCAAGTAAGCACCGTTTCCTCACTTGTGATTCACTCTCCAACCTGTAGCTTTCTGGCTTCTGCCACCACAAGACCAAACAAACCTGTTATCCCATTTAGGAGGTACTTTTCATTCTTCATTTTCTTGATCTCTCAGGATCATTCAACATAGGTAACTCCCTTCCTGATTCCTAAACACTTTTTTCTGTTTTCCTGTCACTCACTTGCCTCCCTGCCTCTCTGGCCTCTCTTCACTTTTGCAAGTTTATCTCCAGGCTCATATATCTGTTTGCATGCTTGGTATCTCCATATGGTTTTCTCTAAAAATAAATCTCAGGGTAGTGCTTCTCAAACTTTAATGGGCACATGGATCACTTGGGAATCTTTTGTTAAAAGCAGTTTCTGATTCAGTAGGTCTAGAGTGGGCCTGAGACACTGCCTTTCTAAAACACTACCACTGATGCTGATGGCCTGGGGGCCACACTCTGACTCCTCTAATCTAAGCCACCATCATCTCCTCTGTTGTGCCCGCATAACTGATCTTTCAGCATTTCTGCTTGCTCCTTGTTAATCTGTTCTTCACATTGTGGCAGGAAGGATTTTTTAAAAACATAATTCTGATCATGTCATTCTCATACTTTTAAATGCCTTCAACATCTTCCCAGGTTGCATTTATGATACTTTTCAGCATCCTTGACATTATGGCTTCCAAACCTTGCCTGATCTGATCCCTTACCTCCCTTCTAGCCCAATCATGGTACTCTTTATCTTTCCTCCCTTTTCTTTCTAGACATACTGACCTTATCTGTGTTCTTTGGTGGGCTGCATTACCAGAGCCGCTCCCCTGTCCTTCCTGGGCCTTGTACACATCCCACATTTTCTGCCCAGGCACTGGTACTCAAAGTGCTGGCCTGCAATCACATGTTTTCCATTTTCTGTCCAAGATGAGACACTACAGTGTGAATCAGCCCCTCACTGAGTGTGCTGTCTAGTTCAGCTGACAGGTTTTTGTAGCCCAACCTACTCTCTGAAGGAAGCAGTGAATTGATTTACATGCTGGCTTAAACACCTTATTTCCCAGCATATCAGTAACAAAAAGCTACAGACCGCAATTTGAGTAACGGTTGGTGTAGGACACTCTTGTCCATTACTCACACCTCACCAACACATGTGCACACAAACACACACTTACACCCCCAGGCACATTTGGCTTTAAATGTGGAAGACAAAAACTTAAAACTTTAGAAGAAAATATAGAAAAAAATAATTATGCCTTTTAGAATAGGGAAAGATTTCTTTTTTTTTTTTTTTTTTTTTTTTTTTTTTTTTTTTTTTTTTTTTTT